>JBBGZY010000766.1:1117500-1717500 GCA_037952925.1 Lithobates clamitans
GCCCCTATTCAGAAGATTTCACCTCACTTTCTGTCCCAATGACAATTGGGTTTTGAAAATGTGGGGTTTTTAGGGAAACAAGGATTGGTGATAAAGCATCAGTGGAGGAGACACATTTTTCCATATTAACTCTTACAGGAAAGAATTTCCCTTCCTAGGGGTAGATTTCCTCTCACTTCTTGTTGTCTCACTCCGTTTGTAAGTAGGAGTCATTTGTAAGTCGGACGTTTGAAAGTAGGGGCCTGCCCTATATACTCTGCAGAAATTTGGGCCTTAGGTGTTGGTGGTACCAGAACACTGTAAGCCCTCTTGGTGGGCGCTGGAACGGGCCCTGCTGTGAAATATTATATCAAGAATTGTAATTACATGCCCCTGTTGAACAGGGTCAGAAAAATTGGGCCTTTGGTGGTGGTGTGGTGGTGTTGCCACAACACTGTAAGCCCTCACAGTTACTCTTGGTGGGCTCAGGAACGGGCCCTTCTGTGAAATATTAGATCAAAAATTGTAATTACACGCCCCTGTTGAACAGGGGGAGAAAAATTGGGCCTTAAGCACTGGTGGTGGTGCCACAACACTGAAACCCCTCACAGATACTCTAGTTGAGCACAGGAACAAGCCCTGCTGCAAAATATTACAGCAAAAATTGTAATTACACGCCCCTGTTAAACAGGGGCAGAAAAATTGGGCCTTAGCCACTGATGTTGGTGCCCAGAACCAAAAATGTTCTTACAAGCTATCAACATGAACATTGAGGAGGAATAGGATAGTCACTCAGCATCACCATAGTCTTCAAGGGATTTTACCTTCATAAAAAAATGAGTCGGTTACATCAGCATCAAGTGCTTGGTAGCTGGTGATCCAAGACTGATTCATTTTTATGAAGGTGAGCCGATTTACCGAGTCGGTGGAGAGGCGCACTCTGTGATCGGTTACAAAGCCTCCAGCAGCACTGAATGTGCGTTCTGAAAGAACGCTGGATGCAGGACAGGCCTGTAGCTAATTTGCATACTGTGCAAGCTCTGGCCAGTGATCCATCCTCAAAACCCAGAAACTCAGAGGATTTTCGGTTGGAAAGGTCTCCAAGTCTGATCTTGCCCCTAGGTATTCCTGCACCATATAAATCAGACGCTGGCGATAGTTGCTGGAACCGATCAGACCTTGGGGCTGCGAACTAAAAAACTGTCTGAACGCATCTGTCAGACGGCCACCTTCTCCACCACTCCTTCTGTGACTGACCGAAGCCTCAGCAACACATTGTCCAGGACCAGGAATTTGTAACCTCCCAGGCTCTTGAAACACGTTGCACAAACCTTTCCTCAAGGCCTCCCGAAGATGTTTCATCCTCTACTCCCTCTGTGACGGCTGGATAAGTTCCACAACCTTATCCTTGTAACGTGGATCAAGGAAGGTTGCCAGCCAGTACTGATCCCTCCCCTTGATACCACGAATCCAAGGGTCCCTTCGCAGGCTTTGCAGGATCAGGGAGGCCGTGCAGTGTAGGTTTGCTGAGGCATTTGATCCGGAGTCCTCTGGGTCACTAAGGACGACCTGATCTGCAGCCACCTCCTCCCAGCCATGTACAAGTCCATGGGTTTCTGGGGACTGTAACCTATCCCTTGAAGACTGCTGCTGATGCTGAGTGCTAGGCTCCACCTCCATGCTGACACAATCCTCCTTCTCCTCCTCTTCCTGTGTGATCGGCGGGCCCGCAGCAACACTGTCTGGATAAAGGGGGCCTTGAGAGGTAAGGAAGTCCTCCTCTTCCTCCCTCTGTTCTGCCTCAAGTTCCCTGTCCATTATTCCACGCATCGTGTGCTCCAACAGGTAGACAAGAGGGACAGTATCACTGATCCATGCACTGTCACTGCTCACCATCCTCGTGGCCTCCTCAAATGGGGACAGGATAGTGCATACATCCTTGATCATGAGCCACTGGCGTGGCGAAAAAAGGCCAAGCTCCCCTGACCCTGTCCTGGTGCCATAATCGCACAGGTACTCATTGATGGCCCTCCACTGTGGGTGCAGCCGCTGCAGCATGGCCAACGTTGGGTTCCATGGTAAACATGTCACAGATTAGGCAGTTCTTGGGCAGGTTGTATTCCTTTTGGAGGTCAGCCAGCCGAGCGCTGGCATTATATGACCGGCAGAAATGCACACAGACTTTCCTGGCCTGCCTCAGGAGATCCTGTAAGCCCGGGTACCTGCACAAGAACCACTGCACCACCAACTTAAGGACGTGAGCCAAACAGGGAACATGGGTGAAGTGTCCCTGTCGGAGGGCGGAGAGGAGGTTGGTGCCATTGTTGCAAACCACCATTCCTGCCTGAAGCTGGCATAGCGTCAACCACCTCTGAGCCTGCCCCTTCAGAGCTGACAGAATCTCTGCCCCAGTGTGCCTCCTGTCCCCTAAGCACACCAGCTCAAACACCGCATGGCATCTTTTTGCCTGAGTGCTTGCGTAGCCCCTTGAACGGCTGCGGAGCACCGTTGGTTCTGAGGGCAAATCTTTAGAGGAAGAGGCCATGGAAGAAGAAGAAGAGGAGGGGGTGGAGGAGAGAGGTGTGTCAGAATCGCCAGTAGTAACATTTTGGAGGCGTGGTGGCAGATCAAGCTCCAACAATACTACACCCTGTTCTGCATCCTTCCCAGCTGCCAGCAGGGTCACCCAGTGCGCGGTGAAAAATAGGTAACGTCCCTGTCCATGCCTGCTGGACCATGAGTCAGCGGTAATATGCACCTTACCACTGACCGCCCTGTCCAGCGAGGCCAAGACATTGCCTTCCACATGCCGGTAGAGAGCCGGAATCACCTTCCGTTAAAAAAAGTGGCGTTTGGGAACCTGCCACTGAGGTACCGCACATTCCACAAATTCATGAAAGGGGGCAGAGTCTACCAGCTGAAAAGGCAGCACTTGGAGTGCTAGCAATTTAGCCAAGCTAGCATTCGGCCTCTGGGCATGTGGATGGCTGGGACTGAATTTCTTTCGCCGGTTCAGCAACTGGGGTAGGGAAATTTGCCTGCTACAAACGGACGTTGATGTAACTATAGCAGATTGCCCGCAAGTACTTGGCACACCTAATTTTACACCTTCATTCCTCTCAGTGCAGGTTTCTGAGAGAACTGAAGGTATAGTGGGGTTAGAGATCCCAGCTGATGAGGAGCAAGGAGAGGTCCACCTTGTTCTTTGGTGTGGATCTTTTAAGTAAGCTTGCCAACGGACTGCATGGGAGTTCGACATATGTCTGGTCAAGCATGTGGTGCCCAAGCAGCTGCTGTTTTGGACACGCTTGATACGCTTCAGACATATTTTGCAAACAGCAATAGTGCGATCTGCTGCACACCTCTCAAAAAAGGCCCACACCAAAGAACTTTTGGAAAAACGCGTATTCAGCAGCACCCTGCACATGCGGAGCTCTGCGGTGGGATGCAGTCGGTTGGCTGCCCTTAAGCTGACCCCTGGAGGGCATCCTGCCTCGTTGGAGATGTGCCTCCTCCTCCTCCCCTCTCCTATCAGGCACCCACGTAGAGTCAGTGACCTCATCATCCCCTCCCTCCTCGTCACTGGAGCAAACCTGGCAGTATGCTGCAGCTGGGCGAACATAACTGCCAGTTTGTTGTCCTTCTTGGGCACCTCCTCTCTCTGGGCTCACGTTACTGCCTTCCTCAATCTGGGTACCATCATTGGAGCCTTCAAAATGCTGCGCATCCTCCTGCAGCATGTACCCAACACTGTGGTCGAATAGTTCGGGGGACTCCTCAGGGCATGATGGTGGGGATAGGGAAAGAGTATCTGATGACATAAAGCTGATGGAAGAGGCCACTTTGGCAGCTGCATTGGCAGCCAAAGTACTCTGAGCCTGGGTGACAGAGGATGAGGACGGCTTGGTCATCCACTCTACCAACTCTCCTGCATGTTGTGGCTCAACACGGCCAGCTGCTGAAAAAAAGGACAAGCATGCCCCACGGCCACGTGCTGAGGATGCACCGTGTCCATGACCAGCAATGTTGGCTGTAGACACAGAGCCTGCTTGCCCTCTTTTAGTAGCCTGTGAGCATCTGCCTCTCCTTGTTGGCCTTCCAGACATACTGTATTTGATGTATTTGAATAGGTACACCAGGAATGGCCTGCAGTGAGATGTAGCTACACAAAGCTGGGATGTATATATATATACTAAATAATACTGCAGCTAACTGAATTAACTGCCTGCCTGTAGTATATTAGGAAGAGAACAATAGGAACGGTCTGCAGTGAGAACTAGCTGCACAGGATACAGTACTGAATATACTGCAGTTAACTAAATGAACTGCCTGCCTGTAGTATATTAGGAACAGAACAACAGGAATGGTCTGCAGCAAGATCTAGCTGCACAGGATACAGTACTGAATATACTGCAGCTAACTGAATGAACTGCCTGCCTGTAGTATATTAGAAACAGAACAACAGGAATGGTCTGCAGCGAGCTCTAGCTGCACAGGATATAGTACTGAATATACTGCAGCTAACTGAATGAACTGCCTGCCTGTAGTATATTAGGAAGAGAACAGGAATAGTCTGCAGCGAGATCTAGCTGCACAGGATACAGTACAGAATATACTGCAGCTAACTGAATGAACTGCCTGCCTTTAGTATATTAGGAACAGAACAACAGGAATGGTCTGCAGTGAGATCTAGCTGCACAGGATACAGTACTGAATATACTGCAGCTAACTGAATGAACTGCCTCCCTGTAGTATATTAGGAACAGAACAACAGGAACAGTCTGCAGCGAGATCTAGCTGCACAGGATACAGTACTGAATATACTGCAGCTAACTGAATGAACTGCCTCCCTGTAGTATATTAGGAACAGAACAACAGAAACAGTCTGCAGCGAGATCTAGCTGCACAGGATACAGTACTGAATATACTGCAGCTAACTGAATGAACAGCCTGCCTGTAGTATATTAGGAACAAAACAGAAACCCATGGACTTGTACGTGACTGGGAGGAGGTGGCTGTGGATCAGGTCGTCCTCAGTGACCGAGTGGACTCAGGACCGAATGCCTCAGCAAACCTACGCTGCATGGCCTCCCTGATCCTGCAAAGCCTGCAAAAGGACCCTTGGATTTCTGGTATCAAGGAGAGGGATCAGTACTGGCTGGCAACCCTCCTTGATCCACGTTACAAGGGTAAGGTTTCGGAACTTATCCAGCCGTTGCAGAGGGAGCAGAGGATGAAACATCTTCGGGAGGCCTTGCAGAAAAGTTTGTGCAACGCGCTTCCAGAGCCTGGGAGGTTAAAATTCATATAATAAAATACAATTAAAAAACGGTCATTTTAAACCACTGCAGTGATTTATAGTAAGTCTTTCCGCTCAACGCGTTTCATGGACATGATCCTCTTCATCGGGAGCTAGCAGACTTGAATTGCTGCCATCTAAATAGAGTGACAAAATTGATCTTAAATAGTCATACAAATATAGTGCATTTTTATACATCATGCCATAATTCCTCCCCATGGACTGCAATAATGTGTATCCAGATATTCCTCGCAGTTCAACCATACATGGCACAGGGGTCCCAAGAAGGGGAAGCTCCCTCCCCCTTCTCCTTCTCCTCCAACCTCCAACCTCAATTCATTATATTTAATGCTTTATTAGTTCTTTCAATTGGTGGGTGACAGAAGTATCACCCAAACCTTCACTTAATTAATTTTTTTATCTATTTTAAATTCAAGTTAATTATGTGTGTTCCCCTACCAGGGGGCTCCATCAAGGGTTAAATTACACATACCTTCATTCCAGAAATGTTTTAAATTCAAAACTTAATATTTACCTTACCTAGATCATTTCTGTTATAGTGGTGACACAGGTGGTCCATTACCCAGGTGATTGGTAAATAAACTTCTCTCATATGCTTAGTTTTGGTTCCTCACGTTCAGTCTATGAAATAACCGTGATTTAATTTAATTTTTATTCCTCACATTTACTTTATAAAAGTAGTAATGATGTTATAATAATGGTGATAGTGGTATTATAATAATGTGATAGTAGTAATAATGATATTAGCTATAATGCTGGTACTGTTACTGGTAAACAGAGTAACATTCTTCTGTGAAACCATACTGCCTCTGCACAGTAAAAAATAGCCAATAAAAATACAAACCTATCACAAAGACAAGACGAGGGGGAAGTTGCTGGTTGTAGGTATTTCCAACACAGCAAGATCCAACGCTGACAGCCATATGCTGTCTCGTTTAGGCAGAGGTTAATAAAATCTGCAGATTAAATGAGAGGATAAATAAACTGTCAGTTACTTAAAGATCTTGACGCTAAAATTATGGAACTATATCTGGTAGACAGCATAACTTTCCTCAATGGAACCACACTGCCTTTGCACAGCAATTAAGTACCGTATTTATTGGCGTATAACACGCACAGGCGTATAACACGCACATTCATTTTAAGAGGGAGGTTTCAGGAAAAAAACTTAAATTTTAAATAAGGAACTTTGAAGCAAAATAAGGGTCAGTGTCCATCTGCAGCCTCATTATTGCCATCAATGCAGCCTCACCAGTCCACATCAATGCAGCCTCACCAGTCCACATCAATGCAGCCTCACCAGTCCACTTCAATGCAGCAGCCTCACCATTGCCATCAGTGCAGCCTGATCGAGGCCCATCTGCACCCTAGAGGGGACAGGGAGTGGGGCGGGATGAGCTCAGACAGATTACATACAGTGAGAATCTCCTATGATAGACAGAACAGTGGTCCAATGGTGGCCCAGGAGACTGGACTTCCTATTACAGAGGCCACCAAGTAAACAGGAGTTTCTCACTGTATGTAATCTGATGGCGCTCATCCCGCCCCCTTCCCTGTCCCTTCCGAGGCAGCTAAAATGGAAGTATTGGCGTATAACACGCACACGCTATTTGCACCCAATTTTCATGGTGAAAAAGTGAGTGTTATACGCCAATAAATACAGTAGTTACTATTATTATTATACAGGATTTATATAGTGCCAACAGTTTACGTAGCGCTTTACAATAAAAAAAGGAGACAATACAGTTATAATACAATAGAATACAAGAGGATTAAGAGGGCCCTGCTCAGAAGAGCTTACAATCTAATAGGGTGGGGCAGGTGGTACAAAAGGTTGTAACTGTGGGGAATGAGCTGATGGAAGTGGTAGAAGATTAGTTGGAGACGTGATAGGCTTTCCTGAAGAGATGAGTTTTCAGGGATCGCATGAAGGTACAAGAGTAGGGGATAGCCAGACCGGTGGAGGTAGCAAGTTCCAGAGGATTGGAGAGGCTCTGGAGAAATTCTGGAGATGAGCATGGGAGGAGGAGATGGAAGAGCTTGAGAGTAGGAGGTCTTCATAAGAGCAAGGAGGACGATTTGGGTGATATTTGAAGACAAGATTGGTTATATAGCTCGGGCAGAGTTGTGAATGACTATGTATGTTGTGGTTAGTATTTTGAATTTAATTAGCTGGGTAATTGGGAGCCAGTGTAGGGATTGGAGGAGAGGGTTGGCAGACACTGAGCGGTTGGTAAAGGTGGTTAAGTCTGGCAGCAGCATTCATGAAAGACTGAAGAGGGGATAGCCTATGGAGAGGCAGGCCAATGAAAAGGGAGTTGCAATAGTCAAGGCGAGAGATAAGAAGGGAGTGAATGAGGAGCTTGGTGGTTTCATTTGTTATAAAGGGGCGAATTTTAGAGATGTTACGGAGGTGAATTCTACAAACTTTTGACAACGATTGGACTTGGGGCTTAAATGACAAGTCAGAGTCTAGGATTACACGTAGTACCTTGACGTGAGGGGAGGGACTGATAGTTGCATTGTTGATTTTGATGGTAAAGTCATGGAGGGGGGCATGGGTGGGTTTTACTATTAATACCAACCTGCCACTAGGACAAGACAAAGAAAGGACAATGACAATTGTGGATGTTTCAAGCGTAGCAAAGTCCAACGCTGACAGCCATGTGCTGTTTTGTTTGGGCAGAAAAAAATATAGTCTGCAGATTAAACAAGAAGACTGTCAGTTATTTAAAAGAAAAATAATTGTTAAAGAGAGCAGTCCTCCAAGGATATGTACTACCTGTGTCATTTCCATGCTGCCAAATGAACCTCCAGCATGTTTACAGGCTATAGAGATAGGAGAGAGAGAGAGACACCCTGAGCCCACTGAACCATATAAGAGAACTAACCTTCTCTAAATTGTCCCCAGGTGTGGTCTGGCAGCCAGGTTCAATGATCTCCGCCCAGATCCTAGCCCACCATTTTGAGGAAGGGCAATGCCCATATCTGAATCCCCATATCGCAGCCGCTAATAGGGGGGAAGGAATTGATAAGCACAATGCAATGTATGTCATTATTTGGATAATATATAACCTATGATTGGTTTCAGAAATTGTCACCAATTGACAATTTAGAGGGTCCCACTTATTGGCCCATACACATGGAGTAGCATAGCGATTCGTAATGGGACAGAAGCAGGGTCATAGGGCAGAGCACTTCGCCTCACATAGTAATTAAAGGGAAAGTATGGAGTGGGTCGCATCATTAAACTCTAGAATTATGTAGAAAAATAAAGGCCCCAGCAACACAGCGACTCGAAAGTAACAGCGACTTGGGAAAAAGGGCAATACACATCGCCTCACCTACTGTAGTAACCTTGAATGTTACAATAAAACGTTGTGCCTCAAAAGTACCATATGTTACTACAGACACTTTTTTGATGTCACAGTACATGTTGGCATTTATGGTTCCCTCCATAAACTGTAATTTCCCAGTGCCGGCAGCACTCATGCAGCCCCAGGCCAAGACACTCCCACCACTATGCTTGACTGTAGGCAAGATACACTTGTCTTTGTACTCATCACCTGGTTGCCACCACACCCACTTGACACCATCTGAACCAAATAAATTTATCTTGGTCTCAACAGACCACAGGACATGGTTCCAGTAATCCATGTCCTTAGTCTGCTTGTCTTCAGCAAACTGTTTGTGGGCTTTCTTGTGCATCATCTTTAGAAGAGGCTTCCTTCTGGGACGACAGCCATCCAGACCAATTTGATGCAGTGTGCGGCGTATGGTCTGAGCACGGACAGGCTGACCCCCCACCTCTTCAACCTCTGCAGCAATACTTGCAGCACTCATTCATCTATTTCCCAAAGACAACCTCTGGATATGACGCTGAGCATGTGCACTCAACTTCTTTGGTCGACCATGGTGAGGCCTGTTCTAAGTGGAACCTGTCCTGTTAAATCGTGGCAATTTTCTTATAGCCTAGGCCATCTTTATGTAGAGCAACAAATCTTTTTTTCAGATGCTCAGAGATTTCTCTGCCATGAGGTGCCATGTTGAACTTCCAGTGACCAGTATGAGAGAGTGAGAGCGATAACAGCAAATTGAACACACCTGCTCCACATTCACACCTGAGACCTCGTAACACTAACGAGTCACATGACACCGGGGAGGGAAAATGGCTAATTGGGCCCAATTTGGACATTTTTACTTGGGGATGTACTCACTTTTTGTTGCCAGCGGTTTAGACATTTATGGCTGTGTGTTGAGTTATTTTGAGGGGACAGCAAAGTGACACTGTTATACAAGCTGTTCACTCACTACTTTACATTGTAGCAAAGTGTTATTTCTTCAGTGTTGTCACATGTAAAAATATAATTAAAATATTTACAAAAATGTGAGGGGTGTACTCACATTTGTGAGATGCTGTGTATATACAGTCAGGTACATAAATATTGGGACATCAACACAATTCTAATCTTTTTGGCTCTATACACCACCACCATGGATTTGAAATGAAACACACAAGTTGTGCTTTAGCTGCAGACTTTCAGCTTTAATTTGAGGGTATTTACATCCAAATCAGGTGAACGGTGTAGGAATTACAACAGTTTGTATATGTGCCTCCCACTTTTTAAGGGACCAAAAGTAATGGGACAATTGGCTGCTCAGCTGTTCCATGGCCAGGTGTGTGTTATTCCCTCATTATCCCATTTACAAGGAGCAGATAAAAGGTCCAGAGTTCATTTCAAATGTGCTATTTGCATTTGGAATCTGTTGCTGTCAACTCTCAATATGAGATCCAAAGAGCTGTCACTATCAGTGAAGCAAGCCATCATTAGGCTGAAAAAACAAAACAAACCCATCAGAGAGATAGCAAAAATATTAGGTGTGGCCAAATCAACTGTTTGGAACATCCTTAAAAAGAAAGAATGCACTGGTGAGCTCAGCGACACCAAAAGACCCGTAAGACCATGGAAAACAACTGTGGTGGATGACTGAAGAATTCTTTCCCTGGTGAAGAAAACACTCTTTACAACAGTTGCCCAGATCAAGAGCACTCTCCAGGAGGTAGGTGTATGAGTGTCAAAGTCAACAATCAAGAGAAGACTTCACCAGAGTGAATACAGAGGGTTCACCGCAAGATGTAAACCATTGGTGAGCCTCAAACAGGAAGGTCAGATTAGAGTTTGCCAAACAACATCTAAAAAAGCCTTCACAGTTCTGGAACAACATCCTATGGACAGATGAGACCAAGATCAACTTGTACCAGAGTGATGGGAAGAGAGAAGTATGGAGAAGGAAAGGAACTGCTCATGATCCAAAGCATACCACCTCATCAGTGAAGCATGGTGGTGGTAGTGTCATGGCGTGGGCATGTATGGCTGCCAATAGAACTGGTTATCTTGTATTTATTGATGATGTGACTGCTGACAAAAGCAGCAGGATGAATTCTGAAGTGTTTCGGGCAATATTATCTGCTCATACTTAGCAAAATGCTTCAGAACTCATTGGACGGGTCTTAACAGTGCAGATGGACAATGACCCGAAGCATACTGCAAAAGCAACCAAAGACTTTTTTAAGGGAAAGAAGTGGAATGTTATGCAATGACCAAGTCAATCACCTGACTTGAATCCGATTGAGCATGCATTTCACTTGCTGAAAACAAAACTGAAGGGAAAATGCCCCAAGAACAAACAGGAACTGAAGACAGTTGCAGTAGAGGCCTGGCAGAGCATCACCAGGGATGAAACCCAGCTTCTGGTGATGTCTATGCTTTCCAGACTTCAGGCTGTAATTGACTGCAAAGGATTTACAACCAAGTATTAAAAAGTGAGAGTTTGATGGATGATTGTTAATCTGTCCCATTACTTTTGGTCCCTTAAAAAGTGGGAGGCACATATAGAAACTGTTGTAATTCCTACACCGTTCACCTGATTTGGATGTAAATACCCTCAAATTAAAGCTGGAAGTCTGCAGTTAAAGCACATCTTGATTGTTTCATTTCAAATCCATTGTGGTGGTGTATAGAGCCAAAAAGATTAGAATTGTGTCGATGTCCCAATATTTATGGACCTGACTGTGTATATATATATATATATATACACACAGTATATATACATATACATATATATTGTAAAGCGCTGCGTAAACTGTTGGCGCTATATAAATCCTGAATAATAATAATAATAATATATACACTGAGCAAAATTATAAACGCAACACTTTTGTGTTTGCCCTTATTTATCATGAGCTGAACTCAAAGATCTATGACTTTTTCTATGTACACAAAAGGGCTACTTGTCTCAAATATTGTTCACAAATCTGTCTAAATCTGTTTTAGTGAACACTTCTCCTTTGCCGAGATAATCCATCCACCTCACAGGTGTGGCATATCAAGATGCTGATTAGACAGCATGATTATTGCACAGGTGTGCCCCTTAGGCTGGCCAAAATAAAAGGCCACTCTAAAATGTGCAGTTTTACTGTATGGGGGGGGGTCCGGGGGTCCGATAACCAGTCAGCATCTGCCTCACGCAGTGCAGCACATCTCCCTCGCATAGAGTTGATCAGGTTGTTGGTTGTGGCCTGTGGAATATTGGTCCATTCCTCTTCAATGGCTGTGGGAAGTTTCTGGATATTGGCAGGAACTGGAACACGCTGTCGTATATGCCGATCCAGAGCATCCCAAACATGCTCAGTAGGTGACATGTCCTGTGGGTATGCTGGCCATGCAAAAACTGGGATGTTTTCAGCTTCCAGGAATTGTGTACAGATTCTTGCAACATGGGGCAGTGCATTATCATGCTGCAACTTGAGGTGATGGTCGTGGATGAATGGCAAAACAATAGGCCTCAGGATCTCGTCACGGTATCTCTGTGCATTTAAATGCCATCAATAAAATGCACCTGTGATCGTTGTCCATAGCATATGCCTGTCCATACCATAACCCCATCTCCACCATGAGCCACTCAATCCACAACGTTGACATCAGCAAACCGCTCACCCACACGACGCCATACATGCTGTCTGGCATCTACCCTGTACAGTGAAAACCGGAATTCATCGGTGAAGAGAACACCTCTCCAAAGTGCCAGACGGCATAGAATGTGGGCATTTGCCCACTCAAGTCGGTTACAATAACTAACTGCAGTCAGGCCGAGACCCCGATTAGGACGACGAGCATGCAGATAAACTTCCCTGAGATGGTTTCTGACAGTTTGTGCAGAAATTCTTTGGTTATGCAAACCGATTGTTGCAGCAGCTGTCCGGGTGGCTGGTCTCAGACGATCTTGGAGGTGAAGATGCTGGATGTGGAGGTCCTGGGCTGGTGTGGTTACATGTGGTCTGCGGTTGTAAGGCCGGTTGGATGTACCACCAAATTCTCTGTAGAAATATGAACATTCAATTCAAGGGCAACAGCTCTGGTGGACACTCCTGAGTCAGCATGCCAATTGCACGCTCCCTCAAAACTTGCGACATCTGTGGCATTGTGCTGTGTGATAAAACTGTACATTTTAGAGTGGCCTTTTATTGTGGCCAGCCTAAGGCACACTTGTGCAATAATCATGCTGTCTAATCAGAAACTTGGTATACCACACCTGTGAGGTGGATTATCTCGGCAAAAGGAGAAGTGCTTACTAACACAGATTTAGACAGATTTGTGAACAATATTTGAGAGAAATAGACCTTTAGTGTACATAGAAAATGGCGTAGATCTTTGAGTTCAGCTCGTGATGACAAATAGGGGCAAACACAAACGTGTTGCATTTATAATTTTGCTCAGTATATATATTTTGTTTTTGAGAGCTTTAGCTCCAAATGGAGAGATTTCCACTCAGAAATATACATTTAAGGACAACTGTCCACTTTTATCCATCAACACAAGTACCTTTACACAGGGTCAGGGCCAGTTCACACTGGTCCGACATGTGCTCCGACTTCGAGAGCACAAGTCGCATGACATGTCAAAATTAATGGTTCCCTATGAGAGCCGTTTTAACTCGGCACGATTTCAGCCCATTGACTTAAATGAAAATCGGGATCATCATCTTAACTGATCTGACTTGTGGCATGCGACTTGTGCTCTGAGGATCCTGAGGGGGGAACCCCATGGCAAAATCTTTAAAAAAAAGTGGCGTGGGGTCCCACCCAAAATCCATACCAGACCCTTATCCGAGCATGCAACCCGGCAGGTCAGGAAAGGACCATACCAGTCCACATTCCCTCAAAATGGGGGGTGGGTGCTTTGGCAGGAGAGAGGGTTTTTCAAAAAGACCTTTATTAAAAACGAAGAATGTCCCTATCGTAGCCGGTTCTTCTCCCTACGCTTCTTTCCCAGTTCTTCTCTGTCCGCTTCTTCTCCCAGTTCTTCTCCTTTCACCAACCAGGTCCTTCTCTGACACTGTGGGAGAAGTGGATTGAGAAGAACCAGGAGAGGAAGCAGAGGGAGAAGAAGTGGAGGGAGAAGAACTGGAGGAAGAAGACACGGAGCTACGACGGGGAACATTCTTCATTTTTAATAAAGGACTTTTTCGAAAACTGTCTCTTTTTTTTTGTAACACTACACTTCTTTTTTGGGTGAAATGTACCCCATACCCATTCACATGGGGGGTGGCATCTAGGGGCCCCCTTGTTAGAGGGGGCTTCCAGATTCCGATAAGCCCCCTGCCCACAGACCCCCATAACCACCGCCCAGGGTTGTCGGGAAAAGGCCCTTGTCCCCATCAACATGGGGACAAGGTGCTTTGGGGTAGCCACCCCCCCATGTTGAAGGCATGTGACCTGGTATGGTCCAGTGAGTTGCTCAGATAAGGGTCTGGAATGGTTTTGGGGGCGGCCCCACACTGTTTTTTTTTTTTTTTTTTGCCTTTGGATTCCCCCTTAAGATTCATAGCAGACTCAAAGGGCCTGGTATGGTCAGATCAAAGTCGGATCCCTTTAATTGAAGTCGGTCATGCAGTCGCAGGGCAAAGTCGAATCAGAAGTTGTACGACTTTTGTGTCAGATCAGTGTGAACATAGCCTCAGCCTGTTTCACCACAGACTAATTTCTTTCCTCAGGTGTTGGCCTCTTAGAGAAGCTCTACAGTATGCATTTGCAAGAACATTCTACACTTGCCCGCTACCACACTGGCATAATTATGCAAGAGAAATTTCAAAGGCTTCTTATAAGTACGCTTCTAAGAGCTCTGTCTGACTGTTTCCATCTGGGTCACACCAGCATGTTACAATCAGGGCATTTTACAAGAACTGGTATTGTTTGTGGTAGAGCTGCTCGTTTCTGGAGAAAATGGCACAATTTTTTTGCTTAGAATAAAGATCACGATTCTCTCACAATTCTGAAGAACTTTTTTATTTTAAAGATTTACAACCCCTGAACATTATTTCTTTACACATAATGTGTAAAGAAATACAAAAATTACCATTAAGTTATATTAGGGTTTTTCTTTTTAGTACTCAATACCTCGATACCAATTACCTACCGCAACTTATTTGTTTACACTTCAGCTGTCAGCAATAGTACAAGCATTGGAAAGTAATTTTACAAATTAAATAAAAAAAATTTCAATAGGAAACGTGTAAATATATGTTAAATGTGTAAAAATATTAATTAACAAAGCAAAAAAAAAAGTTTTAAGTTTAAAAAATAAGTAAATCTGCAGGAAAATAATAATTAAATGGAAGAGATTAAGGCGTTAATAAGGCTGATTAGCATAAATTAAGGGTTAATAAGGGGTTAAACAGAGGAACAATTAAAAAAACAAACAAAAAAAACTGACTTCATTTGCAGACCAAAGTTCATCCCTTTGATCTGTAAATGAATAAACAGAAGGACAGATACAATGCCTTGAAAAAGTATTCATACCCATTGAAATTTTCCACATTTGTTATGTGCTAGACCAACACAAAGTGGCACATGATTGTGAAGTGGAAGGAAAATGATAAATGGTTTTCAAATTTTTTTTACAAATAAATATCTGAAAAGTGTGGCGTGCATTTGTATATTCAGCTCCCTCTACTCTGATACCCCTAACTGAAATCTAGTGGAACCAATTGCCTTCAGAAGTCACCTAATTAGTAGATAGAGTCCATCTGTGTGTAATTTAATCTCAGTATAAATACAGCTATTCTGTGAAGCCCTCAGAGGTTTGTTAGAGAACCTTAGTGAACAAACAGCATCATGAAGGCCAAGGAACATACCAGACAGGTCAGGGATAAAGTTGTGGAGAAGTTTAAAGCAGGGTTAGGTTATAAACAAATTGACTCAGGGGGGATGGATACAAATGCACGCCACACTTTTCACATATTTATTTGAAAAAAACTGGAAAATCATTTATCATTTTGCTTCCACTTCACAATCACTTTGTGTTGGTCTATCACATAAAATCCCAATAAAATACATTTACGTTTTTTGTTGTAACAAAATGTGGAAATTTTTTAAGGGGTATGAATACTTTTTCAAGGAACTGTAAGAAGATACAATTTTTCTTTTTATCTGTCTCTTTTAGCGGCTGAGCACTGTTGTTGATCAACATTGCTAGCTGCTTTTTTATTTTGACAGCTGTGAGCAGGGGAACTGCTCTGACATCTAAATTAGTCATCGTTTGTTAAGCAGGCAGTGGGCCCCATTCCATTAACAACCAGCGATTGCGGCTTTTTTTTTTTTTTACATTTTAGCTGTCAGTGGGGGAAGCTTTAAAGTATCCGTTTCAGGTATCGAAGCATTTGCGTCCATTTTTTAAAATTATTGTTGATGTTCCCCTGCCCCCTTTTTTTAATTTGTCAGCCACAGTTTGTCATACTGCAAAGCTGGTGTTCCCCCTATTTTATTAATGTTTTTTTTTTGTTTTGTTTTTCAATTTGTATCATCAGCAGTCCCCAATCGTACACAGTTTATAGTGCACCAAGCGCCACATACATTTTTTTTTTTTTGTGTCTGCGTCTTTTTATTTTTATTATTGTTGTTGTTTCCCTGTCCCCTTTTTCTAATTTGTTAGCCGCAGTTTGTCTTACTGAGACGCTGGTGCTCCCCCTTTTTATTATATATGTATATATATATATATATATATATATATATATATATATATATATATATATATATTAGTTTTTCCATTTCTGTCAGTGGCAACCAATTGTACATGGTTTATAGTGTACCAGACACCACATTTCATTAAAGTGCAGCATCAGCCACTTGCTTCTTGAAGATGCACAGCCATTACTTAATTCTTATGTTGGTTCTAAGGTTGAGGAAGGGAGTACCATTAGGCTACAAAGAGGGGATAATAACACTAACAACAAATTGGCAGTCATGTTCCCCCAGCCGCAGCCTATTGCCAAGTTGGCTCCAATAATGAGGATGGAGGGGATGATAATGATGAGGTCATTGACTCTTCTTATATTCCTAATAGAGCAGAAGAGGAAAGGGAGGGAGAGGCACAACCCCAACGAGGCAGGATGTCCTCTAGAGCAGTGGTCATGAACCCTGTCCTCAGGGCCCACTAACAGGCCAGGTTTTATGTATTACCTTGGGGAGATGCAGACTAGAATACTGCAATCACTGAGCAGCAAATTATATCACCTGTGATGTATTTCAGTTATCTTGCAAACTTGGCCTGTTAGTGGGCCCTGAGGACAGGGTTAATGAACTCTGCTCTAGAGGCAGCCATGATGGAACAGTAGGGAGCAGCCACCCTATTCCATAAGATTGTAAAGCTCTAATCTTCCGGCCCACTTCCCAGAGCTCAGCTGTGTGGGCCTTTTGTAGCTCATGTGCAGCCGATCACACTGTTGCAATTGGGAATCTCTGCCACAAGCAGATCAAGCGTGATAAAAACACCAGCCATTTGGGTATCACATGCTTGAAAATACATTTAACCTTCCACCACTCAGCCCGTTGCCAACAGCAATCGAAAGCCACACAAAAGGGACACACTTCTTCTTCTCACTCCTCACCTTTTATCTCTACCCCTGCTATATATGTTTACTTCTCAGCAGCCTCCACTGACAGTTATGATGGTATAGCAAAGAATGTCACAGGTCCTTGCAACAAGTCTGCCAACAGCACACCGCCAGCTGTAGAATATAACAGGCAAAATTCTCTGCCCCAGCTGCTGCAGCTAAATAAAAATACACTCCCTGCCACCCACATGCCCAGCATCTAAATTCCAGCTTGACCAAATTGCTGGTTTTACAACTCTTGCCTTTCTGTCTGGTGGATACTGCCTCCTTCCGTGAATTTGCAGAATGTTCTGTACCACAGTGGCAGGTTCCCGGTCGCTATTTCTTTGCACATAAGGCCATTCCAGCTCTGTACCATCAGGTGGAAGGCAATGTTTTGCATTGTTGGGCAAGGCAGCCAGCAGCAAGTTCCACATCACTGCTGACACATGGACTACCAAGCATGGTCAGGGATGATATATTTCTTTGATAGCACACTGGGTAACTCTGCTTGCAACTAGGAAGGATGCAGGACAGGGATCAGTGGTGGAGCTTGTTTTGCCTCCATGTCTCTATACAGCTGGTGGTGATGATGCAAGATCTCCCAGCTCCACCCCCTCCTCCTCCTCAATGCCCTCTTTTGCTGAATTGTCCTATGAACCACCAATACCCCCTAAGCTTTCAAGGGGCTACTCAATGAATCAGGCTAAAAGATGCCATGCAGTGCTTCAGCTGGTCTGTCTAGGGGACAGGAGCCACACCGGAGCAGGGATTCTTTCAGCTCGGCAGGGGCAGGCCCTGAGATGGTTAATGACATGGCAGCTTGAGCCAGGAATAGTGGTGTGTGATAATGGCACTAACCTTCTCTCCACCGTTCAACAGGGAAAGTTGACACATGTACCATGCCTAGCACATGTCCTTAATTTGGTGGTGCAGTGTTTCTTAAACAGGTACCCAGGGTTGCAAGATCATCTAAGGCAGACCATAAGAGTCTAGCTATTTCAGGCGGTCATATACAGCCAGTGTTTGGTTTGCTGAAATTCAGCCGGAATTCCACCTGCCCGGATAATGGCCTGATTTGTGACATGCCCACCAGGTGGAACTCAACTTTGGCAATGCTGCAGTGGCTACACATGCAGCAGATGGTCATCAACAAGTACCTGTGTGAGTACGGCACAAGGACAGGCTCAGGGGACCTCGTTTTTTTTTCCCCATGCCAATGGCTGCTGATAAAGAATGCATGCACTGTATGTACTGTCACCATATGAGGAGGCGACAAGGATGTGAGCTATGACAATGCATGCATCAGTGACACTATCCCTCTTTGTGTTCCTGCTGGAGCATACTCTGTGTGGCATTATGGACAGGGCACTTGAAGCAGAGCAGTGGGAGAAAGAAGAGGACGTCCTTTCCTCTCAAGGCCTGCTTTATGCAGACACCATTTTTGCAAGGCCACAGAACACACAAGAGGATTTTGGCAGTTGTGGAGGAATTGAAGCAGAGGATGACATACATCAATCTTTAAGAGATGGTTTTCAGTCCCCAGAAACACTGAGAGTAGTACGTGGCTGGGAGGAGGCAGTTCCAGATGTAATCCTCAGTGACCCAGAGGACTCTGATTCTCATGCCTCTGCAAACTTGCGCTGCATGGGCTCCCTTATTCTTCATAGCCTAAAAAAGGCCAGAGAATTTGTGGCATCAAGGAGAAGGATCATTATTGGTTGGCAACCCTCCTTGACCACCGTTACAAGGGTAAAGTCTTGAAACTCATCCTGCCCTCGCAGAGGGAGCACAGGATGAAATATCTTGAGGACGCCTTAAAGAGGAGTTTATGTAACACCTTTCCAGACTCTGGTAGGTTACAGTCTAATGGAAAGGGTATTTTTTAGGTCAAAGGAGGAGTGGTGGAGAAGAGGGCCTCCTAAGTGATGCATTTAAAAAATGTTTTAGTCCTTGGCGCCCAAGGCTGTCAGCTTCGAGATCCCATCGGCAGTGTCTGCATCATATGGTAAAAGACTATCTAGGAGCGAAAACAGACATGGACACTTTTCCAGTAGACGATCCACTGGGATACTGGGTCATGAGAAAAGACCACTGGCCATAACTTGCCCAGTATGCAATTGAGCTGCTGGGCTGCCCTGCATCCAGCATGCTTTCCAAATGGGCATTCAGTGCTGTTGAAGGTTTTTTGACACATAAAAGAGTGCGTCTGTCCACAGACTCCATTGACCGGCTGACATTGCTCAAAATGAATCAGTCCTGACCTAGCAGCAGCTATCATGCCCCTGATGCTGCTAATTAAATTTGTTGGAGATCTGGACTCTCTGCAAGACTGTCTAGGTTACCTATCTTTGTGGGTATTTATTTTATCTTTAGGTAATTTTTTGGTATGTTTTTTTTTTTAATCAAAGATGTTTATTAAATAACAAACACATAAATGCATGTTACAGTCACTTTTCAAGCATAGAGTCTATCATACAATACAATTTAACTTGCAAGAGATATTTTCAAGCAGTTCTCCCAGCCTCCAATACCAGTGCAGCCCATCCCGTACAGGTAGTATTTCTATTTGGCTTGGCTCTTCTCTTGTCCGTCTCTTATTTCAGTGTCATCTACAGTGGGTGCCCATTTGCCCCCCCTGACTTGTATCGCAATTCCCTTTCTTTACCTCAACAGTCTATCCATGACAAGATCTACCGGAGATAGGCCGGGAGTATCCAACCATGGTGTCCATATTTTGTCATACTTTCCCGGTTAACCCTTATGCTGAAATACATACTTCTCCATCCTGATGGTATCCCCCATTTGGGCCATCCACTCCTTCAGCCCTGGAGGCTCAACCGCCTTCCAATGCCGGAGGATCAACTTGCGAGCCCTGGCCGCGGCCTGTCTAGCATTCTCATCCATGGGAATGTCATCTAGTATCCCAAGTAGGCATGGCTTTGGGTCTGTAGGTATGGTAACCTGGTATACGCTGTTAATGGTGGCCAATACCCCTGTCCAGAATAAATGTAGTTTGGGGCATCTCCATAACAGGTGTATTAAGTCCCTGTGATCTCTCGCACATCTGGGGCAGTTGGAGTCCTGTCTCACTGCCACCCTGATCAATCTGTCGGGTGTGAAGTGTACCCTGAGTACTATATATAATTGCGATAGCCACTGGGCTACATTTACTGAACATATTTGGAGTGCCTCCTCCCATTGCTCATTCTCGAATGTTCCCACATCCTTCTCCCATTTACCTGAGGCAGTCTGAGGAAATCCCCGCAAGTGAATATTAAGGACCATGGCATAAATTCTAGAAATAAAACCCTGAAATTGTGATACCTCCCCCATGTATCGAAAGATCGGGGTCATTGAGAGAGTCCACGAGGCCTCCCCAGCCTGTGCCCTCACTGCATGCTGCAGCTGTTCTAATTTTATTCTTGGGGGTTTATCTAACCATATGAAGCCTCTAAAAAAAAAATTATAATTCTAAAGATTTTCAGAGGAATCACCGTTGGTGTGTTGTGCAGTACATAGAAGAGTTGGGGCATAAAAATCATTTTTATTAAATTAATTCTGCTGACCAAAGACATCCTAAAACGAGACCAGATTTTTTGCTTTATCCCGAATTCTATTTAATAGTGGGGTCAGATTAAGGGAGATAAAATCTAGTGGTTCTGACGTGACTTGGATGCCCATATACTTAATGCCGGTAGACACTGAAATATCGTGCACCATCCTCTCTCCTTTTTCCGGATTTGCATCCAGCAGCAGCACTGAGGATTTGGTCCAATTAATGACAAGTCCTGAATATTTTCCAAATTCGCTGATTATTGTCATAGCTTCCCTCAGGGAGTCAGCCGTGTCTCCCAGAAGCAGCATAGTATCTTCCGCGTATAGCATAATCTTCTCCTGAATCTCACCATATTGGAATCCGCCTACTCCCTGATTTGCTCTGATCAGGGCTGCCATGGGTTCAATGTCGATGGCGAATAGGAGGGGCAACAGTGGACACCCTTGCCAAGTGCCCCTATGCAGGGTGAATGGTACAGAGATGTGTCCCGCCTCCCTAATGGCTGCTTGCGGTGCACAATACAATAGCTTCACCCATGACATGAACCCTTCGCCAAAGCCAAATTTACCCATGACAGCCCATTAATATTCCAATTTCACACTGTCAAATGCTTTGTGACCATCCAGTGAGAGTAGCACCCTGTCCCCCATGTTATCTGCCTGTGTCTGGATGTTCATATAAAGTCTACGGAGGTTAATTGCAGTAGATTTTTGGGGCATGAAGCCTGCCTGGTCTGAATGAATAATGGAGGATATAGCCCTGTTGAGTCTCAAGGCCAGGACTTTCGCCAGGATTTTAATATCGCTCTGCAGGAGCGATATCGGTCTGTAGGATCCTGGGTCAAGTGGGTCTTTACCTGGCTTCAAGAGGAGGACTATATTAGCTCTAGTCATGGAGTCGGGCAGGCTTTGGTGTTCCCTCGCATAGTTAAGGACCTTCAGCAAGCGAGGTAAAATAACCCCCCCCCCATATTGTTTAAAAATTTCCATGGGAAGACCATCATCTCCAGGAGCTTTAGAATTAGGGAAAAGGCTAAGAGCCTCTTGTAGTTCCTCGAGTTTGATTGGGGAGTCTAGGATCGCACATTGAGATTCGGACAGTCCAGGCAGCTCAATTCCCTGTAGGTAATCCCTTAAGTCAGTATTTGAATATGTCACCCTGGATCTATACAGGTGAGTATAGAACCTCACCAGTTCCCCCATGACATGGGCAGGGGTGTTTACCAGCTTCCCTCCCTCGCTGCATAATGCCCTGATGGATGGAGACATCTGGGAGGCCTTCACTATTTTTGCCAAAAGACGGCCTGTCTGCTCGCCCTCCTCATAAAAGGCCTGTGCAGCCAACCACGCTGCCCTGGACGCATCAGAGGGGTCTGCAATATATTCTGCCTCTAATCGGCTCACCAACTGTTCCGTCTGATCCTTAATAGCATGTGTTTTAGATTTAATACCTGAGACCTCGTTAATCAAGATCCCCCTGAGAAACGCTTTATATGTCTCCCATGTTAACCTTGGATCAGGATGATCCTCATGGCATCTCCAAAACTCAGAGATCTCGGCCATCACCGGCTCATGGGAGGGAAATAGGTTGAACCAGAACGCATTGAGTTTCCATGGTGCCCTGGGCATGTCAAAAGCAGGCTTGGCAACCAAGGAAACCAATAGGGGCGAATGGTCTGACACCCCCCTTACCAGGTATCTAATATCTTCCAACAAATGTGTCGTTTGGGGTTTACAGAGACACATGTCAATCCTGGACAGGGAAAGGTGAGTCTTATAAAAACAGGAGAATTGTTTCTGCAGTGGGTTACGACTACGCCACATATCAGCCCATCCAAACTCCTCTGTGAATTTCCGCAATGCCGTTCGGGCTCCTGTGCGGGAAGTCACTAGAGGCAGGTGCTTATCCAAAGCTGGATCCATGTAGCAGTTGAGGTCGCCCACAATAATAAAGGGAACATCTTGATGGCTTAACTGGTATGTCAGTAATACCCTGAGAACCTCTGTAGTAAAAGGGGATGGCACATATATAGCAGCAAGTATACATTTCAATTGGTGAATTTTACACAGTAATATCACATAACGGCCCTCATCATCTATCAGTTTATCTATCATTTGGAAGTCTATGGCACAATGTATCAGGACACTCACACCCCTTAAATAAGAGGTGTGAGTGGAATGATATGCCCAACCCACCCAGGAGAATCCCAGGCATGAGACTGTCTCAGGAACCAAGTGAGTCTCCTGCAGTGCATAAATGGCGGGGGAGTATTTTTTAAGAATGGTGGTTACCATGGTGCGTTTTAAAGGATTTTGAACTCCCCTAATGTTCCAGGAAAACAAAGAAACAGTAAGCATTTGTATATGATCTTACGTGAAGTATAGGATAAGATATCATGTGCACCCTAGGCGCTTTAGGGTGTGCATAGTTATGGCGCGCCCAAGTGTAATAAAAAAAAAAATACCTGAGTCACGTGTATGGTAGTTCGCTGTGGCATGGAAGACACAATTGCCCTTGTTACAATCTCTCCTGCTTGCTTGCGGGTTCCTGCTTGAACTGAAGCTGTGGTTGTAGCATGACATATATGTAACAATTAGAACTGCATAACAGACAATCACCTTGCCCCTTTTGTAGCGTGGGAAGTAAATCCCCCAAAGTGCTGAGGAGAGCCCCTCCAAACTGTAGGGGAGAAGGTAGGGGTTGCTTGGGTGAATAGAAAAAAAACTGGGTAAAAGCGTGTACAAAAAACTTTGGGTTGCTCATAACAACTCAACCCGTAAGTCCAAGTATCACTTTGGTCAAACCTGTAGGTAGTTAGGACTAAAAAGTCACTGAACTGCTTTTGAAGTAACTTCACTTGCTCCCAACGCTCGTAGAGCATCAGTAGGTAACGGCTTCCCAGCCAAACAGTTGAAAACTTCTTTGTATTTTTGTGAAATCTTGAGGGTATCTGATCAATCCCCTTCTACTAACACTCTTCCCACTTGTCTGACGATATGTTCATTAGCATCCAGCCAAGAAGACACCTCAGCTGCCGCCTTTAAAAAAATGGGACTGACCCCCTGCCGTGATCCGGAGTTTCACTGTAAATAGCATGGCGTAAGTGGCCCTGAGCCTTTGGAATCGCTTTTTAACATCAGCGAATCTAGCTCTGCCCTTCTGTATTTCTGCTGAGTAACCAGGATAAAATGAGATGTGGGCCCCGTTTAATTGTACATTGCGTTGTTTCCTGGCTTGACGTGGTACAATTTCTTTGTCTTTATAGTTGAGTAGCCTGGCTATCATGGTATGTGCGGGGTGCCCTGGTGGAAGGGGCCTGGGTGGTACTCTGTGTGCACGTTCCGCAGAATACAGTGGGGTGAACACTTCTTTTCCGAACACCTGCAAGAGCCATTGTTCAACAAATTCCGTGGGGTCCCTACCCTCCGTTTTCTCCGGGAGCCCCACTATACGGATGTTGTTCCGTCTCAAGTGATTTTTAATTTCGTCCGATTTGATTTTATTCGCTCTGGCAATCCTAGCTGTTATCTGCATGTCTCTTAGCAATGGCGCAATCTTGTCTTCTATCTCACTAATGCGGCCTTCAGCTGCAGTAGTGCGCTCCCTCGTTTTCTGTAAATCATGCCTAATAAACCCCAGTTCTTCCCTCAGGCCTCCGAATTGATCCTGCAGGGAGTGTACTGAAGCTGTACATTTCTGTACCGCTCACAGAATTTCTGCTAGGGAAGGTTGTTCTGCCTCCTCTCCCTCATCCTCCTCTGCCATGTCATCCAGGCTCTGACTGGGGGACACTGCAGGGCCTCTTGTGTAGGTCTCCTCCTCTGACTGGGTATGGAACATAGCAGGGGTATTAAGCATGTCCTCCCCGCTTACCAGGGCTGCCTGACCCCCTAACTTCTGGGCGTAATAAAGCATGTCCTTAAGGGGTTCTTTCCCTGTCCCTCTGAGGGTTTTAGGAGGCTTACCTGCTTCCTTCATCTTCTCCGTGCCTGCGGCGCCATGTTGGAATTCTGACACCCCGGCCTCCGCATGTTTTCGGGTCTGCATGGCCCCTGTATGTCTCGGCAGTATTACTGGGCTCTGCAGGGAGGATTGCTGAGCAGGATTTGCCTCGATTCCGGGCGTTTTAACTTGCTGGGAAGAGGATCGTTGGAGGATCAGTGCGGGAGCTCCGTTATGTACGCCCTCTCACATGCCGCTCTGGGCCACGCCCCCTTTTGGTATATGTTTAATGGGGCACAATTAACACCTAATGCCAAATGTTTCTGCAGCTGTGTGACAAGTGCATATAATTTTAATTTCTTTACATCAGCGTCCGGTCCTGCGCTCCCCAAGAGTTACTGTGAGGGGTTAAAATGTGCATGCAACACCATCATTTAAGGCCCAATTTTCCCACACCTGTTTAACAGGTGCACATAATTAATTTTTTTTACAGCAAGGTCAATTCTTGCTTTCATCAAGAGTACCTCATTAGGGTTACAGGGCGGAGGCACCACCAACACTCAAGGCCCAATTTTTCTACACCTGTGTGACATAATAAGAGCAGAGTCCAATCCTGCTTTTGCCAAGGATAACTGTGAAGGGTTATGGTGTGAAGGCACCACCAAGACCAAAGGCCCAATTTTTCCACACCTGTTACTTCTATCCAAAGTCTGCGAAAGAGACACCAGACTTTATCTAAAAAAAATTTTAATCTTGACATGAATGTACTATAATTTGGCTTCATCACATACAGTAAAGGCCCGTACACATGATTGGACTTTCCGACGGGAAATGTTGGATGTGAGCTTGTTGGCGGTAAGTCCGACCGTGTGTATGCTCCATCGGATAATTGTTGTCGGACTTGCCGCCAACAAATGTTGGCTAGCAGGTTCTCAAATTTTCCACCAACAAATGTTTGTTGTCGGATTGTCTGATCGTGTATGAGATCTCCAAATACAGCGCACAATTTTCTTCTTTTTTTTTTAACAACAAGGTTGGTCTTTATTGAAGAAGTTATGGTACACAATACAGAAAAAGAAAACAATACAGTGGTCACATATAGAGCTGTACATGTCTTATAGAAGGAGCAGGTAAATCACATACAGTAGTATTTATTCGTACATAATGTCAGAGCTAGGAGGTGGAAAAAAGAAGGGGGGGAGAGGAAGGAGATGGGGTAGAGGAGGATTGGATGGGAAAGGGAAATATCAGGGATAGAAGGAAAGGGATTGGAGGGGGGAGTGGGGGAACCAACACAGTGTACAATACCACAGACAAATAGCAGGAAGGTGCTAGATCTCATTTAATGGAGACCGCAACCAGGTTCAATCCAAGGCTGCCATACCCTCATGTACTTCTGAGGGCATCCCCTACTTATATATGTCAATTTGTACATAGGAAGGACAGCATTAACAGAATTTTCCCACGCCCCCACCATTGGAGGCCTGCTAGAAATCCACAATTTTCTTTTTTAATGGGGTAATAATGATGCTGCTTTGCTGGTGATACTGATGGAGTTATTGCAAACAAAGTTTCAAAGGCTTTTTTTTTTTCTAGTGATATCAAGATTTTTTTGGGCAAGTTACCACAACACCATTATCCCCTAGTTTTTAAGTTAAAAGATACAACTATGTTGGTGTTCCTTGTTAATTTTACATTGTATTTTATAAAATGTAACTGCCTACTCCCAAACTGTCATTTGAAGTAAAACACATAGCCAAGTATTATTCTCCACTATTTTTTTATTGTGCATTAAAAAAAAATAGACTATCTGCCAATAGAACTAATCCAAAAAGTGCATTCTATGCACCCAAAAAAATAGAAAATATACCAAATCAAATCATTATTCAACCAAAAAAATAATGACAAAGCAATAACTCCAAGGCAGTTAATAAATAACACGTTATCTCCTCCAATTCCGCAACAAGTCTGGTTGACGAACGGCCGTTCAGAAACTAACTGAAAAACATTAAATGAAGAGTGCTAAATGAAAAACGCGAAAAGAAAAGCGCAAATCAACACTCACCAAACTTCTACTAACAAGAAATTAGTAGAAGGAGCCCAAAGGGTGGCGCTAAAGAGCTGAAAAACAACATAGTATGTCTAGTATGTCACTATGTTTGTAATTGTTGGCCAACATTTGTGTGGCCGTTTGTATGCAAGAAAAGTTGGAGCCAACGCCCTTCAGACAAAATTCCACGGATTTGATGGCCAACAATCCGATCGTATGTACGGGCCTTAAGGCTTGCTCACTGTGGTGCAAAAATTCATTTCCATTCAAAGTCTGCCAAAGAGACACCAGAATGTATCCTAAAAATCTCTAATCTTGTTCTGAGTGCACTAAAATTAAAAATTATATTTTTTAAAAGTTTTTTTTTTCATTGATGCTGCACCGGATTTTGTACCGTCCAGTTTTAGTAAATCAAACCCTGTGTTTCTTAAAGCCATTTGTTATATGTTCCCCTATCCTAACACTTAATTTTCTTATTGTCCTTCCAATGTGTTTTAGCCCACCTGGACATTCCAGTACGTATACAACATGTGATGTATCACATGAGATAACATTCCCAATCTCATACTGTTTATTTGTATGGTTAAAGAAAAACATCATCTATTTCTTGCTTTATTTCTATGTGGTCTTGCACATCTGTTACATCTGAAAAAAAAACCTTTACGTTCAAAAACAATACAATCCTTTTTTGTATTCATTAGTTTTATTCGGATGGCAGGATGCAATAGTTTGGGCCTTTTGTTAATGTTTGAAGCATCTGAAATAACGTAACAACATAACAAATTACAGTATATACTCGAGTATAAGCCGACCCAAATATAAGCCGAGGCACCTAATTTTACCACAAAAATTGGGGAAAACTTATTGACTCGAGTATAAGCCTAGGGTGAGAAATGCACAGCTACTGTAAGTGGAAAAGAGGGTCAACAATGCCCATTTGCAGCCTCACTGTGCCCATTTGCATGCCTCACTGTTCCCATTTGCGGCCATAGGTCCCTTGAACTTCAAACTCGGTAGTTAAGGGTTCCTTGATGCCCCCTAGCTGCAGCCAAAATTTGGGGTCTCTGGACCCAAAGGGTCCTGAAATGACATTAATGCAGATGGACACAGTTGACAGACTTTGGGGCCCCATATCTCGGGGTCACCTGGTGCTAGGAACCCCAAATTTGGTGTGCAAACCCAGTGGAACTAGCACTACAGAAAATGTCAAGCACTTTTCTGCAGCAGAAAATGACATTTTCCAAACTTTTCGTGTATATTCAGTCATCTTTTCTGAAAAGGGGCAAACAAAAACAATTAACACATTCTCTACCCCATTAGCCTTGTGAAAATTAGCCCATATCTACTGTTGTTCATGAAAAAATATGTTGAAAAAATCTTTCTTGTATATCTTCATTGGCCTGTAATACCCATTCATTACCAGGCCATTTTTCTGTTTTCAGTGCAGTGATAGTTTGGCTGACAATTACTCTGTCATACAACACTGTACTTAAATTATTATTTTTAATCTGCTTTGCTCAGCTTTGGTTCTTTGTTCTTTTTTCAATATCTTCTACTTACTGCCAAGGCCAATTTTCAGCTTTCAGTGCTGTCACACTTTGAATGACAATTGCGCGGTCATGCAACGCTGTACCCAAACAAAATTTTGTATCATTTTTTTGAGACAGATAGAGCTTTCTTTTGGTGGTATTTAATCACCACTGGGTTTTTTGCTAAACAAACGAAAAAAGACCAAATATTTTAGAAATAAGTACCATTTCTCCTTCACTGATGTGCGCTGATGTGGCTGCACTGATGGGCACTAATAGATGGCACTGTTGGCACTTATGAGGAGGCACTGATTCTTTGAGAGGTGATGGTTATATGGAGTCTCTCAAGGAATAAGCTAAGATGGCACCTTACAGAAGGGCCTTGATGAGCCAGGGCTGCTTTTACATGTATATACAAATGTACAGCTAGAACCACTGTTTCTTATTGTACATTATGGGACACAGAGCCATAGTAGTTACTATGTGGGTTATAGGCCACCTTCAGGTGATGGACACTGGCACACCCTAAGACAGGAAGTCCACTCCCTATATAACTCCTCCCACTACTGGGATTACCTCAGTTTTTTTGCCAGTGTCTAAGGTGTTGGTCACGAGTAAAGATGCGCTGAGCTCCACTGGAGCAATCCTTGCTGGGGCTAGCTATGCAGCCGGATCCATTCAAGGTGTCTTTTTAAGCCGAATTGAATGATACCTGGGCCTCGTGGTGGAAGAAACAAGGTTTAGCATGTAACTCTTCTCTTTTTAGAGAGCTGGACCCCGGGATCCAGTACTTTGGTATTTTCAGCCATAAAGTTTTATTGGCGGGGTGCAGGAGTGTGGGTTCCCTGAGGGCCCCTGCTTCCTGAAGGTTTGTTAACAGAACCCACCGTGAAGGGTGAAGATTGGGTCTGTTGGTTTTACCACAGAAAACCCTGCGGCGGGAAAGATAAATGGAGTTTTTTTCTAAGGTATTTTTAAATTTTCTTATGAAATGTCTCCTTTTTAAAAAGTAAATGTTGTCATGCCTAAAAGTCACCACTGAGGGGCTGCATAGAGCATGTACCTTGTCATGTTTTCCTCAAACATCACGCTTGTCACAGAAGCAGCAGGCTTTCCTCCGGCAAGCAGCTCAGACCTCCGGTAAGATTGGAGGGGATTTTCTTCCACGAAACACCCCCCACCTGGACAAACCTCTCCCCCTCTTTCTGCATAGGGGAAGCCAAAAACGATCTGCGATGCCACTCTGTTTTTTCACTTCCCCTGCACGGCGGCTTGTTACAGGTCTCCTATTCACCATCCCCCCACACACGTCGGATCGGAGTCCCGCGCTCATGCGGGAAAACCCTCTTTTGAACAGAGAGGGGGGCCGCGATGTGATGGTAGGTATGGGGCTTAGCGCGGCGTTGGCGTCCTCCAACATCCAGCGTGGGAGTATGTTTAAAAGCTCAATTTTTGCTGGCTGCAGATGTTGGAGGGACACAATAGCAAAAAGGGGCATGTAAGAGGTTGGTGACATAGGCCTTCCCTGACACATTTACTAATAATATCAGGATGAGCATTAATAGCAGCGGCAGTGGCTGGACTATTGCTGAAGCAGTGGATGGGATTTCTTCTGATAGTACCTCTGCTTTTTTTGCATCGGGCTATGGTCAGAAAGGGGGGTTGAAACACCCCCAAAAAATGGCTAAAAGGGTCTCCCTCAAGCTCTGGAAAGCCTACTCATCTCTACAATGACATCCTCCCCTGAGAGGGGGTGGCTGGTCAGAGTGAGCATCGGGGGCCATGAAATGTTTGCAACTGTTTTCAACACTGCAGCCCCTGTCTATATTACTAAAAAAGTATTTTTTCCTCAGCCATGATAGGATTGAAAAAAAAAAAAGGTTAGCGGCTTTAATCGCATCCCAGTGTAGGACAAAATGCGACAGGTTCCCTTCCATTACCCAGGACCCTCAAACTGAGGAACTGGGGGCAGGAGAAAATGAATTCCCTCAGGGGACCGTGAAGAGGCTGATGACTCCTCTACTGAGGTTTCAAATGCGGGGGGGGATCAGCTTTCACAATCTGTAAAATTGATGGTGCAACTTCTTGCTGAATGGTCCGCTCCACATTTTTGTACCCTTAACTGAGTGTTTAGGTTCGCTAAAGCCTCCTCAAGCTGTCCATTCATTGCTGGAAAATCTTTTTGTATCTTGAGTGGGATCACCCAGATAAGCATTTTTTCCCTCCTAAAAAGTTTTTCACACTTTATCCTATGGAGGAAAAAATTCACTAAAAGTGGGGTATACCAGCAATTAACGCTGCTATATCCTCTGTGAATAAAAGTTTAACTTGTCTGGCAGACAAAGCTCAAATGCTTAAGGATCCAATGGATAAAAAGTTGAAATTACTAGTAAAAAAAAAAAAAAGCACTTTTTTTTGAGTGTCTCAGCCTGCGCTGACAGTAATTGGTTAATCGTTGAGAGACCAGTTTAAACAGGGGCTCAAGGTTATCCTGTTCAGCAGGCCCAGGATCTGGCAAGCTACTAGCAGCTTTATGTTTGCAATAGTTGCTATGAGAGATTCTATCCTTCAGGCCTTGCGCCCTTCGCTAAGCCCCATGCAAGAAGCTCCTGGCTAGTCTTCCTTTTTGCGGTGAAACGGCTGTTTGGGGATGATTTGGGTAATACATTCAAAGAAATTCTAGTTAAAAAAGTACCCCTTTGCCATTTAAAAAAAGGAATAAATGTATTTCATTTAAACAAGCTCCTTCTCCAGTGCTAGGGGCATCAGCCTCTAGGCAGTCACGACGGCCTGCGCCGTCAAGTTTAAAAGGTAGTCCTCTGGGTCAACTCCAGGGACAAAAGTGGCCTTGGGGGAGGAAACCTACAAAATACTAAAGCCTCCTTATGAGGAGGCACCCCCGCTCGCTCAAGTAGGGGGAATACTTCTGCAGTTCAAGGATTTGGCAGGAAGAGTGTCGAGACAGATGGGGGACTTCCTCAATAGCTCTAGGGTACAAACTGGAGTTCCAAGAGTTCCCGTCTCCTCGTTTTCTCAGATCAAACGTTCCTAGAGATCCAGAGAAAAATAGGTCTTTTTTTCAAGCATTGGACCATATTTTGGAAAAAAGTGATCATGGTGGTCCCCATGTAAGAGCAGGGGTTGGGGTTTGGTTCAAACCTTTTTTTATGGTGCCAAAACCGCATGGACATTCTGGATCTCAAAAATCTAATTTGATTCCTGAATATCTGCTCTTTTTTCACATGGAGTCAATCCAATCAGTTGTCTCCATCCTACAAGGAGGGGATCTTCTGGCGTGAATCGACATCAAAGATCATACCTCCATGTGCCTAATTCCTCTCTCACCAGTAATATCTACTTTTCAACATAGAAAATCTTCATTTTCAGTGTGTAGCTCTACTTTTCGGTCTAGCTACTGCACCTTGAGTGTTTACAAACCTCCGGTAAGATTGGAGGGGATTTTGGAGGCGATTTTTTTCCACGAAACACCCCCCACCTGGACAAACCTCTCCCCCTCTTTCTGCATAGGGGGAAGCCAAAAACGATCTGCGATGCCACTCTGTTTTTTCACTTCCCCTGCACGGCGGCTTGTTACAGGTCTCCTATTCACCATCCCCCCACACACACACACCGATCCCGTCGGATCCGTGCCCCTGGAAGACGCAATCTTGTTACAAAATGCTGCGTAGGGCAGAACAGAGCGACGTGATCGCGTCACCCCCATCGCTGTTGTGTACCAGCAGGTCGGGCTGTCTGTGGGCGTCCGGCCGGTGCCCCAGACTTTTTTTCAGTCGTTCAACAATCCGATATTATATGTGAGTGTTTGACTATTTTTACTTAATAAACCTTATGATTTTACACTATTGGAGCTCTCTTTTCCATTCATGGTCAACCACGTTGCTAAGAATTTTGGCGTCCCGCCAGTGTGCCATTCATCCATCTGACATCAAGACCCCTGATATCTTATCGTAGTGGTATTATCTGTTTCCTTGATGGTGGTCTTGAACAAACCAGTTTTAACAGCTCACCCAGACCCTCTGTAGTGGGGGGTCATGGGTCTCTGGTAAGCGACCAGTATTTTCATTGGTGGTGGTGCATCGAACACTTTATCCTCAGTTATTAGGACTTTATCCACATTTCAATCAACACTTGGGTGACTTATCCCACTTACTTATATGGACTTTAAAATATTTTGCAATTTTCACTATTGCACATGGAATATATATGGTTATATGTTCATTTAATGCATATGTTTAGCGATGTGTATTATATACATGTTTGATTTATCCTTCACTTGTTTTTCACCAAACAATGGACAGTTGTCATTTGATTAGCGTGTTTTATTAGCGCGGTTCCATTTTTTCCAATTGTACAAAGGTTCTGACCCCTCCTGTAGCCAGATTAAGGGCCCAAGGTATAACGATTATAGATTACCTAGATGATCTGTTCTTGAAAGACCAGTCGGTAGCCCGCTTAGACCAAAGTATGGTCTCCACATTCAACTACCTGAAATACCTAGGTTGGATTCTCAAACTAGAAGAAATATTCCTTAAAACCATTAAGAAAGCTAAAATACTTGGGTCTGATCATAGATACACGCAGAAAAGGGTATTCTTGCCCCAGGCAAAGATCAGCGCCATAAAGGAACTGATTAAGGTGGTTGAAGCAAGATGAATTATTCTATTCAGCTTTGCATGAGGTTGTTGGGAAAGATGGTGGCTTCATTCGAGGCTGTTCCTTATGCTGAGTTTCATTCGAGACTGCTGCAAAACAGTATCCTATCGGCTTGGAACAAAAGGGTTCAAGCTCTAGATTTCCCAATGTGTCTAACTCCAAAGGTGCGCACAAGCCTCAGTTTATGGTTAATAACCAAAAATCTGCAAAGGGGAAAATCCTTCCTTCAGTTACCTGGGAAGTGGTTACAACATATGCCAACCTTTTTCGATTGGGGAGCAGTCCAAGAGAAGTGGCCCAGATCAGAAATGGCCTTGCCCATTAACATTCTAGAAATTTGGGCAGAGAACTTGGTCCTGAGGGCCTGAACGTTCAGTTTACGGAAGTTGTACGAAATTGACAACTTTGTGTCAACAACAAAGGATCCGCTAGCATGCGGAACAGATGCCTTGCTATGCCCGTGGAATCAGTTCTCACTGATTTATGAATTCCCTCCTATTCTGCCTGCGTCCACGACTTCTTCGCAGGATCAATCAGGAAGGGAAGTCAGTGATTCTTGCGGCCACCAGCATGGCACAGGAGATCTTGGTATGCAGAGATCGTAAAGATGGCTGTAGGGGACCCATGGACCCTACCACCACGGCCAGACATTCTCTCGCAAGGTCCAATATTCCATCCTACTTTACAAACGCTAAATTTAACAGTTTGGCTATTGAGACCCACATTCTGAAGAAGCATGGGCTGTCCTCTGATGAAGCCACGTGACCCGTGACGCCACGCGTAGGGATAGGCACACCCTTCCACTGTCAGCAGTGTACGAGCTCGCCGCTCGTCCGGATACACTGCATAATCCGCTCTGCTCTGTGTGAGTACCGAATCTTTTTTATTGATAATAAAGCTTTGTGGATAAAATTACTACACTATACGGCATCCTTGTTTCCTTTGGTTACCATATATGTGGATGATCTGAGGCTAAGTGAGAGACAGCGCTGTGCGCAGGAGCCACCCCCACAGGAGACACCAGCGGTGCCTGATTGATTATATGCTGTAACCTCAGGTTAATGAGGTAAGGGGCCATTACCTTACAGTGTAGGAGCATCTGCATGGAAAGCACCTGTATACACTTCACATCTCTACCTCAGCTTATTATTATGTGATACAATCCAGTCTGTATCTCCTCACCGTTTGGCATGTTTTAAAGCATCTGAAGCTGCTTGAGATTGCACAGATCACTGTTTGGATTTTTGAACACTGTATTGTTGCACAAGTCACTTTCTTTGAGAAACTTTCAACCTGCGGTTTTGCACTCTTTGTTTGGCATTGAATACTACATTATATCCTGTATGGATCTCTATGGACATTCATTATAATATTGCACGTTCATTTTGAATTAATTTTTGTTCCTACCATCATTGTGTTTTTACTCTTCTTTACCTTATGTCACGTTTGAAACAATATTAGAGGTGTTTAGATTGCACAAGTCACTTTCTTTAATTTTAATACAGTTGGTGCTGCTATATAAGTCACTGTTTTGATGTATTTGAATATTGTGTTTTTAAGTACCCACTGTAGGTATGAGATATCTTTTTACAGCAACTGTAGATCTCCACGGACACTTAGTGTAACTTTGTATACACCATCTTTCTTTTTTGTTTTATGCATTGGAGACCTTTTTTGATTCCACTGATTTTCGGGTTTTTATATGTATGATTTTAGAGTGATTAGACGATTTGTTTATTTTCACATATTCACGTCCAATCCCACACAGCACGTTAGGCACTACAGCCATCGTGTGATCAGTAGGCTCCTTATTCCACGGCCACTATTGTCTATACCTTAGCCACTGATTACCACTATATACCCATACTTAGGAAGTGTGGAGAACATTAGGATTAGCGCAGCACCACCCCTACCTATTTCATGGGCTGTCAGGTTCAGTGGTGTCTACTCTGGTTAATGCAAGGAACCCGGCCTCCAGAGTCATATATTATAGAGTCTGGAAGGCATATGTCTCCTGGTGTGAAACCAGGGGTTGGCACCCCAGGAAGTATGTCATAGGTAGAATCCTTGACTTTCTACAGATGGGATTAGAAATAAAGCAGGACTTGAGTACTATCAAGGGCCAGGTTTCGTCCTTATCGGTATTATTTCAGCGACCACTTGCTTCACACTCTTTGGTTCGTAGCTTTATTCAGGGGGTTAATCCTCCGGTTAGGTCACCCCTGAACCCTTGGGACTTGAATTTAGTCCTGTCGGCATTACAGAAACAGCCTTTTGAGCCGATACGACATATTCCCTTGGTCCTTTTGACAAGGAAACTAGTTTTTCTGGTAGCCATATCTTCTGCAAGAAGAGTATCAAAGTTGGCTGCTCTTTCTTGTAAAGAGCCATATTTAATTATTCACAAGGATAAGGTTGTATTGCGTCCTCATCTGAATTTTTTAACAAAGGTAGTGTCAGGTTTTCATGTAAACCAGGATATTGTTCTACGTTCATTTTTCCCAGAACCCCGTTCTGAGGAAGAAAAGTCACTACATTCTCTTGATGTGGTGAGAGCAGTCAAAATCTATTTGAAGATGACTGCTCAGATTCGAAAAACGGATGTTTTGTTTGTGTGGCCGAAGGTCCTAAAAGAGGACAGGCAGCATCGAAATCTACTACTTCTAGATGGATTCGACAAGTGATTGTTCAAGCCTATAGTTTAAAGAGGAAAGTTCCACCTTTTCATATTAAAGCGCACTCCACCAGGACTGTTAGTACTTCCTGGGCAGTGCATCACCAAGCCTCCATGGCTCAAATCTGCAAGGCCGCAGTCTTCAGTCCATACATTTACCAGATTCTAGCAAGTAGATGTAAAAGGTCATGAGGATATTGCCTTTGGGCGCAGTGTGCTGCAGGCAGCAGTATAAGTCCTCTGGTCTCATGGTGCCCTACTTTTGTTGTGTCTCCCTCCCTTCAGTTGGCATTGCTAAGGGACATCCCACAGAGTAACTACTATGGCTCTGTGTCCCGTGATGTATGTTAAGAAAAAAGGATTTTTATAACAGCTTACCTGTAAAATTCTTTTCTTTGAAGTACATAATGGGACACAGAGGTACCTCCCTTCTTTCTGGTATACACGTGTATTGCTTTGCTACAAAAACTGAGGTACTCCCAGTAGTGGGAGGGGTTATATAGGGAGTGGACTTCCTGTCTTAGGGTGTGCCAGTGTCCATCACCTGAAAGTGGCCTATAACCCACATAGTAACTACTTTGGCTCTGTGTCCCGTGATGTACTTCAAAGAAAAGAATTTTACAGGTAAGCTGTTATAAAAATCCTATTTTAATGTGTGAAATTTATTTTTGTGCTGGATTGTTTTTTATATGCTGGACTGAGCATTGGATTTAACCCTCGGATGGTAACAAGGCTGAACCCATATGCAGATGATACCGTATCTCTCCTGATAATCACAGGGATGTGTGGAAACCATATAATTTGAGATACAAAGTCTCTGATAAGAGGTGAAAGTTAATGTGGGGACGGTCTTGCACGAGCACCCTGCCACTTTGTTTTGCTGGTTTTTTTGCACATTCAATCACTGGTATGTCTGTCATCTACAATGGATATAAAAGGTTTACACACCCCTGTTAAAATATCAGGTTTCTGTGATGTAAAAAAATGAGACAAAGATAGTTCATTTCAGAACCATTTCCACCTTTAATGTAACCTATAAACTGTACAACTCAATTGAAAAACAAACTGAAATCTTTTAGGGGGATGAAGTAAAAAAAAATAATGTGGTTGCATAAGTCTGCATACCCTCTTATAGCTGGGGATGTAGCTGTGTTCAGAATTAAGCAATCGCATTGAAACTCATGTTAAATAGGAGTCAGTACACACCTCTTATCTTTTAAAGTGCCTCATATTAACCCCAAATAAAGTTCAGCTGTTTAGTAGGTCTTTCCTGACATTTTCTTAGTTGCATCCTACAGCAAAAGCCATGGTTCACAGAGAGCTTCCAAAGCATCAGAGGGATCTCATTTTTTAAAGGTATTAATCAGAAGAAGGGTACAAAAGAACTTCCAAGGCATTAGATTTACTGTGGAAGGGGAGCGTAACCAGATGTAAGCCAAGGAGGAAGCATTTGCAAGTAGCTCCGCTCATCCTACTCTAATCCTTCGCCATCCTTGCTGCTGAACAGCCTGGTGAGCCTGCACATCTGCCCTACCTAATCCCTGGCATCCCCTGCTTCAGATTCAGTCATTATTTCTGTGCCCGGCCAGCCTGCCCTGCTGCAGTAGTCTAGCCGAGGCTGGCTCCTACCTGATCTACTGTGGCAGCACTCTCTCTGCTCCTCCATCCCTGCTGGTGGCATCCCTGGAGAGGGCTGGTTTATTCTGCTGCATCTGGGGGTGGTCGGTTGGCCCCTGTCACCTAGGCCTCATAGGGAGTGCTGGGCAGGCCCTCTATTCATCTGTAGCTGCTCTTACTGCTCAAAAGTATCTACTGTTCTAATCTCTGGACTTGGTTGGCCTGAGGGGGTACTGGAGCGGGCGGCCTGCACCTGCGATCCGGAGGGCTGAGCCTGTCCTGAGCTGCTGCCCTGGTGAGTACCCCAGTGGTGTCCACTAACACCCTGAGACTGACTGACTGCTGTGTGTGCTGTGTGGCCCCCCTGCCAGATCATTGTCACAAGTTGTTGGCTATCCATCCACCTGCTCCATCCTACCAGACCCTTGCCCTCAGATTAATGGGCCATAAGAACCAAGCCGCCCGCCCCCTGTCATGGCTGCTAGGCCGGATCCTTCTCTCGTAGGGAGGTTGCAGGCCCTGCTGGCTGAACTAGCTATGGAGTCTGAGACTTCCCCAAGTGTGGCTCTCCCTGCCCCCTCCTCCCAGGATAGCACTGCAGTGATCCTTGCTGCCATTGAAAAGTGCAAAACCTCCATACTGGTGAGAATCGATCGCCTTGCAGAAGAATGTAATCTCATTAGAAACGACCTAGATAAGATCAGAGGTAGGCTGACTGAATCGGAATCCAGAATTTCTGCCACTGAAGACCTTACGGATACTCACACTAACATCATAGTGGACTTGCAACGCACCAGAGATAGTGCGTCCTGTGGGTACACAGTGGGTGCGCTCAACAAAATAGGTCAGGGAGACATCCGCGAGGCCTAGCAGTTTCCTGAAGAACTCTTCCGTAAACTCGGCCGGGCGATCGCCCTCCTCTCCCTCCGGGAGACCCAGGACTCGGACATTGTTGTGTCTTGCCCTGTTTTCTGCCTCATCAAATTTGGTGACAAGCAGGTGTACACCTGCACACATGCACAACCAAATTAATATTTGTACACTTATATGTTCATTGCTTGCGTATTTGCAAATGTTTTCTTGTTTATGCCATATTGATTAGCGCTGCCCTTTATTTTGATTTATCACCTCCACAATTTGTCTGATTGTAGTGTTAGCTGCTCTTTTTGTCATATTAAGTAGCGCAGTAATTCTATGACATTTTTACAACTTTATCCCTGACCTGTCTGGTGTGTTCCTTGGCCATCTTGATGCTGTTTGTTCACTAAGGTTCTCTAACAAACCTTCACAGAACAGCTGTATTTATATTGAGATTAAATTACACACCGGTGGACTCTATTTACTAATTAGGTGACCTCTGAAGGCAATTGGTTCCACTAGATTTCAGTTAGGGGTATCAGAGTAAAGGGGGCTAAATACAAATGCATGCCACACTTTTCAGATATTTGTTTGTAAAAATTTTGAAAACCATTTATCATTTTCCTTCCACTTTACAATTATGTGCCACTTTATGTTGATCTATCACATAAAATCCCAATAAATTACATTTACATTTTTGGTTGTAACATGACAAAATTTGGAAAATTTCAAGGGGTATGAATACTTTTTCAAGGCACTGTATGTATCATTTTGATGGACTCACTCGGAAATTGTTTTGCTACACGTTTCAATGTTTTGTTATATTATTTGTGATTATTGATAATTGAATAAGAAGGGCACGTAGTCACTTTTTAATTAACCATTTGAGTCCCATATTCAGACTTATGGGGCGTACACACGGTCGGACTTTTCGGCTACAAAAGTCCGACGGACGTCGACGGACCAAATCCGGCAGACAATTCGATCATGTGTGGGCTTCCCCGAACTTTCAGCTTACTTTTCCAGTCGCAAATCTGACAGACTTTAGATTTGGAACATGCTTCAAATCTTTACGTCGTAACTCCGCCGGACCCAGAATTCCTCTCGTCTGTATGCTAGTCCGACGGACAAAAACCCACGCTAGGGCAGCTATTGGCTACTGGCTATCAACTTCCTTATTTTAGTCCAGTATACGTCATCACGTACGAATCCATCTGACTTTTGTGTGATCGTATGTAGGGAAGTCTGTTCGCTAGAAAGTCTGCCGCAAGTCCGCCAAAAGTCAGTCGAAAGTTTGTCGGACGGGCTGTTGGACTTTTGTAGCCGAAAGGTCCGACCGTGTGTACGCCCCATTACTGCATAGCTGCTCTTGTATTTTGATTGGTATACACATTCACTTTTTTGAATTATCATATTATTTTTTTTTTTTTGATTTTGGAAGTGGTGTGGTCACTTATTTTTTAGCCATGATTTATTAAGATGGATATTAAGCGCAGGATTTCTGTTTAATAATAACTGTATGCTGTATTTTATTGACTGGATGTTTTGGTAGTGGCATTTAACCATAAAGAATGACAAGAGTGTGTGTTATCAGACAGGGTGCTAAGATTTCCCATTATATTTTACTGAGTTCAATGAAAGCTGCATAATATTCAGGAGAGTGCTATGAGAGACAGCCTTTGCAAATTTAGTTTCTATGAACGCTTTAAGCCGGGTTCATACTGGTGCGACACGACAGCCGTCCTACTTTGGATCTGACTTTGCTCTGCGACTTGAAGCCGACATACGTCCGACTTTCAATGAACAGGGATCCAACTTGGATCCCGGCCAATACCAGGCACTGTGCTTGGTAAGAATCTTAAAGGGGGGACTCCACGCCAAAATTTAAATAAAAAAAAGGCATGGGTTCTCCCTCCAGGAACGAAAAAACGGCGCGGGGTCCCCCCAAAATCCATACCGGACCCTTATCCAAGAACGCAGCCCGTCCGGTCAGGAAAAGGGGTGGGGACGAGCGAGCCCCCTAAACCGTACCAGGCTGCAGGCCCTCAACATGAGGGTGTGGGTGCTTTGGGTCAGGGGTCGCCCTGCGGCCCCCCCAACCCCAAAGCACCTTGTCCCCTTGTTGATGAGACAAGGGCCTCTTCCCGACAACCCTGGCCGTTGGTTGTCGGGGTCTGTAGGCGGGGGCTTATCGGAATCCAGGAGCCCCTTTAATAAGGGGGCCCCCAGATCCCGGCCCCCACCCTATGTGAATGAGTATGGGGTACATCGTACCCCTACCCATTCACCTAGGGAAAAAAGTGTCAATAAAAAAAAACACACTAGACAGGTTTTTAAAGTAATTTATTAGGCAGCCCCGGGGGTCTTCTTCTGACTTCGGGGGTCTCTTCTGACTTCTCTGCGCTCTCTGGCCTCTTCTCCGCGATCTCCGGTTCTTCTCCCACTCTCCGGTGTCTTCTGCCGGGCTTCACCACTATCTTCTGCTCTTTTGCTGGCTCTTTTGCTAGCATTGGCCCAGTCTTCTCTGTTGTCTTCTTCCCTCTGGTCTTCTTCCGATGTTGACACGACGCTCTCTCCCGTTGTAATTCCATGTTCGCGGTGAGCAATGACTTATATAGGCATGGGACGTGGTCACCGAGTTATGTCATCTGGTGACCCCGCCCCTTATGACATCACTGCCCGGGGCATGATGGGGCGGTTGATGGGGCAGGCCCTTGTCCTCCCCCTGCGGCCCCCCCACCCCAAAGGACCCACCCCCCCATGTTGAGGGCATGCGGCCTGGTACGGTTCGGGGGGGTGCTCTCTCGTCCCCACCCCTTTCCCCTGACTGGCCGGGCTGTGTGCTCAGACAAGGGTCTTGTATGGACTTGGGGTGGACCCATTAAAATCCATACTAGACCCAAGGGCCTGATATGCTCTTGGAGGGGGAACCCATGCCAGTTTTTTATTTAAAATTTGGCGCGGAGTTCCCCCTCAAGATCATCTGAGCACAAGTTGCATGGATCATGCAAGACGGCGATCCGACTTTGATCCGACTCCAATGATAGTCAATAGGTTGAAGTAGGATCAAAGTCAGACCAAAGTAGTGCAGGGAGCATTTTCAAAGTCGGACCGACTTGTATCGGACCAGTTAAGACAGCTTCCATAGGGAAACATTGATTTTCACACGTCATGCGACATGAGCTCCCAATGTCGGAGCGTTTGTCGCACTAGTAACCTGAATCTTGTTGAACAATGGTCCTGGCCAGAGCAGTGAGCTTACTGGTGTTTGTGATCCAATATACATTAGAAAGTGCTGCTGGAAGGCAGTCTTGGCCAGGGTAGGAGAATTCAGACAACATTGGAAAAGCTAGAAGACAACATGGGGTAGTGGGAGATGTGAGTGTGTAGCATTATTACTATGTAGCCTATCATATGATTGTGTTGTGTATGTAGCGCCCACCAGTTTGGGTGAGTGCTACAATAGTAAGTTTAGTGTTATGCCGCATACACACAGTAGGACTTTTTGGCTACAAAAGTCCGACAGCCTGTCCGACAGACTTTCGACGGACATTTGGCGGACTTTTGGCGGACTTGCGGCAGACTTTCTAACGAACGGACTTGCCTACATACGATCACACAAAAGTCCGATGGATTCGTACGTGATGACGTACACCAGACTAAAATAAGAAAGTTGATAGCCAGTAGTCAATAGCTGCCCTAGCGTGGGTTTTTGTCCGTCGGACTAGCATACAGACGAGCGGATTTCTGGGTCCGGCGTAGTTACGACGTAAGGATTTGAAGCATGTTTCAAATCTAAAGTCCGTCAGATTTGCGGCTGGAAAAGTCCGCTGAAAGTCCGGGGAAGCCCACACGATCGGATTGTCAGCCGGCTTTAGTCCGTTGGCGTCCGTCGGACTTTTGTAGATGAAAAGTCCGACCGTGTGTACGCGGCATTAAAGTAGGCTAATGCCGCGTACACACGGTCGGACTTTTCATCTACAAAAGTCCGACAGCCCGTCCGACAGACTTTCGACGGACTTTTGGCGGACTTTTGGCAGACTTGCGGCAGACTTTCTAACGAACTGCCTTGCCTACATACGATCACACAAAAGTCCGACGGATTCGTACGTGATGACGTACACTGGACTAAAATAAGGAAGTTGATAGCCAGTAGCCAATAGCTGCCCTAGCGTGGGTTTTTGTCCGTCGGACTAGCATACAGACGAGCGGATTTCTGGGTCAGGGTTCAGGGTTACGACGTAAAGATTTGAAGCATGTTTCAAATCTAAAGTCTGTCAGATTTGCGGCTGGAAAAGTCTGCTGAAAGTCCGGGGAAGCCCACACACGATTGGATTGTCAGCCGTATTTTGTCCGTCGGCGTCCGTCGGAGTTTTGTAGATGAAAAGTCTGACCGTGTGTACGCGGCATAAATTTCCCAGAATCTCACTCTGCAGTGTATTCTGGTGGGGTTTGATTGCTGGGGTGGTTTAATAGTGTAGAGGAGGGTGTGACCCCTTGCACTCTGCTTGAACATTTTCCTTTGTTTTCTGGGGGCTGGCCTAGAAGACAGAAGGAATATGAGTGTGAGTGACAGGTGGCTTTTGGGAAGACGCCTCTGGACCAATGGTTAATTTGTTGGGACAGGGGCAGGACTTGTATAAAAGGCCTGGTCACATGCTTCCCGGGGTTCTTGTTCTGCATGGGAAGTGAGGGGAGCCTGACGTATGATGTGAGACAAGAGACTTCCATGTGTGCTCTTCCCCCTCGGGGGGAGAGGGACCTGTGCTCGGTGTGGATATGGATGGGTGGAGAAGAGACCCAGGAGCCAGGATTCAGACACTGACATAGCACTGATTCTCTTCCCAAGTGAGAAGAGAGGAACTGTAAAGTCATGCTGATGGAGAGGAACTGAAGTACTTCTTCCAAATGCTGCCAATACTGACGTCCAGGAATAGGTGAGGATCTTCCGTGTGCGACATGGATGATACTTCAGGAACACAAGTGAGCGTAACCCAAAGGGAACCAGTACCTATGAGAGACTTTACAGGAATCGGTGTGCGGGTGCCAGGGTAATTGAGCTGGGCCTTATAGCACTGATACCCTTGGGGAATCCTGAAGTCATCTTCTGAATGTTATCTGTGTGGTCATTCAAGAAGCTAGAATCATGGGTGCTGTGAAGTCTGGAAGTGGTAGTCAAAAGGAAGAAGGAAACACGCTTTGCACTGAAAGTATTGATATCAGATGGAAGTCTACTAATAGGGGCATACCTTTTATAAATCTGAATGTGCTGAACTATTATTCATTATTCACTTGCACGGGAAGTGGTAGTCAAGAGGAAGAAGGAAACATGCACTGCACAAGGGAATGTTATGCAATAGGAGGTCTACTTCTACTACTTTGGGATTATGTAATCCGAGGATAATTATGTGTTGCATATCATCTAACCCTGCTGAGAGTTATTCAGAGTGACTATTCAGTATAGTGCTGCATTGTTTAAAGTGACTTTTCAACATGATGATGCCTTTCACATGGAATCCACAATAAATTTGTATATAGTTCACTTTCATTTGACTGTCTGCGTGTTCTATATGGTTGAGGAGTAGGGGGATGGCTAAAGCGGGTAGAACGAACTAACAGCCGCTCCTACGGGAGTAGGGCGCTTCATGTATATTCAGTGTTTTTTTATGTGTCACAGGAACTAGAGGAAACATAGTTTTTACGTCTTGTTACTTAAAATAAATAAGCTTACATACTCAGTATAGTTTTATGTATACTATATGTACTGAGGTGTTATTTGGTACAGTATATTGTCTTATTATGCATTTTTTATCCAAAAAGAGCAGATTGTGTGGAAATACTAAGAAAGTGTGGAGATCACAGCAAATTTCCTGAAAGCCACACTGCTGAAAGCGTATGCGAAATGCTGTCTTCCACTGATGACACAGAGGACTGTATTCCTTTGGAAACTTATCTTCGTAAGTACCAGTCTATATTCTTGTATTAACAACATTGAAATGTATCCTTCATAATCGATGTAATATATAAAGCTGTGTGTGATTTGGTGCAGCAATAATAAGTAAGGCAACATTTAAAGCAAAAACTAGGAAAAAATAGAAAACCCGTGCTTAATAGAGTCTTAATACTTTTAAAGTTCAAAATTTGAATTTATATTTTTACTGTCTCGGTCTGCTTCTAAATGCAAATGAACGGATGCAGATATCCTTTTTCCTTGTTCTTGTGCCTAAGGGCTCTTTCACACGGGGCGGATCAGTGATCAGGGAACACCCGCTTGCTCAGCGGGGATCGCTCCGCCGATCCCCGCTGAGCAGGAAAATGACAGGTCTGTCGCTGCACACTGTGCAGCGACGGACCTGTCAGAGCGCCGCTCTCCCCATGGGGGATCGGATGATGACGGACCGTAGAGTCCGTCGTCACCCGATCCGATCACGGATGGAAAAGTAGGGTTTTCCTCCTTTAACACTTTTCGGATCGGAGCAGGTCGGATGTCCATAGGGATACATGTATGTCCGTTTTTCATCCGAAAACGGAATGAAAAACGGACATACGGATCCTCCGTGTGAAAGAGCCCTTAATGTAGGAAACATACAGTTTGCATAGCTGTGTTCCACTAAAGACATTTCAAATTATGTCTGATCAAGTAATTTCTTTACTGGAATATAAATTAATGTAATACAGTAACTGGAAGGATGTATTTTGCATATCTCTACACAGCATTTCCTTATTTCCTATTTTCTTCTTCAACTTCTTAGGCCTCATGCTCACGAGACGCTGTTAAACTCGCGTTCAGAGGGAGTTGAACACTTTTTTCAACTGCCCCTAAACCCATTCAAAGTTATCCTATGTGTCCATGTACACAGTCTCGATTTTTGGTGTTTTAAGGCAGTTGCGTTTAACCTCGTTTTTCCAGAAGCAAAAAAATGGGTTCAGATGCAAAAGTTTTCCACGTTTCAGACGCTAAACGCGGCTAAACGCCGGTACCGTTTATAAGTGTTTTTTACAACCCCAATTTGGGGCCCCATATCATTCTCTGCTGCAGAAGTGCTTGACATTTTGCGATATGTTGTAGTGCTAGTTCCACTGTATTAGCACACCAAATTTGGGGTTTCTAACAGCAAGTGGCCCCGAGATATGGGGCCCCAAAGTTGGGTCACAAAATGTCATTTTCTGCTCTGCAGACGCTTCTAGACGCAAACGCGGCTAAACGTGGCATGCAAGCGCGGCAAAACAGGCTTTTAAAAACATGTGTTCAGCAGAGTTTGCACTGGCGTCTCGTGTGCATGAGGCTTTAATATAACTTTTGTTCTACAAAAGCCCTGAACTGAAGTACAGGGAGAATGCTTCAGTAGGAGCAATTCTTCACTGATGTATGTATCAATTGTATGTATCAATTGTATCAATTGTTTACTTTTATTGAACTGCTTTCCAGAGATCATCCACTGAGCCTAGCTATGTTCATGTACACAAGCAGGATGCACATCTAGCAAGTGCTGTTTGCTGGCAAGGGAGATCGACACAGTTCACCATACTGTAATTGTCAGCATGTTAATCAGGCCCTCTGACTGGAAACAAGTGATTGAATTACAAACTCTTAACCTGGTCAAGGCTGGCCATCAGAGGCGGCTGGGAAACAACCACCCCCCCGGGACATACCCCATCTGGGTCGCGTGCGGGTGGGTATACGGGCTTCTATGGGCGGCGGGCAGCAAGTTACTACAGGCAGCGGCTCCTGTGTCCTTTTCCCTTCTGCATCATGACAGCTTCCGCCGTGTGGCTCCCCATCCTCCTCCTAGGTGTCCAACAGGATCCCCTGTCCTTTCAACCAATCGGGTGACGGGTCTCAAGACCCGCTTGGTCCAGAGGAGGATCAGTGTGGCGATAGTAAATATTAATTCGCTATTGTCATACCACCCTTTTTTGAAGCCTATTAGAGCCTCTGGCTCTAATCATGTGCTTCAAAAAAACTGGCCATACATTATACAATTTTCTTGTTTAATTTCCTTTAGATTTACCTTCAGCTATGTAGTGCAAGGGCCTACCTGATTGCATACAAATTAAAAGTGTTTAGATTTGACCTCATATTATATGGTTCTAGTAAATCGAAAGGTTAATTGAACAAGAAAATTGTATAACGTATGGCCAGCCTAAGGGACTTGTGTATAGGGGACGGCAGATACTGCTGTGAGTTCTCTGCTAGACTGCAGTGTTTATTTGACACTGTACCTACATTTTATGAGCCATTCATAAAATGCAGGCTGCAGTTTGGAGCTTCCAGTGTTCCGTAGAGTGCCTTCTCCATAATACTTTATATAGCACTTCATGACTGACAACATTTGACAGATAGGGGTTGATTTACTAAAATTGGAAAGTTGCAAAATCTGGTGCAGCTGTGCATGGTAGCCAATCGGCTTCTAACTTCAGCTTGTTCAATTAAGCTTTGACAAAAAAACAAAACACAAAGCTAATTGGTTTCTATGCAGAGCTGCACGCTATTTTACACTCTGCAGTTTTATTAAATCAACCTCATAATGTCTCACCGCCTTCCCACTTTTTTTCTCCATTCATTCATTTAAATGGAGTCCCAAAGCAAACAAGATCTTACTCATTTTAAAAACACAATGCAGAAGTGTCATACTGCTGTATTAAAAATTGGTCTTTGGGTTGTGATGCAAATATTAGAAGAAAAATAGCAACGTTTCATCAGCGCTCAACTGTGGTTATGTGGAGTGGGATCACGGGTGTTATAATAGGGGCTAAATCCAAGGCAGCTAGACCATACTGGAGGATATGGGTGACAGCAAAACAAAACCAAGGGTGTCAGCGCTCAATGGGTTTAAAGTAGAAAAGAGTCTCTGGGAAGCAGCATAAAACAGCATAACAAGTTTACTAGGACATGCACATGGGAAAGACAAAATCCAAAGTCAATGCAATAAAGATATGGTTGATGGAAGAAATAAATGTATTAAAAGCAGCTCACGGTATCACTGGGGTTCCCATAGCAACGGGGAGCTGACTGCATCCACAGATTGAGTGAGCCTGACAGTGGGGAAGGGGCCAATCTCCCTGCTGCACTCAGCTGGACAAAGAACCCATTGTAACCCCTCCACTGTACTAGAAATTGGCGTCCACGGCCCCTTCTACAGCAGTCCAGGATGGCCTCACCTCGTACTCCTCAATCCCTTTAATCATAGAAGGAGCTGGAGGACGGGCCCCACATTCCCCAAAGGGGTTCGGGGACACGGGCTTCAGGAAGGAGGCATGGAAGACAGGGTGGATCCGGTAAGTTGAGGGCAGTTTGAGTTTGTAGACAACAGGGTTGAATCGGGACAGGACGGGTGTGAGGGGTGCACAAACTAAGCCGAGTTGCATCAGTTCTGCATCATGAATTGGGGTTGATGCATGGGTCTCGGGGGTTCTCAGGTGTGGAGCCATGGGTACTCGTGGGAGCATCCATGTGGGATGGGCCATACCGAATCGTTCCCTGCGACGTTCTCCGAGTCTGTGATCAAGCTGAATAGCCAACTGAATTGTAGGTTCCAAAGTATCAAGGAGCCCCACTTGCTAATTCGTCTTTGAGGGGCTTGGACAGGCCCAAGCGAAACTGATGGCGCAAGGCAGCGACGTTCCATGCAGTGTCTGCAGCCCACTTGCGAATTCGGTTACATAGTCCTCAACAAGGCATTTGCCCTGTTGTAGAGAGGTCAACACTGTTTCAGCCGTGGTGGTTCATTGTGGGTCATCGTAGAGCATTGCCATGGCATCAAAGCAAGAAGACAGTGAATGCAGTATAGGACTCTCCCTTTCCAATAGTTGACGAGCCCATGCCTGAGGTTCCCCTGTAAGTAAGGCTACTACGAACCCGACCTTTGTATCCTCTGACGAGAAAGTCCTAGGCTGTAAGGTAAAGTATAGCCAACAGGCGTTTCTGAAAGCCCGGAACTTGTGGCGAACCCCTGAAAAGCGTTCCGGCATAGGAGCCTGTGGTTCAGGAGCTGGAGTAGAGATGGTCTGCTCCATAGCCATAACAGGTGGTTCCGTAGGGCTCAGAACTGAGGTATTGGCCTTTGCAGTCAGCCGACCTTCCAGTTGAAAGTAACCCTCTTGTATGGACGTCAGGGCCTGAGACACAGAGGTCACTTGTTGGCACAGGGCCTCGAAGGCGGAAGCACTCAGCCTCAGTCTCAGACATGGCTGGATTATTCTGTCACGTGGGCCATGTACCTGAGATAAGACCAAAGTAGTAGGGAGGCCTCCCTTGCACCTCGGGTTCTTGAAGCCCCTGGAGATGGAGACTGAGACTTAAACCCAATTGAGCATCTCTGGAGAGACCTAAAAATGGCTGCCCACCAACATTTACCATCCAACCTGACAGAACTGGAGAGGATCTGCAAGGAGGAATGGCAGAGGATCCCCAAATCCAGGTGTGAAAAACTTGTTGCATCTTTCCCAAAAAGACTCATGTCTGTATTAGATCAAAAGGGTGCTTTCTACTAAATACTGAGCAAAGGGTCTGAATACTTAGGACCGTGTAATATTTCAGTTTTCCTTTTTTAATAAACCTGCAAAAATGTCAACAATTCTGTGTTTTTCTGTCAATATGGGGTGCTGTGTGTACATTAATGAGGAAAAAAATGAATTTAAATGATTTTAGCAAATGGCTGTAATATAACAAAGAGTGAAAAATGTAAGGGGGTCTGAATACTTTCCGTCCCCACTGTATATCTTTTTCTCAAAATCTTCTCATTTAAGTGACATCAGTGTTGGTGATTCTTATCCTTGCTCCTATTGCAAATGCACTCACCAAATGGCCTAACCCCCCAGGGGTACTGCGCAGTCACAGTATGTGCCACTGTGTAGCAATTTTAGGATCCTCGTTCTGTGCTTTAGTGGCATTTATGTTATCGATGTTTCACTCGTTCCCCATGTAGAGAACAGTAGGGATGCCCATAGTGTACAAATAAAGTAGTATAGTGCAGCGTTGATGAAGATGAAATAAGCAATAAAATTATACCAATATAAAGTGAATATGATAAATGAATATTCAAAACAAAAATACACAGCAATAAAATACCACAACGATAATGATGAAATAGTATAAACCAACAGTGTCAGTGCATATAAAGTGCATAAAGTCCATATATGACATCAAATATAGTGACTATGAATCTGTGTGAACTGGTTGCCTGTAGATAATCCACCACTGTAAGAAAAGGGTTTTACTAGACAGGTTGAACCCAACTAGGCATATGCCTGATGAGTCAACCAAACTTTTGGTTCAACACACCCAGCAACCACGACTTCCAAAATAGACTAAATCAGATAGGGATCTGTGACCGTTTTGGCATCAGTAACTGTCTACCATAGGAATAGTGACCGGAACTCGTGAGCGATTCCTCTCAATATGACATATGGCAAAAGGAGAAAAAATAGGGCCACATATTGTAATACCGTAAAATATAAAGCATTTATTGAAAAATGTTAAAATGGTCACTCACATTTGAGAAGACATTAAAAGCATTGGATAAAATCAAAACAACGCAGTGGCATCAGCAGAGCCCGTCCCGACGTTTTGTCCTAATAAGACATCCTCTGGGGTGCTGGTCCACTGCAGCCACTGCGAATTTATAGGGTAAATGATCACCTCAAATGAGGGCCAGCTCCATGTCCACCAAAAAGTCATAAACAGACCACTTCCGGTTAGTAAAGATGGCGCCCATGGCTTGCAATTTAAGCCTCACTTTGGTTAGTGACTCAAGCCTTGATGTGGGTGTAATTTAAACTATAGGCTCTGGGCAATATTCCGTTATGCTGATCAAGTAGAGAATGTCCAGAGGCGTAATTGGAATGAACGAAAGTTACATTAACCGAGTTCCGTGATATAATGTTAAATCTTGTTGTTGTAATCATCATATGAAAACACTGCAGCATGTAAACAGAATTGAGCGCATCATAGGACTCCAACAAAATGGCGCCCGAGAAGCTAACAAAGTCCTCTATTGGGCATCACCACAAATATGGCGACGCTACCAAAAAGAGTGTACCAAGCCTCATTTTGGTCTCCAATAATGGAAACCAAAAATGAGAAATGACCCGGTAGTAAACAGAACGGATTGTATATAAAATCACCCGGAAGTGAGTCAATGGTCAAAATGACAACAGTCACCGATCGGTCTGGAACCTGGAGTCCCTCGGACAAAAAGTGAAAAGGATATAAAAAATAATTACTTAAAAATGTGATTAACAATATGTGTCCCATATTAAACATATATAATGTATTGTGATATATTTGTTACATAGTAATTCATAAATAAAATGGTGCTGGCCCCCACATAGGGATCAAAAATTACATGATTTTTTTTTTTTTTAAATATGCGTAGTGTTAACCGTACATAAATATGGAATGAACATATGAAAAGTCCTACCCCCTTATAAACGAACAAAGGATCAATAGAAAAATAAAAAGAAAAGGAATAAATCGCAATGTAGGAATTAATAACTTGGTTATTAAGGTCAAAACTCGTAATTGGGATATATAAAAACTAGAAACTCATATGGTTCACCCAGTACTCAAATATCCTGATACCACCAGACGTGATATAGGATCTTACATATGGGTACTAGGCTTTATTCAAAAAGGCATTTATATCCCATTCTACATTCATTCCCCAGGGTTGGTAAGATTGGAGTTCGTATATCCAATATGTTTCGAGTTGTGAGTCCCCTCTGGTCAATGCTCCTCCTCTCCAAGGGGAATGTAGCTGTCACCAAAAAGCTAGTGTCTTCAGGGTTGCGGTCGTGATGTTCCTATTCCACCTACAATCACCTGAGCCGAGGGAGCCGCCACACACACCGGACTTATAGCAGATAATGGTCACCTGGTAACAATAGGCAAACAGACAGTGCGCACATAGATGAACCAATTTCCAATGCTTCAGCGCTACTCTGCTGTACACTTCATACCCTGCTTAACAGTGAGGGCCTATCGGAGGAACATAACTTGGCATTTGGCTGATTCGATCGTAGGGAAGTCATCTTCAGGTAGGAGAACCAACACCTGGTCCTATGGAGGGGGAGAAAAAAGGAACATGGATAGCAGCCTAGAGCAAAGATTTATGGGAGAGGGGTCCTATTGGGTAGTTATGGAGGCGGGGCTAACCCACACGTTGCTGCCATGGAGTCTGTCAGGAAAAATATATTTGCAATTAAAAAAATAACTGTATGTTTTTTATAAAGATAACCATGATCCAAGAGTAAAACAAAGATGTGAACTTAGATAAAGGCAGTCCCCGGGTTACAAAGAAGCTCTGTAGGTTTGTTCTTAAGTTGAATTTGTGTGTAAGTTGGAACAGGTACATTTTTTTAAGTGTGACAACCACAAAAATAATTTTTACGTTTTTGGATAGTATAGGGAAGGGTTAACATCCCTGTAACATTTGTTTTGCTGTCTGTGCCCCTGTTCATTGGATTTTACAAATTTTGGGTTGTTGTGGAAAGAAGGATTGGTGATAAAGCTTCAGTGGAGACACCTTTTTTCCATGATAACTCTTAGGCCGGGTTCTGTGTACTGTGTACTGTGTTTTATTTTTGACACTTTTTTTGGTGAATGGGTAGGGGTACAATGTACCCGATACTCATTCACATAGGGTGGGGGGGCAGGATCTGGGGGTTTCCAGATTACGATAAGCCCCCCGCCTGCAGACCCCGACAACCAGCGGCCAGGGTTGTCAGGAAGAGGCCCTTGTCCCCATCAACATGAGGGCAAGGTGCTTTGGGGTGGAGGGCGCAGGCCCCCCCCTGCCCCACAGCACCCACCCCCCATGTTGAGGGCATGTGGCCTGGTACAGTTCAGGAGGGGGGGCGCTAACTCATCCCCACCCCCTTTCCTCACCTGCCATACTGTGTGCTCGGTTAAGAGCCTGGTATGGATTTTGGGGGGTTCCCCTTAAAATCCATGCCAGACCGAAGGGCTGGTCGTTTTTTTTTTTATTTGGCGTGAAGTTTTCCTTAAAGATTCATACCAGGCACAAAGTGCCTGGTATTGTCGGGATCAAAGCCGGATCTCTGTTCATTGAAGTCGGACGGATGTCGGACTTCAAGTTGCAGGGCAAAGTCGGATCCACAGTGGCATGACTGTCGTGTCATACCAGTGTGAACCCGGCCTTACAGGAGTAAATATTCCTTCCTAGGGGTAGATTTCCTCTCACTTCCTGTTGTCTTCCTCTGTAAGTATGAGTCGTATGTAAGTCAGATGTATATAAGTCGTGGACTGCCTGTATTATGGATTAAAAATGGTGTGTGCATGACACTTAATCCCCAGGAGCTGTTTTAAAGTGGCCCTACTTTTGCAGTTCTTTACCCTAGCACTGTTTTAAATAGGTTTTTGATTTCAGTGGCCATACTCCACTCCATGAGGTTTATTGCTGGGATCACCAAGCCTTAAAATGCCCTCCTGCTTGCTGAAAAGGAGAGATGGATAACTATTTATTCTAACCAGTCGCCATGGATGAGAAAAATATGGAAAAAAGAATAAACAAAAGTTTAAAAAGTGTAATAAATACAATTAAAATATATACTCCATGCTTGTACCCTCAATGACCCAGTTAAAACTGACACACTGGATGCAACTTGCACATATTGCATGAGCAACACATACTCATGTAAGCATTCCTAATATTTTTTTTTTTCCTTTGTGGATTCTTCAGCAAAGCTTTCCTATGCATATCGTAATGGTATGTTGAAAGGGAGGACAGCTCTCCTAAACCAAAAGGCTTCACATGCAAAAAGTTAGAGGATAGGAAACCAAAATGATTTAAATATACACAAAAAAGAGAGAGACAGACTTTGGGACTGAAAAGATTAACATATTTATTCTTTGACATGATATCTCAAAGACTCAAATAGAAAAATTCCACTCCCCTGCATTGTTGAGAATATATTTTTATCATCTGCACATTTACATATACAAATAATACAAGAATTGTGCTTTGTTAACTTAGATATTTTATTTTCTTCTGTCATAGGATCAAGTTCACTGGATAATGAGGTAGAGGATGTTACACATCCATGCAACCCAAACCCATGTCCACTGAATCATTTGTGTGAGGTGAACAGAAAAGAATGTCTTCCCGGAGAACCATGCCTTCCATATTCTTGTACTCAAGGTAATTGTTTTTGCTTGTTTTCATTATAGAAAGACCTCAAAGTTGCCAAGACACCAGTTCCCAATAGGGTCTAAAGATACCCTTTAGAAGTTTAACTTTACAGGTTTTATTTATCTTCTTACTATAATTTTCATAGAGTACTAACAATATATTTTACCATGACTGTATGGCTAGCCATTGGAGGAGAACAGAAGTCTCCCATGAATAATGATTATTGACATGGCTGTCCATCCATTGTGGTGGCACTACCTACCAGAAATGGCTCATGCATGAAAAAGGTTGAATGTCACAAAATAATGAAGAGGGCTGGAATTGAACCATAAACAGTAAACAAATTCTTTATTTTGCACATTTTAGTGTCGTATTTAGGTGCCGTACGCATGAACCATACAGATACTTATTGTCCAATGAAATACTGTAAGCTCTCAAAAAAGAATAATTTTTCACTGGATTTCCTATTTTGCAGCAGTCACTCAAAGTATTAATTTTTGTTCCAATCTTGAATATAAAGCCAAATATCTCAGCTTTTACGAGCAAGTGTAAAAAATTATTAATACAGACAGTCAGTCCCCCCCCCCTTCCCAATACATGGCAAATTCAGTCATTTTGAATAACCATTTTACTTTACCATTTTAGTAAGAGGTAATACTTTCAATTCTTCCACAGGCTTTTCTCAACATTGATTTGTGTTCCTGTAAATCTACTAGGATGATGATATTATCAGACATGATCAGATAGGTTTGCTGCCTGTACAACAAAGCTAGCATCCTGCCATTCAGAAACCTTGATCCAACATGGGAATCATTCCCACCAAATAGTACGCAGCACCCTCCTGAAGAAGGGGGAATCTATTCTCCTGAAAAGCGTTGACTTGATGTACATGTTGCTAATTTTTAATAAAGATCTATGAAACATATTTTAAAGTCACATTTCTCTAGACACCGGCACTTCTTCCTTTTTATCTAAGTCTACATGCTGAAATGACTTTAAGGCAGCAGCCCAATCCCCGAGAGGGCCCATCACCACCATCCATCACTGGGCACTATCCACCGGAAGGAATTTCTTCCTTTTTGCCCACACGAATACCCACTCAGGTCCAGTGACCAATCCAATCAGTCCAGCGCAGTCTCCAACTCAAGCTTCCTTAAACTAAAGGAAGTCTTCACCACTGTGCCTGTTCTTCATCACTGAAAAAGTTTAGACCTAAATTTGTCGGTCCATGAAATTCTCAAGAAGTGTAATCCAGTGGCATCCCACCTTAAGTTACCATCCAATAGGTGAATCCCGGATGTCTTCTATGGGTCTCTGCTCAAGCAGGTCACTTCAGTCTTCAGAATGAGACTCCATCCCCCATCTCTATTAATGGCAATCAACAATACAGAGTGGAGGAAATATTACATTCTCACAAGATCCGCAACTCCATTAAGTACCTGGTTCAATGGTAAGGCTTTGGGCTTGGGGATACATCTGAGGGGGTGAGGCCGGGGGTTCAGGAAAAACACACATTCCCACTGCTCTAAACACCCCCCACTGCCAAGCCAATGTCAGGCAAGATTCCCCATTGCTATACAACACCTCACACAGGTTAATTTGTAGGAACTTACTGTTCTGATTGGCACGCTATCACCCACCATCTTTTGCCCTTTGCTGCCAGAGCTGTTTTGTGTTTTTTTTTTATACATGTTAAAATCCTTTTTTAACTGAAGATTAGTTAAAAGTCAAACAGTAGATATTTTCTGAAAGTTGATACCATGGAGAATACAACTATGTTCCAATATTTTATGTCATATAACATAAAATAGTTTTTTAAAGTACAAATTTTCAGTAGAAAATACACTGAAGTTAATTTTAGTGCATGTAAACACAATATATTGGGGGGGCGTGACTAAGAGCTGCATGTGGGAGGCTGTGTCTCATGGAGCGCCCATTATTGATCCTGGCATAACCTTGCTCCCAGCCCAGTGTACACGCTGTTCACTGCCCTTCCCTGCCCTCAGCAGTTCTTCCCCAGTACGGGCCGCATGGATCTGGTAAACAGTGGGACACAGTGAGTAAGCTGCCCAAAACCCCTAAGGCAAAGGACCCTCGTAAGGACATGCTGTATTACACCCAGAAGCTTTCAGGCTCCATAGGGCAAACATTGGACGAGGATTTGGATGCTACTCCAGCCATTTTCCAAACTGGGCCTTTGACTGATCTGTCTGCACAAGGCTCCATAGCTGACACAGACCAACCACTGGCTCATTCGGAGGAGGGGGAAGAAAAGGGAGAACAACCTACTCTGGCAGAAATACTGCATGCTGTTAATAAATGCACAGGATGGTTGATACCCTGAAGGAACACTTTGGTGGTCTCAAAGAGGATGTAGGCCTGATTCACTGAGACCTACAAAAAATTAGAGAACACAAAACAGCAGCTGAAAGTAGCATCAATGATGTGGAAAATAAGCTGGCCCCGCTAATTATGGATACTCAAATTACATCAAGGCAGGCTAAAGCTACGGAACTGAGAGCTGAGGACATTGAGAATCGCCTGTGGCACAATAATGTCCAGATTGTGGGGCTCCCGGAGAAGGTGGAGAGGAGGGACTTTGTGGAGGGAGGGAGAATTTGTGGAGCATTGGCTCTTGGAGGTGTTTGGCAAGGAGGTCTTCACCCCCTTATATTCAGTTGAGAGAGCACTGTATGCCGCAGAGACCCCTCCCTCCGGGTCATCAACCCCGCACCATCCTGGCTCATCTGCTGAATTATAAAGACAAAGAAATTATTCTGCGCCAAGTCAGAGAGAAGTACAATTTCCAATATAACGGGGTAAAAATATCCTTTTACTGGGATTTTTCAGCTGAAGTACAGCATAAAAGAGCCAGGTTTGCAGAGGTTAAAGAAACTACTTCAAAGACTTCAGGTAGCCTATGCCATGTTATTTCCAGCAAAACTCTGCATCACGGCTAAAGGCCAATTACACTTTTTTTTTTTTTTTTAATTATCTTTTTATTGACAGATGCATATGAGAAGACAGTTACATAAAGATAGTTGATCGGCCATGCCATATCACAGTAAGGGTAATAACATTCAGCATAACTACCACAATCTGACAATATCAGCTCATGAGACAAGGCAGTTTTGTGCCAATGATAAAGAATACGATGCCTATGTGAGAATAGCAACTAATGATGATGGCCTATATTGCAAATGGAATTCGGCCATAACAATGTGCATCAAAAACATTTTTTTGTTTTTTATAAAAAAAAAGAGAGAAATGGAGAAGAGAGAAAAGGGTGAAATGGGGAAGAGGAAAAGAGAAAAAGAAAAAAAAGAAAAAGGGGAAAAAAAAGGGGGGGTGAGAGGACGCGAACAGTGTCCTGTCAGCCACACACCATACCGTCCTTTATAGGCAATAAATTGGTTCATAAGTATTGAGAATATTCACCAGAGAAGCGGAACTGATCCCAGTAGAACCATCTGGTTTTGTGTTCTTCTGATTTGTCCCGAAGAGCAGAGGTCAGATGCTCCATGCTTTCTATATCTTTCACCTTGGCGAACCATTGGGTGATAGTAGGAGGAGACTGTTGTTTCCACATGGCTGGAATGCATGCTCTCGCTGCATTGAGTAAATGTTTAAGTAATGATTTGTTATATTTGTTCCGGGAAAGAGGGGTCAGATTAAGAAGAACTGCTGCAGGGTCTCTGGACACTGAGATATCCGTAAATTTGTGGATCAATTGGAGGACTTGCCGCCAGAATGGCTGGATGCTAGGGCATTCCCAGAAGATATGTAACAGTGTACCTCTGTGGGAATCACATCTCCAGCATCGATCACTCAATTGTGGAAATAGTTTGGCTAGTACGGATGGGGTTCTATACCACCGTGTCATGATTTTGTAAGTGGTTTGCTGATACTTACTACATAACGATGATTTATGAGCGAAATAGAGTATCCTATCTTTTGTTGGTTCGTAAAAGTGACCTGCAGATCTTTTTCCCATTTGGAAAGAAAGGGAGGTTCTGATTGCGCATGGAGATCTAGTAGAGCTTCGTAGGAAAGGGACAGAGATCTCCGTATCGGACCCTCCCCCGAGCAAAGTTCCTCGAATGGGCTGAGAGGCCTCTGAAAGAGGTGTGGTTTGGGCAAGGAATTCAGAAAGTGTGATAATTGGTGTACCCGCCACTCGTTCAGAAACTGTGATCCTGGGCCCGTAAACAATGTTCTGTCCGGAATCCAGCCATTCGTACAGAGGCGATAGGACGCACGTAGGATCTTCTGTGGTGAATGTGCAGAAAATGCTGGGTCTGACAATCCTGGTTCGAACTTGGGGTGTCCTATTATCGGCGTCCTTGGGGACAGAAAACTGTTGAGCGAAGAAAGCTTATAAAACTTCTCTGCTTCGCTCAAAGTGGGTCCAATTAAGGGGTGATGGGAGAGGTGTTAAGTGTGGCTTTTCCCTTGTAACAAATATAAAAGTTTGGGCATCGCATTAATTTTGAGTACGTTACATCGGCCGAACCACGATAGGGCTAGACAGTTCCATCTTGCCATGTCTGTGGATAATGCGGACAATAGTGGCTGAAAATTGAGTTTAAATATGGAATTTAGCTTCGCCGGTATTTTCCTCCCTAAGTACTGGATACTGTGAGTCGCCCATCTAAAGGGAAAGTTAGGTTGTAGACTCTTCAGGCTAGGGTCTGGGATGGAGACATTAAGAGCCTCAGACTTTTGGAGGTTTACCTTGAAGTTGGATAGGGCACCATAAGTTCTCAGTTCTTGTAGGAGGGAAGGCAGAGATGTTAGGGGTTCCGTGATATAAAGGTCATTGGCATATGCCGCTACCTTGTGATGGCAAGCCCTTGTTTGAACTCCCTTCACATTTTGGTTGTTACGTATGTGTTGAAGAAATGGCTCTAGTGTGAGTATAAAGAGGAGTGGGGATAGGGGACATCCCTGTCTGGTGCCATTAGAGATCCCGAGGGAGTCCGAGTTGTAGCCGTTGACTCTAATAATGGCCGTTGGTTTAGTATATAGTGCAGCTACCCAGGACAAGATTGGGGTGGGCATCCTGAAACATTTGAGGGTTTCAAAAAGAAAGGCCCAATCGACTCTGTCAAAGGCCTTTTCGGCGTTCGTTGACAGAAGGAGCAAAGGAGAATTAAGTTTCTCAGCCGATGCAATGATGTCTAGGGTTCTTATAGTATTGTCCCTAGCTTCCCTGGATTGGATGAACCCTACCTGATCAAGGGGTACAATACGCTGCATGATATTTAGTCTGGTTGCAATGATTTTGGTAAATAATTTAACATCGCAGTTCAAAAGCGAAATGGCACGATAGTTGGCGCACTGTAGTGGATCCTTGCCTGGTTTCGGGATGACAGATGTTAGCACTGAGTAACTCGGGAGGGGTATTATGGCCATCTGTGATTGAAAGGCGTTTAAGAAGTGTGGCGTGAGTATTGATTGGAATGTTCTATAGTACGCAAGCGTAAAGCCGTCCGGTCCTGGTGCTTTCCCAGGCTGAGTGGCCGTAATGGCCATTGCAAATTCTTCGGCCGATAGCGGCTGTGATAGGGCCTCTCCTTCCTCCTGCGTAAGCCTAGGAAGTTGAGTCTCTTGTAGGTAAGTTTTCATTTCAGAGAGTCTACTGGATTGTTGTGAAGCTGAGGGAATAGGTCTCAAGTTGTATAAATCTGAATAGAACTGAATGCCTCAGCTATCTCTGGGGTGGAATGTATTTTAGCGCCGGTAGCGGAGGTCAGCGCCGAGACAAATGATTTACTGTTTTGGACTTTCAATGCTCTAGCTAACATACTGCTGCACTTATTACCATATTCATAGTAAGAGCGGTGGACTCTTAGAAGCACATGCTTGGCCTCATAAAGGGAGTGCTCCCTAATCAATTCCCGCACTTTCGTAAGTTCCGTTTCCAGTACGGGGTCTTGATAAAGTTTATGCGCTCGTTCTAGAGTGTGTAGTTTATCTAGCAGCTCAGCTAGTGTTTTCATCCTGCGTTGTTTGGATGCGTGCCCGTGTTTAATGAGGATCCCTTGGAGAACACACTTGTGTGCGGCCCACAGGGAAAGGGGGTTGTCGGGCAATTACACTTTTTTGAGGCAGCAAAAGAGGGGTCCGACTGGCTGGATGCGATCATTCCTTACGCCCAATGAGGAGAGATGATGTGGAGAAGGTATGATACTTTGCTATCTTTACATGATGTAAGCCAGGGGTCTCAAACTGGTGGCCCTCCAGCTGTTGCCAAACTACAAGTCCCATGAGGCATTGCAAGGCTGACAGTTACACACGACTCCCACAGGCAAAGGCATGATGGGACTTTCGCAAAAGCTGGAGGGCAACCAGTTTGAGACCCCTGGTGTAAGCGATCCGGTTGCAATACCTGGGGCCTTTATGCATGACAACATCTTTAGCTGGGAGCGATACTTATCCTTGTACTACTAAGAGCAAATGGATTTGTCATGACCATGGAATTGATACCTATCTGTTATTTGTTGGTCCAGATGGCGTCTGGCCACTGTGTCACATACCTGAAGGGAGACTGAGATGACGAGGTCGGCCTCTCTTGTATCTCCAACCCAGGTCCCACTGAGAGTGAAACAGAGTAAGCCGAGGAACAGGAGGAACACGAGTGCCTGCAGGTGTAGACCCGGAAACTTGCAGCAGGAGATGCGACTTTTGGAAGGCAGAATAACCATCAGGTCGGGAGGGGCAGCCATGCACTGTAGTTCAGCTAGAGTTAAAGAGGCACTCTGCTTGTACTGTGAAACGGGAACATCTGGTGATGTAGAGCTTCTGACAAGCTTGCAGCAGAAACTCACAGTAGGTCGCAGGACCGTAATCGCAGACAGCTGGGCAGGCACTCGGATGAGCTGGGAAGCTGGAGTCAGCAGACAGGAGCATAGTTGTGGGATAGCCAGGATCATCAACATGCGAGCAGCGAGGTACAGGAGCGAGCCAGGTCAGGAGGAGGAGCCAGGTAACAGAATCCAAGATCAGGTCAGGAGAAAGCCGAGTCATAAACCATGGGAGCATATCAGAAGTAAGCAGGATTCAGGGAACAGCTGAAGACCAGTCAGCATTAAAGCACAGACAGAGTCCTCCTTAAATAGCCCGCCTGGCGCCAATATGCCTCATTCGTGCGCCCTTCTGTTGCATGCATGTGCATATCTATTGGCAAGACGTCTTCTAGGAATTCCCTGACATTGCCCCCCTCTTAAGGGCAGTCTCCGGATGCCCACTAAACAACTCTTCTCAGGGTGAAGATGAAGATAGGCTTGAATCAATCATGAAGCATGAACATTGGAGGAAGGTTCCCATGAATTATCTTCAGGACCATAGCACTTCCACTTAATGAGGAACTGAGTTTGGCCCCTTTTCCTGCAATCCAGGATAGATTCAACCTCAAATTCTTCATTTCCTTCAACAAGCAGTTGAAGGAAGGAAGGTAGTAAGGAGAGAGGAAGCCTCATAGTGTAAAACTGTCATAAAATTGCTGTGTACAAAAAAGGGAGCGGTCCAGGTACTGTCTCTTAATATGACACAACTCCATCCCTATAAAACATATAGTACAAAAAAGAGAGGTTTGCCCGTGGGACTTTAAATGAGTTGGTCATAGAGGTCATAACAAATAGAGTTTAATAAATTTCCAAACACATGATGAAACATGAACATAAAAACATCATAAGACATCGTTTGACCATTGAAATGTTAAATATGATGGTATGTTACATAGTATACATATACAACTTTGTACTCGACGCGTTTCGCGAGCTCCGCTCGCTTCCTCAGGAGTTGGTGTATATGTGAAGTATCTAAAAGATAATAGGTATCAATAAATAATGGCATACAATGGTAGTTATGGTCAAAGAGGAAGTATGTGGCTTCATAGAAGCCTTCCATACTTACATATGGTCAAATGGTCCATAGGGCTGGATAGCAAGGGCAGCAGCGGAGAATCCTCCACACGGGAGCTGAAGAGGCGTAGCCCGCAGCAACCAGAGCAGGGGCCCAGCAGAGGGCGGACATGGCAAGGAAACAGATAGGGGTATGGTGTATCCTGAGATATCCAACTAGCCACCTGGGTCATATTAGCTGTAATCATATTATATATGTATCTATGTCAAAATAGAGTTTTAAACTAACTGAGAGTAAAGATAGTGTGACATTACTAATATATGGAGAGGACCTCTGAAGAGGTGGGCATGGATAGAAGTCAGGAGAGAGAGAGAAGAATTGAAAGAAATTAGGAGGGTGCAGGGGAGTTATTTTTTCACTCCCTCCCCTGCACCCTCCTAATTTCTTTCAATTCTTCTCTCTCTCTCCTGACTTCTATCCATGCCCACCTCTTCAGAGGTCCTCTCCATATATTAGTAATGTCACACTATCTTTACTCTCAGTTAGTTTAAAACTCTATTTTGACATAGATACATATATAATCTGATTACAGCTAATATGACCCAGGTGGCTAGTTGGATATCTCAGGATACACCATACCCCTATCTGTTTCCTTGCCATGTCCGCCCTCTGCTGGGCCCCTGCTCTGGTTGCTGCGGGCTACGCCTCTTCAGCTCCCGTGTGGAGGATTCTCCGCTGCTGCCCTTGCTATCCAGCCCTATGGACCATTTGACCATATGTAAGTATGGAAGGCTTCTATGAAGCCACATACTTCCTCTTTGACCATAACTACCATTGTATGCCATTATTTATTGATACCTATTATCTTTTAGATACTTCACATATACACCAACTCCTGAGGAAGCGAGCGGAGCTCGCGAAACGCGTCGAGTACAAAGTTGTATATGTATACTATGTAACATACCATCATATTTAACATTTCAATGGTCAAACGATGTCTTATGATGTTTTTATGTTCATGTTTCATCATGTGTTTGGAAATTTATTAAACTCTATTTGTTATGACCTCTATGACCAACTCATTTAAAGTCCCACGGGCAAACCTCTCTTTTTTGTACCATAAAATTGCTGTGTGGTACACCTAAGGTAGGTGGTAGGTGTACCACATGGCTTGCCTACAGGTCATTCATTTTGGGCTCTCCCCGGGAACCACCATGGAAGATTACAGCTCTCCAACAGGTGGTAAGATTCTCATAACGGAATGTACCACGCTACCATTTACTGGATGTCTTAGTTTTTTATTTGTTTGTAAGTTCAATGTAATAAGGGAGGGGTGTTTTTTTGGATATTAAAAGCTTTACAGTTTTACACTATGAGGCTTCCTCTCTCCTTACTTGCCCGAGTATTAAGGATAGCTTTCAGCTGACTGGATCTGTGTGAATCAGAGGACATGAGTGCTGGCCTCCATAACTGCTGATCGGTCACTGTGGATTGGATGGATGCTCGTTTGGCAGCGATCGCAGCCACTTCACATACACCACAAGGCTTTTGATTGATCTTTCTGGTGAGTGCAATTCCTAGAGGGATCTCAAGCACTAGATGTATCGATTGTCAAAAGTTTTAAAGAACAGATGAATTACTTATGAACTTTTATTTGCAAAGGACTACGGCTTCTCCAGTTGTTAGCTGAATATACAGACTCCTGAGCTTCTATTTAAAATCTTTAGCGCTGCTGAAGTTTTGAAATATTACCTTTTGATTGAAATTATTCCAAATCGTGGTTTTGACTGCTTCCCTTGTTTCAGAGATTTTTTTCACTAATTAATTATCCTAAGCACCGGATAAGTGATCTTTTGTTTGAGAACTTCTGTTTATTTATACTGCCATACTGCTAATGTGTACTGTTTCTAATACACTTCAGGTGGAGTATTATATAATATATATATATATATATATCGGCCCATAACACGCACCCCAAGTTTAGGAGAAAAGTTTAAGGAAAAAAACTTACATTTTAAATGCCCATCAATGCAGCCTTATCAATGTCCATCTGCAGCCTTAAGAAGCAAAGTAGGCAAGATCCATGGGAAGGGGGGAGATGACGTGAGACGTCCGTAGGGAAGGGAGGAGTGGGAGGTGTGTCGTCCTGCTGGCGTGCCGGCCGGCTCTCTCTCATATCAGGACGAGCAAACAGGGGCAATGGAGAGGATATGGAGAGCCATCCCGCTGAAAGAACCGTGCAGCGACCTGTGTGCTAGGAGATGATTTAGATCCGTGCACGGGAGACAGGAGGACAGAGAGAAACAGCTGTGGTGACGGCCTCGATTAACAGACCGGAGCTCCTCGCTCCCCCCCCCCCCCGCACTGAGTACTGGCAGCATGTGAGACAGGACCGGGACTGAACGCTGAAGTGGAAGATATATGCTGGAAGATCCAGAGCCCTGATAGTGGCAAGCAAGCCTGACAGCTAAATCCATCTGACTCCAGCTGGGGAAGTATCAAATAGCTTGAAACAGAAATTAGAAGGTAGAAGTACAAGTAATGGTGGTAAGAGACTCACTAAAAATACCCATCTCCAAGGTAAGAGTGTAAAGCTTATAATGAGCACGCCAGGAGAAGTAAGACTGTAGATTGTGAAGCTAGGAAATCTGCTGATCAACGTGTGTATGGTAACTCCTGCTGTCCCTATTAAACTAGGTGAGACAGTGGAGGAGTGGTGGGTCTCTCCACTGTATATTTTATGAAGCATGAGATTTGCCAAATGCAAGGAAATATTGTTTAAGCTCGTTAACCTTTGAAAACTGATACATCACGGAGGAAACTAGGGGCATTATATGTTGCTGAAATACAAAGCCTATAGATACGATCAAAGCTGCAATTGAGTCCCTACATCACGGTATCCGCACTGACATTGGATGGTAGGCGGGGATATAATAAACAAGCCTATGATACTAATACATGCCCTACGACTGTATGCTCACCCTGTGGCTTAGGGGTATATGTGTATGTAGTGAAGGGGTGGTGGGTACCTCCGCCGTATAAACTATACAGCACAAACTTGGCCAGTGATAAAGAAATGTGATTTAGAGTTCATTAACCTTTGAGTACTGGTTTATTACGGGTAAAGCTTGAGACATCATATATTGCTGAAATATAAAAGTGCTTCGGATATAACCAAAGCTATAACTAACTCGCTCTGTGGAATCGCAGCACTGTACCCGTATGCGATGTTCACTCCTACAGCATTGGAAGCTAGGCCCAGGCTAGGTAGACTATGTCTAACACACTCATAAGCTACCGTTGTGAGTTCCTTGTGTCACAATACTGGTATACCAGAAAATAGCCTGGAAACACGCTTACCAGACACTGCAACACAGGGCTAAACTCAGTACCATAGAGTCTCATTGAAGTCGCTAATAGTTTACGACTGCCACATTGGTATCTACACTGACAACCTTAGATTGATTGGTTAACTAGCGGGAGAGAGTTGTACCCGGGACTATTTCTTGAGAGTGTTGGACACACAGATTAAAATCAAACTGAGATAGCTCAGTAGGAAAATAGTATGAGCCGGAACGCATCTAAAACCGGGAAGGGGGGACCACCGAAAACCCCAAAAGATAATTTACCAGGGAACGCTGCTGGAAGTACAATTAAGCAATATATGGTCAAGGGGGGGAGCCCGGAAAGCGCCCATCAAGAAATCCAAAAATCAAATATGGTAGACAAAAAGAAGAAGGGACTAAACGAGAGGGAAGATCAGACTCCTGATCATTCAAGAGAGGAATTACTAGCCGATAACACGCTGGAGGCATCTAGAATAGAAGAGCATAGACAGGATACACAACTGCCCTCAAAAAACGAATTAGCAGAAATGCTTAAAGCCCTGGAAACCTCGATCAAAACAGAGATTGGTATGTTGAGGTTAGATCTAGGCAACCTTCTGACCAGAGTGGAGGAAGCTGAGGATAAGTCAGTCAAACAGGAACAGGAAATCTCCGAATTAAAAGAACAACTTAAAACAACTCAACAAAATCAGATAAAAATTTGCTCCAGAATGGAAGATCAGGAAAACAGGGATCGAAGACAAAATCTGAGACTCAGGGGGGTCCCGGAAAATAGAGGGGAGGATCTGAGGAGGACTGTAACAACTATCTTTGGCCCAATTCTGGGACCGGGAGGGGAAGACTTCCCAAAAATCGAGCGGGTTCACCGGGTGGGTAGGCTCGATACCAGACGGGTAGAAAGAAGTCGTGACATTATCGTGAGATTCAGGTTCTATGAAGACAAGGAAAAGATATGGGTTAAATTGAAGGGGCATACCCCACTACAGTTTGAAGAGGCAAGAATTCAAGTCTTTGCAGGACCTGGCCAAAGACACACTGGCGAGAAGGCGACATTTGAAACCCCTACTGGAGTAAATGATAAACAAAATGTAAAATACACATGGGGATTCCCGGCCTGCCTGGTGGGTAGCAAAGACGGGAGATCCGCAAGACTAAGATTCCCGGGAGAATTAGAGGAATTCTGTGAGAAATTGGGCTTGCAGGTGCCCCAGATGCTGGACTGGTCTAATGAACGTTGGATTGAGTTGAGCATAGACCAGATGTGAGAGGACAAGTGGGGGTGGGGGGGGATCTGTGGGCGGAGAGAGCGGGGGGGAATGGGCGGGTTAGGACCAAAATTAATCCACAATATTGGTGAGGAAGCCCTGTCAGTAGAAACCTAGTGGGTCCGGTCACTAAGGCAGCACGGACTGGAGGGATGACACACCTAGAGCTCCACTTTTAGAGAAGGAGACCAATGGTGGGACACAATACAAGTGACCCTCACTGGTCTAAGGGTCCTGAGAGGCCAATGGGGGGGAGGGTGGGAGAGGGGGGGGTGGTGGGGGTGATGGAGGAGGTGGTGGGGGCGATGGGGGGGTGGTGGGGGGGGAGGGGGAGGGAGAGGGAGGGGGAGTAGAGGGAGGGGGTCCCGTCCAATCTCAATATCAAGAAAGAGGGAAAACTCTCCAAGGTCTAAGGTAAAGGGAGAATTTAGGAGAATGGAAAAAGGGTCATGGCCACAATAAAATTTATAACATACAACGTCAAAGGCCTAAACACCCCCAAGAAAAGATGGGATATCTTCAACGAGTTAAAATTATTGGGCCCAGATGTGGCGTTCTTGCAAGAGACACATAACACTCCAATCGAGACTTAGATTGTTCTCAAACGAATACCCAGTCTGGTACCAAGGAGATACCATCTCTAATAGGGCACGGGGAGTGGCCATTGGCTTTGCAAAGAAAACAAGGTTTGTGCTGGAGGAAAGATTAGTGGACCCGGAAGGTAGATACCTGTACCTCAGAGGTAGACTAAATGAAGTAGAATATACATTAGTCAACATTTATGCTCCAAACAAGAATCCGACGAAGTACTTAGCTAATATATTGGGGAAAATAATGAAGTTCATGAGAGGACATCTAATACTAATGGGGGATTTTAATTTTTGTCTTAACCCAGATCTAGACAGTACGGCCTGAACACAGGGGAGAAACTGCGCTCACTTGAAAGAGTTAAAGCAAAAACTCTCCACCTACCAGTTGGTGGATATTTGGAGAGTTCAACATCCAACCAAAAGAGACTATACGTTTTTCTCCCCTGTGCACGGGTCTTACTCCTGGATTGATTGGGGACTAGTCGAACATCGGGCGATCGATAAGATAGTAGAGTCCAAGATTGGAAATATAACTTACTCAGATCACGCACCTATGACCATGGAAATAGCAACTGGTAGAGGTCAGGCCGATAGGGGGCAGTGGAGGCTAAATGAGGAGTTAATAAAGGAGGAGGAGGGTGTCAATAGAATTAGAAAGGAATTAGAAAACTATTTTGAGGTAAATGACACGGGGGAAGTGTCGGGAGCTACGCTATGGGAGGCTCATAAAGCCTATATCAGGGGGGTCTTGGTGGAAATGGGAGCGAGGAAGAAGAAAGATAGACAGGCCAAAATTCAAAAACTAAGGGCTGACCTGGCAGGATTAGAACAAAAACATAAAAAACAAGCGTGCCAGCTCCCCCAAGAGATACATCAGCAGATGGTTATTAAAAGATCGGAGCTGAAAACCGCGATGGAGCAGGAGTCAAGAGCAACATTTAATAAGATAGCCTGGGAGAGATTTAGATGGGGTAATAAACCCAGCAAACAGTTAGCAAAAATAGTACAAAAGAAGAAAGCCAGGAACTTTATAGAAAAAATTCAGACCAAAGAAGGCCATATGGAATATTCAACTAGAAGTATAGCGGAGATCTTTAAGAACTACTATAAAGACCTATATTCAGTCCCCAGGCAAGACACCTCTTTAAAAAATAGGAGATTAAGATATAACAACTATCTAAAAAAGGCAGCGCTACCCAAGATTTCAGAAGAAGGCAGAGAAATATTAGAAAGACCAATCTCAGAAGAAGAAATCAGGAAAGCTTTAGCAGCAACGGCATCCGGGAAAATCCCTGGCCCGGACGGCCTGACAATACTTTATTATAAAACATTTAAAGAAACATTGGTACCTAGGCTATGTCGCTACATGAATGGTCTGGGGGACAGCTTTGAGATGAGTAGGGAGGCACTAAAAGCTTCTATTACAATTATATTGAAAGAAGGTAAAGAGAAATCACTATGCTCGAGTTATCGCCCAATCACTTTGCTGAATAATGACACAAAGCTTTATGCAAAAGTATTGGCAGAGAGATTAAAGGAATTTATGAATTCATTAGTTAACCCAGACCAAGTAGGATTTGTTCCCAACAGAGAGGGGAGGGACAACGGGGTCAGGACTCCTATTTCTCCTATTGGGAAAAATGAAGGAGAGTGGGCCCCCAGGACTGCTTCTGTCAATCGACGCCGAAAAGGCATTTGACAGGGTAGACTGAGGGGTTCATGTTCCAGACCTTGGAGACTATGGGGCTAGGTCCTAAAATGATCCGGAGGATTAAAACTCTTTACCACCATCCGACTGCCATAGTAAAAATCAATGGGTTAATATCTCAACCATTCGAGATGGAAAACGGCACGAGACAGGGGTGTCCCCTGTCCCCGCTGCTTTTCGTCCTAGCTATGAAACCCCTCTTGGCAACAATACGAAGAGACCCCGATATTAGAGGTGTGAAGGTAGGAGAGGAAGAGCACAAAGTCGCAGCGTTTGCGGACGACGTGTTGTTTTATGTAACGGACCCGATCTCTACTATGCCCAAACTAGTAAAAGCAGTGAGGAAGTATGGAGAGGTATCTAACTTCCAAATAAATATGAACAAATCGGAAGTATTAAATATAAATATAAGTAAGACAGAGGAAGCGACTTTGAAAAAAGAATTTAGTTTTAAATGGACTAAGGAATTAAAATATCTGGGTATCAAGCTAACTAACACAATCCAAAAGATATTCACAAGTAATTATATTCCGCTACTCGATGCTGTCAGATTAGACTGTAAGAGATTCTCCGGCAAGGCCTTGTCATGGATCGGACGTATTAATGTCATCAAAATGGTTCTTTTACCCAAAATTATATACTACTTCCAGATGCTACCAGTTCCACTACCCCAATATTACCTGAGAAAATTAAAAAAATAATTATGACCTTTATTTGGGGAAACAAAAACCCCAGAGTCTCCTTTCAGATATTGAAACAAAGGAAAACAGATGGCGGCCTGGCAGTACCCGATGTGCAGATGTATTATAAAGCTGTAGTACTATCAAGGGTGGTAGAATGGACGAGGAAGGAAAAGTTAAAAAAATGGGTGAAAATAGAGGAAAATATTAGTAATGCACAACTAGGCACTATTATATGGAATCCCCCACACTTTAGATTGTTAGATAACAGTACACGTCATAACACGAAATGTCCTTAGAATATGGGATGGGGTATATAAGAAAGTTAATGGGAATTACAATTCACCATTGATCACACTAATAGATAACAACTTTTTTGCACCAGGGATGGAGAATATTAGAGGAAAAGAAGCGCTTTGGGGGAAATCACAACTAAGAGAAATAATGAACGAAGGGAAAATTACCGTATACCACTCCAACAACTTATACACGGAAGGGAACCACGGGGATTAGAGAGATGGCATTATCTCCAATTAAGTCATTTTATCAATACGCTACCGCACCCGATTAGGTCGGGGGATCAATTGACAGACCTTGAGAGGTTGTGTGATAAAGAGGTCCCAAAAAATACAATATCTCAAATATACAAAATTTTGATGACCTCAGAAAAATTGGAAATACCGTCATTTATAGCCAAATGGGAAAGAGATTTGGTCACTAAGAAGGATTTAGTCACAATTAAAAGAATCTTGAAAATGATCGCTCATTCAGCAATGGACACCCGAACGGTAGAAATTAACTACAAATGCATTAGCAGAAACTACCTCACTCCAGAGATAACTAGTAAATACCAGAAAGGGTCAGCCAATTGTTGGAGAGGCTGCCAAGAAGTAGGTACAATGGGTCACCTGTGGTGGAACTGCCCCAAAATTAAAAACTTCTGGAGTAAAATACTAGAATTAATTTAAAAAATCACGGGAATAGAGGTGGTAGAAGACCCTTGGGAGGTCCTGTTCCATTGGGGGACAAGAGACTCAAAAACATACAAACAGTCACTGGTACCGCAGTTACTGAATGCTGCAAAAAGAACGATACCGAGGAATTGGCAGAGGAGAGAGTCCCCAGAGATTTGGGAGTGGTTCGATGCTGTAGAGGAGACCTTGGGGAGTTTGCTCGAGGAAACAGGAAGTGGAAACATGGGTAGGTGGGACCGATGGAAAAAATTTAAAAAAACATGGAGCTATGCCAAAGAATTCAAAGCCTTAGTCTAAAGGAGGAGAGTAGAAGAAAAATAGACCTTGGAGAGGTGGGGTGGGGGGGACCCGGGGAAGGGGTAGGAGGGGATGGGGGGGGGGGAATAGAAGTAAAAGGAAATAGGAGTTAATCTAGGAATAGAGACTGGGTTAAGTATATTAACGGGCGTGATGCGAAATAATATTGTTATACTATGTTTATACTATTCTTGTGCCCCCCTTTTTGTTCTTTTTTGATATAGCAAAGGCCACGATGATGTGACTCTGATGGGGTTGATTTTAAACCAAAATGAACTGTAAAGTTGATTTAAGACCCCTGAAAAGGTTGTCTGATGTGGCAAAAAAAAAAAAAAAAGTAAGGAATGGCGCTCTTCTATGTCAAAAAACCTTGTGTATCTAACATGAGGTAACAAAACTTTTTTGCTTAATGTGAAAAAGCTGTGTATGTCCAGCAAGGACAAAACTTTGCTGCCATAAATAAATAAATGTTCATATAAAGTGTGCTGTCAAATAATTTTAAATATGGAAAGTGAAGTAACGTGTATCGGCAATAAAAACATATAAAAAAATTATATAAAAATCATCAACCAGTGCCAGTAAAGACCATCGATCAGCACTAGTAAAATACTCACTAAACATCTAAGTGAAAAGTGACCTATATTAAAAAACTTTTGAATTAATATAAAGTGACTGCGGCAACTGCTGTTGATGGTAACCAATTATAAACCTAATAGTGTTATAAACTACCACAATATGTCCATTTTACAAAAAGAAAACAAACAAAAGATGAAAAAATAGTGTCCATAAAAAGTGGCAAAGTGCTTCTTCCAGTTGGTGACAGTTTTTAAAATAAAAAAACTTGCTAGCAGTGGTGGCTGTGCTCCCCTCTTGTGTTTTCACTCACCAGAACGCTTCACCCCTGCAGGGGTACAAGCGTGAAGTAAAAGTGATGTAATCCTGGTCCCGGTGCTCCTCTACTGGGATATTCCCTTTTGTTCACAAAACCAGGGTGAAGGACCATCCACGAGTGAAAAGAAAAGAAATTCTACAGCCTCCCCTCTGCAGCGTAATCTCCGGCCAGATATCTCTGGAGATGCTGAGCTATCGGCGTCTGTGCAGCCAGCCCAGTGTTCTGGGGATTCAAAACAAATCTTTTTGGATTACATCAGGACTGGGCTGAAGGTTTACCTTCCAACAAGACAATGACCCTAAGCACACAGCTAAAATAACGAAGGAGTGGCTTCACAACAACTCCGTGACTGTCCTTGAATGGCCCAGCCAGAGCCCTGGCTTAAACCCAATTGAACATCTCTGGAGAGACCTAAAAATGGCTGTCCACCAACGTTTACCATACAACCTGACAGAACTAGAGAGGATCTGCAAGGAGGAATGGCAGAGGATCCCCAAATCCAGGTGTGAAAAACTTGTTGCATCTTTCCCAAAAAGAATCATGGCTGTATTAGATCAAAAGGGTGCTTCTACTAAATACTGAGCAAAGGGTCTGAATACTTAGGACCATGTGATATTTCAGTTTTTCTTTTTTAATAAATCTGCAAAATGTCAACAATTCTGTGTTTTTCTTTTAATATGGGGTGCTATGTGTACATTAATGAGGAAAAAAAATGAACTTAAATGATTTTAGCAAGCGGCTGCAATATGAGAAAGAGTGAAAAATTTAAGGGGGTCTGAATACTTTCCGTCCCCACTATATATATATATATATATATATATATATATATATATATATATATATATATACTCTGCATCCAGCGTAGCCTATATCTACAGTGAATTCTGTGGTGTACTGTTTCTAATATACAGCATCTCACAAAAGTGAGTACACCCCTCACATTTTTGTAAGTATGTTACTATATCTTTTCATGTGACAACACTGAAGAAATGACACTATGCTACAATATAAAGTAGTGAGTGTACAGCTTGTATAACAGCGTAAATTTGCTGGTCCCTCAAAATAACTCAACACTCAGCCATTAATGTCTAAACCACTGGCAACAAAAGTGAGTACACCCTAAGTGAAAATGTCCAAATTGGGCCCAATTAGCCATTTTGCCTCCCCAGTGTCATGTGACTCTTTAGTGTTATAAGGTCTCAAGTGTGAATGGGGAACAGGTGTGTTAAATTTGGAGTTATCGCTCTCACTCTCTCATACTGGTCACTGGAAGTTCAACATGGCACCTCATGGCAAAGAACTCTCTGAAGATGGCATAGGGTATAAGAAGATTGCCAAGACCCTGAAACTGAGCTGCAGCACGGTGGCCAAGACCATATGTTTTAACAGGACAGGTTCCATTCAGAACAGGCCACGCCATGGTCGACCAAAGAAGTTGAGTGCACATGCTCAGCATCATATCCAGAGGTTGTCTTTGGGAAATAGACATATGAGTGCTGCCAGCATTGCTGCAGACGTTGAAGGGGTCAGCCTGTCAGTACTCAGACCATACGCCGCGCACTGCATCAAATTGGTCTGCATGGCTGTCGTCCAAGAAGGAAGACTCTTCTAAAGATGATGCACAAGAAAGCCAGCTAACAGATTGCTGAAGACAAGCAGACTAAGGACATGGATTACTGGAACCATGTCTTGTGGTCTGATGAGACCAAGATGAACTTATTTGGTTCAGATGGTGTCAAGCGTGTGTGTGGCAGCAACCAGGTGAGGAGTACAAAGACAAGTGTGTCTTGTCTACAGTCAAGCATGGTGGTGGGAGTGTCATGGTCTGGGGCTGCATGAGTGCTGCAGTGTGTACAGTTTCTACTACACTTCTGGTTGTGTACACAGTACACAATACAGTGCAGCCATAGTACAGCTTCTAATACAGTGTAGGCGGTGTACACAGTATCTAATACAGTGTGTACAGTTTCCACTACACTTCTGGTGGTGTACACAGTACACAATACAGTGCAGCTGTAGTATAAATTCTAATACAGTATCTAATACAGTGTGTACAGTTTTTACTACACTTCTGGTGGCGTACACAATACAGTGCAGCCATAGTACAGTTTCTAATACAGTGCAGGTGATGTACACAGTATCTAATACAGCGTGTACAGTTTCTACTACACTTCTGGTGGTGTACACAGTACACAATACAGTGCAGCTGTAGTACAGTTTCTATTACAGTGCAGGCGGTGTACACAGTATCTAATACAGTGTGTACAGTTTCTACTACACTTCTGGTGGTGTACACAATACAGTGCAGCTGTAGTACAGTTTCTACTACTTTTCTGGTGGTGTACACAGTATCTAATACAGTGTGTACAGTTTCTACTACCCTTCTGGTGGTGTACACAGTACACAATACAGTGCAGCCGCAGTACAGTTTCTACGACTTTGCTGATGGTGTACACAGTATCTAATACAGTGTGTACAGTTTCTACTACACTTCTGGTGGTGTACACAGTACAGTGCAGCTGTAGTACAGTTTCTAATACAGTGCAGGTGGTGTACACAGTATCTAATACAGTGTGTTCAGTTTCTACTACACTTCTGGTGGTGTACACAGTATAAAATACAGTGCAGCCGTTGTACAGTTTCTAATACAGTGCAGGCAGCGTACACAGTATCTAATACAGTGTGTACAGTTTCTAATACACTTCAGGAGGTGTACACAGTATCTAATGCAGTGTAGTGTGGTGTTGCAAAACAAAAAATACATCACTACACTACACTATACGACACTTGTCCTTTTTTTCTGCTGCTGGCAGTGTTATTGAGCCACAACATGCAGAAGAGTTCTGCATGTTGTGGCTCTCTACCGTCATGTGGAAGGCAATGTTTTGGCCTCGTTGGACAGAACGGTCAGCAGTAAGGTTTATATTACCACTGACTGGGGAAGTTACCTTTGCTTCACGGTGCACTGGGTAACTCTGCTGGCAGCTGGGAAGGATGCAGAACAGGGTTCAGTGTTGTTGGAGCTTGTTCCGCCACCACGCCTCCAAAATGCTAGTGGTGATTCTGCCACAGCCCTCTCCACCTCCTCTTCTTCTTCCTCTATGGCCTCTTCTGCAGATTTGTCCTCTGAACCAGCGGTGCTCCGTAAGCATTGAAAGGGCTACACAAGCAGTCAGGCTAAAAGATACCTTGCAGTGCTTGAGTTGGTCTGCCTAGGGGACAGGAGCCACACTGGGGCAGAGATTCTGTCAGCTCTGCAGAGGCAGGCTCAGAGTTGGTTGATGCCACGCCAGCTTCAGTCAGGAATGATTGTATGTGACAATGACACAAACCTTCTCTCCGCCCTCCGACAGGGACACTTGACCCATGTTCCATGTTTGGCAGATGTACTGAATTTGGTGGTGCAGCGGTTCTTGAGCAGGTTCCCAGGCTTACAGGATCTCCTGTGGCAGGCCAGAAAAGTCTGTGGTCATTTCCACTGGTCATACAATGCTAGTGCTTGGATGGCTGACATTCAAAGGGAATGCAACCTGCCCACCAGCCGCCTCATTTGTGACATTCCCACCAGGTGGAACTCAATGTGGCAATGCTGCAGCGGCTGCACACACAGCAGAGGGCCATCAATGAGTACCTGTGCGAGTATGGCACCAGGACAGGGTCAGGGGAGCTTGGCTTTTTTTCGCCACGCCAGTGGCTACTGATCAAGGAAGCATGCACTATCCTGTCACCATTTGAGGAGGCCACAAGGATGGTGAACAGCGACAATGCATGCATCAATGACACTGTCCCTCTAGTCTTTCTGCTGGAGTACACGCTTCGTGGAATCATGGACAGGGAATTTGAGGCAGAACAGCAGGAGGAAGAGGAGGACTTCCTTTCCTCTCAAGGCCCCCTTTATCCAGATAGCATTCCTGCGGGCCCACCAAACACATAGGAAGAAGAGGAGGCGGAGGAGGATTGTGTCAGCATGGATGTAGAGGATAACACTCAGCAGCAGTCTTCAAGGGATGGTTTTCAATCCCCAGAAACCCAAGGAGTTGTACGTGGCTGGGTGGAGGTAGTTACGGATCATGTGATCCTTAGTTACCCAGAGGGTCAGAATAGAATGCCACTGAAAACTTATGCTGCATGGCCTCCCTAATTCTGCAAAAGCCTGCAAAAGGACCCTAGGATTCGGGATATCAAGGAGAGGGATCATTACTGGCTGGCAAACCTTTCTAATCCACGTTACAAGGGTAAGGTTTCAGAACTCATCCTGCCTTCACAGAGGGAGCAGAGGATGAAACATCTTCCTTGAAGAAAGGTTTGTGCAACGCATTTACAGACCCTGGGAGGTTACAATTTCCTGGTGCTGGACAATGTGTTGCTGAGGCTTCGTTCAGTCAGAGGAAGAGTGGTGGAGAAGGTGGCCAGCTGACCGATGCCTTTAAACAATTTTTCAGTCCTCGGCACCAAGGTCTGATCGGTTCAAGCAGCCATCACCAGTGTCTGCATTACATGGTGCAGGAATATCTAGGGGCAAGAGCAGACTTGGAGACCTTTCCAACAGAGCATCTATTAGGTTACTGGATCTTGAGAATGGACCACTGGCCTGTCCTGCATCCAGCGTGCTTTCTGAACACGCATTCAGTGCTGCTGGAGGGTTTGTAACGGATCAAAGAGTCGCCTGTCCACAGACTCCGTTGATAGGCTCACATTCATAAAAATGAATCAGTCTTGGATACGCAGCTATCAAGCACCTGATGCTGATGTAACTGATTGAATTTGCTATACATGTGGGATCCCTTGAAGACTGCCTATGCTGAATATCCTATTCCTCCTCAATCTTAATGATGCTAGCTTCCAACAATATTTTTGGTTTAGGGCACCACCACCCAAGGCCAAATTTTTCTGCCCCTGTTTAACAAGGGCATGTAATTACAATTTTTGATCTAATATTTCACAGTAGGGCCCGTTCCTGCGACCAACAAGAGTATCTGTGAGGGGTTACAGTGTTGTGGCACCACCACCTAAGGCCCAATTTTTCTGCTCCTGTTTAACAGGGGCATGTAATTACAATTTTTGATATAATATTTCACAGCAGGGCCCATTCCTGCACCCAACAAGAGTATCTGTGAGGGGTTACAGTGTTGTGGCACCACCATCACCGCCCAAGGCCCAATTTTTCAGCCCCTGTTTAACAGGGGCATGTAATTACAATTCTTGATATAATATTTCCCAGCAGGGCCCGTTTCTGCACCCAACAAGAGTAACTGTTTCTGCAGAGTATATAGGGCAGGCCGTATAGTATATATACTGCTGTTCAGGGTATGTAGGGCCTGGAGGACCCCCACAACATTTTTTTTTAAATTTGGGTGAGGGGTTCCCCTTAATATCCATACCAGACCTAAAGGGCCTGGTATGGATTTGGGGGGGGGGCATCCACGCCATTTGTTTTTGGTATTTTTATCTATATTGCCGGGATCCGACAATACATTACAGCTGCGAGCAGTTTTGAATGATATTTTTTCCTTTAGAAAAGTGATTTTGCTGTGGCACTGTTATAAACATGGGAAAGTTGCGCTACTTTACAGGCATACTAAGGACACCCCCCAGGAACAATATTAAAAGGAATATTTCATTTTTATTGTTTCACTTTAAGTATTATTAAAATCACTGCTCCCAAAAAAACTTCAGTTTGTAAAACTTTTTTTTGCATTGATACATGTCCCCTGGGGCAGGAGCCGGGTCCCCAAACACTTTTTATGGCAATAACTTGCATATAAGCCTTTAAAATTAGCACTTCTGATTTTTCACCCCCGTGTCCCATAGACTTTAACGGTGTTCGCGTGTTCAAACAAATTTTTTGCCTATTCGCATGTTCCGCTGCAAACTGAATCGGGTGGTGTTTGGCTCATTCCTACTTCAGGGACAAGTACGTAAAAAGTGTCCTTCATCACCACAGTAGAGACAGAGGTTATTATAGCGACGTTGTGACCATTCTTGTTCGGACAAAGGAGGTCTAGGGAAACTGGCGTTTGGAGACTCCTTGATGTCAGTGGCGTTCTTTGGCATGGCCGCAATGGAGACAGACAATGGGGCCCCGGAACAAGCAGGCATCAGATGGAGGTTTCCAGATGTTTCAGACTGTCTTTTGTGCACGCGGCAGTCAATCTTTGTACAGAGATGAAGTAATTCATGGAGGTGGGTGTTCCCACTCTGGCAAGTTCATCTTTGATAGCTTCAGACAGGCCAAGACGAAATTGAGAACGTAATGCTGAGTTATTCAATTTAGTATCAGCGCTCCATAACTGACACTCTGATACATAATCCTCCACAGGTCTAGAGCCCTGTTGTAAGTGGCTCAGCATGGTTTCAACAATCTGGTGACAGAAAGGATCAGCATATAGTTGAGCCATGGTAGCGAAAAGGGAGTTTACTGAAGCCAGGACAGGGTCACGTTGTTCCCTAAGCTGGTGGGTCCATGCCTGAGATTCCTCCATCAGCAGAGAGGTGAGGAACCCCACCTTCACTTCCTCGGTAGAAAATGTGCGAGGCAGCGGAGAGAAATAAAGTTCACAGGCATTCTGAAAAGTCCTGGACTTTCTACAGGCCCCAGAAAAACATTCAGGTAACGGTACTCTGGGCTCAGGAGGACAAGACAGTTCAACATGGGTACAAGTCATAGTTTGAGCAGCGGAATCCTTAACTCTTGAATAATTGGAGGTGGAAGCCACGCTGGATGCAGACTGTAGTTGGTTATGTAATTGGGCAAAGTCCATATGCAACCCTTGCACTACATGAGAAAGTGCGGTAACAGTCCGGCAGAGGGTTATCAGTAGAGAGACCTCCCTTTCGGACTCCATCATTGGCTAAATGGTACTGTCACGTACCTGAAGGGAGACTGAGATGAAGAGGTCGGCCTCTCTTGTATCTCCAACCCAGGTCCTGCTGAGAGTGAAACAGAGGGAGCCGAGGGACAGGAGGAACATGAGTGCCTGCAGGTGTAGACCCGGAAACTTGCAACAGGAGATGCGACTTTTGGAAGGCAGAAGAACCATCAGGTCAGGAGGGGCAGCCGTGTACTGTAGTTCAGCTGGGGTTAAAGAGGCACTCTGCTTGTACTGCAAAATTGGAACATCTGGCGATGTAGAGCTTCTGGAAGGCTTGAAGCAGGAACTCGCAGCAGGTCGCAGGACAGTAATCTCAGACAGCTGGGCAGGCATTCGGATGAGCTGGGAAGCTGGAGTCAGCAAACAGGAGCTTGGTTGTGGGATAGCCAGGGTTATCAATATGCGAGCAGCAAGGTACAGAATCAGGAACGGAGCAAAGTCAGGGACGAGCTGAGTCAGTTGGAGGAGCCAGGTAACAGAATCCAAGATCAGGTCAGGAGAAAGCTGAATCATAAACCAAGGGAGCATATCAGAAGTAAGCAGGATTCAGGGAACAGCTGAAGGCCAGTCAGCATTAAAGCACAAACAGAGTCCCCCTTAAATAGTCCTGACGCCAAGATGCCTCATGTGAGCGTCAATTTGGGAGCGCGCATTTCTGCACGCATGCACACTTTCCTTTTGTTGTGCGCATGCGCATATCTATTGGCAAGGCCTCTTCTAGGAATTCCCTGACACACTGGCCTTGTGAGAGGAGAGACCCATTGTTCTCCCTGGAACTTTTTCAGTTCAAGTTTACTTTTTCTGTTCTGATTCTTATTTTTTCTTAGTTGCACACAGCTAAGATCATCAGAGTCCTATACATTGCCGCCTGGAGTTACCTTGCTGTTCACAACAAAGTCTCTTTTGTTCTGCTGCTCGTGCGGTTGCATGCTCTGCTTCTTAACACAGTTGTTTGTGTCCCCAGGGACTGGTACTTCACTAGTCTTCGGCTGGAATTGTGTCGACTATGGCTGTATCATTGGAGAATGGACCCCACCCACTGCCAGTTTGCCTTGCCCGGGCCATGTTCTTGGGAACCCCATGAGTGCTACCTTGCATGGCTTCTTATATTACAACTGCACAGTATAGTTATTCGACACCTCTATTGTACTTGGTCTTTTGATGGCTGCTGTCCCTATTATCTCTTGGAACATTAGGGGACTCCAAAACCCACTTAAACGTACCATGATTTCTACTGTACTCAGAAAACACCTGCCCCCTATCTGTGCTTTACAGGAAACTCTCCTTACAATGGACACACTGTCCTATCTAAACTTTTCCTGCGTAGGATACGTATTTTACTCCACTCATACCTCCTTCTCCCGGGGTGTGAGTGTTTGGATCCATCGTGTCCTGGGCTTCCAGGTTTTTGACAAATTAGTGGACACTGAAGGCAGATACGTATTTGTGACGTGTCGCATTTTTCAACTTAAATGTATATTAGCATTTTGTATCTGCCGCCTCCATTTACCTCTAAGGTTTTGAGGACATTACTGACTTACCAGCTGCGTAGCCCAGGGGTTCCATTGTATCTTGTGGGGGACCTTAATTGCTATCTTGATCCAGGCCTGGACAAACACCCCCCGAAGTCAGGAGACGGAACTCGCCGCACAGTGCTCCTGAAATTCATGGAGGAGGTGGGGTAGTTGGACCCTTGGAGGTGTAGACATTTCTTGCTTCTCCAAAACTTCCCACCCCTTATCTAGGATTGATATTTGCTTACAGTATGTACACCACAAGCCCTACACTTAGTACAGGATGTGAAATATTCCCAGAGAGGCATATCGGATCATTCTCCTCTCCTTGTCTATTTAAATGCCAAGCCCATATCCACTTTAGGGAGGGTCCCATGGAAGCTTAATGTCTTTTGACTAAGTCTTCTTCCATCCCATACACGTATCACATCCCAGATTTCAACATTGTACCAATGCTGACCATGGGGATCCTCTTACATCCTGGGATGCATTTAAGTCATTTCTGTGGGGAGTATTCATCTCAAAAATAGCCAATATTAAAAAGGCCTTGGGCTCCCAAAAGGAACAGGCTGTGCAGCTGGTAAGTCGTTTGGAGGCGGAATTTATAGACAATCCATTAGATACCACTCAAGAAGCCTGGGAATCTGCACAAGAGGGGTTGAATTATCTCACCACCTCAGCTGCGGACAAGAAACACTTCTTTAGTATGGTCTTTTATAAGGATAGGGAGCAGACTGGCCGCCTACTTGCGAGGATAGTACAATCATAACTGGCCTTTCCTTCTATAGGCACTTTACGCACTATGGCAGGGGCTGTGATAAACTCTCCGGAGTTGGTTATGAATGAGTTTGTGGAAATTTACTCAACTATATCAATCTAAACAACATTTCCTAGAATCCCTCCATGCATTTCTGCAAGGAGTGGAGTTACCATGATTGTCAGATTCACACAGGAAATTATTAGACTAACCAATAACACTGGAGGAACTTCAGTTGGCGGCCAGTTCATTCCCAAATTCTAAGGCACTGGGTGATGACGGCCTTCCCATTGAGGTATATAAGCAGTATGGAGAGGTTATTCTTCCCCATCTGTTTAAGGTACTTAAAGCTGCCAGAAAACGAAGGTGTCTTCCAAGCTTCTGTAAAGCTAATATTGTTTTGTCACTGAAACCAGATAAAGACCCACTAGATCAGGGGTCGTATAGGCCTATTTCCCTTTTACAAAGCGACATTAAAATCCTTGCAAAGGTCTTGGCTCTGAGGTTAAATGGGGTTGTCTCATCAATTGTTCACTCAGACCAATCTGGGTTTATGCCACAACAATTAACTGCATTTAATTTTCGCAGATTGTTCCTCAATTTAGAGGAACTTGGTCCTGACGAAGGTAAGCTTGAACGTTCACGAAACGCGTTGACGTCATTGGTGCGTCACGTGACATCATGTAGACACGCCCCCAACATTCAAACTCGATCAACAGGGGGACTTTTGGGAAGATGGAGAGCTCGACTGAAGCATCGAGTGGCTGTGGCCGACTAACGGCTGCAGTATCTGGCAATAGAAGGCAGGTGACAGTGACTCAATCATGCTCCTGGAGCGCGGTAAGAATTACATGCAATAAATTACATGCAAAGCGCTGCCTAGCCCACTCCCCTTGTGGACTTGTACTTGGCTGGGTTGAGATAGGGCTAACAGAGGGTGTGTATACACCATGTAATTGAAGTGCTGCTCGTGTGACTGCTTTTTCTCTCTGCATTTGTCTTGCATAATCGAATCCTGCCTCAGCGCCGGTCACTATATCAGCTCTGGCACTGACTGGACTTCCAATATCTTTGCTAGTGCTTCACTCAGTGGCCATTCATTAGGGGTACATCAAGATCCTCCAATGTGAATTCAGCTATGCCCAGTGCATACACTGGCTGTGAAATATGAGAACCCAAATCTACTGGATATTCAGGAATCTTGTATTATGAAGTCTAATTCCACTAATGAATGCTAAATTAAGCCACCTTGTTTACAATTCTTGCTGCTGTGCAGCCCTATAATTGTTGAAATGATGCACTTTCTACCAAGGAGGGACTGCTAAGCGATTTACCTACAAAAGCATCAAATATGATAGCCACCCCCTCCCAATATGATGTTTAAGTGCACTTTATTGAGAGGTCTAACAACTCAGAGGTAGGTAATCAATTTATGGGCACCAGGCGCATATGTGTGTCTTTTTTTCCTAGCTTGATTAATGTTGTATATTCTGATACGGTGTAATTTCCAAGCTGGAAGCTTATGATACATATATTAACCACTTCAGCCCCGGAAGAATTTGCCCCCTCCCTGACCAGAGCACTTTTTGTGATATGGAATGGCGTCGCTTTAACTGACAATTGCGCGGTCGTGCGATGTTGCACCCAAACAAAATTGATGTCCTTTTTTTCCCCACAAATAGAGCTTTCTTTTGGTGGTATTTGATCACCTCTGCAGTTTTTATTTTTTGCGCTATAAACAAAAAAAAAAGCAACAATTTTGAAAAAAAAAAGCAATATTTTTTACTTTTTGCTATAATAAATATCCCAAAAAAATATATAAAAAAACTATTTTTTTCCTCAGTTTAGGCCGATATGTATTTTTCTATATATTTTTGGTAAAAAAAAATTTGCAATAAGCATATATTGATTGGTTTGTGCAAAAGTTATAGCGTCTACAAAATAGAGAATAGATTTATGGCATTTTTATTATTCATTTTTTTTATTAGTAATGGCAGCGATCGCGGACACATCGGACACTTTTGACATTATTTTTGGACCATTGTCATTCATACAGCTATAAAAATGCACTGATTACTGTGTAAATGACACTGGCAGGGAAGGGGTTAAACACTAGGGGGTGATCAGGGGGTTAAGTGTGTCCTAGGGAAGTGATTATAACAGTGGGGGAGGGATGGGCTCACTACAACATGACAGAGATCACTGCTCCCAATGACAGGGAGCAGTAGATCCCTGTCATGTTGCTAGGCAGAACAGGGAAATGCCTTGTTTGCATAGGTATCTCTCCGTTCTGCTGCTCCGTGTGACGATCGCGGGCCCCCGGTGGACATCGAGTCTGCGGGACCCACTGGCACGCTCACGGAGCACATGGCGGGCGCGCACGCCCACTAAACCGCATCTTAAAGGGGACATACAGATACGCCCATTTGCGCAGCCCGCCATTGTGCCGACGTACTTCGTCGTGCGCTGGTCGGCAAGCAGTTAATATATTGGATGTAAGGACATTTTTTGGTGTACATTGTTTTTATATGGACTTTTGTGTTTTGTGTTATAGTGAAGTAAGCACTGTGTGTTTTCATAACTGAGTAAATTTTGATATACAGTATCTCACAAAAGTGAGTACACCCCTCACATTTTTGTAAATATTTTATTATAGCTTTTCATGTGACAACACTGAAGAAATGAAACTTTGCTACAATGTAAAGTAGTTAGGGTACAGCTTGTATAACAGTGTAAATTTGCTGTCCCCTTAAAATAACTCAACACACAGCCATTAATGTCTAAACCGCTGGCAACAAAAGTGAGTACACCCCTAAGTGATAATGTCCAAATTGGGCCCAAAGTGTCAATATTTTGTGTGGCCACCATTATTTTCCAGCACTACTTTAACCCTCTTGGGCATGGAGTTCACCAGAGCTTCACAGGTTGCCACTGGAGTGCTCTTACATTCCTCCATGATGACATTGCAGAGCTGGTGGATGTTAGAGAGCTTGTGCTCCTCCACCTTCCGTTTGAGGATGCCCCACAGATGCTCAATAGGGTTTAGGTCTGGAGACATGCTTGGCCAGTACATCACCTTTACCCTCAGCTTCTTTAGCAAGGAAGTGGTCATCTTGGAGCTGTGTTTGGGGTCGTTCTCATGTTGGAATACTGCCCTGCAGCCCAGTCTCCAAAGGGAGGGGATCATGCTCTGTCATAGTACAAGTTTGCATTCATGGTTCCCTCAATGAACTGTAGCTTCCCAGTGCTAGCAGCACTCATGCAGCCCCAGACCATGACACTCCCACCACCCTGCTTGACTGTAGGCAAGACACACTTATCTTTGTACTCATCACCTGGTTTCCACCACACACCCTTGACACCATCTGAACCAAATAAGTTTATCTTGGTTTCATCAGACCACAGTGTAGTGATATACCGTATATACTCGAGTATAAGTCGTTCCGAGTATAAGTCGAGGCCCTAATTTACCACAAAAAAATGGGAAAAACGTATTGACCCAAGTATAAGACGAGGGTGAGAAATGCACAGCTACTGTAAGTGGAAAAGAGGGCCAACAATGCCCATTTGCAGCCTCACTGTGCCCATTTGCATGCCTCACTGTGCCCATTTGCAGCCATAGGTCCCCTGAACTTCAAACTTGGTAGTTAAGGGTTCCTAGATGGCCCCTAGCTGCAGCCAAAATTTGGGGTCTCTGAACCCAAAGGGGTTGCACACCAAATTTGGGGTTCTTAGCACAAAGTGGCCATGAGATACCGGGCCCCAAAGTCGGTTCAGAAAATGTCAAGCACTTTTCTGCAGCAGAGAATGACATTTTCCGAACCGATTTTGGGGCCCCGTATCTCGGGGCCACTTAGTGCTAGGAACTCCATCTTTGGATATGTTGTGGTACCAGTTCCACTGGGTTTGCAGACCAAATTTGGGGTTCCTAGCACAAAGTGGCCCTGAGATACGGGGCCCCAAAGTCGGTTCGGAAAATGAAATTTTTTGCTGCAGAAAAGTGCTTGACTCGAGTATAAGTCGAGGGGGGCACTTTCAGCACAAAAAAATGTGCTGAAAAACTCGACTTATACTCGAGTATATACGGTAATATGTGTAGTAGTATAGTGGGTATGATAATTAATTAGTGGTTATTATAAAGATTATGTAACTACTCTTCCGCAGCAACCCAATTCTTCCAGAGAGATGCACTTTATTGACTTCCAACACAGAACAAGGTCCAAAGTCCCCCGATGACTAAAATATCCGACAGAGTAAATATAATTCAGAGTCCCATTTTCTCTAGATTTGCGCCTTCATAGTCATACACAGACAAGACTACCTACTATAGACTGAACGCCATGTTATATTCAGTAGATAATGAATGGCTGAGCAATTTGATTGGCCGTCTCCATTCAGGCCTTTGATATACTTTAGTCTTTCAGACAGACAACAACCCCCAGCCGTGAACAGCTGCAGTCATAAACCGCCCCAATTTGCACTCCCGCATATCAACATCAACAAGTCCCCTTAGATATGTGTAATTAGATTAGATTAACAGATACCACCTGAACACCCTTTGAAATGTTCAATTAGGTTAATAGGCCATACCTCACACCTAGGTAGACTTGCATAAGATTAACACATCAAAGGGTCTTCAGCTGTCCCCTTGCTATGTTAAAATTCAGTTGACTTGGACAATTCAACTGAATTTCTGGTTAACATGGCACTCCAATACAACATTATACATAAATCGGCCAACATATTACAACACACAGGACATGGTTCAAGTAATCCTTGTCCCAATTTGGCCCAATTTGGACATTTTCACTTGCCAGAGGCTTAGACATTAACCACTTAAGCCCCGGACCATTTGGCTGGCCAAAGACCAGAGCACTTTTTGCGATTCGGCACTGCATCGATTTAACTGACAATTGCACAGTGGTGCGACGTGGCTCCCAAACAAAATTGACGTCCTTTTTTCCCACAAATAGAGCTTTCTTTTGGCTGGCAGTGAAGGGGTTAACCACTAGGTGGCGCTGTAGGGGTTAAGTGTGTCCTAGGGAGTGATTCTAACTGTGGGGGAGGGGGTGGGCTATGTGTGACACGAAACTGATCACCGTTCCCAATTACAGGGAGCTGTGATCAGTGTCAGTGTCATTAGGCAGAACGGGGAAATGCTTGTTTACATTAGCATTGCCCCGTTCTTCCCCACCGTGAAACGATTGCGGGTACCCAATCCCGACTCAATGTCCGCGGGACCCGCAATCATGCTCACGGAGCTCCTATGGTCGCGCGCCTGCAAGCCGCCTCTTAAAGGGCAACGTACAGATACGTTAATCTGCCTGTACGTGCCCTTCTGCCACGGTATATCTGCGTGAGGGTAGTCGGGAAGCGGTTAATGGCTGTGTGTTGAGTTATTTTAAGAGGACAGCAAGTTTACACTGTTATACAAGCTGCACACTCAATACTTTACATTGTAACAAAGTGTCATTCATTTCTTCAGTATTGTCACATGAAAAAATATAATAAAATATTTACAAAAATATGAGGGGTGTACTCCCTTTTGTGAGATACTGTATGTCTTTTACTTATTTTTGTCTTTTACACACATTTGCCATTGCTGTAACTGCTTTTTTGCCCAATGCGGGCTGCACAGTGGTTGATTACTGTGATAGCCAACCAGAGGCTATCACAGCAATCAGGTGATCATTAGTACAAGAAGCAAGTCTTTCAATGAGAGCCCAGTCTCTGTGCTGGGAGTGCGCTGTCAGCATGTTCCCAGAACATATACTGCTGTATACAGGCATATCTGAATATCTGAATCCCCAACAAGTGTCTGCAGATTCTGATTTTTCTGCCCCCCATCCTGGCATCCTAGGGCAGCTGCCTAGGCAGCCTTATGCTGGCGCTAGCCCTGGGTACTTGTGGTAAGAGTACTCATTTGCCCCAGCAGAAGAAACCTATTCCTTAAGGAAAAAAAAAAATGAAGAACAGTATTTTTGCCTGGACACATTGGGATGAGTCAGTAGAGATTGCCTTTCATAAATTAACCCCATGGTGTCCAGGGACTACAAGCTGAAAATCCTCTCTTTGCCTCCACCATGCTTCATACTGTCCGGCGTACCGGTGTCTCCACACAGGCTAGCAAACCTCCATGCTGCTCTGGCAGACCCTTTAAGCCAAAGAGTCATTGATATTGTTCCCACAGCAAAAAATGCTTCAGGGCTTTTATTAACCACTTTTTAATGTTCTAAAACCAAAATGTTTTAGATCTAAACCAATATGCCTTATTTTCATAGTTTTTTTTATTAAACCATATTGCGTAGTACAGGGTGAAAATAGTATCTGTCATAGATTGACAATGTAAAAAAAAATAAAAAATCACTCAGTCCAAAGATATTATTGCTAATTATCAGGCAAGGGTATTGTCCAACCTCCCCAGACACCCCACATGGGATCAAACTGCGCCAAGGGGGGGGGGACAACACCCCATTCGTCAGTGTGATTCTTTTTTTTTTTTAAGAACGTAGAAAGTAAGGGAGGACAGAAACAAGAAATAGAGCATATGAAGAATGTGAGTAACAAGAGACACCTGTTGGAAATGGAGGTAATATAACATATAGCCCTTCTTTTGTTGTAGGTAAGAACATGCTAAAATAATCGTGTAGGGCACTTATGAGGGTAGATAAGGTGCCCTTGAAGGGATAGGGAAGGGATGGGGGAAAGAGAATGAAAGAGAAAGACAAGGATAGTCACCATATGTTAGACATCATGAAAGCATATGGACTAGGTCATGGTAAGGTCATATTGTACAAGTTTTCATACTTTGACCATGCATCTTGAGTTGGATAGCCAAATGTTCCATTTAGTTCTAAATGGCAGGAGCTTAAAGTGGGGTTCCACCCAAAAAAAAAAAACTACATGAAAAATCCTAAAAAAAAATACAAAAAAAAATTTGGATATTTTTTTTTTTACTTACCTCTAAATGCCTGTTGCTAGGGGGTCCCTCGTGGTCTGCCTCTTCCAGTGCCTGGGCTGGTGACATCACTTCCCCCTCGGCACAGGAAGGGCTCAGCTCTGCTCCCTCCCTCCTGTCAATCATCTGGGACCAATTACAGGTCCCAGGTGACTGAGCGGCCAATCATGGCGCGCAGCGCCGCTCGCGCATGCGCAGTGGGTGCCAGGCTGAGAAGCCACAGCCCGGCGCCCACAGTTGCAATGCCAGTGCCGCTGAACGGAGGGGGAGACGAGCGGAGCTTCGATCCCCCACATCGCTGGACCCTGGGACAGGTAAGTGTCCAATTAAAAGTCAGCAGCTGCAGTATTTGTAGCTGCTGACTTTTAATTTTTTTTTTTTTGACTGGACCTCCTCTTTAAGTTAGGTAATTGCCAGCAATTTCTCCATTTCACACTGATGGTTGAGAGTTAAGATGGCATCTGTAGGAGATGGAGAGTTCGGTGTGTCCATAGTCTTGTGATTGTAAGTTTCGCTGCTAACAAAAGTTGTATAACTACTACTCGTAAATTGGGTGGAAATTTGTGGATATTTAGATGTAGTATGGCTAATTCCGGAGTCGGGTCTACCCGTTGGATGTGTATATCTGAAATTATAGAGAAGATTTTGTTCCAGAAGGATCGTACAGATCTACAAGACCAAAGGATGTGATATAGTGTACCAGATTCTCCACAATTCCGCCAGCAGAGGGCTGATTGAGTGGGATAGAATTTAGAGGGTTTGTAGGCAATGTGGTACCAAGAGTGTATAACCTTTTGGAAATTTTCCCAATGGTTTACACATCTTTATTCCAGCAGATGTCAGTAAAGGTCTTGCCTAGGGTTTTTTCCCATTTGACAATAGTGGTGGTCTTGGAGAAGGAGTTTTGGCCATTATAGAGATTGTAAAATAACGTGATTCCTTTTATTGGAGAAGTAGGTTCCTGGATATATCGAAGCTGGTAGCTCTAAATATAAGGGTAAGGAGTGTTTCAGCAGAAAGGATCAGATTTGTAAGTAGGGGAAACAAGCTGAAGAAGGAAGACTAAATCGGGAGGACAAATATTCAAAATTGTGAAGGGAAGTGTTCCAAAAATAAAAAAATAAGTGTTTCAAAAGGGTAAGACCGTTGGATGTCCAATGAGTTAGGTTAAGGCAAGGTATGAAGTGCAGGAGCACTGATATTGGAGTAGGAATTTTGCACAGTGACCCATTAGGTGATGGGGAAAAAGGGAGCTCCAACCACAATTTAACGGAGATTTGAATTTTTGGGATAAGGGAGGTTGGTATTGGGGCTCCCATTTTTATGGCAATGAGTGCTAATTTAAGATCTTTTTGTGGAATAGCAGTGGATTCCATGAGGGTCCAAGATTTATGTTTGGAAGGGGTCCACCAGTATTTAATCTGGTCCATTACACATGCTTTATAGTAGGCTAGCACATTGGGAACTCCCATTCCGCCTTGTCTTCGATGTTTTAGCATAATAGTGAGGGAGCATCTAGGAGGTTTGTGGTTCCAGATGTATTGTGTAAAAAGTTTTTGAACCGAGGAGAGGAAGGTATTTGGCAGTGGGATTATTAGGGTACGAAATAAGTAGAGGAGCTTAGGAAGGATCAGCATTGTTACGAAGTTTGTCATCAAATTGTAGGGTGATCGGGGCATAGTCCGACCAAGATATTGTGCCAATGCTCGCGCCCAGAACATTTTGAAGCGACCTTTTATCAGTAAATAAAAAATCAATACGAGAGTAAGAAGAGTGTGCAGCTGATAAGAAAGTGAAGTCTCTTTCGGATCCATGTAGTCATCTCCAGATATCATACAGTTCATATTTGTGGAGTAGAGGAACAATGGAGGAGACCGGTTTCCTGGCAGAGGTGGTGGAATCCAAAGGGGGGTCCAAAACTGTATTGAAGTCTCATCCTAGGATAAGGGTTCCCTGTGTTACTTCCGCCACTTTAGTAAATAATGGGGCAAGGAATTTCGGCTGTTTAGTATTAGGAGCGTATAAGTTCACAAGCGTAAAAATTACCTGGTTTAGTTCGCAAATGAGAATAATGTACCTTCCTTGGGGATCTTGAATGGTACGAATGTGGCGAAATACAACTGAATCCTAAATGGCAATAAGGACTCCGCAGCCTTTTTTAGGACCATTGGCCAAATACAGGTGAGGGTAACGGTGGAAGTTTAATCGAGGACATTTATGGTTGGCAAATTGGGTTTTCTGAGCGAAGATTACATCTGCTTTGAGGGAGCGGGCTTCTTTCATCAATGCAGTGCGTTTAAAGGGGCTATTGAGGTCTTTCGAATTTAAGGATATAAGGTTTAAAGGCATTGTAGGAATCGTTTTTTTTTGCTGAGATGTTGTGTAGTGTACTTATATTATACCAATAGAAATGAGGGACAGAGTACCTGTAAGGTGGAGGGTTAGGGTTCTGACAAGTAGAGCCGTGGGTGGCAGTGGAATGTGAGTAGCTCGGAATTGGCACGATGAGTAGCAAAGCTTTGATGCCATTGGTGAGCGTCTGTAGTAAGATCAGTAAGCCTGGTCCATTCAACATAGGTGATGTATCATAGGTGGTGACTGGAGAAGTAGAAAATACTAGAAAAAAGAAAGAAGAAACAAACGAGGACAACATGTCCATAAAAAAAAAAATCCTGTCAAAACGCAGGTACAATGGGCAGCCAGAGCTGCTGTGGTATCCAGGGGTAATCAGCCAGTATTGCAGTGCACTAGGTATCAGAAGGGAGATACAACTGAGTGGACTGCCTGCCTCACGCTACTGAGGAACTTGTGGTGGTAGGGAGAGGCTTATGGTTAACCGGGGAGTTTGATTAGGTCCATTCTGTTTCCAGACGTTCTGGGCAGGGTTGAGCAGGCAGTTGTGCATCTGGAGGAAGCAATTGCCATTGTTTAAAAAAAGTTGTATGCCCTTTTCCACAGTGTATATTTGGAATATTTTGCCATTCCATGTGACAAGTAGTTTTGTGGGGAATCCCCATCGGTATACTACACTGTTTTTGCGCAAAACTTTTGTAAGCGGAGTGAGTTTCTTTCTGTTCGCTGCTGTTTGTTGAGATATATCTGTGTATAATGAGATACCAGTAAACTCCTCTGGCACTACAGGGTTATGTTTAGCAGCTGCCATTACTCATTCTTTTACATGGTAGTAATGGATACGTGCCAGGGTATCCCTGGGTGCTGTGTCGGGTAGACATTTGGGCTTAGGAATGCGATGGGCCCTGTCAACACATAATTCAATATTGGTCAGAGAAGGTATGAGAGCCTTCATGAGGCGTTGGACAAAGTTAGTTAGTTCATTAGCTGGAATAGATTCGGGTATTCCTCTAAATTTAATATTGTTCCGCCTCGAGCGGTCTTCTAAATCTGCAATTTTATTTTGGAGGCGTTGCATCTCAGATTCCTGATCAGTATATGCATCAACTAGATCGTTATGTGCAGTATAGAGATCTGCCATTTTGGATTCTAAATGCTGAATTTGGGTGGTGTGCGTTTGCACAGTATCGTTTAGAGGGGCAAACATGTCCGAGATGTCATTAAATAATGATCTCCTGAGGGACAAAAGCATGTTTTTCATAGTGTTCTCTGAAATGTTTTGATCTGAGGCCGGGAATGCATCTATCAGAGGTTCTGTGTGTTTCCCCTGTGTGGAGGCTTGTGACAGGACATGCTGCAGCTGCAGCCCAGGGGAGAGTTCATCTATCTCCCTACATTGCCTTGTTTTAGCTGGGCTGCGTGTAGGAGGGGTGGAGGGGGGTGAGATCTCTCCCATGTGAGTTTGGGAATTAGGGGCATGACTCACTGTGCGCTGGCCGTGAGGGGAGCGGAGCACGTCTCTGGAGCCGGCGCCAACTTGGCCGTCTCTCGGTCCGGCCGCGGGATAGAAGTCTGTGAGGCGTTGGGGCTGTTTGTACTGCTTCCTCCTCTTGGACACCTCTTCTGCGGGGTGTTCGTTAGGTCCGTGAGCCGTTTGGAGTCCCGGGAACCTCTCCCATATTGCGCTGTGTAGCTGAGATTAGCGTGAGGCAGCGGGACCTCTCAGCTATGCGGCCATTTCCTCTGCCGGCCGGACACGCCCCCCCAAAAGGCCTTAAAGTGACATTAAACTCAAAAAGTACCTTCTGTTGTCCTCATCCTCTTTTAAATCTCCACGTTCCTTAGAGGGTGGCTATGTTTGTTCTCTATGGTCCCATTGCATGGAGGAAAAAGTCACCCTCTCTTGCTTGCTCCCAAGATGAACTAGGGACTATGTACTATGGGATTTGTGGTGTGCATAGAGCAGTGCCCATAACCACAACTAATGTGTACTGCTTGTTCTAAACAAATGCAAGTAAGAGGGTTAGTGTCACTTTAAATATCTTCGAGTCCAAAATTCAACATGGAATTCACCAAGTTTGTCATAGTCTATCTCCATCAAGGAAACATTCTAGTCTCTGTAGATATCCAGGATGCATATTTGCATGTCTCCATCTTTCCAGGACATCAGCATTAACTCTGTTTTGCTGTGGGCATGCAAAACTACTAATTAATATTCCTATAATTTGATCTGACTTCCGCACCTGGAGTGTTTACTAAAGTATTGGCACCAGTACCAAACTTGCTCTGCTCCCAGTGCATTCCCATTCTGGGATACTTGAACAATCTCCTATAGAGGGAACAGCTGAATGAACAAAAACTTCTAAATCTTTGCTCCCAGACTCAGATTCACTGGTCCAGGAGCTGTCACATTTTGCAATTATGTTAAAGAGCTCTAGGCTTGATGACAGTCTTCTTTGGGAAAGCCCATTTGCTCAGATCTACTCCCAGCTCTTATATCACAACCTGATGTTGCTGTGGGGCAAATTTCATGCCAGTTCTCTAAATTAACTGATTCACCTGACACCGGTTACCAGATGTTCCTAGCCTGGTGGCTCAAAATTCCGGCTCTGGAGTTGGCCTGAAGGGCTTGGGGGAGTCCTAGACCTAGACACCTTGTTGACACAGGGAATTTGGTCGTCTGAATTTTCATTTGCAATGAGTAGCATTAAATCGGACTGTCAGTGAAGCAACCCATTCAGTTTAAAATAGAAACGAAAGGCAAAACATTTGTGTGTGTGTGTGTATATAATATATTTATAAATTGCCCTTTCCTCTTTTTTTAAATGTGATCACATTCCCTCTGTTCTCGGCTGTATAAGAGCTAGGGGAGGAGAAACAGCAGCACGCTGATCTTCCCAGTGTAAGGCTGTGTGGGTGGGGTGTGTCAGGACAAAACTGATCACTGGAGGAGAGAACACTGAGTTCCCAGCATAGCTAGAGATGCTTCTTCCAGTTTGCAGCCTATCGGAATTAGAGATAAAAAATAACACAATTATATATAGGTAAGTATCCTGGCCATATCCTGACCTTTCTCCAGTCAGATCTGGATCAGCATTTGGCCCTGGCCCAGTTTTTGAACCTATCAGGGATATTCTTCTTTTACCTCTTTTTTTAAAGTGTGTGTCTGGCAGCCTTATCCTATAAACAACCCTACCTGGTCTTACACAAGGATAACGTAGTCTTGAGGCCTAGGGCCTACTTTTTTCTAAGATAGTTTCTACTTTTCTCCTGAATCAAGACATTGTTTTCAGTCTCTTCACTGACTGGATGTAGTCTGTGCTGTGTGGATTTACCTTTCAACCACTGCTTCCATCAGCAAGGCAAACCATCTTTTTGTCATTCCTGATGGTCCCCATAAAGGGGAACCTGCTCTAACTTTTCTCAGTGGTCCAGACAGGTCATAATAAAAACTTATGGTCTTAAATTGATAATAGACCTATAAAACAAAAATGTGTTATTTTGCAAAGAATTTACTACAAAAGCCCCTGCTATTATTTATAAAACTACCATAAAAAATAAATAATAAAAACTGTGAAAGAGCAGCTATTACTCCACACCAATATCAATAAATGTATTTCCCTTGTTAAAAAAAAATATATCAATAAATGTATACATACTAAAAGTGAAGCGCTCCTTAATATAAGTACAATGCTATAATTTGTCCAATTAGATTGTAAAAAAAAAAAAGTGAGAATAGTCCCATACATTATATCATCCAATTAGATTATGTGTCCAAAAAACACCACCCCAGTTTATGTGCCACAAGTAAAAGTAAATATTCTACAGTAACAGAAATCTTCCACCATGAAAGCCCAGCGCCCAGTCGGGTGTCTCTTCATCTGATGTGGTAGACCCCTTAAAATAATCAAGGTGGCCAAAAGCAAGATATATGCAAAGAAGATCCAACAGGGTAGTATTGCCAGTGACTTTTTACTAAAAAATAACACTCACAATACACAGAGACACATACAAAATGTCTTTTCACAGCATGCAAATACACAGTGTAGATCTGTCAGTTTAGCAAGATGTCACCTGGCCCCTCCCAGCGTGATGTCATCACACAAGTCACGCCTGCCTCCTATTATATTGTGGCTTACCAATTCTTAGATGTAGTGACTGCATTCATTTTCTAGGTTTTCATTCTTAGGCTTTTTCCTTTCTTTTCACCTGATGATCCGGCCAGCAAGTCTGGTATTTTTCAACCTCCTACAACAGACCAGGCTGTCCAGCAAAAGTAGAAGTTATAGGGTTAAGACAAACCATTTAATAGTAAAAGGAATGTTTAAAATGGCCAGCTTTTATTCATTTATGTAAAGCCTTTACCCCAAAATATAGAAAAAAAAACTGTTGCTCTAACTTAGTAAAAAGTGTTAGATGGAGTTAGATTTTAATTAATTAATACATTTTTCATTAGTCAAGTTCATCCAACACTGACTGTGGTGATGGGGGAATGTGGAAGGAAAGAAAATTGAGTCATTTATGGGCTATTTAAGCATTTAAACCAATCTCATATCCTGCAGTGGAAAAAAATTGAAGGTGCTATTTTTACAACTATATTGCATCAATTGTGTAAAACACCTCAAGTCACAACGATCTACACCCAAATGCCCTTATGCCGCTGAGAACAGAGGGAATGTGATCACTTATAAGAAAGGGAAAAAAGGTATTTATAATGTTTTTTTATATATCTATACAAAATGTCCTACCTTTTTATAAAAAAAATTTCATCTCTATTTCTATTTCTTTAAACGGAATGGGTTGTTTTACAAGATAATCGTTTACAATCACTTTATGTTAAAGAGGTTCTAAAGCCTTAAGTTTTTTTTTTAACCTTAGTGCAGTCTATGAATTCTGTTCTAACTTTCTGTGCCAGAGGACCCACCCCAGCTCTACCTCCTATATACACCTGAGCCCGATCTCGATCCAGCATTGTGCATGAGAGTAGCGGCTCTGTCCCTCCTCACTGGGCAGATTAATAGCTGCGGGAGTCATTGGCTCCCACTGCTGTCAATCAAATTCTGTGATGAGGTGGGGGGCGGAGCCGAGTTGCACTTTCTGTGTCTCTAGAGTGCCCCATAGAAAGCACCTTGAAGGGCAGGAACCAGGAGCGCTGACAGGGAACCCCAAAAGAAGAGGATCGGGGCTGCTCTGTGTGAAAGTATTGCACAGAGCAGGTAAATATTACATGTTTATTATTTTATCTTTTAAAAAAATGAATGCTTTATAATCACTTTAACTTGCCTAATGATGTTTTCTCCTATGTACGTTTGCATTCCTTTTAGCTTTTCACGAGTTTTGGGCAAAGTAAATATTGGAAAATAAGGTGAATCAAAATACAAGGAAAATTTAAACAAAAAATTGCTAGAACATGATTGGATATTCAAAGTAAACACTGTTTTATTTACTAACATTAACTTTGCAAAATGAACATTCACTTTTTAAGTGAACAACCTCTATTCCTTTATTATATCAATCGCAATTTAACATTTAACCTATATTATAATGGTATTTGCTTGATTTATCCAAATATGTTTGATCTACAGTTATATTATGTTTGTATCAGGTGGTTGAACTACAATGAAAGATTCTTGCTGTATAAATGTATTGATATTTGAAAATGTTAAAAGGGAGGTACAACACTTTGGGCCTGCCTTTGTGGGATTGCAGCTGCCCCCTGCTTCCTAAAATGTTTTAAACTAACATTTGGTGGTGTGGTACATTTTGGTTTACTGCCCCTTTAAATATTTGGAATGTAAGAGCTGAGGTGTTATTTCAGTAAATGGGAATTCATGGGTCTTTCTGGAATTTCCCGGGATCATATATAAGGAGTTGAGAGATTAAGAAATTTGGCACTCGGTCAGCATCTGGCAAAAGAGCTCCCGTTCCTCCCACCCTGTCGCAGGTACTTTATGTGTTTTCTTATAACCTTGGATTTCTAGGGGGAACGTTTTGAAAATTCTGATAAGAATATTTCTGCTTGAGTTCTGTCGACTGAGCAAACATGGTTTATATACATTTAATTTATGGAGATGTGTTTTCAATAAGAAAATTATTTCTTGGTGAATGTTTTGTTAATATTTATAATTAAACCAATAAAATGCCATGGCCATTTCATGCCATATTATTGTATTAGTGTGTTTTGTCATTTATTCATGTTAATTGTATTTGGGGGAAGTATTATGGTTAATATTGGGTGGATTTGCAGCCTGTAAACCTGTGATAGGACTGAAAGCCACTGGAATACGTTTATTAACTGCAATATAGGAATGTCATATATGTCTACTTTTTCACAAATATACTTACCTATATATAATCGTGTTATTTTTGTATCTCTAACTACAATAGGCTGCAAACTGGGAGAAGCATCTGACTTTCTTGTACGGCAGGGAACTCTCATTCAAGTACCATCAGGAGAAGTAGGCTGTTATAAAATATGTACTTGTGGGCAAAGTGGAACTCTTGAAAACTGCATGGAACTGAATTGTGTCGACCTACAGAAGTCGTGCATTGTTGGAGGACAGAGCAAAAGTATGTGTATGTACAGCTAATTGACAAAATCTTGGCAAATTTACTGTGTGTGTATACTGTATATCTATGTGAATATACTGTGTGTATGTGTGTGTGTATGTATGTGTATATACTGTATAGTGTGTGTGTGTGTACAGTATATACTGTATATATGGGGAGAGGGGAAAATACTGCCCTAAACCAAAAAAAAATAAATAAAATGGAATAAGAAAAGCAGCTAACACTCAAACAAAGTCCCAGTGCACAATATCAAAAAATTAGTGTAGCGCTAGAGAGCTGTACCAGCTAGAAGGAAAAATCCAAGGAATCGATCTTGGTACAACTAAAAATAATGTGAGGTGACACAAAATAACCTATAATTACAGTGTTATGTAGCAATGTGAACTGTACAGACAAATAAATAGAATTAAATGGTGAAACATAAATCTAAACACGAAAATGTGACAATGTCCACACGGATGAGAAAAATGGGATAGGAAAGTTATTTCTGCTCAATCTCCTGCTGGAGTTTCGATTACAAATTCTTTCACTGGGTCATATCCTGACTTTGTAGTCGAAACGCGTTGGACCAGCACCTCCTGCTTCCCACATTGCTTTTTAACTTTTCGTGATCACAATTTATTTTATATCCTGCATTTCATTGTAAGATGTTTTTTATCTGAAAAAAACATTTTTTGGTTGACCTGCGCCATATGGAGCTCCCTTTCTTCTTGAATTTTATATTTGGGTATTGATGTTTACCTTCCTGCTGAAATAGTTTCCTGGATTGGTCTGGTCGCTGAGAGCCCTGGAGCCATAAACCAACCAGTGAGTGGCCTGGAGTCGGAGACATATTGGTATCTTCCAGTCCGGCATCCGTATACCATCAGGAATCCAGCATTACGTGCCCATTTGATGCACTGCCGTATGGTATGTGCGTCCATCTTTTTTGGTAAGAGTACCCTACCTCCCATTTAAGAATTTGTGTGTTATACCCATCAGTATGTTCAACAGTTCATTTTGAGCAGACATTTCAACTCCAGGAGGAGATTGAGGAGAAAGAACTTTCCTATCCCATTTTTCTCATCCGTGTGGACATTGTCACATGTTCGTGTTTAGATTTATATTTCACCATTTAACTCTATTTATTTGTCTGTTTAGTTCACATTGCTACATAACACTGTAATTATAGGTTATTTTGTGTCACCTCACATTATTTTTAGTTGTACCAAGATCGATTCCTTGGATTTTTCCTTCTAGCTGGTACAGCTCTCTAGCGCTACACTAATTTTTTGATATTGTATACTGTATATATGTATTAATCCAATACAGCAGCAACAGATAAAGTGAAAATGCAATGTCATCAACAGTAACAATAAATGTGCTTGACAGAGTAATGCCCCGTACACACGGTCGGACTTTGTTCGGACATTCCGACAACAAAGGATTTTTTCCGACGGATGTTGGCTCAAACTTGTTTTGTCTACACACGGTCGCACAAAGTTGTCGGAAAATCCGATCGTTCTAAACGCGGTGACGTAAAACACGTACGTCGGGACTATAAACGGGGCAGTGGCCAATAGCTTTCATCTCTTTATTTATTCTGAGCATGCGTGGCACTTTGTCCGTCGGATTTGTGCACACACGATCGGAATTTCCGACAACGGATTTTGTTGTCGGAAAATTTTATCTCCTGCTCTCCAACTTTGTGTGTCGGAAAATCCGATGGAAAATGTCTGATGGAGCCCACACACGGTCGGAATTTCCGACAACACGCTCCGATCGGACATTTTCCATCGGAAAATCCGACCGTGTGTACGGGGCATAAGGCTTAATGTACACGGGACATTTTACAACCTCCCCTGAACGATTTAACTTGACAGATAGTAAACAACGTTTAAAAATGTCCGTTTTGCCGTGTTTATATTTTTTTAAATAGTCAAAAATGTATCACTATTAAAAACCCCTGTAAACGAAACACGTGTTTACAAGCTGTTACAGGCATTTGGCGTTTCAAATGCTTCTAAACTCAACTGCCTAGAAACGACTATAAATGACTATAAACGACCCTGTGTACATGTACTGATAAGATAACATAGAGGAGTGTTCAGGGGCAGCTGAAAAAATGCCCAACTGCTCCTAAATGTCAGTTTTACCAGCAGCATGTGTACATGAAGCCTAACAGAACTGCTAGTTGTTTACAGTACAGTAACAGAATGTTGGGGGCAGTAAAAGGTGACTAGACATGTGCAGAACGGAAAACAATTTTTGTTTTGTTCTAGATAGATTCATTATGTCACTAATTTTGTTTTGTTGATTTGTTTTGGACTTAGTTAAGTTTAGTTTAATATTGTTTATTCATTTTCTAACAAATTCCAAATTTTTCAGAATGATTCAGATCAGTTGAAAAATGATCAACCAATTTGAATTCTGTGTGAAAAAATAGCTGGTAGTTAAGGAGCGGACCAGGAAGTCGCCCGCTGCGTTCTGAAAAACCAATGACTCATCAGCTGTCAATGGGTTTCCCTGCTGCCAGCTGAAATGTAAACAAAAGAATGCTTATAATGAAAAATGCTAAAAAAAACAGAGTGAGCCCCCCCCCAATCCATACCAGGCCCTTTGGGTCTGGTATGGATTTTAAGGGGAACCCCACGCCAAACTAGGCCACATGCCCTCAACATGGGGTGGTGTTTTGGGCCAGGGGGGCTCTGCTTCCCCCCAAAGCATCTTTTTTCCACAACCCTGGTGTCAGGAAAGTCCTGTCAGTATCAGACGCCCTGTGCGGGCAGTCGCACGCATGCGCACGCGCACCAGGCGGGCTATTTAAACTGATCTGTCACATGAGAATCTTGCTGTCTGCTCTACAGCGTTATGTGTGCACTTCCTGAGAACACTTCCTGTTTCCTGTGCTAGACCCGGCTTGTTCCTGATTATCCTAGCTGTCTGCCTGCATCTGATCCTGGCTTGTCTCCGACCATCCCTGCTTTCTGCCTTCATCCGACCCCGGCTTGTCTGACCACTCTTCTGCCTGACCCTTTGGCTCATCTACAGTCCGCCTGGCTATCGATCCGGCTTGTCTGACCTTCCAGTCTGCTGCACCAGTGTTCCAGTCTGCTGTCCTGTGTGTTCCAGCCTGCTATCCAGTTCCAGTCTGCTGTTTATAGTTCCAGTCTGCTGCACCAGTGTTCCAGTCTGCTGTCCTGTGTGTTCCAGCCTGCTATCCAGTTCCAGTCTGCTGTGTGGTTCCAGTCTGCTGCACCAGTGTTCCAGTCTGCTGTCCTGTGTGTTCCAGCCTGCTATCCAGTTCCAGTCTGCTGTGTGGTTCCAGTCTGCTGCACCAGTGTTCCAGTCTGCTGTCCTGTGTGTTCCAGCCTGCTATCCAGTTCCAGTCTGCTGTGTGGTTCCAGTCTGCTGCACCAGTGTTCCAGTCTGCTGTCCTGTGTGTTCCAGCCTGCTATCCAGTTCCAGTCTGCTGCACCAGTGTTCCAGTCTACCTACCAGATCAGCTTAATCTCCACTGCACAGTGTTTCCAGAGTTCCAGACCTACCTCCTGCTGTTAATCCTGCCAGGCACTCGTGCCACTCCTGACTCTTGTGCTTCCTGTATACCCTACCAGGGCCCTCGAGTCGGAGCCGCAAGAGAGGCCATCCCCTGCAAGTCGGGCTCGTCCACAAGGTACGTGACAGTAGCAGACAGCCATGACCGAGCCCGAGCAGGGAGCCTCTCCTATGGAAGAACTTTGTATGCACCTGGCCGGCCTTACACAGGCTGTTAAGAGTCTCCAGGAAGGATATACACGTCTGGAAGAACGGGTCCAAGTACTGTCTGGTCCCACTGAGACCCAGGGATCTTCTCTGCCATCTACCTCTGCTAGCAGTACTACTTCCCCTACAGTAGTGATGCTGCCCTTCGTACCAAGGGTTCCCACTCCTGAAAAGTTTTCTGGAGAACGAAGTAAATTCAGGGCATTCCGGAATGCATGCGAACTGTACTTCGCCCTTCAACCTCGCATCTTCTCGCTTGAAGCCACCAAAGTAGGCTTTGTGATTTCACTACTCCTGGGTGACCCCCAAACATGGGCTCACCGCCTTCTGGATCTGAAAGCCGAGGTGTTGACCAATTTAACCACTTTCTTTGATGCAATGGCCCAGCTATATGAGGACTCACAGCTTTCTGCAACCGCAGAAGCCGCCCTGCACACCCTTCAACAAGGGCGTAGGGCAGTAGAGGACTACGTTGCGGAATTCCGCCGATGGCGTGCAGACACGGACTGGAATGACGCTGCCCTCCGCTACCAGTTCCGTATGGGACTTTCCGACCCTTTAAGAGATGAACTGGCCCGAGTGGGAATTCCTCTGACTCTGGATGCCTTGATTAATCTTGCCATACAGATCGACCGACGGTTGAGGGAGCGAAGAGCAGAAAGAGGTGCTGGGCCTACTCGCCCAACCTGGATGTTGCCTAGGGTCCCCAGCTATACCCATCCTGCACCCACCTCTAGTCCTGCTGTTTCACCTGATACCTCTGAGCCCATGCAACTTGGTGTCCTCCGCCCATCTCTCACGACGGAGGAACGCCAACGTCGCCGGGCTAACAACCTGTGCCTGTACTGCGGGGAACCTGGACACTATGTCAGGAACTGTCCTAACAAACTCCGTAAGTGCCTGTCTGTCTCCTCTGGTGATGTGACTGCTTGGCCTAAGACTTCCGCTCACTTGACTCTTTCTATATCTTTGCAGCTCCCAGGAAAGACTTTACAGGTTCCCGCTATCATTGATTCCGGGGCTTGCAGCTGCTTCTTGGACTCATCCTTTGCAGCTAAACACCAGATCCCACTGCGTTACAAGGCCCATGGACTCTCTATTCATCTGGCCGACGGGTCTGCAATAAAATCTGGGCCGGTTATACAAGAATCCGCTCCCCTCCCAGTCACCATCTTCAATTTGCACCAAGAACTGCTTCGCCTGGACATCATCACTTTTCCTTTATTTCCTATTATTCTTGGCATGCCGTGGCTACAAGCCCATAACCCTACTATCAACTGGGTCACAGGAGAAATTACGTTTTCCTCTCAGTACTGTCAACAGTTCTGCACTTTGAAGGACTCTGGTGAATCCCCTGCTCTGTTATGTCTCAACACTGATTCTGAGTTATTCCAGGCGGTCCCCAAGGTCTATCATGACTTTTTAGATGTCTTTAGTAAAAAAGGGGCTGAAACCCTTCCTCCTCATCGGGCTTACGATTGCCCCATCGAGCTCCTTCCCGGAGCCGGAGTTCCCTTTGGCAGGATATTTCCTTTGACCGAGCTGGAGCAAGGAGCACTAAAAGCATACATCGACGAGAGCCTAGAAAAGGGTTTCATCCGGCCCTCTACATCCCCAGCAGGTGCAGGCATTTTTTTTGTTGAAAAAAAGGATCACTCTCTTCGTCCTTGTATAGATTACAGCGAACTCAATAAAATAACTGTTAAAAATCGGTACCCTCTCCCCTTGGTACCAGAATTATTCCAGAGACTGGGGACTGCTACTATTTTCACCAAATTAGATCTCCGAGGGGCTTACAACCTAGTTCGCATCAGAAAAGGGGATGAGTGGAAGACAGCTTTCCGCACTCGCTTCGGGCACTTTGAATACATGGTGATGCCCTTTGGATTATGTAACGCCCCTGCAACTTTTCAGTACTTCATAAATGATGTTTTCCGGGACTATTTGGATCTATTCGTCATAGTCTACTTAGATGACATTCTCATCTTTTCTTCTTTCCTGGAATCCAATCGCAGACATGTTAAATGTGTTTTAGCTCGACTCCGGCTACATGGCTTGTACGCTAAGGCTGAAAAGTGCGAGTTCGAGCAAGAGAGTATTCCATTCTTGGGGCTAATCATCTTCGTGGAAGGGATCAAGATGGATCCCCATAAGGTTGCTGCAATTCTTGACTGGCCAGCCCCTACTGACAAGAAAGGAGTCCAACGTTTTATTGGCTTTGCCAACTTCTATAGAAAATTCATTAAGGGGTTCTCAGCCATCATTGAGCCCATCACTCAATTGACCAAACAAGGGGTGCGTTTTCATTGGTCGCCCGAAGCTCAATCCGCCTTTGAATCTCTCAAAAGACTGTTCACCTCTGCTGCTGTTTTGAAACATCCCGATTCCTCTTTACCATTTGTCCTGGAAGTGGACGCTTCTGAGAGTGCTGTTGGTGCGATTCTTTCTCAGCGACAAGGGACCAAAGCTCTGTTATACCCTGTAGCCTTCTTTTCTCGCAAACTATCATCTGCAGAAAGGAATTATGATGTAGGAGATCAGGAACTACTGGCCATAAAATCCGCTCTGGAAGAGTGGCAGTATCTTTTGGAAGGAGCTGCTCATCCTATTCTGATCTACACAGATCACAAAAACCTGGAATATCTTAAATCCGCAAAGAGGTTGAGACCGCGACAAGCCAGGTGGGTCTTTTTCTTTTCCAGGTTCTCCTTCCACGTGACCTATCGGCCAGGCTCCAAGAATATAAAACCTGACGCTTTGTCTAGGATGTTCCACAAGCCTCAAGAAACCTCACCTCCAGATACGATCCTTTCTCCTGGAAATTTTTTCCTGTTGCAAGAAGACCTACTTTCCCGGATTAAGCAAGCTTCAGTAGGGTTGGTACCTGCTATGAGAACAAAACTACAAGAAAAGGATGGTCTGCTTTGGTTCAGGAGTAAGATCTTTGTACCTGAAGGCCTACGGGTCACAATTTTAGAACTTTGTCATGATCACGCACTAGCAGGACATTTTGGTGTTACCAAGACGGCTGATCTTGTCCTGCGCACTTTCTGGTGGCCCCAAGTGCCTAAGGACTGTAAGAAGTATGTGGAATCCTGTACCATCTGTGCTCGGAATAAAGTCAGCAGAACCAGGGCCTGGGGATTACTGAAACCTCTACCTGTCCCAGACAGGCCATGGAAGATGCTGTCTATTGACTTCATTGTCGAGTTGCCTCTGGCTGAAGGGCACACTGCCATCTTTGTGGTGGTAGATTGGTTATCTAAAATGGCTCATTTCATTCCAATGAAGGGTACCCCCTCTGCTCCTGAAACTGCACAAACGTTCATTAGAGAAGTGATTAAACTCCATGGAATTCCGGCTAATATAATTTCTGACCGAGGAGTACAATTCACTTCCCGATTCTGGAGAGCCTTGTGTAAAGCCCTAGGAATTGAACTATCATTTTCCACCGCCTATCACCCCCAGACGAATGGCCAAACGGAGAGGACCAACCAGACTCTTAAACAATATCTTCGTTGTTTCTCTTCCTTTTCTCAAGATGATTGGTTCTCGTTGCTCCCCTTGGCTGAATTCGCCTATAATAATGCTGTCCATTCTGCCACAAAGCAAAGTCCGTTTTTTGCCAATTACGGGTTTCACCCTACCTTTTTGCCCAGCTCCATTCCTGAAAGTTCCGTACCAGCAATCCAGGAAACAATACATTTTTTCTCTGTCAATAACCAAATATTACAGGAAACCATGACGAAGTCCCAAGAACGTAACAAGGTAACTTTCGACAAGAAAAGATGTGGGGAATTGCTACTCGAACCAGGTGATCTTGTATGGTTATCCACTGTAAACCTGAAACTGACTTGTCCCTCCAAGAAGTTGGGTCCTAAATTCCTGGGTCCTTTTCCTGTAAAAAGGAAAATAAATGAAGTAGCTTTTGAATTGGAACTCCCGGACTCACTCAGAATTCATCCTGTTTTTCATGTTTCCCTGTTGAAACCTTTTGTCTCCAATCCTTTTCCTGAACGAAATCTGAATCCTCCAGATCCTGTAATAGTGGACGGTGAGGAAGAATTTGAAATTGAAGCCATCCTTGACTGCAGGAAAAGGAACAATCAAGCCCAATTCCTGATCAAGTGGAAAGGGTATGGCCCGGAAAAGAACTCGTGGGAGCCTGAGGAGAACATCCATGCTAAAAGCTTAGTTCAATCCTTTAAGAGAACCCATCCTGAGAAATGGGCCCGGTTGGGCATCCGGAGGCTGCCCCTTGGGTGGGGGGCAATGTCAGGAAAGTCCTGTCAGTATCAGACGCCCTGTGCGTGCAGTCGCACGCATGCGCATGCGCACCAGGCGGGCTATTTAAACTGATCTGTCACATGAGAATCTTGCTGTCTGCTCTACAGCGTTACGTGTGCACTTCCTGAGAACACTTCCTGTTTCCTGTGCTAGACCCGGCTTGTTCCTGATTATCCTAGCTGTCTGCCTGCATCTGATCCCGGCTTGTCTCCGACCATCCCTGCTTTCTGCCTGCATCCGACCCCGGCTTGTCTGACCACTCTTCTGCCTGACCCTTTGGCTCATCTACAGTCCGCCTGTCAATCGATCCGGCTTGTCTGACCTTCCAGTCTGCTGCACCAGTGTTCCAGTCTGCTGTCCTGTGTGTTCCAGCCTGCTATCCAGTTCCAGTCTGCTGTGTGGTTCCAGTCTGCTGCACCAGTGTTTCAGTCTGCTGTCCTGTGTGTTCCAGCCTGCTATCCAGTTCCAGTCTGCTGTGTGGTTCCAGTCTGCTGCACCAGTGTTCCAGTCTGCTGTCCTGTGTGTTCCAGCCTGCTATCCAGTTCCACATCTCCATACAGCTGTTGGTGATGATGCGAGATCTGTAAGCCCCACCCCTTCTCCTCCTCCTCCTTCATGCCCTCCTCTGCTAAATTGTCCTATGAACCACCAGTACCCCTAAGCGTTCAATGGGCCATTCAATGAGTCAGGCTAAAAGATGCCATGCAGTGTTTCAGCTAGGGGACAGGAGCCACATGGAAGCTTGAGCCAGGAATGGTGGTGTGCGATAATGGCACTAATATGCCTGCCACATGTCCTCAATTTGGTGGTGTGGTGTATCTTAAACAGGTACCCGGATTTGCAAGATCTTCTAAGGCAGGCCAGAAGAGTCTGTAGCCATTTCAGGTGGTCATACACAGATGTCAGAACATGCCCACCAGGTGGAACTCAACTTTGACAATGCTGCAGAGGCTGCACATGCAGCAGAGGGCCGTCAATGAGTAGTACCTGTGTGCGTATGGCACAAGGACAGACTCAGGGCATCAGGGCATCTCAGATTTTTTTCCCTACAGCAATGGCTGCTGATAAAGGATGCATGCACTGTACGGTCATCATTTGAGGAGGCAACAAGGATGGTGAGCCTTGAGAATGTATGCATCAGTGACACAATCCCTTTTACGTTCCTGCTGGATGATACTCTGCGTGGCATTAAGAACATGGCAAAGCAGTGGGAGGAAGAGGAGGACTTCCTTTCCTCTCAAGACCCGCTTTATGCAGACACCATTATTGTAACACCACAGAACACACAAGAGGAGAGGGAGGAGGATTCTAGAAGTTTTGGAGGCATTGAAGCAGAGGAAGACATACGTCAAACCTTAAGTGATGGTTTTCAGTTTCCAGAAACCTTGAGAGTAGTATGTGGCTGGGAGGTTAACCTGAAGAAGGGGCGTGTCCCTAAAACATGTAGTGTCTCCAGTCGGCGGTGTGTGACTCTCTCTGCCCCCTTGGCATTGGCAGTTCCTAATTGGCCTCAGCAGCAGGGTTTGCCCATACTCTTTGTATTCCCTTGTCTGACTTCCGCCAGGCTGTGACATTACTTCCGGGCTTTATACACAGTGCGAGTGGCCGCTTTATACTGGCCCCAACAGTTCCTGTGCCTGCAGTTTGGTTCCCCTTTCATCAGACCCCTGGCCTTACGGTCCTGGATGGTCCCCCCACCAGAGGTGCTCCTGTGTTCTTTGTCCAACGGCTTTGTGCTGGGTTTCCCTAAGCCCCTGTGTCATCCATGTGGCTCCAGCCTCCAGGTACTGTCAGTTTTTTTAATCCAAGTCTCTGCATGACCATCAATTGACTGCTGTATGCCTTGGTAAACATTTTATTATTTTTTTAACAAAAATAAAAAGTTTTTACTTTGTCTCTGAGGGTCCTATTTATGTCTGCTGATCAGTGCTGTTCACCCCTTTGGATTATATGTGGCTGATAGGAGGCAGTTCCAGATACTGTAATCCTCAGTGACCCAGAGGACTCTGCTTCTCATGCCTTCGCAAACTTGCGGTGCATGGGCTCCCTTATTCGTCAGAGCCTGCAAAAGGACCCGAGAATTAGTGGAATCAAGGAGAAGGATCATTATTAGTTGGCAACCCTCCTTGACCACCGTTACAAGAGGATAGTTCGGAAATTATCCTGCCCTCGCAGAGGGAGCACAGGATGGAATGTCCTGAGGACACCTTAAAGAGGAGTTTATCAACCGCCTTTCCAGACTCTGGTAGGTTACAGTCTCATGGAAAAGCTAGTTTTGAGGCTTCTGTTGGTCCAAGGAGGAGCGGTGGAGAAGGGGGCCGCAACAGTGATGCATTTTTTTTAGTCCTCGGCGCCCAAGACTGTCAGCATCAACATCCCATCGGTAGCGTCTGCATCAAATGGTGGAAGATTTTCTAGGGGCGAAAACAGACATGGAGAGCGTTCCAGTAGATGATCCACCGGGTTTCTGGGTCATGAGAATAGACCACTAAACATAACCTAGCATGCAATTGAGGTGCTAGGCTGCCCTGCATTCAGTGTGCTTTCAGAATGGGTGATCAGTGCTGTTAAAGGTTTTGTGACAGATAAAAGAGCGTGTCTCTCTACAGACTTCGTTGACCAGCTGACATTTGGCAAAATGAATCAATCCTGGATTAGCAGCAGCTATCAAGCCCCTGATGCCGATTTTGCTGATTAACCACTTCCCGCCCGGCCCATAGCAGATGACGGCCGGGCGATGGTTCAGTTATCCTGACTGGGCGTCATATGAAGTCCAGCAGGATAACATGCCGCCGCGCGCCCGCGGGGGCATGCATCGCGGTGATCGGTGGATCGGTGTGTCAGTCTGACACACCGCTACACCGATCTTGGTAAACAGCCTCCGGCGGAGGCTCTTTACCACGTGATCAGCCGTGTCCAATCATGGCTGATCACGATGTCAATAGGAAGAGCCGTTGATCGGCTTTTCCTCACTCGCGTCTGACAGATGCGAGTAGAGGAGAGCCGATCGGCGGCTCTCCTGACAGGGGGGTCTGTGCTGATTGTTTATCAGCGCAGCCCTCCTCAGATCACCACACTGGACCACCAGGCATCACCACTAGGACCACCAGGGAGAGGGGCAACAAGTGGATGGCCAGGTATGTACCCCATGGCCATCCACATGTGCCCAATGTGCCCAGTCAATGCCCAATCTGTGCCAACCAGTGCCCACAAATGGGCACTGATTGGCACCATTATATAGCACTGATGCCCAGCAATGCCACCCTTAGGGGCATCAGTGTCATCAATCAGTGTCATCAGTGCCACCCTGTCAGTGCCCACCCATGCCCATCAGTGCCCACCTATTAGTGCCCATCATTGCCCATCTGTGCCACCCATTAATGCCACCAATAAGTACCCATCAGTGCCACCCATAAGTACGCATCAATGCCACCTACAAATGCCCATCAGTGCCGCCTATGAGTGCCCATCGGTGCTGCATACCAGTGCCACCTATCAGTGCCACCTATCAGTGCTCATCATCAGTGCCCGTCAGTGCCACCTCATCAGTGCCACCTCATTGATGCCACCTCATCGGTGCCCATCAGTGCCGCCGTATCAGTGCCTGTCAGTGCAGCCATATCAGTGCCTGTCATTGAAGAAGAAAACATTCTTATTTCAAAAAAATTTTAACAGAAACAAAGAAAAACTTGTTTTTTTTCAAAATTTTCGGTCTTTTTTTATTTGTTGCGCAAAAAATAAAAACCACAGAGGTGATCAAATGCCACCAAAAGAAAGCTCTATTTGTGGGAACAAAATGATAAAAAAATTGTTTGGGTACAGTGTTCTATGACTGCGCAATTGTCATTCAAATTGCGACAGCGCTGAAAGCAAAAAATTGGCCTGGGCGGGAAGGTGTCTAAGTGCCCGGTATTGAAGTGGTTAAGTGTTATTGGGATTTCAAATCTGCAAGACTGTCTAGGCTGCCTAGGTTTGTGGGTGTTGATTTTAAATCTTAGAGTAATTTTTTGGTATAGGTTTCATGGGCACAATTAATACTCAAAGAACATTTTTTATGCACCTGTTTGACAGGGGCATCAAAGTAAAATTTTTTACAGCAAGGCCATCTTGTTTTCATCAAGAGTACCTCTATAGGGTTACGGTGTGAAGGCATCACCAACACTCAAAGCCCAATTTTTCCGCACCTGTTAGTTCTATCCAAAGTCTGCGAATGAGACACCAGACTTTATCCAAAAAAAAATTTAATCTTGGCCTGAGTGTACTGATGTGGCCTGATGTGAAAACATTTTTTTTATCCAAAGCCTGCCAAAGAGACACCAGAATTTATCCAAAATATCTCGAATCTTCTCCTGAATGCACTAAAATGTGGCCTCATCATACAGACTGGTTTCCCAAGCCGTTGTTTACAAAATAAAAAAAGCTTGCAGGAAAAATCTATTTAAATGTCATTTTTTCTCTCTTTATACAATAAATGTCAGTTTGCAGCAGGTTCTATACACGATACAGATGCGTCACTTTACAGACAGACTAAGGGGACCCCCCGGCACTATATTTAACCAGTTGCCGACCGCCGCACACCGATGTACGTCGGCAGAATGTCACGGGTGGGCAAATGGGCGCACCTGTACGTCCCTTCCCCCCCGTGCCCGTGGCGGTCGGATTCGTTAGAGGACCGATCAGTCCCCAGGGCCAGACCAATGATTTATGGTCTGGACCTAGTGATCGCTCCTAACGAATGGTAATCTTCCCCTGTCTGTGTAGGTGTAAACACAGACTGGAGGAAGTGATGTCATCTCTCCTCGTGGGGTCTTTTCAATTCCAGTGAGAGGAGAGATAACATCTAACCGTGAGTTGCACAACACTAGACTAACACCAGTACACACAGGTACACTTGCCAACCCCCGATTGCCCCCAGTTAACCCCTTCACTTCCTGTCACTGTGTCACCAATTGCAGTTTTCAGATTTTTCACTGATCACTGCATTGGTGTCATTTGTGACTGAAATAAGTGTTAGGGCAGTTAGTAATAGGCCCCATTAGGTCTAGGTTACCCCCCTAAACCCCCCTAATAAAGGTTTAACCCCTTGATCACCTCCCAGTTAACCCTTTCATCCCCTGTCGCCAGTGTCACTAATCGATCGCCGTATTTGTGTCACGGGTGACGCTAGTTAGTTGATTAGTTTCACTGTCAGGTTTTACAGGTACCCCCATATATTACCTAATAAAGGTTTTAACCCCCTGATTCCCCCCTAGTTAAGCCTTTCACCCCGTCACCAGTGATCACCGTATTAGTGTTACGGGTGACACTGGTTAGTTTGTTTTTTATAGCATCAGGGCACCCGTCGTATATATCCTAATAAAGGTTTAACCCCCTGATCACCCGGCGGGTGATATCAGTTAGGTTTTAGTGTCAGGTCTGCGTCGCCCCAGGCAGCGTCAGATTAGTGCCAGTAGCGCTAACACCCACGCACGCACCATACACCTCCCTTAGTAGTATGGTGTCTGAACGGATCAATATCTGATCTGATCAGATCTATACTAGCGTCCCCAGCAGTTTAGGGTTCCCAAAAACGCAGTGTTAGCGGGATCAGCCCAGATACCTGCTAGCACCTGCGTTTAGACCCTCTGCCCAGCCCAGCCCACCCAAGTGCAGTATCAATCGATCACTGTCACTTACAAAAACACAACACACATAACTGCAGCATTCACAGAGTCAGGCCTGATCCCTGCGAATGCTAACAGTTTTTTTGGTAGCGTTTGAATCAGTCGCTGACAGTCAGGAGCTCTTTTTCCTGTGAGTCTCACTTGTACCAGTAAATTTAGAGACCAAAATGTCAAATCGAAGGTACAGTAGTGAAGAGGCCTACACGTTTCTGAGTATGACAGATAGTGAAGAGGAAGTTACTCATCTGTCAGATTCAGGCTCAGAATACGATCCTGTAGACAGCAGCGGCACCCTGACAGATAGCTCTGATGATGGAGTTGTGGTCCCTACCAAGGTCAGGCGTACCCGACCCCGTTCTGCTGTCGTTGAGGTGCAGGAACCGCAGGGCTCTCGTATGGGGCAGAGAGCCAGTACTAGTGCAACTCATCCTTCTGGTGAACTGGCAAGCACCAGCGGCCTAGTACACCCTGGTCTTAGCCAAACCAGCACTGCAGTAACACGTGGTGACGTGGCGAGTTGGTGTGGTGGCAAGCACAACTAGTGTCCCGCAGCCACCAAGAAGAGAAAGACAGACCTGTCGAGCCCATAGTGCCCTTCCTGCTGCATTTGCCAATCCTACTTGGGAGCCCACCACTTCTGCAGCACCTGTACTTCCGCCATTCACTGGCCAACCCAGAATTCAGGTGGAAACAGTTGATTTTACGTCACTTGATTTTTGTTTGCTGTTTTTTCACAGAAGATCTCTATAGATCTATTGTGGACCAAAGCAATTTGTATGCTGGTCAATTCATTGCCGCTAATCCCCATTTGACCCTTGCCAGAGATCGCAAACCTATTAAGTTTCCTAATTTAAGACCTTTCTGGGCCTATCCCTCCTCACGGGCATAACTAAAAAGAGTGAGTTGCGGTCGTATTGGTCCACTGACCCAATTCACCGTGTTCTCTGCCTCCATGGCCAGGGTACGATACAAGCAGATCTTGCGGTTCATGCATTTCAATGACAATGAACGCTGTCGTCCTCCGGGTGACCCTGGATACGATTGGCTCTACAAAATTAGGCTCCTCGTAAACAACTTCAACCAACAGTTTGCAGCCTTGTTTACTCCCCATCAAGTTGTCTGCATTGATGAGTCCCTGATTAAGTTTTCTAGCCACTTGTCTTTCAAACAGTATCTTCCCAGCAAGCATGCCAGATATGGGGTCAAGATGTATAAGCTCTGTAACAGGGCCACAGGCTATACATATAGTTTTATGGTTTACGAGGGAAGAGATAGTCACATAGAGCCAGAGAACTGCCCAGATTACATAGGGAGCACTGGTAAGATTGTGTGGGACTTGGTGTCACCCTTATTCGGAAAGGGGTACCACTTGTATGTGGACAAATATTACACGAGCGTGCCACTTTTTAGTCACTTGTTTGGTCACGGAATTGGTGCATGTGGCACCTTGCAATCTAATCGCCAGGGCTTAGCCCAGAGGCTTGTAGATTCCCGTCTTAGGCTGGGGGAGAGAGCCTACTTGAAGTGTAATAATTTGCTCGCTGTGAAGTGGAGGGATAATCGGAATGTTTTCGTTCTGTCCTCCCTTCACGCAGACACAACGGTCCAAATTCCTACTGTAACTGGTGTTGTAGAAAAACCCCTCTGTGTTCACGAATATAACCTTAATATGGGAGGGGTGTACCTCAACGACCAGTTGTTGGCACCGTACCTAGTTGCCCGTAAGGCCAAACGCTGGTACAAAAAAGTGTCTATACTTATTTTAATTGGCTCTGCTGAATGGATCCTTCCTTAAATTCCAGGAAGAGATCATCACAGTCCTTCTGTTTCCAAACGGTGCTGTGGCCCAACTTCCCAATCCAAATGCAGTAAGCCGGCTGCATGAGAGGCATTTTCCGTAAGTCCTCAATGGTACCCCTACCCAACGAGCCCCTAAAAGAAAATGTTGTGTCTGTAGAAAGCGCGGATATAGGCGTGACACCCACTATTATTGTCCCTCCTGTCCTGACCATCCTGGTCTTTGCATTGGTGAATGTTTGGAACGCTTACCACAAACTAGTGGAGTATTAGCGTAGGTACAGCACTGCACAGACTAGGACACACTTTCACAGGGTCTACAAAGATGCCATCGCATTTTGGGAGACCCGAACCTGGTACCGAACCATTACAGTTAAAAAAAAAAAGTGTAAAAAATATATAAATAAATATATATATATATATATATATATATATATATATATATATATATATATAGATAGATAGATAGATAGATAGATAGATAGATAGATAGATAGATAGATAGATAGATATAGATATAGATATATATATATATATATATATATATATATATATATATATATATATATATATATATATATATAAAATAAAAAAATTAAAAATAGTTCTTGTTTTATTATTCTCTCGCTCTCTATTCTCTCTCCATTGTTCTGCTCTTTTTTACTGTATTCTACAATGCAATGTTTTATTGTTACTATGTTTTATCATGTTTGCTTTTCAGGTATGTAATTCTTTTATTTATCTTGACAGCAACAGCGTTTGCTTCCACGATATGTAAAGCCATGACTCCAGTGCTGACGGAGGTGATTTCACCACCACAGTTAAAAAAAAAAAAGAGCACATATGCCGAAGCATGGGGGCAGGGGTGGAGGAGCGATTTGCTCCTAACATTAGGGGCGGATTACCACTATGCTTCGACATATATTTTTTAGGCACAGATTGCGTTAAAAAATTATTAGTTTTATTTTTACTATGTTTTATTGTATTGTTATACTGTAATGTTACTTTGTTTTATTGTTAACCATAATTTGCTTAGCAGGTACGCCATTCAGCTTCCGCACTGATTTATTTATTTTGACAGCAACAGTGTTTGCTTTCACGATATGTAAATCAGCGACTTCAGTGCTGTAGGAAGTAATTTCACCACCAAAAAAAAAATGGTGCATGTATGCCCATCATTAGAAGTGGGTGGATGAAGGGCGGTATTCTAATGGTGGGCATACCCACCTATCAATCTCCTTTTTTCGTTCAGCCCACAGGCTGCATGAAAAAAAGAACATTACAATGTATGCCCAACAAGGACCAGCAATGTACTGGTTTGTTGCTGAACTTTGAGTGGTTATACCAGAATGATGCCTGCAGGTTTAGGTATCATCTTTGTATCATTCTTTTCAGTCAGCGGTCGGCTTTCATGTAAAAGCAATCCTAGGGGCTAAGTAGCCTCTAAACTGCTTTTACAAGCAGTGGGAGGGAACGTCCCTCCCCTCCCACCGTCTTCCATGGTTTTCTCGGCTCTCCTGTCCCAACAAGGAACCCGAGAATATATATATATATAATATAGTGTGTTTTAGTGCATTCAAATTTTTAAAAAATTGTGTTTTTTCCAAAAAAATTGCGTTTGAAAAATCGCTGTGCAAATACTGTGTAAAAAAAATAATTTTAATTTTTAATCTGTAGGGCCTTTGCTTTAAAAAAATATATGTTTGAGGGTTCAGAGTAATTTCCTTGCAAAAAAATCAAAATAATATTTTTTCATGTAAACAAAAAGTGTCAGAAAGTGCTTTGTCTTCAAGTGGTTAGAAGAGTTGGTGATGTGTGACATAAGCTTCTAAATGTTATGCATAAAATGCCAGGACAGTTCAGCCCCCCCCCCCAAATGACCCCTTTTTGGAAAGTAGACACCCCAAGCTATTTGCTGATAGGCATGTTGAGTCCATGGAATATTTTATATTTTGCCACAATTTTCGGGAATATTACACTTTATTTTTTTGCACAAAGTTGTCACTAAACTATATATTGTTCAAACATGGCATGGTAATATGTGGAATTACACCCCAAAATACATTATACTGCATCTTTTGAGTAAGGGGTTACCTCATGTGTGAGACTTTTTGGGAGCCTAGCCGTGTACAGGACCCCGAAAACCAAGCACCCTTTCTAAGGGTGTACATTTTTGATGTTACTCCTCACTACCTATCACAGTTTTGAAGGCCATAAAATGCCAAGATAGCACAACCCCCCCCCCCAAATGACCCCATTTTGGAAAGTAGACATCCCAAGCTATTTGATGAGAGGCATGTTGAGTCCATGGAATACTTTTGCCACAAGTTGCGGGAAAATTACAATTTTTTTTTTGCACATAGTTGTCACTAAATGAGATCTGCAAAATACTCACCATGCCTCTTAACAAATACCTTAGGGTGTCTACTTTCCAAAATGGGGTCATTTGGGGGGGGGGGGTTGTGCTATCTGGACATTTCAGGGCCTCCAAAACTGTGATAGGTAGTGAGGAGTAAAATCACAATTTTACGCCCTTAGAAAGCCTGAAGGCGATAATTGGTTTTGGGGGTCCTGTACATGGCTAGGCTCCCAAAAAGTCTCACACATGTGGTATCCCTGTATAGAATGCATTAAGATAAAAAAACCTAACTTTACAACCCCTTTAAAATTTTGGTTTGCTGAACCTGCATGCAAAAAGCATCTTCTATGCATACCTTTTGATAGGAAATGCCTAATTGGGAAATTCCATGGTAAATCCATCATGGAAATCACTGGGGGGAAAGGTACTCCTAACTCATAAAAAAAGCATACATCTCCTACTCCTACAGATACAACCTCTAGTCAATGAAAGGGACCTTTTTGCTCTCAGCAGGCGTCAATTTCCAAACCAAGGCTTAACATTTTTCTTATTTTTGCACGTCCAACAATCCTGCCCAGAAGCCCTCTTCACAATGGAGAGGTGCTTCCACTCCTCAGAATAGGGGGACATCTGTTACTGTTTACAACAGTATGGATTCAAGATGTTCTGACGACCTCCATGTACAATCTGGTCAATGATTTGAGTTAATAAGGCAAGTACAATGCAGGGACACAGCAAGGCAAGTACAATGCCCCTGCATTTTCCCTACACAGCAGTGTCCCTACACAGCAAATAATACAGTATAACACAAAGTTATTGTTCCTGCTGCTGTGAATGAGCCTTAAAAATAGAAGGATAAGATAAGTTTATATTCAATTAATGCGGTTGTAACCCTAAAAGAAAAAAAAAAAGCTTCTGTTCCTTTAAGGAATGATCTATAGTATAGTGCTTCTGCAGTGTAATTTGTCTCTTTCTAGGTTGTAAAATACCTGGTTGATTTTGTCTGTTCATGTGTTCCCCTGTGTTTGCTGACCATGGTAAGTCATGGTACTGATTTATGATACCGTCGTAAATGTGTTTCCGTCATCCTGCTCTCTGCTCTGAGTCTCTCCCCCTCCCTCCCTGCCTGGCAGTTCCGAAGCCTGTGTGTGAGAGCCGATCTCCTCCCCGCCCCTCCCCCCTGCTGCTTTTTTTTTCCACTTCAGCGAAAATCTTATTGAGAGACATTGTATCAACTTTGAAAATCAAAATTTATCTCCTCTGATTTTTCACATCATTGTGGTTTATTTCCCTCTTATCTTTTTCCCCTTTTTTTTTCTCCCTTCTTTCCCTTTAAGTATGAAATAAAGACTTATCCAACCAAGCAAATAGTGTGCATATCCCGTATAAAAACTTCTTAAGAAAAGTCAGCCTACTGAAGAGCAGAAAAAACAAAGGGCAGCATCCCCAAACATATTCCCCTATAATACCCCTCCACACCTCCCCTCCCTCCATCACACCATACCTTCCAACCTCCCTCCACCCCATACTCACTCCACCCTTTCTACCTAATCCACTCATACCTGATCAGGCCATTCATACTCCAGCCATTGCTTCCATATCTTCTTATATTTCTTCAAACTACCTTTTTTTCTATACCAAAGCTCCTCCTTCATAATCATATCATTAACCTCTCTCAGCCATTCTACTACTGTTGGGGGTCTTTTGCCTGCCACTTCCTTGCTATAATCTTCCTACCCTGGAACAGGCATCTTATTATTGCAGTTTGGGTGTCTTTCAGCATACCATTGTTCTCCATCAGGCTCAAAAGACAAGTTCTGGCCTCCATGGCTAGCGAGGTCCTAAATACTACGTTGATTTTCTCCACTATTTCTTCCCAATACCTATATAGCTTGGGGCATCGCCAGAACATGTACATCAGGTCTCCTCTCCCATCCCCACAACGTTGCCATTTCGCGTCTTGCCTCCTCCCAAACCTAAATAGTTTTTCTGGGGTATAGTATAGTCTATAGATCAGATACAAATGGGATACCCCTTGTGCCGGTGACAGAGAAATCCTACGCCCTAATGCTAGGACATACTTCCACTGTGCCTCCGTAATAGTGCCAATCTCTTCCTCCCATTTGGCTCTTTTCTTCAACTCCACTACCCCCTCCTGCCCTGTCATATTTATGCCCCTATACATTTCTGAGATCAGCCCTCCCGAGCCACTATTGTTTACCACTTTCTTCAACAAAGGCATTTCATTCCACTCTATCCCCTTTCCTCTGAATTGTGTCTCCAGGGCGTGCCTCACTTGCAGATATCAAAAAAATAGCTTATTGGGGACTGCAAACTCCTCTCTTAGCTCTTGAAATGACTTCAGTCTCCCCACCCTATACAGCTGTGCCAAGCAGTGAATACCTATCCTATCCCACTCCTCTATTTTCCCCAACGTAATAAGCTCTTTTAAATTTTTGTTATTCCATATTGGAGAGAACTCAGAAAACCCCGTATACCCTAACACGGCCTTCACAGTCTTCCAGGTCTAATCATTAACTGAGTTGTGGGACAGCTATGCACAAAAGATTCTGCCTCCACTGCTTCCACAACTGTATCATGACCGCTGTTGTTTAACCATATACCACTACCTCCTTCCCTCACTTCAGGCAGGTTGCTGCCTCTCATAAACTGCATTTGGGCTGCCAAAAAGTAGCTACAGGGGTCCGGTAGGGCCAGACCTCCCTCCTCCCTCGGCCGACGAATTCTCTGAACAAACTGTCCATCTTTTTAAACCAATGTTTTGGGATCCAGACAGGAGAATTGTGTATTACGAATAGAATTTGCGGCATGCATATCATCTCGGCGACCGAGAGAGGAAGATTGCCCCACACCCGACTCTTTTGCTTTAACTTCACCATTAGTGGTACTATATTACCTGTTATGTACTGTCCCGGGTCTTTTGTTATATTCACCCCTAAATACCTCATTTGGTTTGCCACTCTTATTGAATCTACCTATCTCGGAAGCGGGTCTACCAGGGGGTCTATCGGCAAGAGTGAAGATTTTTCCCAGTTGATTTTTAAACCGGAGAAGTGGCCGAATTCTTTATACAATTTCATGGCTGCTAGCAGTGAGGACTGTGTATCCTCCAAAAATAGCAGAATATCATCCGCATACATTGCGACTTTCTCTTCCTCGCTCCCTCTTCTAAACCCACGAAACTCCTGTGACGTTCGTAGAGCCACTGCCAGTGGCTCCACTGCGAGGGCGAAGAGCAGGGGCGATAATGGATACCCCTGTCTCGTCCCCCTCCCCAACTGGAACCCCCGGAACACTCCCCATTGACCCTGACTTTAGCTCTTGGTTTGTCATATAAAATTCTCAGCCATTTCACAAAATTAGGACCACATTTAAACTCTGCCAGTACTTTCCACAAATAATGCCATTCAAGGCTATCGAAAGCCTTGACCGCGTCTAAAGATAAAATGGCTCTATTCCCCCCCTTCTCTGTAGGTAATTGTACATTACCATAGACACGCCTGATATTCACGCTTACCGATCTATCCGGTATAAAACCTGTTTGGTCCGAATGTATTACTTTAGCAATTATCTTTTTTAACCTATTTGCTAAGGCTTTTGTTAGGATCTTAATATCTGTACACAAGAATGAGATCGGTCTATAGGAGGATACTTCTAACGGATTCTTCCCTTCTTTCAACAAAATTATAATAGTGGCTTCTGTCATGGACATGGGCAATCTTCCTTCCACCACGGCCCCGTTTAAAACTTCCAGTAATTTTGGGAGCAAAACATCTCCATATTTCTTATAAATTTCTATAGGCAAGCCGTCGGGTCCTGGTGCTTTCTGATTCGCCATCTCCATTACCACTCTTTGCAGCTCTGCCTGTGTTAACGGGGCTTCCAAAATTTCCCTGTCTTCATTGGATAACGGGACAATTTTCAGTTTTTCAAAAAACTCCCACATCTCACCCTCTACATCCAAATGTGGGACCTTGTACAGGTTTTCATAATACTCTTTGAACCCCTCTACTATACTGGGGGTAGTCCTTATAATCCTCCCTCCCTTATCCCATATTGCTGATATAGTGGATGAGGGTATTAGAAATTGGTAAAAAAGCTGGAGTAGAATGGCGCTGCCCTTATGGAGACAAAAAATTTTTTTCTTTGTAGTGAATGTATTGCCTAGTGTCCTTATAGAATTGCTTCTAAAACCTGTATGTGTTCAAAAATTGAATAAAACTGTGACTGGTGGCGAATATTTCTATTAGAAGTGAAAATACAACAACTGGTGCTCCAATTGTTCAACAAAGGTGCATTGTGCCCTTTAAATTAAGTAATAAAGTAGTTATGAATATGGATACAATATCATCTAGGTGGAAAGTGTTATAAAGAAAAAAAAAAAAGAAAAACAGGAATAGTATGGCGCTGCCCTTATGGAGACAAAAAAAAAAAAACTTTTCTTTATAATGACTTTATAAAGTGTGTGTGCCAAAAATGAATAAATATGTGACTGGTGCCAAGTTCTTACTGTTAAAAGTACAATTGCAACCTAAGGTGCTTCAATTATTCAACAAAAGTGCATAGTGCAGCATTTCTAAAGTGACCAGTGGTAAATCATACAAATCCATACAACATTGTGCAAATTATCCATCATAAATAGTGACTCTTGTGCTGTGACCAGTATTAGTTGGATAGGAAAAGTTCCATTTATGAAAAAACAAGTTCTTTTTGGAGTATTTTGTAGTGTTCAATCTTTGAGGGTCAAATATCTGTAGGAAAGCTTTTTATCCAGGTGCTGGTTTCTTTAATTAGTGCCTTGTCTGCATGCTCTGACAATGCTTGCACTCACCGGATTCTCCTTTCCCCTGCAGGGGTATGCACGGTCACAGTGTCTGCCACTGTGTAGCAATCAAGGATATCCCCCAAACTTTACTTGCGTATTGTGGTGTAGTAATTACATGTAAAGGAAAGAAGGTATGCCCATCGCGTAAAACCATAGGAGAACTTTTATTAAAACTTAATAAACAAATGTACTCACATTTCAAATGAACAAATCAAGCATGGCAAAAGTTAGCGAATTCCCTTTGTTAGAGGTGCTGCAAGACATTCGTAACCCGCCCTACGCACGTTTCGTCGTCAGACTTCTACTGGGGCGTTCATCTTGCTGTACCTCCTGAGTTTAAATAGTGTGGCCAGTAATAAGTGCAATTGGATCGGCGGCCATTTTTGCTAGGATTTTAGAAGCAATTCTATAAGGACACTAGGCAATACATTCACTACAAAGAAAAGAATTTTTTGTCTCCATAAGGGCAGCGCCATACTACTCCAGCTTTTTTACCAATTTCTAATACTTTCCACTTAGGTGGTATTGTATGTGTAGGGGCAGCAGCCATATCCATAACTAAAACATTCAATTCATTGCGTGGATTTACCCCATACACCTACTATAGTGGATGAGGGGCCATTTGCTCTAGCTATCAATGCCAAGTTTCTTCCCACTGATTCCCCTTCCCCAAAAAGATTCTGCTTCTGAAACATTCTCCTTTTTTCCTCTTTCTCCAGAACTAGTTTCCTATATTCCTCCTGACCCTCTACCCAGCCCTCATATCTGGCTAAAGTTGGTTCCTCCACATATCTGCTTTCCGCCTCCCTCACCCGTTCCTTTATTTTATGTTCCTTAACCTGTGATTTCCTCTTGACAGAGGAGATTTTCTGTATAAGGATCCCCCTAAGGAACACCTTCAAGGCGTCCCATGTTATACCTAGCGGGGCGGAACCTGAATTTAGCTTTATAAATTCTTTTAGATCATCTACAATCCCCCCGTCATCCTCAATTACTTTGAGCCAAAAGGGGTTCAATTTCCACTTCCTCCCTCCAAAATTCGACCCCGTTCTAACTGGAAAAACTACTGGAGAATGGTCTGAGAGTCCCCTTGGCTCGTAGTCTACCCCCGCCACTATCTTTAGGGCTTCCTCATTGCAGAGCACTAAATCGATCCTAGAGAGAGTGGCATGTGTTCTAGAGTGGCAAGAGTATTGCTTCACATCCGGGTGCCACTTCCTCCAGATATCCACCCACCCTACCTCATTGCAAAATTGTAGGATACCCCTCCAGAGACCAACCTTGTCGGGAACCTATCTAAGCAGTTGTCCATAGCCATATTAAAGTCTCCCGTCACTATTACCGGCACCCCAGGTTTATCCGCTATAAAGCTTAACAGTTCACTGAGTATCTCTGTGCTGAATGGTGGAGGTATATACACACTTGCCAGAATACAGTCCTGGCCCTCAATATTACAAAACAGAAAAACATACCGGCCCTTCTTGTCCAGTTTACTCTGTCTACAGGAGAAAACCAACCCAGTGCTTATCATTACACTCACACCCCTTGAATACGATGTGTATGTTGAATGATACTGCTCCTGATAATTCCTATGTCTCAAAACACTAGTTGTACCTTTATCCAGGTGGGTCTCCTGAAGACAGAATATCCCGACATCCCTTAACCTGGCCATAGAAAAAATTGCCTGTTTTTTCCACATCTCCTTTACCCCCCGTGCATTCCATGAACATACATTCATACATCTAAATATCCCTGAGGTTACCATCCTACCACCTTTAGTGCCTAACATTCACTTGTACCTGTGTCTTAACTTTGCAAAAAATAGTATTCATCTCTAAAACCGTTGTGGCTAATATTTGAAATTTTAGTGAATTTACTTTTCGTGTACACTCAATACTTCTCACTACATTCCATACCACACCCCTACCACCCTCTTCCCCCCTTACCACCTAATACATACCCTTTCTTCCAATCCTTCCAGTTCCAATTTACACTCTATAAACTTTGCCCTCTGTCTCTGCAGCTCAGGGGAAAAATCTGGGTATAAGGATATTCTTGCGCCGTTATACTGTATGTTTTTCATCTCCCTTGCTTTCCGGAAAATGGTGATTTTATCTCTAAAAAACTGAAATTTGACAATGAGAGGCCTTGGCTGACCCCCCGACAATGGAGCCCTAGAGGCAACTCTGTGTGCTCGTTCAATTGCAAAATATTTAGAAAGAGTCTTTGCCGAACATGTCCCTGAACCAGCCTTCCATATATTCTACGGGGTTGTTACCCTCGCTCCTTTCGGGGAGACCCAAAACCCTCACGTTCTTCCTACGTGCCCTATTTTCGTATTCATCCAACTTCTGCGAACACATATCCACTTGTTCCTTCAACCTTTTAATTTCATGTCTCATTGGGTTCACGTCGTCTTCCACCTGACTGAGTCTCTCCACAAGAGCGGTAGTCCGCACACATACCTCCTGCATATCCCGTTTCAGCATATATAAATCCTCTCTAATACCTCTAAGCTGATCCGATAGATCCGACAAGGAAGTTTTACAGACATTAATTGCTAGGAGAATGTCTTTTAGAGATGGCTCCTGCTCTAGTGGCCCTTTACATCTATTATTTCATTGCTTGATCCGCTCACCCTTTCCAAATGTGTTTGTGATGCCGATTCCGTCAGTACCGGTACACATATTTCTGCTGGTCCTTGGCTTTTCCTTCCCCCAAGGTGGTTGGCCTGCGCCCCCTGGAGTTGCGCACCCCCCACCTGGCTACTTTTCTTAGGCGTGCAATTCGGTGTATGGGCAAAGCGCTCCAGTTTTGCGGCTGCTCCCTGACCTGCTTTATCCTTGGGGCCACATGTGTTATGTGCCCCAGCTCCTTCCTGTGCTGCAGCCTCTTCTGCCCCTTTCTTCTTGGTCATCTTGCCTCCAAACACCCCTTGGGTCTTCCGAAATAAAGTACTGCACAGTCTCTACCAGACGCCTCCTCCCTCTTCCCAAGGAGTATACTGATTGCCGCAGGGGAGAGCCACCACTGGCTATGCAAACACTAATTTTAGCTTAATGCACACGCTCCCCCTCTTACGACAACCGCTCCAGCCTTCCGCGTCCTCCACCCCACACACCACAACGGAAACACACCAAGGGACGTGCCGGGGGGGGCGATTCCAAGAACCCCTCCAGGGAATACTACTGACAGGCTCTATTACAGCACACAGCGTACCTGTACCTGAAACGTTCACACCGCACGATCCACCGATCAGCTGTTCACTTGTCAGCATCAGCGTCCTCCCCCCAATCTCCACATCCAGATCTCATCAAGGGGACACACCATGGGGGGCAGGTTACAGGCTCTCAACCAGGAACACCATGGGCGGGCTCTCTCACCGCACACAGCACACACAGTGTACCTGAAGTGACCTCACCGCTCGGCCGTCTGATCAGCTGTTCCGCTGTTCCGTCAGCGTCCTCCCCCGTCCTCAGCCAGTGCAGCTGCTCCAGGTGTGCAGGCTCCTGCCCCCAGGAAGACACAGGACGGAGTTCCGGTCGGATCTATATCGCCAGGCTAGTTATGTCACCTGCTTCCATAAGAACCGGCCAGCATAGGAATAGGGAGAGCCGCTACTGCAGACAGACTTCTAGCGAAGGCATTAGGTAAAGCAGCTGGGTCCGGTCCGGTCCGCATCGTCTTTCCCCTCCCCTCAACCTCCGGTCACGCCCATTCCCCCCCCCGCTGCTTTTACCTGTGGCTTGAAAGTAACATTTAGACCCCTATCACACTGAGGCGATTTTCAGGCATTTTATCGCTAGAAATAGGCCTGTAAAGCGTCTGAAAACCGCCTCCCAATCATTTCCGTGTGACTTTTCACACTGGAGTGGTGTGCTTGTGGGACATTAGGAAAAATCTTGCAAGTAGCATCTTTGGGGCGGTTTGGGAGCGCTGTATTTAGCACTCCCAAAACGTCTTGCCCATTGAAATAAATGGGCAGGACACTGGAGCTTTTAACCCCTTCTTTGGGATAAAAGTGCCCCGCTAAAACAAGCGGCGCTTTAACACTAACACAGCCGCAGCCCCAGGGTGAAAGGGGTCTTAGAATAATTAATAAAACATTTTTTTTTTAATTCCAATCCTAAATACCTTCTTGCACAGCACCGTTGTGCCATCACGTGACCTTCCTCTGCTGGTCGACTTACCTTAGAGGGGAATCCCAGTCCCTGCCGCCGCTTTCCTTAGATCCAGGGAACGAGAACAGAGGAGGACACATGACAACACAGCGGTGCTGTGAGAGACGGTATTTAGGATTAAAAAAAATTAAAAAATGGACACACAGTACTTTGTATCTTGATAAAACAGAGGGGATGCAAGTTATTGAGGATTCTGACTTTACAACCACTTTAAGTTATTAAAATAGGTTACCTGGCTAGCTAGATAATAGGTTTGTGTTATAATTATATTAGGTTAGCTGGCTAGTTAGTAGGAAAGTGTTATGGTTATACAATGACAGGCACATTTCACCGCTACTGAAGCCACCTCGATTCCCCTCAGTCTTGCAGACCAGTTGGGTCATAAGGTCCAATAGTTCACCCATGCTCCGCTTAACATTCAGAATGAAAAGAGAGACTGCACACCTATGACGTTGCAGGCAAACAAGTGATTTATTAGGCAAGCAGATAGTTGACAGCACACAATGCAAAAAGCCTTCCACTCCTGGCCACACCTCTGAGGAGTAGAAGTCTTTTTTTGCAGTGTGTGCTGTCATCTATCTGCTTGCCTAATAAATCTGTTTGATGTCTGGAACGTCATATGTATGAGGTCTGCCTTTCAAATCTCAAGGAAAGTGTTATAGCTCAAGGCAGATTAACTAGTAATGTATCTAATCAAATTACAATGGTTGCAAACCTTTTTTTTTTCCATTAACCACCTCCATACTGGGCACTTTCACCCCCTTCCTACCCAGACCAATTTTCAGCTTTCAGTGCTCTCACACTTTGAAAGACAACTACTCCGTCATGCCACGTTGTACCCAAATTACATTTTTATCATTTTTTTCACACAAATAGAGCTTTCTTTTGGTGGTATTTATTCACCACTGGGTTTTTTATTTTTTGCAATATGAGGAAAAAAAAGAGCAACAGTTTTGAAAAAAAACCCCAATATTTTCTACTTTCTATTTTTAAAAAATCCAATAAGATCAAATTTCAACATAAATTTAGGCCAGAATGTATTCTGCTACATGTCTTTAGTAAAAAAAAAATCATGATAAGTGTATGATAATTGGTTTGTGTGAAAGTTATAGTGTCTACAAGCTATGCTACTGAAAATTGATCAATCCTGATGTGCTGACTGCCTATCTAATTTCTTGATAAATGTCAGGACAGTCCAACCCCCCCCCCCCCCCCCATGACCCCTTTTTTTAAAGATGACAGTCCAATATATTTAGTAAGAGGCATAGTGAGTTTTTTTAAGTTGCAATTTTTTGCCCACAATTGTATGGAAAATTGTCATATTAACAAGTTATTTCTCACACATGGCATAGGTAAACCATGCCTACTGAGTGTGGCGATACCACATGTGTGAGACTTTTCCACAGCCTGGCCACATTCAGAGGCCCAACATTCAAGTAGAATCTTCAGGCATTCTAAAGCATAAATTACACATTTAATTTCCTGACTACCTATCACAATTATGAAGACCCTGGAGCACCAGGAGAATGGAATTACCCACAAAATGACCCCATTTTGGAAAGCAAACACCCCAATGTATATTCTATGAGGCATAATGAGTCTTTTGAACATGTCATTTTTTTCCACAAGTTTTTGGAAAATGTGGAAATAAAATTAAAACTTTTTTTTTTTTTTTTTTTTTCTACACAAAGTGGTCAAATTATAAGATATTTCTAACACATAGCATGTACATACCAAGAATTACACCTTAAAATACATTCTGCTACTCTTCCTGAGTATGGCGATACCACACGTATGAGACTTTTCCACAGCCTGGCCACATACAGTAGCACCTTCTGGCTTCTAAGACATAGCATGTACATACTAAGAATTACACCCCAAAATATATCCTGCTGAGCAAAGGGTAAAAAAAAGAAGGATTACCTGTGGTTTTAGCAGGCAGGTATACTGTCCCAGCACAGGCAAAGCATTGGTCCAGACAGCCAAAGGAATCTGGCATATCTCTGCCTGCTGCCTGGACAATTCCTAAAGTATTGGTCCTGGTAGTAGGAAAGAACGTGGTCCATAAGCAGGCAGTTCAGGTGGCAGGCAGAGGCATGGCCAGTTCAGGTGGCAGGCAGAGACATGGCCAGTTCAGGTGGCAGCAGGCAGCATTATAAAGCTTAGTACCTCGGTCAGGTAAGACATGAGGACAGCGGTAGAGGCTTCTTCCCACCCAAATCTCTTCGAAGCCTCTGAGTCTCCAGACCCTAATCCGAGAAAACAAAAACCCGGAGAAAGCCAAAAAGTTCTATTCTGGAGCCCCTCATATATGCGAGACCCCTGCGCTGTCCTGAATCCCACTAATACAGTGGCAGGACAAACGATCAGTTCAGGACATAGGAAAAAAGCATGGTCATTTAACAGGCCAAGGTCAATTCACGTGGAAGGCAGAAACGTGGTTGGCAGAGGCATAGTTAATTAACAGTCCGGGTCATAGACAGAAATAGCAGGTAGCGGAAACTGGAAAAATATCTTCACTTTACAGTCGATAAACAGTTCGGGTGTCAGGGATACCACATGCAGGCATCCAGCAGGGGTGATCAGATCAATTGGCTGCACCTTAAAGGGATCAGGATCAGGTGAATAAGTGAAAATATATATTTAAGAAAATGACACACTTCCAATACCAACACCAGTAAATCATAAACAAGCAAGTGGAAAGTAAATGAAACACAGCAAACCCTATATGAAAACCTAACTAACTAAACCTAACTAACTATATACAAATGGAGGGCACCCACATAAGCAAACAGGACAGGGACAGGAGATAAGGGGAACAGGAAGCCAAGTACTGGGAGCAGAAAGTCAGTAGTGGAAGCAGGAAGCAGGTTCCACGGTACAGGTCTCCGGATCAAGGTTCAGGATCAGGAATGGATCAAATTCAGGCAGGGACAGGGCTTGCAGGGAAAATACTGAAGCACTGGATCTTGGTGCAAGGCGTGTTTATATACCCGCAGCAGCCCTATCAGGTTCAGCCTAATTACCTGTATGGTCCATCTGCTGGGAGACACCTGCTGGTGGCCACCAGAATGACACCCTTTGGTTCTACACACAACAGTGCCACCAGCAGGTGACCCAAGCAATGACACAGGTTCTGACAGTCCCCCCCCTTAAGGAGCAGCCTCTGGATGCTCCATTCTGTCATTATCCTCACAGTCCATGTGGGTGCGGGAAAAGTACAAAAAAGTTTGCCCTACATGTCTGCGGGCTTCCTTGCATTCTTCAAGTCAGAGCCTTTTAACCTGCTTTGAGGCCTGCCACCTTAGTCAGGTAATGGATCATGCACCCCACTGCCAGGGTCTAGAAGTTTGGGTTTGGTACCAAAACCTAGTTGAGCAGCGGACATGCAACCATCGAAGGCAGACAACACAGGGGCATCAGAATCAGGCTGGGCATCAAGCAAAGGGGAAATCAGCGGCAAGCTGGGCATCAGGCAGGACAGCCTCAGGGCATCAGGAACCAGATCAGCAGACTGGGCAGTGAGCACCAGGTCATCAGACTGGGCAATGGGCACTAGGTAATCAGGCTGGGCAATGGGCACCGGGTCATCAGGCTTAGTAGCAGGCCATCAGGCTGGGCAGCGAGTACCAGGTTATCAGGCTGCGCAGCAGGCACCAGGTCATCAGGCTGGACAGCGGGCACCAGCTCATCCGTCACCAGATCAGCAGGCACCGGGTCATCAGGATGGGCAGCAGGCATCGGGTCATCGGGATGGGCAGCAGGCACTGGGTCATCAGGCTGGGCAGCAGGCACTAGGTCATCAGCCTGGACAGCAGGCACTGGGTCAGGCTGGACAGCGGGCACCGGGTCATCAGTCACCAGATCAGCAGGTACCGGGTCATCAGGCTGGGCAGCAGGCACTGGGTCATCAGGCTGGGTGGCAGGCACCGGGTCATCAAGCACCAGATCAGCAGGTACCGGGTCATCAGGCTGGGCAGCAGGCACCGGGTCATCAGGCTGGGCAGTGGGCACAGGGTCATCAGGCTGGGCAGTGACCAGAGGCACATCAGGCTGGGCAGTGACCAGAGGCACATCAGGCTGGGCAGCGGGCAGAGGCACATTAGGCTGAGCAGAGGCACATCAGGCTAGGCAGCGGGCATGAAACCACCACACTGGGCAGCAGGAATGAAACCACCAGGCAGGGCATCAGGAACGGACCACCAGACAGGGCATCAGGAACGGGACCACCAGACAGGGCATCAGGAACGGGACCACCAAACAGGGCATCAGGAACGGGACCACCAGACAGGGTATCAGGAATGAGACCACCAGACAGGGTATCAGGAACAGGATCGGTGAGGTCAATTTGATTAGCCAGCAAAGAGTCCATAGGGCCAAACTAGATGGTGGACAGAGAACCAGTACTGTCAGGTGGGATAGCGACAGGCAGGTCTGAAGCAGAAGGTCCAATTTTATGGTCTGAACCAAGCTGGCAGGTGTGGTGGCAGGCCTGACTGGAGCAATTGGAACCATGGTGGGTTGAACTGTAGTGGCTGGCGTAAAGGCAGACTGGAACAGATTGGCTGGTGTGGAAGCAGACTGGAGCAGATCAGCTGGTGTGTAGGCAGGATTGGATAGTGGCAGGAGTGTGCGGGTTTTGAAAAACTTCTGTTTCTTTTTAGGTTTAGCCACTGAAATTCTGTATGTGAATGCAGGGCTGTAGGTAATGGGTGCAGCTGATGGAAGAGAAGATCGGGAGGATGGTAAAAAAGAGGAAGCAGTTGCTGAGGGGGACTTTTGTGGGATTGTTGCAGGCAGCGGAGAAGAGGTAGAAGGGTTAAAGGCAGGGTAGGTGCAGCAGGGGGAAACAGGGTACTGATACTTAGTTGGTAGTAGGGTATATTGGGCTGCAACTGTGGTTGCTGTGGGTGATGGAGAGAAAGACATTTGAGCAGGCAGGTGTCTAGCCACAGGAATGGGTGGTTGCAAGCTGACAGAGGCTGAGTGCAATATATTTGACCATGCCTGTAAAAATGGTTGCACTAAATTTAATTTACATACTGCCTGTCTGACCAGAGATTGCACTGAATTAATACAGTCTGCTAGCACCTATTGGGAACATGCTAAATTGTGTTCAAAGAAAAAGTCTGAGTCATCCTACAATAACCAAACCAAAGATTCCACCGGAGCCACGCTAAAAAGGAGGGGAATATACAGTATATCACCACCACTAAGGACACTAGACAAGGCCAACTCTGCACAAATTTGAATGAGTGGCTGAATCTCCTCAAACAAAAATCTGTCTTGATCAACAAAAGCGTGAGCCAGACGGATGCATTCCAACAATTGTTCCCTAGTCTGCTCTCAATATTTGGCAGCAGTAATCCATATCTTCTGTTAGCCGTAGTGAAAAATACAAAATCTCCTCAAAATGCATCTTGCAGCAATTAGCAAGTGCTTAGACCTAATTCCCAGGTGCAGCCGATCTGGTTGTATGGCTTCAGTTTTATGTCAGGGATACCACATGCAGGCATCCAGTAGGGGTGATCAGATCAATTGGCTGCACCTTAAAGGAATCGGGACCAGATGAGTAAGTGGAAATATATATTTATTTAAGACAATGACACACTTCCAATACCAACACCAGTAAATCATAAACAAGCAAGTGGAAAGTAAATGAAACACAGCAAACCCTATATGAAAACCTAACTAACTAAACCTAACTAACTATGTACAAATGGGGGGCACACACATAAGCAAGACAGGACAGGGACAGGAGATAAGGCGAACAGGAAGCCAGGTACTGGGAGCAGAAAGTCAGTAGTGGGAGCAGGAAGCAGGTTCCAAGGGACAGGTCTCCAGATCAGGGTTCAGGATCAGGATCAGGCAGGGAAAATACTGAAGCACTGGATCTTGGTGCAAGGTGGGTTTATATACCCCCAGCAGTCCTATCAGGTGCAGCCTAATTACCAGTATGGTCCATTTGTTGGGAGACACCCACTGGTGGCCACCAGAACTACATCCTTTTGTTCTACACACAAAAGTGCCACCATCATTTAACCCAAACAATGACACAGGTCCTGACACCGGGTCATACACAGAAATAGCAGATAGTGGAAATTGGAAAAAAATCTTTACTTCACTTATATTTCACTAATAGTGTAGTGAAGTGTGATAGATCCGATAGCACTCTCCAATACAGAGGCCTGGCTGGGAGGGGCATTGGGGACAGTAGTATCGGGTGTCACGACAAATTCTTTTACTTGAACATACACATAGTTTTGGGGGTTTGCTGCCTATTTGGGTAGGAGGGGGGATATCGGGGGGAAGTGCCTTTCATGAAATCTGGCTAATATATCGCATCAAATTTGTTCAGGGACATGGCCATGCGGATAGAGAAGAGCTGTGATAACGTCCTGTTGTCATTTTAGGTAGGTTAGGGATCTTGTTTGCACTTGGAAAAAATAACATATCAAATGAACAGGGCTAGTTGAAACAAATAAATGGCAACTTTTATATACCAAAACAGTGATCTCTTGGTGGCCAAGTAGGGCTGCATCAGCTGGTCATTCATATCCACCTTCCCCCATAAATAGGTTATATTCCTGTACACATTTGGCCTTCTGGACGGGACCTCGTCTTGTCTGAAGTTCCACCAAGGTGTCATCATGTATTGTGGAAAGGATGTACATGTCTCTTTTATCTCTCCGCTTTAGGGCTAGTACCTCTTCATTCCGCATACTGGCTTTTCCCCCCCGGTTTCAATTTTGTGGTGACCAAGCTCTGTGGCAAGCCCTTGCAGTTGGTTTGTGCTGTCCCACAGGCCACAGTCTTCTTCAAGTAGAGATGGCAGAAAAGTGGGAGACTCGTGTAGAAATTATCTACATATAGGTGGAACCCTTCCCAAACAGTGGTTCTACCAGTTGCCAAACAATTTTGCCATTTGCCCCCATATAGGTAGGGCATCCAGGGGGGTTTAGCTGGCTCTCCTTTGCCTCATAAATTTGGAAATCGTAGGTATGACCGTGGCCCTGTTGCATGCTTTGTAAAATTTGACCGCATATTTGGCCTGTTTACTATGGAGGTTTTGTTTGATGCCAGTTCTTCAGGTGAAGTGGACTAGGGATTCATCCACACAAATATTTATATTGGGAGTAAACATTAGTTTGAAGCTAGAGCAAAAAAAAAATAATTAGGGGCCAAATTTTCAATAATTTGTTATAATCAGGATGATTTTGAGGGAAGCACTGGGCATTATTATTGAAATGTAAAAATCTCATTATCCTTTCATTAATGGGTTCTGGGCATCAAAGAAGAGTAGACTGGCATATGATGGATGGGTTGGGTAGATCAATAGGCACGGAGTTCATTTTTTTTGTCAGTCCCATGTTCAGGGTTTGTCTGGGCATTAGATTATTCTGGACAGCAATTGTCCGATGTATTAACACAGTCACCACAATTGCAATACCTCTATCAATTGATGTTTGCATCTTAGGTCTCGTTCAGCTACTAGCTACCTCTAGATCTATGAGAACTTTGATAGGACCCTTATTCTTTTACGCACTTAAGTCTATACTCCTTATATGGAAATCTACCCAGCCCCCACATTAGATTATTGGAAGACTATAGTAAATAAAGCAGTTCCATTGTATAAATTTACATATGAATCTAGGGGATGTCCAATAAAATTCTCCAAAGTATGGGATATTTGGACAGAGTCCACAGATAGTGTTGCATCCTTGGCCATCCCTTCATAGGATACTCTGTTTTGCTTCTGTTTACTGCTTAGATGTGGATCTGTATACAAAGAATGTACCACCCGACCCTTTAACTTTGCACACTCCAGATACCTTGTTTCCAGTTCCCCTAAGCCTGAGTTACCAACCACCTTGCCTTTTGTTGTTTTGTCTTTTAATGTGTGTGTTTTCACTTAAGCCTGAGTATGCCCAATAGGCTTTATTTTGTATTCCAATTTATATTCTTACAATAAAAAGAATAAAAAAAAAAAAAGAAGGGATATTGTCAAATAAACAGTGTGTATTTAGTATCACTTTAATGACCTGAACCTTCAGAAAGCATTATTCCTCTATATTGATTTAATTAGAGAGGGATCAGTATTGTTGTTGATTTTGCTATAAACATTAAATTTGCCATTATTAACCCACAAACTACATATTACTTTTATAACAGACAAGATATGGTAAAACAGATGTGAACTTTGTATATTTTACATTTTTATATATTCTCATAATTAAAATAATAAGAACAGCAACTATTTTGAGTACAAGCCACACACACTGCAGACATGGAAACTACAACAATACTAAAAATACAGAAGAGAAATGAAACAGTGGTTGTTAAGGCATTAGGTTTTTTATCTTAATGCATGGGACCAGAGGCTGAAAACTCATGTTCAAATATAATGGTAAATAAATAAATACAAAAGACTGCAGACATGGATAAAAATGGCTGTGGTCCTTTATTATTGGCATAATAATAATACCGCTTTAGCAATAAAATATTTTCTTATAACCATTACTAAAATTACACCAAAATAACAATAGTTCAGCCATCAAATCATTAGAGACCGAACTATGAATAATTTAATACACCAACTACCCCTTACAGCAGAAGGGAGCGGCCACATAGCAAGAACCACGGCATAGGGATGGGAGTAGGGTTGCTTCTTCTTGAAGTGCTGCCGTTGAACTGACGACCGTTAATTTCTTCTTCCTTTTTAAAGGTTCTTCTAGTCACCTGACCTTCTTAGAAGTTTCCAGAATTTATTTATTTTTTTAAATGAAGTTTATTGTTAATTTTATATTAATAATTAATTATTTTCTGGTTAACTGCTTTTTTGTTTCAGTCCCTGTTCCCATAGGCAGGGGTCACTATTGAGCTTCTCCTGCCTGTCATGGGACCAGAGGCTGAAAACTCATGTTCAAATATAATGGTAAATAAATAAATACAAAAGACTGCAGACATGGATAAAAATGGCCGTGGTCCTTTATTATTGGCATAATAATAATAATAATAATACCGCTTTAGCAATAAAATATTTTTTATAACCATTACTAAAATTACACCAAAATAACAATAGTTCAGCCATCAAAGCTCAAACTATATTTAAAACATTCACATTCCAATTGTTCAGCCATTAAAGCTTGAACTATGAATAATTTAATACACCAACTACCCCAAATGCCAGGCTAAACTTACATAGCCTGGCACCCCACCCGGGCCACGGCCAATTCTACACAAGTCTGCAAATCCAAATTAAGAATATCAAGCCCAATATCAGAAAGGTGGACCTCATCGGGGCGATAAAAAACAGATAATCCACCTTCTAAATCAAAGTGTCTAAAAGAAATACCTTGAACAGAAGGCATACATTTAGCAACAAGCCTGTTTACTCTCTTCCTGATTTTTTCAAGATATAAGAGATCAGGATTAATCAACCATTTTAATCGTTGCATCAAATGGTCCAATAATTGAAGCATCAAATGGTCCAATAATTGAAGAATCAAAGCCTCAGAGAAACCACTAGAAGGAATGCCCAACAAAGACAGAAATATAGACCACAATGACCACACAGCATTGTAATTCGTCCACATGGAAGGCGCAAGAGAGTTAACCAACGCAGCATTCACAGACGGTAAACCACTGACCATAAGCGTTCTGGGCAAGGTAGACCAAGGAGATCCGCATCCGGGACCAGTGCACAAAATCGTTCTAGCTGAAAACGTGAAAGAGAATCAGCAATTACGTTAGTATAACCCAGCATGCATTTAACTTTAATCCATAAATTAAGTTCTAAACATTTAAAAACGATACAACGTAAAACAGCTAAAACAGGCAAAGACTTAGAAGACAAGCAATTAACCGCATATGCAACCCCTTTGTTGTCAGAATGAAATAACAAACGAGAATTGCGGAGGTGAGTACCCCAAAGTTCTAAAGAAACCAAAATTGGAAATAATTCAAGAAGAGCAATATTTTTCGTATAACCCAATGAATGCCAACATTCAGGCCAATATGCAGCCGACCAATGACCTTGATAAAAAGCACCATAATCCGAACTCCCAGCTGCATCAGTAAACAAAGAAACAACTGAAGCATCCTGGAAAGATGTTTGCCAAAAAGAACGGCCATTGTAAGATGTAAAGAAATCATTCCAAACTAATAAGTCAGATACTAAAGAAGAAGTTATCTGCACAAAATGATTTTGAGATTTATAACCAGCAATAGCTTTATATAACCTCTTAGAAAAAACACAGCCTACAGGAATAATACGAGTCGCAAAGGGAAGTAATCCCAATAAAGATTGCAACGTGCGGACTGTCACCTTATGTTTGGAAAGTACAAAAGAAATCATAAACCTCAAACGGTCCAATTTGGCCTGGGGTAAACGGCATTCCATCTGGTCAGTGTCAATGGTAACACCCAGGAACTCAATACAAGTTGTCGGCCAAACCGATTTTTCAAGGGCCAACGGGACACCAAAACATTGGCAGGTCAAACGAAATTCTGTGAACAAATACTAACATTCAGCAGTATTTGCTGGACCGAAAAATAAAAAATCGTCAAGATAATGCAATATATTAGGCAAACCGGTCAAAAAAGCAACCACCCATTCTAAAAATGATGAAAACGTCTCAAAGTAAGTACAAGACAAGGAACAGCCAATGGGAAGGCATTTGTCATAATAATAAAAACCATCATGGCGAAAACCCAAAGAGTTAAATGCAGAAGGGTGTATGGGCAACAAGCGGAAGGCAGATTTAATATCAGCTTTGGCCATAAAGGCAGATTCACCCAAGAGACGAATCTTAAAAATCGCCTCATCAAAAGATGCATACGTAACAGTACCTAAATTGGGGTCGATTTCATCATTAAGAGAAAAACCAGCAGGAAAAGGCAAATGGTGTATAAGGCGCAAACTATTAGGCTCTTTTTTAGGAATCAAACCTAATGGACAAACCCGAAAATCAGGAAATGGAGGAAATAAAAAAGGGCCTGAAACCCTACCTGCAGTCACTTCTTTCTTAATTTTATCAGAGACAATAGCAGGAAACCGGCAAACAGATGCAAGGTTTTCACAACAAAGACAACTGGGACCAGAAAATCGAGGCAATCGAAAACCAACGGAAAAACCATCAATGAGAATTTCCGCCATCTGACGGTTTGGCCAAATGAGGAGGAATGGAAAAATGGCGGATAATTTCACTGGTGTGACCCCCAGCACGAAAATTATCTTTAGAAGGAGCACTCATGTTAGAATGTAATTTCTTGAAACAACAAGAGGCAGGGTGATTCCCAAAACACGAAGCACACTCATGTTTATAACGGCAGGAATTCGGCCACTTACATTGTCCTTCATTAAAACTGAAGCAAAAACCTTTCTTAAATTGCGAATGTTGGGAAGACGGCATAGGCAAAGTAGGCTTACGTGGTATCAGAAGATTCAACCACAAACCTACATCTTTAGTCCCCCAAGTCAGATTTTTGTGTATAGCAAGTTTTTGTCGAAAGGATTCGTCGTAAAAGAACCATACCTAACCAGGAAAATTTTTGTATGCTTCAAGTATAATTGCAAGATGCCTGAATAAGCCACTGCACAGTTCCGGACGCCTTTCACCCAAAACGCTAGAAAAAAATACAAAAGGCCTGGAGCCAATTGTTAAAAGTGCGTGGAGCAGATTTCTTCTTATCATCATCATTTTTATCTGAATCTTTACTATCCATGCGATTGTCTTTAAATGACAGCAAAAGAGAAAGGAGCTCAATATATTCGCCTCTCCAAATTTTGTTTTTAATAGACGGCGACAAATTGAAGCCAAGCTCAGAAATTTCACAAGCCATAGCCTCTTTAAAGCAACTTTCAGTTATTGTATTTGAAGATGGATTTGACAAAGTCAAAACATTAACATCTTCGATCGTCGGAACATGCGCAGGCGGTCTCACATCCTTAGCAGGCAAACCCCCAACATTTAAGCCATCAGAAAAATATTTTTTAAAATTTTCTGCAAATGAAGCAAAAGAAGACATCCACAACATCAAATTTTGTAATTGAGTCGACTCACCACTAGGTGTCATCTGTGGTATAGATTGTGCTGAAACCATAGGTCTTGCAGACTCTAAATTGTCATCAGAAACATGCTGAGCAGAATGCAATGAGCCAGAGGGGTTTGCTGTGGGAAAAGAAAATTCACTAATAGCATCAGAAAGCAATAAAGGCTGCACAACAGGAGAAGGTGAAACGTCCAATATATTATCACCAGGCAAATCACGAAATGTAGAGGAAGGCAAAGAATTACAATTTGCAGGATTAACATCAGACCTAACATCAAAATTGCGAGAGGGAATAGGTGACAGTGAAGAGCTGTCCCGTATAGAGCTCCTACCCTTACAAGTTCTTTTGCATTTCTTTTCTATTCCTCTGACTGCTCGATGCCAGTGGCCACTGCGCATTAGCTGGATCCCATCAAAGGCTCAGAGTCAGAGACCAAATGGAGAGGAGGCGCCGCGGGCGTCATCAAAGGCGGGGCTGAGGCGCTGTCAATCCTCGAGGGAGCCCAGGAAACAGCGTGAGGACGAACCGGAGGAGGGGCCCAGGAAGGAAGTGATACAGCAGAGGGGCCCAGAAGAGAAGCCATGGCTGGAGGAGGCTGTGGGAAAGAGAGAGGGGAGGAAGGAGGCAAGGAAGAAGCAGATGGGACCGGAGGAGCCACCGAAGAAAGGCAGAAACGCATCCAGGAATCCCGGTCAGGAGCGGAGGCCCGATCCATCATCTGACACAGTAGGTTTTCCATTATGAGGAGACAGACACAGGAGCTGCTTCTTCTTGAAGTGCTGCTGTTGAACTGACGACCGTTAATTTCTTCTTCCTTCTTAAAGGTTGTTCTAGTCACCTGACCTTCTTAGAAGTTTCCAGACATTTTTTTTCTTTTTAACCACTTCCCGCCCGCCCTATAGCGGATTGAAGTCCGGTAAGTGGTTCCGTTATCGTGACTGGGCGTCATATGACGTCCAGCAGGATAACATGCCACCGTGGGCCCGCGGGGGCGCGCATCGCGGCGATCGGTGGAGCGGTGTGTAAGCCTGACACACCGCTAGACCCATCTTGGTAAAGAGCCTCCGGCCTCATGCTGTCAATAGGAAGAGCCGTTGATTGGCTTTTCCTCACTCGCGTCTGACAGACGCGAGTAGAGGAGAGCTGATCAGCGGTTCTCCTGACAGGGGGGGTCTGCGCTGATTGTTTATCAGCGCAGCCCCCCCTCAGATCACCACACTGGACCACCAGGGATCGCCACTAGGACCACCAGGGAAGGGGCAACATGTGGATGGCCAGGTATGTACCCCATGGCCATCCACATGTGCCCAATGTGCCCAATCTGTGCAAATCAGTGCCCACAAATGGGCACTGATTGGCACCATTATGTTTTAGTTATGCCCAGCAATGCCACCAATACATTTTATCAGTGCCACCAATCAGTGTCATCAGTGCCACCTGTCATTGCCCATCGGTGCCACCTGTCAGTGCCCATCAGTGCCCATCAATGCCAACCTATTAGTGCCCATCAGTGGCACCTATCAGTGCCACCCATAAGTACCCATCAGTGCCACCCATATGTACCAATCAATGCCACCTACGAGTGCCCATCAGTGCCGCCTATGAGTGCCCATCAGTGCCACCTATGAGTGCCCATCAGTGCCGCATACCAGTGCCACCTATCAGTGCCCATCAGTCCCACCTATCAGTGCCCATCAGTCCCACCTATCAGTGCCCATCAGTGCCGCCTATCAGTGCCCATCATCGGTGCCACCTCATCAGTGCCCATCAGTGCCGCTGTATCAGTGCCCGTCAGTGCAGTCATATCAGAGCCCGTCATTGAAGAAGAAAACGTACTTATTTACAAAAAATTTTAACAGAAACAAAGAAAAACTTGTTTTTTTAAAAGAAAAACAGTATTTTTTTATTTGTTGCACAAAAAATCAAAACCGCAGAAGTGATCAAATACCACCAAAAGAAAGCTCTATTTGTGGGAACAAAATAATAAAAAAAATTGTTTGGGTACAGTGTAGCATGACCGTGCAATTGTTATTCAAATTGCGACAGCGCTGAAAGCTGAAAATTGGTCTGGACGGGAAGGTGTCTAAGTGCCTGGTATTGAAGTGGTTAAATATAGTTTATTGTTAACCAGAAAATAATTAATTATTAATATAAAATTAACTACTTTTTTGTTTCAGTCCCTGTTCCCAGAGGCAGGGGTCGCTATTGAGCTTCTCCTGCCTGTCATTCTATGCATTAAGACAAAAAGCCTTCTGTGTGCAGCAGCGCCCCTCAGCCCCCGTAAAACTTACCTGAGCCCCTATCTAGATCTAGGATGTTGCAGGAGTGTCTCCGCTGCCCGGGACTCCCCTCCACATTGGCTGAGACAGCAGCATGGTGCCATTGGCTCCCGTGGCTGTCAATCAAAGTCAGTTGGCCAATGAGGAGAGAAAGGGGGCAGGGCCGTGCCATGGCTCCATGTCTGAATGGACACAGGGAGCTGTGGCTCGGCTCGGGTGCCCCCATAGTAACCTGCTTGCTGTGGGGGCATTCAAATGGAGGGAGGGGCCAGGAGCACCAAAGAGGGATCTGAGAAGAAGAGGATCTGGGCTGCTGTGTTCAAAACCACTGCACAAGGCAGATAAGTATAACCTGTTTGTTATTTATAATAAAAAAAAAAAAACAAGACTTTACAATCACTTTAACAACACAGAAAACAAAAAATCTGTTTGTCTTATACTTGTTTTTTGTTCTAAGTGCTACATTTACCATAATATTTGAAATTCATATACCACAGATCATGGGACATCTTTCAAGGTGGACTGTAATATTTGTTCTTGTGTTGCTGGGACAGTGCAATGTTCCAACCGCCAGTGTTTAAATGAAATCAGCTCTGAAGATGATCGCACTATGTTTACTGGTACGTTCTTAACATGTTTCCAGCTGTTAAGGAATTGTCTGACAGCAGTGCTTCTTACCTATTTTAATATTGATTAGAAGTTTTGGGGGCGAAACGATCTCAACCTATTCTTAAACTTTAAATGGGTAAAAAGCACTGTGCTGTCAGACAATTCTGTGTCTATGTGTATATATATGTGTGTGTGTGTATGTACAGTGGGGACGGAAAGTATTCAGACCCCCTTAAATTTTTCACTCTTTGTTATATTGCAGCCATTTGCTAAAATGTTCATTTTTTTCCTCATTAATGTACACACAGCACCCCATATTGACAGAAAAACACAGAATTGTTGACATTTTTGCAGATTTATTAAAAAAGAAAAACTGAAATATCACATGGTCCTAAGTATTCAGACCCTTTGCGCAGTATTTCATAGAAGCACCCTTTTGATCTAATACAGTCATAAGTCTTTTTGGTAAAGATGCAACAAGTTTTTCACACCTGGATTTGGGGATCCTCTGCCATTCCTCCTTGCAGATCCTCTCCAGTTCTGTCAGGTTGGATGGTAAACGTTGGTGGACAGCCATTTTTAGGTCTCTCCAGAGATGCTCAATTGGGTTTAAGTCAGGGCTCTGGCTGGGCCATTCAAGAACAGTCATAGAGTTGTTGTGAAGCCACTCCTACGTTATTTTAGCTGTGTGCTTAGGGTCATTGTCTTGTTGGAAGGTAAACCTTCGGCCCAGTCTAAGGTCCTGAGCACTCTGGAGAAGGTTTTAGTCCAGGATATCCCTGTACTTGGCCGCATTCATCTTTCCCTCGATTGCAACCATCGTCCTGTCCCTGCAGCTGAGAAACAAACACACAGCATGATGCTGCCACCACCATGCTTCACTGTTGGGACTGTATTGGACAGGTGATGAGCAGTGCCTGGTTTTCTCCACACATACCGCTTAGAATTAAGGCTAAAAAGTTCTATCTTGGTCTCATCAGACCAGAGAATCTTATTTCTCACCATCTTGGAGTCCTTCAGTTGTTTTTTTAGCAAACTCCATGCAGGCTTTCATGTGTCTTGCACAGAGGAGAGGTTTCCGTCAGGCCACTCTGCCATAAAGTCCCGACTGGTGGAGGGCTGCAGTGATGGTTGACCTTCTACAACTTTCTCCCATCTCCCGACTGCATCTCTGGAGCTCAGCCACAGTGATCTTTGGGTTCTTCTTTACCTCTCTCACCAAGGCTCTTCTCCCCCAATAGCTCAGTTTGGCCAGACGGCCAGCTCTTGGAAGGGTTCTGGTCGACCCAAACGTCTTCCATTTAAGGATTATGGAGGCCACTGTGCTCTTAGGAATCTTAAGTGCAGCAGAAATTTTTTTGTAACCTTGGCCAGATCTGTGCCTTGCCACAATTCTGTCTCTGAGCTCTTCAGGCAGTTCCTTTGACCTCATGATTCTCATTTGCTCTGATATGCACTTTGAGCTGTAAGGTCTTATATAGACAGGTGTGTGGCTTTCCTAATCAAGTCCGATCAGTATAATCAAACACAGCTGGACTCAAATGAAGATGTAGAAGGATGATCAGAAGAAATGGACAGCACCTGAGTTAAATATATGAGTGTCACAGCAAAGGGTCTGAATACTTAGGGCCATATGATATTTCAGTTTTTCTTTTTTAATAAATCTGCAAAAATGTCAACAATTCTGTGTTTTTTTGTCAATATGGGGTGCTGTGTGTACATTAATGAGGATATATATTAATATATACACAGTTATCACAGTTATCACCATCAATACATTTTAGAAATGTTATTTTGTTATTTGTATAGTTATTACGCAAATACATCACTTTATTATATGACACGGTGGCGATTTGTTTATAGATAGACAATTGTCATTCAAGGTAGAGATTCAGTAGTTTCTTCAATGCATTTTGCGATAAGCTTTACTACCTAATGAGAATCTACTCTATCATATAGAAAAAATGTTGTACATATAAAAATTAGAGACATGGTGGCTAATTGAGGTGCAGATGTTCCCATTTAGATTCAATAAACATTATCATAGATATGTCTACAAAAATATATTTGTGTTTTGCCTATATAAAATATACCACATGTGCAGGTCATCAAATAAGCGACGCTTTGACATTTAACAATTTGTTTCAGGGTCCATGTTCAAACATTGGGAAGAAAAATTTTTCTACTTGGTATAATTCATAGAGGCCTCAACTAGGAATGATGCTCTGCTGGACCTGGTAATCTCAAACCATGCAGAGCTTATTACTAATGTTCATATAAAAGACCATATGGGTAGAAGTGACCATAACATAATGATTTAATTTAAAGTAAGCTGTAAGCAACAAGCACATACTGAAAATATAAAAACACCTAACTTTAAGAGAGCAAATTTTACAAGAATGAGGGCTGCTCTTTAGACTGGGAGGGAATATTGGCATCGATGAACATAGATCAGAAATGGGAATTCTTCAAAAAGACTGTATGTGAACACACTTACAATACAAAACATATTCCCAAGGGCAAGAAGTTTAAAAGGCTAAAAATAAAACCTATGTGGCTCACGGCCAAAGTTAAAAAAGCTAACAATAAGAAAAGAACTTTTAAAAAAATAAAAGCGCACTATCATCTTTTAAATGTTACAAAGAATATAACAGAATATGTAAAAGGAAAATCGAGGCTGCAAACATTCAAAACAAACAACAGATTAGAAAAGATAGTAGGACAACCTCCCAAAAAATCTTCAAATAGCTGTATATTAACCATTTGCCAACCAGCCACCGTCATTATACAGCGGCAGGATGGCACTATCCCACGAGCCGTCGTAGCTGTACATTGGTTCCTTTAAGTGGGATAGCAGACGTGCATCGGGGGTGCCGATGCTTGTGACCGCCGGCTACAATCGATCATGGGAATGAGAGGCAGAACAGGGACCTGTGTGTGTAAACACACACATCCCAGTTCTGCGAGGAGAGAGAGATTGTGAGTTCCTACGAGCTGGGAACCACGATCTCTCATCTCCTATAGTCAGTCCCATCCCCCACAGTTAGAACACACACATAGGGAACAGAGTTAACCCCTTGATCGCCCCCTATTGTTAACCCTGTCCCTACCAGTGACATTTACACAGTAATCATTTTTATAGCACTGATCGCTGTATAATTGGCAATGGTCCCAAAAATGTGTCAAAAGTGTCTGATATGACCGCCATAATGTCGCAGTCCCAATAAAAATCGCAGATCGCCGCCATTACTAGTAAAAAAAATTAAAAAATAAAAATGCCATAAATCTATCTCCTATTTTGTAGGCACTATAACTTTTGCGCAAACCAATCAGTATACGCTTTTTGCGATTTTTATTACCAAAAATATGTAGAAGAATACATATCGGCCTAAACTGAGGAAAAAAATTAGCTTTTTTTTAAAAAAAAATGGGGTTATTTATTACAGCAAAAAGTACAAAATATTGTGGTTTTTTTTCAAAATTGTCCCTCCTTTTTTTGTTTATAGCTAAAAAAATAAAAAAAATAAAAAAAAAAAATGCAGAGATGATCAAATAGCACCAAAAGAAAGCTCTATTTGTGAGAAAAAAAGGACGTCAATTTTGTTTGGGTACAGCGTCGCATGACTGCGCAACTGTCAGTTAAAGTGTCGCAGTGCTGTATCGCAAAAAATGGCCTGGTCATTGAGAAGCCAATTCTTCCAAGGCTTAAATGGTTAATAGTAAAACAGTCATGTCTCAGCATGTGGGCCCTATACAAAATAATCTAGAGTGGGTAATTTATTAAATAGCTTCATCAGCTCTGTGTATACAAAGGAGCATGTCCATAATGGGGTTTTTATTGACACAGCCCCAAATGATCCACAATGGTTTAAAATTGATATCTAGATAAAGGAAGGCCCGTAGACATGGTGTATCTGGATTTTGCAAAAGCAAATTACATCCAAGTTATGAGAAAAAATAATAATATATAAATAAAAAAACAAACATCTTTGTGTCAAGCAAGTTCACAGTGAAATAATTCATTAATATCGAAGTATCATCAAATATAAAAAATTCTCAATTTTCAGCAAGTCCACAGTGAAAAAGGTATATATTGAAAAAATATATTGAAAAAAAATATATATATAATAATGGCCCATAAGGTGACTCTTGTGATGATGATCCAGGTAATACGATCAGTGACTTCACACATGTGCTCCCCCCCCGTGTGACTGTGCTCATCTGGGTATCTTGATTTCCCTTAAAGCTTGCAGACTACTCTTCCAGGCCTCCCACCGTGGGCTTAAGCTCTCAGTAAGTGCTTCATCCCAACTGATGCCCCTGCAACAAAGCTCCTGGAGAATGCAATTGCCACTCAGTATGAAGGGAGCTGAAGCCTAGAGGGACATAAAGGGAGGCTAAGACTGACAGAATACCATGACGAGTTGAGGGTCGATCCTTTATGTCAACGCTGAAGCTGAAGTTGTCGTTTTCAATTGACCACTGAATGCCAAGTACTTGTCCTTCTGATGTTGAGTCTGGGTTAAGTTTGAGAGGTTCACTAGTTGTTTCTCTTTCTGACGGAGCTACACAAGACAGGACATCCCTTTTATTAGCATTGAACTTGTGCAGTCTTAAGCCAGCATTTTTACATAATCCTTGCGCTTCGAGGATTAGATTTGTAGCTTCACTGATTGTTGAAACACTGGTTAGGCCGACATAAAAGTTTGTCTCAATGAAAGCTGATGCTGAAGGATATTCTGGCTTGTATTGTTGTGCAAGATACTTGAGGTCGAAGTTGGCACATCCTGGAGAGGAACTGGCACCGAAGAGTTGAACTTCCATTCTGTATTCTTTGGGTTCTGTTTCCAACTGGCCGTTCTGCCACCAAAGGAACCTTATTAATTGAGCATTTCTGGGGGGATTTAGAACTAGTGGAACATCTTTTCAATGTTGCATATCACAGCAACTGCTTCCTTCCTGAAGCGACAGAGGACTCCCACTAGAGAATTTATCAGGTCGGGACCTGTCAATAAGGTGTCATTTAGGGAGATGCCTTGAAACTTTGCTGAACAATCAAAGATGACTCTTAACTTGTCTGGCTTCTTGGGGTGATAAACCCTGTGATGTGGGATGTACCACACTGTCTCTTTGTCTGGTAATGAAAGGGCTGGTTCACCTTTTCAGATCGTTTCTTCCATGAATGCAGTGTAGTGTTCGTAGTACTGTTTATTGGCCTTTAACTTTTTCTTTAGATGTTGAAGTCGAATAATGGCCAGCCTCTTATTGTTTGATAGTGCCGGTTGACTGTTGTCTTTGAAGGGTAACAGCATCTCATAGTGTCCATCTTTCTTTTTCATTATGGTTTCAGAGAGAAGTGGTGGATTTGCTGATCCTATTATGCTCCAGCCGAGCATAATTTTTTGAGCAAAGGGTTCATCTTCGGAGCCAGTAACGACCTCCAAGTCAGCCAGTGCTGATGGGCAATCGTAACCGATCAGCAGTCCGACATCGCAGTCTTAAAGTGGCTGTAACTTGTTTGCCAAATGCTTGAGGTGTGACCACTGAAGTGCAGTCTCGTTGATGGGGATGTGAGACTTATCTACTGGAATGAAATCTCTTGTATAGGCTTGACGGAGTTGGACTAGAGCTTTAAATTTGAAACCACGCATTTGCAGACTGTGAGCAATTTGACTTGATATAACTGTATCAATGGCTGTCATGGTGCTGAGCTTTAGCTGTAATGGCTTGGTGCTTGCACTTAGCTTAGATACCAGGTCTGCCAAAATAAAGGTTGAATCGCTCTGCGTGTCAAGTAAGGCACAAGTGAGGATTTCTCTCTGAGGCTCCGCCGCAGTTGACAACAGAACTGGAACAATGCAGGATGTGGCAAGAGTATGCCTTGTCAATGTATGGGACATAACTTTGGGAAAATTGTCATTTACCTTATCTCCCATAGCTACTGAATCATCGTTTAGTGTTTTGACAGGCTCAGTGTTTCTCTGTATGTGTAAACAGGTTGGATGATGTCAACTACATATGCTACATGTGTGTCTTCCTTTGCAGTCTTTTGTAATGTGGCCCTTTCTTAAGCAACCAAAGCAGAGGTGGTTTTCATAAATGAAGGCCTTCCTTTCAATCGATGGTCTTTGCTGCAAAAGTCGAACATTTAGCGATGCTGTGTGTTTTGTCTTTGCAGACTAGGCAAGGTGGTTTTGGTCTTGAAGCCGAGATCTCTGGAACACTGGAGGTGGAGAGCTTCATTTGAGTGCTTGTGTGGAGCACCTTGGCTCTTTTGGGAATTCTTTGTTCTTGGTACAGAGAAGGAAGGGGGAGTCAAAAGGGTTGCATGCTATCTTGGCTTCCTTCTGAAAGAACTTTGTGAAATGAGCAAAAGTTGGGTATTCTTGAGACTTGTCTAATTTGTCCACAACGATGTGACTCCATCAGGCAGTTTCTTGAGAAGCTTGTGGTTTTCTTCACAATCATTTAGACTAGCTAGGCCTTTAACATGGGGAATGGCCTCCACACAACCTTGAAGGAAGTCTGCCAACTCTCTTAATGCTATAGGGTCGTTTGCTGATATCTTTGGCCATTTAGTCAGCCTTTCTCTCAAAGCTCCTTGCACTATGAATGGACCTCTATACCTGTCCTGTAGGATTCCCCAGGCACCTAGATGAGCGTCTTCTGAATTTCGAAGAAACCTTCCACTGCCTTATGAGCTTCACCACCGAGATACCTCTTAAAGTATAGCATTTTTTCGCACACAGGGAGTGGTTTTTGATCAATTAGCACCATAAAATTTATCTTCCAATCTATGAATTTTAAAGGATCACCTGTAAATACAGTTGGTTCAGGTATAGGGAGACGGTTGGTGATGAGCAGACTTGCAAGTCCAGGAACTAACTTCTTCTTGTGGTCTTGACACCTCAAGTGGTGTATTTGAAGGTTAAAATGGCACAGCTTTCGGATTCAATGAGGTTTGTGGTTCATTTTTCTTGTAAAGGTTTTTCACCTTGTGTTCTGTCTCCTGTTCGCAATATTCAAAACTATCATAAGCGTAGTAGGCTTTCACTCTTGCTGCAGCTACCTTGACTTCATTTTCTGCTTGTAGCTGTTGCAGTCTTGTCTTTTCCTCATCTAACTTAAGTTTAATTTCGGCCTCCATTTTGCTCAGCTTAGCTTGTTGCTCACGCATCTGTTGCATCGCCTTTGCCTGTTCTATCTTGGGTGCAAGGTCGGCTTCTGCGTCTGCGCGTTTGCTAGAAAGTGGCTCTTGAGCTAGAGTGTGGTAATGACTCTGAGAGGGCAGTTTCTGTTTCTGTGTTTCCAAAGACTAACTTGTGCTCTTCTTTATTAAGTAACATCCTCACTCTTTCCTTCTTAAGTTGATCATTAAAGGTTTCCTCTACATTCTCTAGCTGTTTGCTGGTGAAGTTGCAGGTTTCAGCTGTTAACGTGGTGCATGCATCCATTCTTTTAACAGCGTATGGGGTAGTGGAATGATTACGGCAAATGGACTCATACTGTTGGTGAACTAATGCTTCTTTGGCTTTAATCTCCTTCATCAAGGTCTTCGGCTAAGCAGAAGTTCTTTAACTTCATCCTAATTTCTTTTGCTAGCTCCTTCGCCTTGTTGAATGCTATTTCATTTTTGTTAACTCTTTTTGTGCATTTCTTGGCCCTTTTCTGTTAAGCTTCACTCTCTGGAGCTGGACTGCACTTGTTGTGACTCGGTGGGTTTATGTGTTTCTTTAGTGGGTGACAACATTTTGTTCTAGTGTGCCTTTGCCTTTCAAGTGTGTGTGTTCCTGAAACTTAATTTGAATGCGAGTTGGCTCACACTTGCTACTTAGGGTCGGTTCACACTAGGACGACTTGTCAGGCGACCTAGTCGCCTGACAAGTAGCGTCCCATTCTGTACAATGGAACCGTTCTAATCGGAGTGACGCAAGTCGCTCCGACTTAGAAAAAGGTTCCTGTACTACTTTGGGAATGACTTGAGGTGACTTGCATAGACTTCTATAAAGAAGTCGTTTTGCAAGTCGCCGCCCCTGTCGTGTCCAGGTCGCCTGAGGCAGTCGCGCTGCAAGTCGCGCTGCCTCAGTGTGAACCAGGGCTAAGGGGCTAGGAAAGAAAATAGGCATTTACACTTGTAACTTATAACGATTAAAAAACAATGCATACCATACGACAAAATGCTGTTAAACAAATATACTGCTGATATTTTTTAACCAGACAATTTACTCTTTACGAACTTAACAACAGTTTAGTGGATTAGGAACTTAGGAGATAGTGTTGCTTACAATTTGACACTAGGCCTCTCTCTAAACACTAGGCACTCATATCACGAATATAATAACTTAATCATTGCTTTAGTAAAATATTAATTATTTGGTTCGTATACTAATAAAGGCGATTTCCGGACCGCATATAAAGCAGCCCGCTATATTTAAAGGTCCACGTGACGCGTTTACTTTTCAGTCTATTCTCTGTTGCTAAGATATCGTCCGCACATGTCCTTGCGAGGTGTTGGGAGGCTTTTACTCACAGTCTGATGAAGACAGCGAAGCAGCCGGTGATGGCAGAGATGCAGTGTCGAGTCTCCATCGCCGGCGACAAGTTTTCACTGTAGCGGCCCTATTGGCTTTGAGTAAATAATGAGAGGAGAACTTCTGACCGGTGTAGTACTTTTATTCTTTTGCCTCAAAAGGTGTGCAGTAGGGTTGAACACCACAGAGGTTAATACTTTTAACTCCTTAAGCAGCTTAAGCAGGTTAAGCAGGTTAAGCACCATGAAAACTGTAAAATGACATACAATACATTTGTTTACAGAGATCACCAAAAGGGGGTTACAACAGAATTACAAATGTGGAATTACAAAGTGGGGTTCCAGTATCTACACACATTATCTAAATTAACAATAAACATCTAAGGAAACATGACTATATGTTCAAAGCACGTCTTTTAACTAACAGCATGGACTCAATTTATGCCTAAAAACATGTATATTCTTATAGACAATGCACCTTTGGTGCATACCTTGCTTTGCTTGCCAAGGTATGCAGCAAAGAAACCCCTCCTTAGGATTGGTAGTCTGTGGCAGGATTAAGCTATAATAAGAAACCCCCCAACAATGGTGTTCAGTGCTTTGCCCAAAGCAGCACACACGCCCACACTGCTATCTCTCTCCCAGTCTGCTTGGACTATATTTCCACTGTTGGGCAGAGAGTGTTCCAGCACTCAGTACACTGCTGACACTCTGCATGTCATGGGCAGCCACACAGGACACTCTCAAAAGCAGTGGTACCTGTTGTGGTGTTCCTTAGAAACCATAAAGTACGGTGTGAGGAGGAAGTACAGTCTAAATTAAAAGCATCCAGGAATTTGCTCAACAGAGTGTGGTCCCCAAAGAACTCATCTGGTATGATACCTTGGGGAGGTAAAACTGATGATTCCCTAAAGATCACTTTCAAGCAACCACTTGGCATCCAAATCCTAAGACAGCTTTCACACTTATGACTTGTCTCACGATTTTTTACTGCAAAATCGCATGACAAGTAATTCTTTATGATTTTCAATGACTACCATTCGTATTGGCACGACTTTAAGTCGTGCCAACTTCAAAGTAGTCCCTGCAATACTTTGGTCCAATTTCCATGCAAGTTGATGTCCATAGACCTCAATGTTAAACCCTCAAGTAGCATGCAAATCGTACCTGAATAATATAGACACGATTTCAGTACGACTTTGTAAGCACAAGATGAGGGTCAAAGCACCCTGTAAAGTCGTATAAGTAGTACTGATCCCAAATCGCGGCAAAATCGTGGTAAAATCACGCGACTTTGTAGTCGCACAAGTGTGAAAGGGGCCTAAAGATAGTGAAAACCTGAACTTTTGCCTCCTCCATGGCAATGTGTTGGTGTATCAATGTTAGGTACGGGTCCTAGCTTAGACTAAATAACCTAAAATGTTATTTTCGTTTAGCAGCCACCTTCTTAAAGTAGAACTAAACCCTCCTATCCTTTGCAACCAAGGAAGCTGTCATCTTCGCCTTTGATTTATTACACCAACCAGAGAGCAGAAGCAACTGTGACAGTTATACTCGGCATGCCTTCAACAATAAGTAGCCATAAAAACAGCAGTAGAAAAGAATCCAGAAGGTTACTTGTTTTCTATCAGATTTCTTGCTTCATTTTGTTAGGAAATTTTTTCGTATCGTATTATTGTCCTTTGCTTATAAAAAAGTTCAGTCATTTGTTTTTGTGCAGGAATGTTTGTAAATGAAAATAAGGCTGGAGTTACACTTTAATCTATGTGATTTGACCTATTCCATTTGATTGTTTTTCTTATCCAAGTTTATTTTTAATTTCTGATATGAAATGCATAACCATAACAACTTTTCTATGCCATGTTAGGATTACCCTGTAATTGCGCTGATAAATTTGTTCCTGTTTGTGGTCAAAATGGACGTTCCTATCCCAGTGCCTGCATCGCACGATGTGTTGGTTTACTTGATCACCAATTTGAATTTGGGCTGTGTTCTTCAAAGGATCCATGTAATCCCAACCCCTGTGTTAAGAGTCAGAGGTAAATGAATAGATTTCTTTGTGTAATACATATACTTATTACTTTAAACATGCTACAGTTATCTTAGAGGTAGAAAATGTTTATTAAAGAGAATTACTCAGTTTGTTTAGGTGAAACACAATAAACACTGTCAATTAATATTCTACTTCTGCTATGGGTCATTTGTCTATTTACTTGTTATGCAAGTTTTCACATACATACAAATAAAGTAAAAAATGATTGTGCAATCAGGATCAAGTTAACAGATCCATTTCCTCTCTCTGCTCCCCTTACCTATTTTGTTTTACAACAGTTTAAAAATATATATATATACACTTTTCATACCAACATGTTTTTATATTTTTATTTGTTTTCCTTTTCTTGTAGCCAACTTTAAACATTTACACAAAATGTAAAAAAATAAAGCTTACGTTTGTAAATAAATTTGTAATTTCACTGCACCCTTCTTGCAGTGTGCTTTGGAAACTGCAGCAAGTCAGATAGAATTTGCCTCATTTGCTGGCTGGAGGACAGCATCTTCTAGCCTTTTACTCCTCAGCCAGGCTTTATTTGTCCCACTCCTCGTTCTTTGGTTTTCAGTTATTTCAGTAATGCAAGCTAAGCATCACATGTGGGTGGTGTTGCCTTGGGTAGTCTGCAGCCACTTCCTCACCTGACATCCACCGTTCAAAGCATTTTGATATTTACATACAATAACTCCTCCCAAGAGCAAGCCCACTATTTGAATCAGAGCTCTTAAGAGAGATACTGAGGCAGGGTGCTATGATGTTTTCAGGAAGCTATGTACAGGTCCCTACCAGCCCCTCTCACTAGACCACCTGCATAGCATAGAGAAGCACAGAGGCTCAGTGATGACATCACTTTTTTTTTTAGATCCAGTGATGTCACCACTGGGCCTCTGTGCTTCTCTATGCTATGCAAATGGCTCATGTCTAGTGTTGAGGGACTGGCAGGGACCTATACATAGCTTCCTGAAAACATCACAGCACCCTGCCTCAGTATTATAAGGTATATAATGATATCACTGGGTCTAAAATAATGCAATGAAAGAAAAAAGTGTATTTAAAATACAATTAGAATGTTGATGATGGGGGCAGGGACAAACCATGGAAGGCAAAATTTAAGCAAAATAACTTCGGATTTAAACCTTTTACTACCAGAGCCACTATTACATTAGTTAAAACCTCCAAATTATTATATATTTTCTGAAACCTTGAGAATAAAATGGTAGTAATAATGGTAGTAACTGTTAATGAAACTCATGTTCAAAAAAATATACTAAAATAAATTTTAGTACATGCAAACACAATATATTATCCATTGTTTAGATTATATATACATTTTATATAATATATTAGGTTACCTGGAATAAATAAATACCAGACATGCATTGTTTAGAAGCCTCTTCAGGTCAATTTAGAGCAAAACCATGAATGCTGGTCATAGAATTATTGCTTTCAGTCTGGCACAATTGTCTTTTTTAAAATCATATGTGTGTGTATTTGTTTAATTTTTCAGGTTCGCTAAAAAAAAAAATATTAAAAGCCAGCAGCTACAAATACTGCAGCTGCTGACTTTTAATACATGGACACTTACCTGTCCAGGGAGCCCGCGATGTCGGCAGCCGAAGCCAATCCGTCCTTCGGCTCTCGGCTGCTGCTGCCGCCATCCTCGGTATGGGAATAAGGAAGTGAAGCCGTGCGGCTTCACTTCCTGGTTCCCTACTGCGCATGCGTGAGTAGCACTGCGCATCCTCTCTGGTCCCTGTTGTGTTCTGTGTCTCGCAGAACACAGCGGTGGAGGAGAGCGTAGGCGCCAGAAGTGGCGTAGGTCACCGCAAGCTCCGCAGTGATCTATGCCAGCAAGTGGGAGCAAATACCTGTATTAGACAGGTATCTGCTCCCTCCTCCCCCCTGAAAGGTGCCAAATGTGACACCGGAGGGGGTGAGGACTCCAAAAAGTGGAAGTTCCATTTTTGGGTGGAACTCCACTTTAACTTGCTATCTCAAATGGGGACTGATAAGCCCCCTATGTTATAGCACAGTGGACCCCTAACAGACCTTTGCATTCCACTGAAGCCAATCAAGCACAGATCATGCTTAACCACTTGCCACTAACCACTTGCCGACCAGCTCATGTATAAGTATACTGCGGCAGATTGGCAGGGCTGCTGGCAGATCTTCTGTTCCCAGTGATCAGGAACAGTGATCTCTGTCATGTTCCAGTGAGCCCATCCACCCTACAGTTAGAACACACCTAGGGAACACACTTAACCCCTTGATCACCACCTAGTGTAAACCCCTTCCCTGCCAGTGTCAATAAACAACTTTCTTCCAACATAAACAATATACAACATACTTTGTACAGCAGTTGTCATTGTCTTAAACAAAATGTATTCAGCTGCTAACTGAGGGCATAGCCAATGCCCCCCCTTTCAGGTGGACTAAACCTAACAATTTTTCCACCTGACCAAAACAAAAATAAAATACAGGTGATATTCGAAAAATTTGAATATTGTGCAAAAGTTAATTTATTTCACAAATGCAACTTAAAACGTGAAACTAATATATGAGATAGACTCATTACATGAAAAGCAAGATAGTTCAAGCTGTGATTTTGTCAGAATTGTGATGATTATGACTTACAGCTCATGAAAACCCCAAATCCACAATCTCAGAAAATTAGAATATTACATGCAATCAATAAAACATGGATTGTACATAGAACAATATCGGACCTCTGAAAAGTATAAGCATGCATATGTACTCAGAACTTGGTTTGTGCCCCTTTTGCAGCAATTACTGCCTCAATGCGGTGTGGTATGGAAGCTATCAGCCTGTGGCACTGCTGAGGTGTTAAGGAAGACTAGGATGCTTCAATAGTGGCCTTCAGCTCTTCTGCATTGTTCAGTCTCATGTCTCTCATCTTTCTCTTGGCAATGCCACATAGATTCTTTATGGGGTTCAGGTCAGGCGAGTTTGCTGGCCAATCAAGCACAATAATTCCACGGTCATTGAACCAGGTTTTGGTGCTTTTGGCAGTGTGGGCAGGATCCAAGTCCTGCTGGAAAATGAAGTCAGCATCTCCATAGAGCTCACTTTTCCCTTCCACATAACATTCTATTAATGTGCTTTGATACAGCACTTTGGGAACATCCAACTTCTTTTGCAATTACCTTTTGAGGCTTTCCCTCCTTATGGAGGGTGTCAATGATGGTTTTCTGCACAACTGTCAGGTCAGCAGTCTTTCCCATGATTGTTATTCCTACTGAACCAGACAGAGACCATTTAAAGGCTCAGGAACCCTTTGCAGGTGTTATGGCTTAATTAGCTGATTAGAGTGGGACACTTTGAGCCTAGAATATTGAACCTTTTCACAATATTGTAATTTTCTAAGATTGTGGATTTGGGGTTTTCATGAGCTGTAAGCCATAATCATCACAATTATGACAAATCATGGCTTGAACTATCTTGCTTTGCATGTAATGAGTCTATCTCATATATTAGTTTCACCTTTTAAGTTGCATTAGTAAAATAGATGAACTTTTGCACGATATTCTAATTTTTCGAGTATCACCTGTAAATGAATAAACAAATAACAAAAAAAAAATTGCAAAAAATGAACCACTTCAATATAGGGCACTTTCGCACCTTCCTGCCCAGGCATATTTTCAGCTTTCAGTGCTGTCACTTTTTAAATGACAATTTCGCGGTCATGCTACACTGTACCCAAATTTTTATCATTTTTTCCCCACAAATAGAGCTTTCTTTTAGTGGTATTTGATCACTTCTGCATTTTTTATTTTTTGCTAAACGAATAAAAAAGGACCCAAAATTTTGAAAAAAAAAGTTTTTCTTTGTTTTTGTTATAAAATGTTGTCAATAAGTAAGTTTTCTCCTTCACTGATTGGGCTCTGATAAGGCGGCACAAATGAGATGGCACTGATGAGGTGGCACTGATAGGCAGCACTGATAGGTAGCACTGATGGGCATTGATAGGCGGCACTGATGGGCACTCGTAGGTGGCACTGGTGGGCACTGATAGGCGACACTGATGGGGACTGAAAGGCTGCACTGATGGGTACTTATGGGTGGCACTAATAGGCGTCACTGATGTGCACTGAAAGGTGGCACTGATGGGCATTAATAGGCACTGATGGCTGGCACTGATTTCACTGATAGGCATCACTGGTGACACTGACACTGGCACTGGTAGGCATTTTTCATTGGCACTGATTGGCAGCTGCCTGGATACTGATTGGCAGCTGCCTGGGCACTGTTTGGCATTTCCCTGGTGGTCTAGGGTGGCATACCTGGTGGTCCAGTGTGGTGGTCATCCCTGGTGGTCCTGGCGGCATCCTGGTGGTTCTGGTCTGGCATCCGAGGGGGGGCTGCGCTGATAAACAATCAGCATAGACCCCCCTGTCAGGAGAGCAGCCGATCGGCTCTCCTCTACTTGCGTCTGTCAGACGCGAGTGAGGAAAAGCCGATCAACGGCTCTTCTTGTTTACATCATGATCAGCCATGATTGAACACGGCTGATCACATTGTAAAGAGTTTCTTTCAGAGACTCTTTACCTAGATCGGAGTTGCGGTGTGTCAGACTGACACGCCGCAACAACATTCGCCACAATGCGCGCCCCCAGCGGCTTGGTATCCTGACCACATCATATGAAGTCCGGTCAACATAAAACAACCACTTTGCCTATGTCATTTTGCTATATGGCGGGCGGCAAGTGGTTAAAAAATAAATAAAATCTATATTTCTCCCACTTTCTCTTCAAAGGTGTGTGACTTATCCTGTCAATATGCAGGCTACATCAGATAACCAAGGGTGATCAGCCCCTCACTCACCAGCACACTTGACCAGCTACACAGGCCTAAAACAATTTGCATTAGCAATACAATGAACGTTAACACATACACATATACCAGCCAAAAATCTCACCAGGTATTGCGCATCCGCCCACTGATGAAATATTTCATAGAACTTTCCGGACCACTCACGCAGGGCTTCAGAGTTCACAAACCAGCGCAAATCTTGTCCACAGTAGAGAAGGCTTTCAGTTCTAGGTGTAGTTGATTCCTTAGTGTCATGGTTATGCAATAGAGTTTGTCTGTCAGCGTACCTCTCACCATGTGTTCATCTCTAGAGACCAGCCACTCTCACCTGACTGCTTTTATAATCTCTCCTCTAAGCATGGCTCCACCCCAGCTTCTATCAGAGAACTCTATATATTTACCTGTGCACTGCAGGCCAGCCCTGCTGATCAACATTGTGTGTTTAGCTTCTTGTTTCCTGCTTGCCGTGTGCTCTATGTTAGTCTCTGTTACCGACCTTGGCGTGTTCTCGACTTTTCCTGTCTGCTCTTGACCATGACTTTTTGGCGTGTCCCCGACTATCCCTGTTTGCCTGTGACCCTGAACCTTTGCCGTGTAATCTGTTGTCCTTGTCTGCTAGTTGCCCCAACCTTGGCTTATTCCCTTACTATCCCTATCCTCCTTTTGCCTACTGTGGGCGTGAGCTAGGGGACCCTGGGGGGGTCGCGGCCTGGAGCCAGTTGCAGCCCAGTCCATCCTCACCACTAGAGGTTCTGGTGAACACCTGCTGGCTCTTAGACTCCGCGCCCTAGGGAATCTTACGCTCTAACCCCGGTGGGATCTGTGTTGGTTTACCAGTAGCCCTGCCTTCCTTTACCACCCTGACTCCAATCCGCAGCAGTCAGCCATAGGGTCCACTATCTTGCGGTGCACACCTGTTCCCAACGGTGTGCATCTGTCACCTGGCCTCAGGTGGCCTGACACTTAGCTTATAGGGACTCAAGACAAAAATACATTAGGGTTTGGATTCTGGGCAGAAATAAATTCCACACGCCTTCTGGGGTGCCAATTGAAATAACTTCTAAAATAAATATTACCGAGGCTGGTCATGGATTCCCTCTATTTATTCCATAAATGTATTAACTTGACTACTCCTATAATTAGCTGGTCTATCAAAACCCTGTTGATAAGTACAATGATATAAGGTTAGCTATGAAAACAAACACTGCTTGGTAAAACAACATCTTATTTATTGCCCAAGAATATAGGAAGAAGCTAACATGAAAACACTAAAGGAAGATATTACAAAGCATATAACAAAAGAAACATCAAATATACATATCGCAAGGCTATCCTCTAGATCTGTGGTTCTCAACTCCTGACCTCGGGACCCACCAACAGGCCAGGTTTGCAAGATAACTGAAATACATCACAGGTGATATCATTTGCTGCTCAGTGATTGCAGTATTCTAGTCTGCATCTCCCCCCAGGTAATACTTAAACTCTGGCCTGTTAGTGGGTCCTGAGGACAGGAGTTGAGAACCACTGCTCTAGATATTGTCTCATCAGCTGGGCTCAAAATGGTAACAGAGAGCCATGAGGCTCAGAGAACCATCAGACAGGAGCCAAGAGTGAAAAAGGGACAATTTCCCTTCTGCATGCACTTTTTTTTTTTTAAATATTATTTTTTTTAATTGAATTCCAAGAAAGGGCAGGGCCCGAGTATTACAACAATAACATGTAACGGTTGAGGTCGCAGCCTCAATTGCAGTAACTTATTAAATCAAGTAACACATTACAGTAAGCAGGAATTATTCATCATTGCAAATGTTACATATGTGTGCAATTCCAAGAATAGAATTCTCAGTCATTTTGTATCTTGCTTCCTCTGTGTTTTAGGTAACTTGTGTACAATTGTTATTAAACAAAACAGGGCAGCCCTTTCCTGGCTACTATTTTTCTACACTTAAGAATAAATAGTTAGAATAGGAAGAATTAGGATAGAGTGGAGTTATTCAGAAGGGGGAGAAGTGAGGGGGAAGGTAAGGAATGGAAAAGTAGGTAGTGGGGGGGTAGTTAAAGGTAGGGGAATAGGTCTAGCTGTGGCTCTGGTCAGCAATGTCGCTTAATCACCTGATGTCATTTGGAGGTTCAGGAGACCAGGAGGGATTTCCCCTCATCAGAGAATATGAACAAATTCTAGAGACTCCAGGTTTTTGTGTAGATCTCGTGCCTATCTTGTGCTGTCAGGATCAGATCCTCCATTTTATTTAGGTCTTCTACTTTCTTTAGCCAAGTCAAAGTGGTTGGTGGGCGTTGTTGTTTCCAGAGCATGGGAATACAGGATTTAGCAGCGTTCAGCAGATGGTGTAGAATAGACTTTTTATAGAGTCTAGGGGGGATGGTTGAGATATGGAATAGGAAGAAAGCCGAGTCGTGGGGAATTTGGTAGTCAGAATTAGCGCAGACAGCTGTCCAGAATTCCGTCAATTTAGGGCAAGTCCAGAAAATGTGTAACATTGTCCCAGTGGCTCTTTGACATCGCCAGCAATGTTCTGGGGTGTCAGGGGAAGATGGTATGTAGTCGGCTGGGCGTAAGATACCATCTCCTTAAAATTTTTAGATTGGTCTCTTTTATTTTAGTGCATAGCGAGGATTTGAGTGAAAATCTAATCATATTTTCTTTTTGGGGTGCAGTAAAAGTGCGGTGAAGGTCTGTTTCCCATTTTGATAGGTAAGGTAGTTGTGATTGTTCCGGGGGTGTATTCAGGAGTGCATATGTTTTGGATAGGACATCAGAACAGTATTCCTCAAAGGTGGTTAGCTGTCGATCAAAGCTGTGAGGGTCAGGGATAGACTGGAGAAAGTGGTGTATCTGTACTGCATTCCAAAATGTAAGTTGGAATGGGCCTGATGGGTCTCTCAGTTCCGGTATAGTGGGCCATTTTTCTTTGGTTATAAATTTGGATGCGTATTCGCAATCGGCAATTTGCAACGTTGGGAATTCTTTGAGTGATAGTCCTGGAGAGAAATGGGGGTGGCCTATGGGGTGGGGGTGGCCTATGACTGGGGTTAGTGGTGATGATTTTGTCGTTAGTGAAGTTGGTAGTGTGACCTGATAACATTATCGTAGTGTGTTTCCTATCAGTGGGTGAGATTTTAACTCTTGGGGGAGAGAGTCATAGCACCAAAGTGCACTTTTCAGGGGGATGTCGGTCTGGCTTTGTTCTATTTGTGCCCATAATTTTGACTTGAAATGTCATTGTAAATCAGTGATCCTGCCAAGGTGGATTGCCTGGTAATACCTACGGATGTCCGGCAGTGTCAGGCCTCCGAATGATTTCGGGAGGGATAATTGGGTACGGGGGATGCAGGGTTTCTTGTGTGCCCAGACAAATCTAGTGAATAATGCTTAGACTTGTCTAAAATAAGAGGTGGGTATCTTAATCAGTAGGGCCTGAAAAAGGTATAAATATTGTGGTAGAATGCTAATTTTTAGTAGGTTACACCCCCCGAACCAGAAGTGCAGCCCTTTGTGCCATTTTTCTAGCAATATTCGAGTCTTCCTCGGTAATGGTGGGAAGTTATGTTCGCAAACATGGGATAGGTCAGATGGCATGTGTGTGCTGAGGAACTTTAGTGTGGACACCGTCCATTTGAAGCAAAAGTTGGATTGAGAGGGTATGTGGCGGTAATGTTAATCCCATTGCTTCCGATTTGGAAAAGTTCATTTGTAAGTTGGAATGTGCTCCATATGCATCAAATTCCCTAATTAAACTTGGCAACGATATTGTCAGGTTCGTTGTAATGTTAATCCCATTGCTTCCGATTTGGAAAAGTTAATTTGTAAGTTGGAACGTGCTCCATATACATCAAATTCCCTAATTAAATTTGACAACGATATCGTCAGGTTCGTTAATGAAAAGAGTAAGTCATCGGCGTAAGCCGCGATTTTATGTTGTACTCCACCGATTGTTAAGCCCTGTATATTTGGGTTTGATCTGATCATGGATAGAAATGGTTCTAGTGAAAAGGCGAATAAAAGAGGGGATAGAGGGCAGCGCTGTTTTGTACCTTTCTTTATCGGGAAGGGGTCTGAAAGGACTCTGTTCACTTTTACTTGGGCAGTAGGTTTGGAATAAATCTTGGCTACTCGACCTAGCATCACCTCACCCAGTCCAATGTGCAGAAGCACTGAGATCATAAATGTCCAGTTTACTTGGTCAAATGCCTTTTCGGCATCACTGTTTAAAAAATGTAAAAGATTTAATTCCTTTGTCGTGTGGTCTCTTGCTTCCCTGGAAAGTATAAAGCCAGCTTCGTCTAGGTGGACTAGTTTCTGGAGGTGCTGCGCCAGCCGGGCAGCCAAGATCTTAGTGAACAACTTAAGGTCCACGTTCAAGAGTGAAATAGGCCTGTAGCTCCCACAAGATGTGGGGTCCTTTCCCTTGTGAATTACTGAGATGTGGGCTCTCCTGCGTGCACTTTTTACACATTCATTCAGACCCACTCGTAACCACCCCCACTAGCCTCCTGTCCAATGAGATATTGCCAAGAGGTAATCCTTTTAATATATTTTATTTTTTTCCACCCTGCTGTATTGGCATCCAGCAGGGGCTGTTCATAGCTTGCCCTTTGATCTTCTGTAGCAGGACATTCATCAATCATCTTGTCAGCCATGGTCCCTTTTGAAGCTTGCTTGCAGAGCTAATTAAGGATTTCCATTACACCAGTTGGTCAGGAGCCAAGCTTTTGTTCTACAAAGCTTTGATGTGCAACTTGTTACATTCCAGTCACTTGGTATCAACCAGAAAGAGAAACTCCAGAAATATGATAATATTAAACCATGTTGCCTTCCAACACCAGGCTTGAGGCATGACTAGCTACTATTAATAGTACTATGACCTAGATAAATTGGAACCTTCACAGACATTTAGACCCCTTTCACACTGAAGGTGCTTTTCAGGCATTTTAGTGCTAAAAATAGCGCCTGTAAGGTGCCTCTCAAGCCTCCCCAGTGTGAAAGCCTTTGTGCTTGAAATCAATTGGCAGCGCTGCTGAAGCGCCTGCAAAACACTTCGGCAGCGGCGCTTTTCAGGCGGTTTTAACCCTTTCCTTGGCAGCTAGCGGGTTTAAAAGCACCCCACTAGCGGCCGAAAAGCGCACTGCTAGCAGTCAAAAAGCGCTGATATTACAGCGGTAACGCGCCGCTAAAACTAGCGGCGCGTTACCGCTGACGCGGCCCTCACCCCAGTGCAAAAGGGCTCTTACTGACTATAGCTATTTGCTTACCTTCAGTTTCTGAACTGTGTAAATTATTTTTTTTCCAATTGAAATTCCCAATCAAAGAAGGCTTTAAGTCAGTAGGGTTTATTTACTAAAGGAATAAAATGTTAATTTCATCCAATTATCTAATCATGTCAAGGAAAATTATTTTATTTCCTTGCACATGATTGAGCATTTGAAGTAAACACATTTTAACTGGGCATTTTACTTTTTTATTAAATGAACACCACTCTATCATAAATCTTCTTACCTGTCTCAAAAGCCTGTAAGAGAAGAGGCCATTGTCTGACTACCAGTTTACAAGCTAGTTCAAAGGTAGTGGGCAAAGGGTCTAACTAGCTGAGTTTCTTTGAGAGTGATATCATTTTCCTGGAGATATTTTGTGGCTTGTAGATCGGTAACCTATTGTAGAATAGTAACCCTATCAAAGACTTATCAGACATCAGGCTTTTGGACATGTTTTTCTTTAATAGCAATCATTTAATTTCATTTTCAAAATCCCTAAAATAAATTTGCTTTATACAGATGCATTACAAGAAGACAGGTCTGCCTTACTAGCATTGAGAAGTTTGAATGCCGTCAATATGAATGCATCCCACGTCAAATTAAGTGTGAGCATTTGCGAGACCCAGTATGTGACAGTGACAATATGGAACATCCCAACATTTGCACTTTGCATCAAAGAGGAAAACAACTGTCATATAAGGGGTCATGCCAGGTAAGATTAAGTGACTAAGACTAAGTACAATTTGAAAGAACAAAAGTATTTTCTAGACAGCATTCTCTGTTAATTAATTCTGACTACATATTATTTTTCTCTCCCATGACTACAGTGGATATTACTGAAACAGACACTGATACGAATGCTTCTTGTACGAAAGTTCTTAAGTAAGGAACTTTTGTTACTGTAAAACAATTCCCATTGTGTTTCCATCATATTATGTGCTTGTATCATTTCATTGTTTCATTTTTATATGCACCTTAAACTGTTTGCTTCATGACAGTCCAATAATACTAAATGTGTCTGTTCCATTTGTGAATATTCAAGGGATTAATCCAACCAACTTCAGACACGTAAAAAACTGCTAAACTGTAAACTTGCAAGTGAACAAAAAAGTACTCTCACAAGTTTTCTAGCTGATGTTTTAGTTAGTGTACAGTATGCTGCTACATTTCCAGTGTGTGCCATTTAAAAATGTTCCATTTTCTATCCTATGCTCTGAAGTTTGTTGAATTAATTAAAAATGTCTAACCATTTTCTTTGTTTTACTTTATCTTTTTTTTTTTTTGAATCAAAAAAGGTTTTATTGCTCAAAAAACAAACAATACAGATATACATGAATCACAATACACTTCGTTCAAGTACTGGAATATCTATCATTCAAGTAATACATTGTACAACCTGTTACTTTCAACATTTTGACCTCTGGTCCCTTCTAATTTGGCTGAAGGTTAATTCGCCAGTTACAATATACTTTCATCCTCCGTCCCTAGTTACCTGTCACCTACAGCCTCGCACTATGTTCCTCTTGTATTCTAGCTACCAACCATCCGCTGATACCCTTATCCTTCTTTGAATTTAAGCGCTTCTTAACAGTCTCATCTGAACCAGTTCCATGGGACTTATGCCAGGCAGGTCCAGCCACGAGTCCCATAATTTGTCAAATTTTCCCGGGCTTCCCCTATGCTGTTATATATATTTTTCCATTATAAGTGTTTTTCCCATGTGTTGTATCCATGTTTTGCATTTCGGTGGCGTTGCAGATTTCCAGCCCAGGAGTATTACTTTTCTGGCCTGAAACAGAGCTCTTGCAAAGGCAACTCTCGTCACCTCCTCCGCAATCGCCCCCTCCAGAACTGTTTTACTTTATCTTTGATTGACATTTGAATAATACTAAAAATGTTAGCAAGCTATGCCTGAAACATGCACACAGAAACCCCTTTTGTAAACAGGTCCCACAGTAGTCCCCACAGTGAAATAGTCTTAAATAAGTAGGGCTCTTTGCAGCTTTAATGAATATAATAACCCTGATTTAACAAACAAGTAGAGCATGTTCACTTTTATACTGAATTTCCACTTATCTTAGTGAATGAGGTAAAACAAGAGAAAATTTACTTTGCAAGGAATCATATGCAAGGAAAATTAAAAGTACAGGATTTTTTCACATATGTGTTTGGATGATTGAAATCAGCACAACTTTTTTTCATTTACTAAGCTAAATATAATTTCACTCTGGAAATTAAAAAAAATATAGCTTAGTGAATAGGGCGAAATTGCGCTGACTTTCATGCTAAAGCAACAATCCTGTTTTTTATTATACTTTTTCAAATCCATATTTTATTTTTGGAAAAAGCTTATTTTATGACAAACACATATGCCTTTAGAAGAAAAATACACAAGGGACCGCATCCAAAAAAATAATAAAAACAAAAATACCAACTAAACCTACCGTTACATATTTAAACCTTACACACAGAGGCATACCTACAGGGATCGTAATTGCAACCTGGCCTTATGCTGCAGGGAGCCCGTGCAACCCCCCTGTACACCTAGGAGGAGCGGTGAAGGGCGGCTGCATATAGAGAATCTGATCTCTCAATTTTTTACCTAGAGCCACTGAATGCCTGCTTCGCCTCCTCTTGCTCACGCAGGCATTCAGCAGCTGCAGGAGCAAAATGGAGAGATCAGTTCTTCTATTTGCAGTCTCCCCACCGCTCCTCTTATCCAGCTTCTTTCTGCTGCCCCCCTATGTGCTCTTTCCCAACCCCCCTCATCCCCCTGCAGTGTTGCTAGGTTCTTTGGGTTCTTCCCTCCCCTCTCCTGTTGGCTGCTGTGGGGGATGTGTCAGAATGGAGAATGGGGAATGGGCCGGTGAATGTGTCATTTACCAGCCCCTTCCCTGACTGAATGAATAGAGTCAATGTACCAATCACCGACTCTGTCCACTCATAACTGAAACATAACTGTGTTTATTATGCTTCAGTTTGTGAATGAATGGGAAGCTCTGTGCAGAGCTATTCCTGTTCATTCATCCTGTGCAGCTGAGGCTGCTGAGATGGAGATCAAATGTTTTTTTTTTTTAAATAACACTTACCTCGACTGTGCAGTTCATTTTGCACAGAGTGACCCGATCCTCATCTTCTGGGGTCACCCAATGGCGCTAGCGGCTCCTCCCTGCATCGGAAAACCCCCTAGGAGAAGCGTTCCCTTTGGGGGTTACCATGCGGGCTCGCGCCCAAGTCCAGCATTTGCGTCTAGACACAGAATGCCAGACTCGGCTCCGCCCCCAGCGTCATTGGCTTTGATTGAAAGCAGCGGGAGCTAATGGCTGCGCTGCTATCAATCTATTCAATCAAGAGCCGAGACCCTGGCCAGAGAGGGTTTACGAATGGGCTCAGGTGAACAAAAAAGAGAGGGGCTGGTGGGCTGGTAAGTGACAGAAGTTTTTTCACCTTAATGCATCCTATGCATTAAGGTGAAAAACCACGAGGGTTTACAACCCCTTTAAGGGCCGTGTCCTTAATCTCCTTTCTCTGTCTCAAAGGTGATACATCAGAGGTCTGTTTAGACCGCTGATACGTCACCAAAGCCCCAAGCAGGGATCCTAAAACATTTTTTAAGAAATAATACAAAAATAATATTGTAAGAAAAAAAATGGTAAAAAATAATTAAAAAAAATTAAAAAGCAAAAATAAAAACCTACTGACATCAGTAGCGGGACTACCACAGTCACAAAGGTCAACCAGGCTCTGGCCTTCTGCCCTGGGTCCTGAAGGTTCTAGTTACGCCACTGATTACACATTCTAATCTACCCCACCCATCTGGTCCAAAAACATTTTATTTTACTCCAATGCCTTCTTCTTATTGGAAATTGAAGATGTAAACTTGATTCCAGTGACAAGAATCAGCAGACTCCTGCAGCTAAGATTACAGATGTATATGAACTTAGGTGGCTGCTCAGCTTGTACAAAACATTAAATGGCTGAGAGGAGCAATCACCGTTTGCAGGTATCTGCACATCCAGCAGTTACCTGGAGTTCAGGACAGATGTCTGAGCTTGGATGCATCTGTTTGCATCTAGCTACGATCATCTGTCCCTAACCGCAGGTAACTGCTGCATGTGCATTTACCCAAGGACAGCCAAAGCTGCTGTCAGCTTGTCATTCATTCACAGGGGCAGAGTGGCAGTAGCTAAATATAAACACTGGTTAATTCCAACTGCAAGAATCGTCTGATTCTTGCCAGCAGAATTTGCAGACCAGCCCCAATTGCCCATGTGAATGAGGCCTAACATTCCTCAGCTTGCAGCAGCTTTCAATTTTTTACCTATTCAATGCCACACTAGATACCTGGAACCTTTCACATAAATCTTTTTAAAATGTGTTTAGAGCCCTGCTATTCTGAAAAGTCAGCAGTTCTAATATCACATTTAAATTGACTACTGATGTCCATTCCCTCAGTGTCAGCATGTGGTGAAATCCACTTTTGTATAATTAGTTTCCTAGCAAGAAACATTGTTCCATTAAGCCCCGATCTCAAATTAAATTGATGAACCTCTAGATGCACCTAAATACAAATACTATACATGGATTAAATGCAACATTTATGCAAATAGCATTAATATGCTGAACAACATATTTTAAGTATCTTATAAATTTAGGACATCTCCAGATATGGTGAATAAAATAGCAAAACCTTCTACGCCATTCAGAACACACCATCTTCGGTTCTTCTTACAGGGGATATTCCTGAGAGGGGATATTCCTCAATTTTCCTTGCACATGACATTTGACTTTGTATTACCCAATTCATGAACAGTAATGAATTGAAAATTCACTTTGAAAGTGACCATGATGACCATGCATTAAAAATTACCACCCATGGTGACAATCACCAGATACTTTGTAAACTGTATTTTTGGGGATGAAACAGTTTCTGGCTATTTAACTTTAAATTGGTTCCAACCTGTTATTTCTCCACCCACCCCCCTCTGCTGCCACGTTTGGCACTTTTTGGGGAGGAGGGGAGCGAGTACCTGGTTTTGGCAGGTACATACTCCCACTTCTAGCTTAGTTCACCGTGGCTCGGGTGAGGACACCGCTGGATGCCTAGACAGGCAAGTGCCCTAATATTAACATTAAGAAATAATTTTGTTTTGGGGGGAGCCTGAACTCCTCTTTAAGCTTTGAAAATGAAAAATAACAACAATCAGGATAATAAGTATATCAACAGTGTTGTTGAAAGACAGAGTGCAGTTTAAAAATGAGTAAAACTTGCATGCAGCAAATTTCCTTTTACCCAAGAAGTGTAACCAATAAAGGTATGTTTCACAATAAAATGATAAACTACTTCACTGTTCTCTAATTCACCAACCAATACAACAACCAACATTTCTTATGTATTGTAAACCATAAACATATTTTTAAATTACCACTGATAACACACCATTTACCACAGAAATATATACTAAGCAATTATGGTTTGCTTCCATCACAAAGGCTAGGGAGGCTCCAGCCTTGGATGTTATGGTTGGAAAAAAGCTGCAGCTCTGCTCCCAAGAATACATCTCTGCTGACTACATGAGGGCAGTAAATATCCTGGTGAAATCTGCTATAGGTTTCAGAAGCACCAATGGCAGAGTGGGACCAGCTAGGAAACTAAGGGCTTTTTCACGTGTGTGTGTTAATTATGAAGAGTGAAGCTAATGCTCATTAACGCGCGCGTGTGTGTGTTTTTTTTAAAAGCATTGAAAAAGAATGCTTGTTAAATGCCCATTAATAAAGTGTTGTTTTTTTAGTTGGAAGTGCTTAAAGGGGAAGTGATATAAAGGAAATGATCTGCTTTGAGGCGTATTTAGGTTGTGCTGTGATAGCAGGAATCTTTGTAAATTCTGTGCAAGATGGATTTGTATACTTTGACCTCCTTGACACCTAGCTTGGTCTAGCTCCCAGTCTAAGGATAATACCCACTTGGTGACTTGTTGCCATATGTGTTTTTCTTTTTTTTTGGTATGCGCCACAATAGCTTGGGGTACTCAGGTTGTATAATTCCGAGTGCTGTTCTAAGTCTTCTGTGAGTACGGATACATTAATATTAGCTGCTTGTTGGTGAAGTCTCTTGTTGACACAAGAAGCTTTGCCTGTGGCAATAATGCTCAATACTTTTGCTCCTGCCTGGCACTCTCAGTACTGCTGGCTGGCTCTCTGATTTTGTCTGCACACAGAAGCAAATGGTTTTACCACTTGGCTGCTCAGTATAAACAGGAGGTTCATGGGGCTGCTCTATCCTAGTTCTATGTTATTTCCTACTGCATTCTGAGATAAAGAAAAAAAATACTAATAAATAATATACAATACTGAGATATACAGCACCTTGAAAAAGTATTCACACCCCTTGGAATTTTCCACATTTTGTCATGTTACAACCAAAAACGTAAATTTATTTTATTGGGGTTTTATGTGATAGACACAAAGTGGCACAAAACTGTGAAATAGAAGGAAAAATAATATATTTATTTGTAAAAAAATTTGAAAACCTATGAAAAGTATGGCGTGCAATACTTTGTAGAACCACCTTTCGCCGCAATAACAGCTGCAAGTCTTTTTGGGTCTGTCTCTACCAGCTTTGCACATCTAGAAAGTGAAATTTTTGCCGATTCTAGTTTACAAAATAGCTCAAGCTCTGTCAGATTGGATGGAGAGCGTCTGAACAGCAATTTTCAACTCTTGCCACAGATTCTCGATTGGATTTAGGTCTGGACTTTGACTGGGCCATTCTAACACATGAATATGCTTTGATCTAAACCATTCTATCGTAGCTCTGGCTGTATGTTTAGTGTTCTGCCCTCACTATGTGTTTGTAGTACAAGGCTTGTCAGACAACTAACAACTTCCCAATAAAGACTGAGGCCGAAAGGTTAACAGTTGTAATCTTTACTGAGAATCAGATTTAAGTTTCTTTAAGTTTAAGTTTTTTTTTAAAACTGCAAAACAGTATGCATTAGCATTAAACATTACATTACAAATGCAATTAGTATCAAGCATGTTACATTAGTGTAAGGCTTTAGTTTACAGAAATTAGGCCTAGCTAAAGGAACTCCCTGGCAGAACCACTACCAAACACACATAAAATGCAGTTGAATTAGTAGAACACTTACTACTTAATTGAATATTAATGTCTACTTACACTTATACTTCCAAGGCCAGTATTAAGAAATAGTGGAGCTATTCCCATGCTTCTTCACTGCAGGAGGTATTAAGCAATATATCTGCTGGACAGAAAGTGGGCGTAATATACTACAGTTCCTGCCAGTAATGGATGCCAATTTAAAGCAACAGTAAGATCATGAATATATACTGTATGGTGATCAGAACACTCCCCACCTGGCATAATAAACGTTATACCACTATGTTTCTTTTTCAAGAAGTAAAACAACTCCAGAGATAGGTCTAAGGGGCACCTTAGGGGTGCCCTGTCTCATGACTTTAACTTGGACCTTTCTAACTGTCATTACTAGGTAGAGTCTTGACAATGAGTCCAACTGGCCATTCATTTCTGTGAACCTGAAAGTCTTTTAGTAGAACAACATCTCCGACTTGCAGGCTAGCCTTGTCAACTTGCCATTTTTTGTGTGACTGGAGCGTCACCAGGTACTGTTGTTTCCATCTTTTCCAGAAGATGTCTTGCTTCCATTGCTTGGTGTATAGGTCTTTGAGCCCAACATCTCCTGTGGGAGGTGTCACTGTTTCAATCTTCAAGTCAAAAGCCAAGTCAAAATGCCAAGTCAAAAGCTTTGCAGGTGTCAAGACTGCTGGCATTTCCGGATCTTTTGACACAGGAACTAAAGGTCGAGTGTTCATGACGGTTATGGCTTCAGCCATAAGTGTGGTGAGAACTTCATGTTGAGCAGATCTGACGATGATTTCGGCTTGCGTAAGATGATTGCTATTGTACTTGTCAGTGTTAGTAGCCCTGCAGAAGGATTTGACTAGGTGAATAAGCTTTCTTATTGCTCGTATGAGCGACTTCCAGCTGGAGAATCTTTCAAACCTTTGTGTGCCAAGATTGCCTCTAGTAGTTATGGTACTGAACGCTGTAACTTGTGCCCGTACCTCTTTGTTGTTGTCTGGTTCCCTAAATTCAAAGGCCTCTAACTGAATGGTCTCTTCAGGTTCCGATCTAGTCAGAAAAGATGGACCTGAGTACCAATTAGTGTGCTTGAGGACAGCCCCTAGTACAGGTCTAGTCCCATGATCAATTGGATTTTGTATCTGTACTCATGTAGTGCCACTGTTCTGGGTGTGTGGACTTTCTGATGCGGGTCACTCTGTTTGACAAGTACATGTAATATCTTCTTGCTGTCTGTGTAAAACTTCAATGCATGGCTCTAAATATCTAGTTCAGCAACGACCAAGTATGCCATTTCCGCTGCTAAGACAGCGTGGAACAATGTGAGCTGGACGTTGGGCTAGTTTGGACTTTCCCATGATAAACTCAACATAACTTTGTCCTTCAAAGTCCATTACTCTAAGGTAGGCTACAGCTGCTATAGCCATAGTGGAAGCATCTGAGAATACGCACAATTATCTTTGCTTTGTGGCAGACAAAGAAACAGGGACAGGGTGAGTTGTTCAAGCTCTATCAATGAGTCCCTCCACAACTTCCACTGCATTTCTTTCTCCTTTCTCTCATAAGAGCCTTACCTTGTATGGTGATGGGAGCTACGAACCCTAGGGGGTCATAAAGGCTGTTGACTGTGGACAAGACACCTCTTCTCGTGAACGTCTTCTCTTCTCTGGATACACTAAATGCGAAGCTGTCGGTTTTCAAGATCCCAACTGAGCCCTGTAAACTCTCAGTATGTCTCTTCCTAGAAGAAGAAGAATTGCAGCATCTGGGTCAAGTGCTGGAATCATGCCTGTTAAGTGCGTCAGATGAGGGTAGTGACGTGCAATTTCAGGCGTAGGGATCTCTGATCTATCATCTGGTATCATATCACATTCTATGAGCGTGGGGAGAGTCAGCTGTGTTTTCCCATCTAATAACTCAACGATGTAGTTGCTTGCTCTTCTCTTTGCTGTCTCCATAACTCCTGAACATGTCTTCAAAGTAAACGGAGTTGAACTTCCTCTGTCACCAGAGCGGTCAAAGAACTCTGTTCTTGCCAGAGATCTGTTACTTTGCTCATCTAAGACTGCATACATTCTGATTTCCCTCTCTCTGAGGCCTGTAGGATACACTTTGACTAAACATATCTTGGAGCATAATCTAGAGCTAAATGTCTCTGTGCAGATTTCCATGCACTTTGAGGTTATTGCTGGTGTTGCACTCTCTTTTCTTATCGTACATCACGGGACACAGAGCCATAGTAGTTACTATGTGGGTTATAGGCCACCTTCAGGTGATGGACACTGGGACAACCTAAGACAGAAAGTCCACTCCCTATAAAACCCCTTCCACTACTGGGAGTACCTCCGTTTTTTCGCCAGTGTCTTTGGTGTTGGTCACGAGTAAAGATGTGCTGTGCTCCACTGGAGCTAGCTATGCAGCCGGTTGCATTCAAAGTGTCTTTTAGGCCAAATTGAATGGTACCCAGGTCTCGTAGTGGAAGATACAAGGTTTTGCCCCTAACGCATCTCTTTTTAAAGAGCTGGACCCCAGGATCCAGTACTTTGATATTTTACAGCCATAAAGTTTTACTGGCGGGGTGCTATCACGGGTCCAGAAGTGGTTTCCCCGAGGGTCCCCGATTCCTGAAGGTTTGTTAACGGAACCCACCGTGAAGGGTGAAGATTGGGTCTGTTTTACCACAGAAAACCCTGCGGCGGGAAAGGTAAGTGGAGTTTTTCTAAGGAATTTTTAAATCTTCTTATGAAATGTCTCCTTTAAAAAGTAATGTTGTCATGCCTAAGTGTCACCACCGGGGGCTGTATGAAGCACGTACCTTCTCATGCTTTCCTCAGAGATCACGCTGTGTCAGGAAGCAGCAGGTTTTTTTCCTCCAGCTAGCAGGTCAGAACTTCCGTGAGTTTGGGGGGGGTTTGCTTCCATCAAACACCCCCCACCTGGGCTAAACTCTCCCCCTCTTCACGGGGAAGGGGAAAGCTGAAATGATCGGCGATTCCATTTTCTTCCACCGCTCCTGCACGGCGGCGGCTCTCAGGTCTCTTCCTCTATAATCCCTCCCTCACACACAAGCCGATACCATTGGATCAGAGGCCGCGCGGGAAAATTCTCGTTTGAAAAAGAGAGGGGGGGGCGATGCGACGGAGGGGGTGGGGCTTAGCGCGGCATTGGCGTCCTCCAATATCTGGCTGCAAGTTGTCGGAGGAACACAAGAGCAAAGAGGGGCATGAAAGAGGTTTGGTGACACAGCCTGTGCTGGCAGCAATCGGTGTATGTCAATCCTTAGGAGACCAGATTAAACAGGTGCTCAAAATTATTCCTGATCAGCAGGCCCAAGATTTGGCCGGGATACCAGGGGCGTTATGTTTTGCAATAGACGCTATGAGAGATTTTATCCTCCAGGCCTCACGACTTACGCTTGGGCTGGTGCATATGCGTAGAGTACTATGGTTGAAAAAATGGTCAGCCGAAGCGCCATGCAAAAAGCTTCTGGCTAGTTTTCCATTTCGCGGTGAACGGCTGTTTGGGGACGATCTGGATAAATACATCTAAAGAATCTCTAATGGGAAAAGTTCCCTTTTGCCAGTTAAGAAGAGGAGTAAGCGTTTTTCTTTTAAGCGAGCTTCTTCTCCAGTGCCAGGACCATCAGCCTCCAGGCAGTCACGACGGCCTCCACTGTCAAGTTCAAGAGGTAAACCTTAGGGTCAACCCCAGGGACAAAAGATGGCCTGGGGAAGGAAACCCACAAAACAAAATACTAAGACCTCCTTATGAAGGGGCGCCTCCGCTCGCTCGAGTGGGGGGGGGGACTTCTGCAGTTCTCAAGGGTCTGGCAAGAAGAGTGTCGAGACAAATGGGTGGCATCCTCAATATCTCTAGGATACAAATTAGAGTTCCGAGAATTCCCATCTCCTCGTTTTCTCAGATCAAACGTTCCCAGGGATCCAGGAAAAAAAAAAGTATCTCTTTCAAGCTTTGGACCATCTTTTGTCTCAAAAGGTGAGATTGGTGGTTCCCATGGAAGAGCAGGGGTTAGGGTTTTATTAAAACCTTTTCACGGTAGCAAAACTAAACAGGGATGTCAGACCCATTTTAGATCTCAAAGATCTAAACCGGTTTTTGAATATCTGCTCTTTTCGCATGGAGTCAATCTGATCAGTGGTCTCCATTCTACAAGGTGGAGAACTGCTAGCGTCAATCAACATCAGGGATGCTTACCTCCATGTACCTATTTTTTCCGCTCACCAGAAATATCTACGCTTCAAGATAGAACATCTTCATTTTCAGTTTGTAGCTCTGCCTTTCGGTCTAGCTACTGCACCTCGAGTGTTTACAAAGGTCTTAGCTCCCTCTTCAGCCAGATTAAGGGCTCAAGGTATAACAATTCTAACTTACTTAGACAATCTACTCTTGATAGACCAGTCAGTAGCCCGCTTAGACCAAAGTTTGGTCACCACAGTCAGCTACCTGGAATACATAGGTTGGATTCTCAACCTAGAGAAATCTTCCTTAAAACCATCAGAGATTGGAATACTTGGGTCTGATCATAGATACAGCTCAGAAGAGGGTGTTCTTGCTCCAGGCAAAGATCAGTTCCATAAGGGAACTTATTCAGTTGGTCAAAGCAAAGAAGAATCCTTTTATTCGACTTTGCAGGAGATTGTTGGGAAAGATGGTGGCTTCATTCAGGGCCGTTCCTTATGCTCAATTTTATTCAAGACTACTGCAAAACAGTGTTCTTTCGACTTGGAACAATAATGTCTAAGCTCTAGACTTCCCAATGCGTTTATCCCCAAAGGTGCGCCAAAGCCTCAGTTGGTGGTTGATAGCCAAGGATCTCCAAAAAGGAAAATCCTTTCTACCAGTTACCTGGAAGGTGGTAACAACAGATGCCAGCCTTCTGAGCTGGGGAGCAGTCCTGGAAGAAGCGTCTGTCCAAGGAAAATGGTTCAAATCAGAAGTGACCTTGCCATCAATATTCTAGAGGTTCAACAAAAAGATCGACAACTTTGTGTCAAGGACAAAGGATCCACTGGCATGTGGAACAGATGCCCTTGTTTTCCTGTGGAATCAGTTTTCACTGATCTATGCATTTCCTCCTGTTCTGTTGCTTCAGTTGCGTCTACAAAGGATCAAGCAGGAAGGAAAGGCGGTGATCCTTGTGCCTCAGCGTGGTCCAGGAGATCTTGGTATGCAGAGATCGAAAAGATGGTGTTAGGAGACCCATGGACCCTACCGCCACAGCCAGACCTTCTCTCGCAGGATCCGGTATTCCATCCTACCTTACAAACGCTAAATTTACCAGTTTGGCTATTGAGACCCACATTCTGAAGAAGCGTGGGCTATCAGGTTAAGTAGTGTCTACTCTGGTTAATGCAAGAAAGCCGGCCTCCAGAATCATATATTATAGAGTCTGGAAGGCATATGTCCCCTGGTGTGAGTCCAGGGGTTGGCACCCCAGGAAGTATGTCATATGTAGGATCCTTGACTTTCTACAGATGGGATTAGAAATGAAGCTGGCCTTGAGTACTATCAACGGCCAGGTTTTAGCCTTATCGGTATTATTTCAATGACCACTTGCTTCGCCCTCTCTGGTTCGTAGCTTTATTCAGGGGGTAACACGGCTTAATCCTCTGGTTAGGTCACCCCTGAACTCTTGGGACTTGAATTTAATCCTGTCAGCATTACAGAAACAGCCTTTTGAGCCCATACGACATATTCCCTTGGTCCTTTTGACAAGGAAACTAGTTTTTCTGGTAGCCATATCTTCTGCAAGAAGGGTATCAGAGTTGGCTGCTCTTTCTTGTAAAGAGCCATATTTGATTATTCACAAGGATAAGGTTGTATTACGTCCTCATCCTAATTTTCTACCGAAGGTAGTGTCAGGTTTTCACTTTAACAAGGATATCAAAGACACAGCATTACCATCACTAGCAACAACAGATATAGAACAGTTAGAACAAGAATTTTCAGAGATAGAAATACAAAAAGTAATAGATTCATTAGTGATAGGGAAAAGCCCAGGCCCGGATGGTTTTACCCCACGGTTTTATAAAACATTTAAAGACGTCTTAATCCCTATTATTAAAAGAACGTTTAACTCTGTATCTACCTCTCAACCGTTTGTCCCGCATAGCCTACAGGCATATATTTCACTCATACCTAAACCGGAAAAGGATCCCTCTTTCTGTGGTAATTATAGGCCAATATCCTTGACTAATATTGATATTAGATTGTATTCAAAGATTATCGCTAACAGACTTACCCCAATAATACCGGCACATATACATCTAAACCAGGTGGGATTTATAAAGGGAGAGAGATAATACGCTTAAAACATTGACACTGGTGGAATATGCCCGGAGACGCTCCATCCCATCCTGCCTGTTGGCAGTGGATGCCGAAAAAGCATTTGACAGGGTGGGATGGAGCTTTCTCAGGGAGACATTAAAGCAGTGGGGGATTGGTCCCCTACTGCAGGATAAAATAATGGCCCTTTATCATAATCCAATGGCCAGAATACGGGCAAATGGGGAGTTATCGGATACAGTAAATATCACCAATGGAACTCGTCAAGGATGTCCATTGTCCCCAATTTTATTTGTATTAGTTAAGGAACACCTTTTAATAGCGATTAAGAATAATGACATTAAAGGCATGAAGGTAGGGCAGATTGACTATAAAATGTCAGTATATGCAGATGACTTGTTATTGTACATCACAAATCCGGTGGTGACAATACCAAATCTAATAGCAGAATTTAAAAGATTTGGAGATTCGAGTAATTTTAAGTTGAATTATAATAAATCTGAGGCCTTATATATTTCTCTGTCTAACTCTTTGGTTGAGCTCCTAAAAAAAAACTTTTCATTTAAATGGCAGGAGGAGGCAATTAAATACCTCAGAATTTTTATCCCTAGAGAGATGAATAAGATACAGGAACTTAACTATCTTCCACTAATACGTAAAATAACAAAGACACTACAACTTTATGATAGAGGGACCTTTTCCTGGATGGGAAGGATAAACATTGTAAAAATGGATATACTGCCTAAAATCATTTATATACTCCAAACGATACCTATATATCCCTTAAGAACCGTAATGAATCAAATCCGTAAGGCTATAGGAAGTTTCATTTGGGCAAAAAAGAGCGCCAGAATAAATAGGAAAACATTATATAGACTAAAAAAGGATGGTGGACTGGCTCTCCCAGACATTTCGTTGTACCTCAGATCAATATTTATAACCAGGATTGTGGATTGGTTCCATAATATGGACAACAAACAATGGGTGAAACTGGAGGAAGAAGTCACAGACATAAAACTGAAATCATTACCTTGGATTAAGAGGGAATATAGACCCCGGGAAAGGGATATGCCCTCCTTGGTCGTATCAACCTTGAAAGTGTGGGACGATTTGATAAAAAGGGGGATAGGATCTACATTGAGAGGTCCAATGACCCCCCTCTTTAGCAACCCGGAATTCCCACTCGCTTTTAAAGCCAAGACCTTCCTAAAGTGGCAAAGGAGGGATGATACGAGGATAGTGGAAATAATGGAAGAAAATAAACTCCCCCCATTGGAGGCCCTTGGTACCGAATATAGAAAGAAATGGTTTCAGCATGGACAACTCCAGCAATACATTTCATCTTTGACGAAGGAGTCCATAATGAATAGACCATTGTTAGGGTTAGAAAAAATACTGTTACAGAAACATAGACCTACACATATCTTATCTGTTGTGTATAAATATTTAATTTCAGAAAACAAGGAGGAAGGGTTACAATACATAAAAATATGGGAGGAGGAACTAGGGATGGTTATCAATAGAGCTAAATGGGAAAAAGCAATTACATTAACTCATAAATTATCAATCTCTACTAGGCATCAAGAAAGAAATTACAAAATACTAGCCAGGTGGTATAAATGCCCAGTTGATATGAACAAAATAAATTCAGATAATACAGACAGATGTTGGAGATGTGAAGTAGCAAAAGGCTCAATGTCGCATATCTGGTATTTTTGTCCAGAAATTCAATCATTTTGGGAAAAGGTATTTAAAATATACAGGGCTACAACCGGGGTAAAGATACAACCAGATATATATGTGGCGATATTGTCAATGATCCCTGGATCAATAAAAAATATAAAAAAGGGAACTTTGAAGTACTATATAACTGCGGCACGTACCGTCATAACTAGAAATTGGAAAAATAAAAAAGCCCCCTCCATAAAAGAATGGGAATGTGAAATGGGAGTGATGCGATCCTTAGAGGAGAGGATGATATTAGAAGGAAGGAGATGAGTATGTACAGGAAGAGCGTGGGAAGAGTCTAGAACCTCGCCGCGATAGGGGAACGAGAAAAAGGGGATAAAGATAGAGCAAATTCTGTGATGAAGAGTTGGAGAAGGGAGGAGAGTTCTTCTGAATTGGAGAAATTATTTTTTTTTTTTTTTTGCTTTTCGGTTAGCTGAGTGGTGTTGTATAAGAGGATTGGTTGAGGGTGTATGATGGGTATGGATTGATGGATGGGGGGTACTGGGATAGTATGGTGTTGCAGATATAGGGGCCGTGCAAAGATAGAGTAACGAATTATATCCAGAAATGTATACAGATGATGCTAGTATAGACCATGGGGATATATAAAATGATCTGAATATTAATTGTGAATGCCCCTATACACCATGATTTATTTTTTTCTGTGTAGATGTATGCATGTGTATATGTTTTATATAAAAATTTTGTAAAAATGTTTGATAAATAAAGATTGTAAAAAAAAAAAAAAACAAGGATATTGTTCTACCTTCATTTGTTAAAGCTTATGGTTTAAAGAGTAAAGTTCTACCTTTTCATATTAAAGTGCACTCCACCAGGGCTGTTAGTACTTCCCAGGCAGTGCATCACCAAGCCTCCATGGCTCAAATCTGCAAGGCCGCAACTTGGTCTTCAGTCCATACATTTACCAGATTCTATCAAGTAGATAAAAGTAAAAGGTCATGAAGATATCGCCTTTGGGCGTAGTGTACTGCAGGCAGCATTATAAGTCATCTAGTCTGTTGGTGCCCTACTTTTGTTGTATCTCCCTCCCTTCAGTTGGCATTGCTATGGGACATCCCACATAGAGACAACTATGGCTCTGTGTCCCGTGATGTACAATAAGAAAATAGGATTTTTATAACAGCTTACCTATAAAATCCTTTTCTTTGAAGTACATCATGGGACACAGAGGTCCCCCCCTTGTTTCTGGTATACACGTGTATTGCTTTGCTACAAAAACTGAGGTACTCCCAGTAGTGGGAGGCGTTATATAGGGAGTGAACTTCCTGTCTTAGGGTGTGCCAGTGTCCATCACCTGAAAGTGGCCTATAACCCACATAGTAACTACTATGGCTACGTGTCCTGTGATGTACTTCAAAGAAAATGATTTTACAGGTAAGCTATTATAAAAATCCTATTTTTGCTCCCCACCATGATCTTCTTGGGTTACCGGGTGCTCTGTTTTCAATGGTGCTGGTCCTGGGTGCAACACAGACAGATGTTTGTCATTATTGCATTCTTTGCACCGTATTGCTTTCACACAGTCTTTTGCAAGATGTTGAGTTGAACCACAGCATCTGAAACAAATTCGCTTGTCCTTAAGATAAGACTTGCGCTCCTCTATTGTCTTGCTTCTAAAACTCCTACATTTTCTCAGTCGATGAGGCTTGTTATGTAGCGGACACTGCTTGTCTGGGTTCTCAATTTTCATTCCTGAGCTTTTATCTTGGTTGGCTTCAGACTCAGACGGTACTTCTGTCTTTCGTACAGACACTGTTGCTCTGTGTTCTTTATTATGCGCTGATGGTTGTTTCATTGTCTTTACAGTGCTTGAGCCTCCCATGTTCAAAAAGGTGAAGCTTGGGTCATTGCACATTTTAGCTTGATTCAAAATGAACTTTGCGAGGAAGGAGAAAGGTGGAAATGCCACTCAATGATCTTCCTTGTATTATGATGCTTGCATGATCCATCTTTCTTGTAAGTTGTAAGGAAACGTCTCGATTATCGGGTTGACTCCAAGTGCTCTATCCAAATATTAGAGGCCTGGCAGGTATCCACCAGCTTTTGCAGGTTCCAGCTCTAAAAGTATGTCTCCAAGCTCTCTCAGCTTCAGATTGTCTGTTATTTTTGCATAATTTTAAATTTTCTTCAGAAGTGCATCTTCAATTACTTCAGGTGACCCATAGCAGTCTTCCAATCTTTGCCATACCATTGTAAGCCCTGCTGTCGCATCATGAACTTGAACTGACCTGATTCTTTTGGCTTGTTCAGAAGACTCTGGTCCGAGCCATTTGGAGTACTCTCAAGCTTTTCTCTTTCTGCCAGATTTAAGTTTTGAGTGCTCCTTATAAAAGATGACTTCCAGGCCCAATAGTTTTTTGGATGGTCGTCAAACTTCAATAGACCAGAGCTCACCATTTCACGGTGTATCAAGTATTTTGTCACATCTGTGGCTCCTGCTGCCTCAGGTGAGCCTTTTCTGGGAACAAACACAGGGCATGTTTCTGACTGATATGACAGCGGGGGTGTTTCCTTAAATCCACTCTGGTTGTGTGGTTGTGCTCCCTTGCTGCAAGTCTTTCTGAATAGGCTAGATTTATGTTTTCCTGAGAAGGGATTATGCCACCATTCATTCGGCTTTTTGAAGGACCATCAGATTGGTCTCTGAGTATGTAATCACTTGGCTTTTCATATTGTAGTTCTGGCTCAGTCTTGTAGCATCGAATGATATCAAAGTTGTCTGCTGCTAGCGGGACCTTTGATGATTTTGATGCATCATTAGACTGTTGATCAGTGCACATGGTCGCATGCAATTGTACATACTCACTGGTGCGTTGGATTGCACTGAGAGGTGTCATCTGCATTTCTATCACAGACCGTTCTCTGTACTGTTCTTCGGCAACTCTCATGAGAACCTCGGCTTCAGCTAAGGCTGCTGAAGCAGTTTTTTCTTGCTTGAGAATATGTAAAGATACTTTCAACTCTGCTTTTCTTCTAAGTGCTTCAGCTTTACTTTTAAGCGCTCCAGCTTCACTTTTTAGCTTTAATCATATGATGTTATGAATCATATTATGTTCTTTATCTATGCGATCCTGTTCTCTTATCAATCAGCTGGCAGCTGCAGCACTGGTGGACGACAGGTTAGAGCAGCTTGAATGTCTAGAGCTAGTGCGCTTGGACCTGGCAGCTTCAGCACTAGCTGATGTCTGATCCGATTGACTAGAGCTTGAGCAGCGTGACCTGGTCTTTGGCATACTGTATGTGCTTTCCTCTGCTTGTGTATGCTGAGGGATGGCTGGTGTAGTATCCTGATCTGTGTGCTGCATGATGAAACAGATTACTTCCCTATAGTAGGTGAACAAGTATGTTGCGCTTAAATGAAATAAACAATAAATAAATAATATAAACAAGTGAGTCCAGGAGTCAAACGTGACACAATAGTGAAAGTTTCAATGCTGTGTCACGAACTTCCTCCACCTTGTGCGACCACCACCAAAAAAAAAATAGGATGTGCCCTTACCAAAGAGCGTTGACCACCTACTACGGGGGGGGGGTCAACATAGGCTTGTATGTCTGGAAAAACTCCACGTCTGTAATGAGGTCCGCTCAACAGAAAATTCAAGCCACCACCAGGGAAAACATCAGGTTTCTTTTACTCCAACCGTGACATCAGGTCAAATAGTGTAAAACCTTTTTTACCAGGATTTAATAAAGGTAATGCATTTACCGTATATACTCGAGTATAAGTCGAATTTTTCAGCACATTTTTTTGTGCTGAAAGTGCCCCCCTCGACTTATACTTGAGTCAAGCACTTTTCTGCAGCAAAAAATTTCATTTTCCGAACCGACTTTGGGGCCCCGTATCTCAGGGCCACTTGGTGCTAGGAACCCCAAATTTGGTATGCAAACCCAGTGGAACTGGTACCACAACATATCCAAAGATGAAGTTCCTAGCACTAAGGGGCCCCAAGATACGGGGCCCCAAAATCGGTTCGGAAAATGTCATTCTCTGCTGAAGAAAAGTGCTTGACATTTTCTGAACCGACTTTGGGGGCCAATATCTCAGGGCCACTTGGTGCTAGGAACCCCAAATTTGGTGTGCAAACCCATTGGAACTGGTACCATAACATATTCAAAGCTGGGGATACGGGGCCCCAAAACCGGTTCGGAAAATGTCATTCTCTGCTGCAGAAAAGTGCTTGACATTTTCTGAACTGATTTTTGGGGCCCTGTATCTCGGGGCCACTTGGTGCTAGAAACTCCAGCTTTGGAAATTTAATGGTGCTAGTTCCACTGGGTTTGCACACCAAATTTGGGGTTCCTAGCACTAAGTGGCCCCGAGATAAAGGGCCCCAAATTCGGTCAACTGTGTCCATCTGCAGCAATGTCATTTCAGGACCCTTTGGGTTCAGAGACCCCAAATTTTGGCTGCAGCTAGGGGGCATCTAGGAACCCTTAACTACTGAGTTTCAAGTTCAGGGGACCTATGGCTGCAAATGGGCACAGTGAGGCATGCAAATGGGCACAGTGATGCTGCAAATGGGCATTGTTGACCCTCTTTTCCACTTACAATAGCTGTGCATTTCTCACCCTCGTCTTATACTCGGGTCAATAAGTTTTTCCCATTTTTTTTGTAGTAAATTAGGGCCTCGACTTATACTCGGAACGACTTATACTCGAGTATATACGGTACATGAAAAGAAAACAGCATGTACTGAACAAAGTGGTTTCAGAGGTAGATTCTCCAAAGTGATGACAGGAAATTACGCTATTGCTCGACCGGTTTCGTCAATAATCTGACTTCTTATGGAACATACTTTTACTGTTTTAGTATTAAACATTACATTACAAATGCAATTAGTATCAAGCATGTTGCATTAGTGTACATTAGCTAACAGAAATTAGGCCTAGCTAAAGAAACTCCCTGGCAGAACCACTAACAAACACACATAAAAATGTAGTTGAATTAGTAGAACACATACTACTAAATTGAATACTAATGACAGCCTGCTCCAAGGCCAGTATTAAGAAATATTGGAGCTATTCTGTCAGAGAGCTCACCTGGCTGACCGCGGTGCTGGTGTGCGCCGGGGCGCGTTGTCACGTCCGTTCCTGAGCGTGCTGCTGTCCATGTCCCTGCAGCCTCTGGTCGGTGTACTGGCGTGCGGGCGCGTGGGCGTGCGCGCGCGCCTGTGAGCGTCGACGTGCATGTGCACGCGCTGTTTGGCGCCAATCGGCCTATTTAGGTTTGCCATGCACTCTGCTCGGTGCTGCCTGATCATCAGCTCCCGGTTCCTTAGCTTCCCAGTACCTGTTCCAGTGTTCCTGATCTCCTGACGACCCGGCTTGCCTCTGACTCTCTTTTGATTGCTGCCCATACCTGACCTTGGCTTGTTTGACCCTTCTTCTGCCTGCTCCTTTGTACCGTGCTGCCTGTCTATTGCCGAACTCTGCCTGTACCCGGACCTGTTTGCCTGTGTTCCAGTTCACCATCTGCTGCTTGAAGTTCCTTTTCCATCCAGCACCTGGATCCCTCATCAGGCTCTCTTACCATTCCTTACTCCCGTGCCTCCTGTCCATTCTACCAGGGGCCGCGAGTGGGATACGTACGGGAGACCACCCTCTGCCCAAGCGGACTCACCGGTCTGGTAAGTAAAGTCTGACAGTATCAGGCAGCCATGACCGAGTCCGGGCAGGGGGCCTCCCCCATGGATGAACTTTGCAGACACCTGGTGGGTCTTACCCAAGCCGTGAAGAGCCTTCAGGAAGGCTATGCAAGATTGGAGGAGCGAGTTTCGGTCCTGTCCTCTCCCTCTGATCCCCAGGGAGCATTTTCTGCTGGACTCTCATCTGCACCCTCCGTGGTAATGCTTCCTCCTGAAAGGTACCCACTCCTGAAAGGTTTGCCGGTGAGTGCAGCAAGTACAGTGCATTTCGCAATGCCTGCGAGCTCTATTTTGCTTTGCAACCACACACCTTTTCTTTAGAAGCAACAAAAGTGGGCTTTGTTATTTCACTACTGTCCGGTGAACCCCAAACCTGGGCCCACCGCCTGCTGGAACAAAAATCAGCATCCTTGGATAGCTTAGATGCCTTTTTCATGGCCATGTCCCAACTGTATGAGGATCCACAGTTGACTGCGACTGCAGAAGCCGCTCTGCACTCTCTTCAGCAGGGTCGCAGGGCAGTAGAAGATTATGCAGTGGAGTTCAGACGCTGGAGCTCCGACACCAACTGGAATGACGCCGCCTTGCGTCACCAGTTCAGAATGGGACTTTCGGACCCACTAAAAGACGAGCTGGCATGTGTTGGGATACCCCCTTCCTTGGATGAACTCATCAACCTGTCCATCCAGATTGACCGTCGTTTGAGGGAACGATGGTCAGAAAGGTCCTCTCACAAGTTCCGCCCTACTTGGATGCTACCTAAGGTTCCCAGTGTGGTCAGTCAGCTTCCTCCCATCTCCACCGCACCTGCTCTGGACGCCCCAGAGCCTATGCAGCTTGGCTTGCTTCGTCCCACACTGACTCCTGAAGAAAAACTGCGTAGACGAGCCCCCAATCTTTGTCTGTATTGCATTGAACCCGGGCACTACGTGAGGGCCTTCCCCAACAAGATGCGGAAGTGCCTTCCTGCTTCTTCGTTTTGTGCATCTTTTGTACCTAAGACCGGTTCTCACCTTGCTCTCTCCATCATTTTGCAGCTTCCAGAAGGGACTACCCCAGTGACGGCCATCATTGATTCCGGTGCCTGTAGTTGCTTCGTTGACCTGACTTTCGCTTCCGATCTCCGTATTCCACTTCAACCTAAAACCCAAGGACTTACAATACACCTGGCAGATGGCTCTACCCTTCGTTCTGGCCCGGTCACCCAAGAAACCATCCCTTTCCTGGCCATCGTTGGCACCCATCACCAGGTACTCCTTCGTCTTGATGCCATCTCCTCTTCCCTCTTTCCCATCATCTTGGGAATATCTTGGCTGCAAGCCCATAATCCCAGCATTAACTGGACCACTGAGGAAGTTATTTTTCCTTCCGAATACTGTCAACAACACTGCCTGTACAGGTCTTCTACTGAAACCTCTCCTCTCCTTTGTCTGGACTCAGATCTGGAACTACGACAGTCCATTCCTGAACCCTACCGAGACTTTGCAGATGTATTTAGCAAGAAAGGAGCAGAAACATTTCCTGAGCACAGGCCTTGTGACTGCCCTATAGAGCGTCTACCGGGAACTGAGGTCCCTTTCCGAAGAACCTTTCCGCTAACTGAGCAGGAGTTAAGCACACTAAAAACCTACATCGACGAAAACTTGGAAAAAGGGTTTATCCGCCCTTCTACTTCTCCAGCCAGTACGGGCATCTTTTTCGTAGAAAAGAAAGACCATTCCCTAAGTCCCTGCATAGGTTATCGGGAATTGAATAGGATAACTATAAAGAACCGCTATCCTCTACCCTTAGTACCTGAACTTTTTCAAAGGTTGGGATCCGCAGTCGTGTTCACAAAGCTTGATCTTCGGGGAGCTTATAATGTAATTTGAATCCGGGAAGGGGACGAGTGGGGGCACTTCGAGTACCTTGTCATGCCCTTTGGCCTCTGCAACGCTCCTGCACCATTCCAGCACTTTGTCAATGACATTTTCCGTGACTACCTGGACTTGTACGTAATTGTGTATCTGGACGATATTCTGATCTTCTCCTCTTCACTGGCCGATCACCGCAAACATGTCCGGAATGTCCTAACCCGGCTCAGACTGCACGGCCTCTATGCAAAATTAGAGAAATGTGAATTTGAATTCCACAGCATCCAATTCCTAGGTTTAATCATCTCGGTGGATGGCATCAAGATGGACCCTCAGAAGGTGTCTGCCATCCTGGATTGGCCTGCGCCCGTGGATAAAAAAGGTGTGCAACGCTTCATCGGTTTTTCTAATTTTTACCAGAAGTTTATTAAGGGGTTCTCAGCAATAATCGCCCCAATAACCGAACTAACCAGGCAGGGAACCAGATTCTCTTGGACTCCTCTGGCCCAGACAGCTTTTGAGAAACTTAAAGAGCTTTTCACATCAGCTACTATCCTGAAACACCCTAATCCTGCTTTACCGTTTGTCCTGGAAGTCGATGCCTCAGAAATAGCAGTTGGAGCGGTTCTGTCTCAGCGGCCAGGTGCCAAAGCTCTTTTGTACCCAGTGGCGTGTTTCTCACGCAAGCTTTCAGTCTCGGAAAGGAACTATGATGTGGGAGATCGGGAACTTCTTGCTATCAAATCAGCTCTGGAGGAGTGGCGTTACCTTCTGGAGGGTGCTGCTCATCCCATCTTGGTGTATAAAGATCACAAAAATCTGGAGTATTTGAGGACAGCCAAAAGATTGAGACCACGGCAAGCCAGATGGGCACTTTTCTTTTCCCGATTTCAATTCCATATAACCTATAGACCAGGCTCGAAGAACATTAAGCCAGACGTGCTCTCGCGTATGTTTTTGGATTCTGAAAAAACTCTGCCTACTGACACGATCCTTCCCTCTGGAAACTTTTTGCTCCTTCAAGTGGACCTTTTGACCCGGATAAAACAAGCCTCTGTGGGAATGTCCCCATATCCTGAAACCAATCTGAGTGACGGCCTGTTTTGGCATGAAGATAAAATCGTAGTCCCGGCACCTTTACGGGTGACGGTGATGTAACTTTGCCACGACTATAAATTACCTGGACATTTTGGCGTGTTGAAAACTATAGAGTTGGTGCAGCGCACCTTTTGGTGGCCTCAACTGTCCAGTGATTTCAAAAGTTATGTGGACTCATGCACCACTTGTGCCCGAAGCAAAAACAGCCGGACAAAGGCTTGGGGCCTACTAAAACCTTTACCCATTCCAGAGAGACCATGGAAAAGGATATCGATGGACTTTATCGTAGAACTCCCTCCATCGGAGGGATTTTCCACCATTTTTGTTGTCATCGATAGTCTATACAAGATGGCACATTTCTTGCCCATGAAGGGCACACCCTCGGCCATGGACACCGCAAAAATTTTTGTTAAAGAAGTGGTGAGGCTGCATGGAGTCCCGGCAAGTATTGTGTCTGACCGCGGAGTCCAATTTACTTCGAGGTTCTGGAAGGCTCTCTGTGGTTCCCTGGAAATAGAGTTAGCATTCTCATCAGCCTACCATCCCCAGACAAATGGGCAAACAGAGAGAACCAATCAAACCCTAGAGCAATACCTTTGCTGCTTCTCTGCATTCTCGCAAAATGACTGGGTCTCTCTACTACCTGTTGCAGAGTTTAGTTACAACAACTCATTGCATTCAACTATCAACCAAACGCCATTCTTTGCTAACTACGGTTTTCATCCTTCCTTCTTGCCGAGCTCATTACCCGAGTGTACTGTTCCTGCAGTTGCTGAAACCGTGGATTTTTTCTCCTCTAACAATAAACTTTTGCAGGAAACAATGGTCAAGTCTCAAGAGTACAACAAGATTATGTATGATAGGAAGAGGCGTGGAGAACTGATTCTGGAAACCGGCAACCAAGTGTGGTTATCCACCATTAACCTAAAGATGGCCTGTCCCTCAAGGAAATTAGGCCCCAAATTCATGGGTCCCTTCCCTGTAAAGAGGAAGATAAATGATGTCGCATATGAGCTTGATCTGCCTGATTCTTTAAAAATACACCCGGTATTTCACGTGTCTCTGTTGAAGCCTGCTGTTCCGAATCCCTTTACTGGCCGTAGGACCGGCCCACCTAAACCTGTCATAATTAATGACGAAGAAGAGTTTGAGGTTGAGGCAATCTTGGATTGCAGAAGGAGGAACAACAGAATTCAATATCTCATCAAGTGGAAGGGATATGGGCCGGAAGACAACTCCTGGGAGCCTGAGAGCAATTTGCATGCCCCAGAACTTTTACGGTCTTTTAAGAACGTCCATGCTTCCAAGCTGGCTCAGCTGGGCATCCGGAGGCTGCCCTTTAGGAGGGGGCACTGTCAGAGAGCTCACCTGGCTGGCCGCGGTGCTGGTGCGCGCCGGTGCACGTTGGCGCGCTCGTTCCCGTGCATGCTGCTGTGCATGTCCCTGCAGGCGCTGGTCGGTGTACTGGCGTGCGTGCGTGTGTGTGCGGGCGCGTGTGTGCGTGCGTGTGCGCACGTGCACCTGTGAGCGTCGGCATCCACGTGCGCACGCTGTTTGGCGCCAATCGGCCTATTTAGGTTTGCCATGCACTCTGCTCGGTGCTGCCTGATCATCAGCTCCGGGTTCCTTAGCTTCCCAGTACCTGTTCCAGTGTTCCTGATCTCCAGACAACCCGGCTTGCCTCTGACTCTCCTTTGATTGCTGCCCGTACCCGACCTTGGCTTGTTTAACCCTTCTTCTGCCTGCTCCTTTGTACTGTGCTGCCTGTCTGTTGCCGAACTCTGCCTGTACCCGGACCTACCTGCTTGCTCCTGCTCAGCACCTGTTTGCCTGTGTTCCAGTTCACCATCTGCTGCTTGAAGTTCCTTTTCCATACAGCACCTGGATCCCTCATCAGACTCTCTTACGATTCCTTACTCCCGTGCCTCCTGTCCATTCTACCAGGGGCCGCGAGTGGGATACGTACAGAAGACCACCCTCTGCCCAAGCGGACTCACTGGTCTGGTAAGTAAAGTCTGACATATTCCCATGCTTCTTCACTGCAGGAGGTATTAAGCAATATGTCTGCTGGACAGGAAGTGGGTGTAATATACTACAGTTCCTGCCAGTAATGGATTCCAATTTAAAGCAACAGTAAGATCATGAATATATATTGTATGGTGATCAGGCTTCCTCCCACACTCCAAAGACATGCTGGTAGGTTAATTGGATCCTGTCTAAATTGTCCCTAGTATGTATGAATGTGAGTTAGGGACCTTAAAGTGTAAGCCTCTTTGAGGGTAGGGAATGATGTGAATGTACAATGTATAGGTAAAGCGCTGCGTAAATTGACGGCGCTATATAAGTACCTGAAATAAATAAAAATAAAACCAGAACATTTAGGGTTCTCCTGCTGGAAGGTGAACCTCCCCCCCAGTCTCAAGTCTTTTGCAGACTCTAATGCCACGTACACATGATCGGAAATTCGGCCAGCAAAAGACCGATGAGAGCTTTTGATCGGAAAATGTGACCGTGTGTATGCTCCATCGGACTTTTGCTGGCCAATTTTCAGCCAGCAAAAGATTGAGAGCATTTTCTCAATTTTTCGGTTGGAAAAAGTTCCTATCCAACGCGCAAAATTCCTACGCATGCTCGGAAACAATTCGATGCATGCTTGGAAGCATTGAACTCCATTTTCTCGGCTTGTCGTAGTGTTGTACATCACCGCCTTTTTGATGGTCAAAAGTTCAGCAAACTTTTGTGTGACCGTGTGTTTGCAAGGCAAGCTTGAGCGGAATCCCGTCAGAAAAGCCATCATATCTTTTTCCGACCAAAATCCCGATCGTGTGTACGCAGCATGACAGGTTTTTTTGTAAGATTACCCTGTATTTGGCTCCTTAGGGGCTGAGTAAAGGGGGCTGAATACAAATACACACCACACGTTTCAGATATTTATTTGTAAAAAAAATTGAAAACCATTTACATTTTCCTTCCACTTCACAATTATATGCCACTTTGTGTTGATCTATTACAATAAATTCAAATAAAATACATTTATGTTTTTGGTTGTAACGAGACAAAATGTGGGGTATAAATACTTTTCAAGGCACTGTATATTTAGGCAAGACCACTTTGCTGTGTGTAACCTGATGTGATTTAATATGCCCTCAGGAGTTAGTTACTACAGATGGAGGTCATAATAGCTTGCAGGTCCTAACACTGAGGCATGGTTTACATGTTTCCCATTATGCCTACACTGGCTAGCAGGTGCATCTATTAGTACCGACTTGTTGCTTGCTCTTTAGCAGAATATACTGTATGTGGCATAGGAGAGTCATGCTACAGAGCGCACCTGGAGCAGGTAGATAAAAGTATACAGAAGATGATGCTGCAGATGGACAAGAGTAGCAGTGCAGTAAAAGGGGGCATAGGTAGTATATGGAAATGTCCAAAAGGAAACATGTCATATAGAATGGAATACTAATAAGGGAAGATAGATGCGGGACAGGGTAGGTTACTGAGGAACCATCCTGTGTCCGAACAGTCACATTGTCTTGTATTGGGCTGAGTGGGGTGGTAATGCACAAGAAGCTGCTGCCATTTTTTTAAAGGCAGCAGAACTGGGATATCATTCAACTGATTTCATAGAAGGGGTTGTTGGATACATGTAAGGGAGCTCAGTTTCCAAAATATGAAGTCCTCTGAGTGTATAAGGCAAAATAGTTTTTTTTAGTTTTGGACAGAGTGGAGATGGATTAGAACCCCTGTCAGTTTGTATTGTTGTCTGTGCTTCTCTACTTGTCCTTCTCTATTTGGCGTGTTTACTGTTATCATTGAAAGTAAAGAAAATTCCAAATTTTGGGTTGTCCCCAGAAAAGTAACAGAGGGGAAATCTTCCAATGGGGACACTAGTTCTAGTGACCTGGAGGTCCCCAAGGAATACCCCTAATTTGCAGGGATTTCCTTCACTTCCTGTTTGGCGCTGGGACAGGAAGTGAATGGAAATCTCTGCAAATGGATACAGATGACAAAAAAACTGACAGAGGTTATAACCCTCACTTGCACATTTCAAAATGTATCAAACCGTTTTGCCTATAGTTCTGCTCATAAAGAACTAAACACACAACAAACTACTTGGCGAGTCAGAAGGCTGTAAAAATCATGTTCAGATATCTAAAATGTACATTGTTGTTCTGGGACAGTTAGGACTTTCAATGTAAGTTCAATGGCCTTTGAATATATATTCAATGACAGAGTAGATGCAGTGCATTTGCATATAATGTTTGTTGCATTCCTTGTCTATGTGATTAAGGCCTAAGCCACAGGGCCAGTTTTTGGTAGTACAGTCTTGCTGTTAAAATGGTCTTTAGCATTGGAGCATGGAAAGCTGACCAGTTGGACAAATGTATATAGCCCTAAGGGTACCTATAGGCACAGCAGGACAGCCAACTGTAATGGTATAATTTGACAAGCCTCCAGAGACTTCAAGGAATAAGCAATATATTTACAGGAGTGTTTTTATCTAATACGAGCAATTTGACCAATAGTGTCTATCCAAGGAGGGAATTAGATCAATGGTGCTGGCAAATGCAACCAGAACTATATATCTCCAAAAGGGAATCAATAGTCATTGGGGGCATTTTTTAACTTGCTTAATGTAATGTTGCTCCAGAGGGTGGCCGTCTGGCAGTATCAGAAAACCCACTTATACCTTTAAATCTCAAAATTATGCAACTGTCATTCTAATGTAGCTTAGTAATGTATTTATTTGATTAAAGCATACTGGTAATTATGGCACAGGTGTGGGGAAAGTAGTAAGTGACTTATCACCTCAGTGGGATTAAAGTTTGGTGACTAATACAAAACACCTGAATATCTGATATCCTGTGATAGAAGAAAAATCTGCTTTCTGTTGGTATTTTTTGCGCCACATTTACATTCACTCAGCTAATTTTGAACCCATTTCTGCATCATTCATGTCATTATTTGAGAACTCCTTTTTTTGTGTTTTTCATTTGTTCTATGTTCATTACTACTATGTAGAAAAATAACCGTTTTTCATCTAATAATGTAATGTTCAGAATGTATACTTATACAATTTAATCTTTTATAGCATTTCTGCAAATCTGGAGAACCAGTCTGTGGACATAATGGCGAAACATACAGAAATGTTTGCAGTGCATATTATGATCGGATGGCTGTGGATTACAATGGACGATGTCAAGATGTGGGAATATTCTCAGACCACAATTTTCATACTGAGTGTTCTTCAGTACAGTGTCCCCCGATTCCTAAATTTGGCTGTAATCCAATAATACCTCCTGGTAAGCAAGTGAGCAATAATAATAGATCATATTTGTTGTAGCTCTGTCATATCATCAAACAACATTTTCATTCTTTAAAATGTGGACATGTCCAGCTAATGTTAATATGCTTGAAGAGGTGGATAAATAAAGAACGTCAGAAGTGCTTTAATCCTTATCTTTTCTAGAAAAAAATGCTGCTCTAGGCTCCTTTCAATACTGGTCACATATCCAAAGACCTAGGCACCTGAATATGTGATCTTTGATAAAGGCAAAGCGCAATGATCGATTGGCTGACCACTTTTACCAGTGTTTATGTGACCGAGTGCCTAAGCTTAAAGACAGTTATGCAGCACTAGGGGTAGATTGAAACTGCAGTTGCTTTCTAAAAGGGATTTCAGCTCTTCTGCGCTTAGTCGTTATTTATTCCTACTAGTTAGTCTCTTAAAATAGTTTGACTATAGGTCCACCTCAGCAAAGAAAATGTAAACTTTATTGTGCATTGCCATCATTTTGAAATCGTTTTAGTGGTATAAATAATTTGTAAATCATATATCTAATTGTACAGTACAGTACACAGCCTGAGTATTCATAGGCCCTGGGTTAAAGGCTGGTAAGGTGACTGGACGCTGGCAAGCTATTGAGGCACCTTACTCCATGAGTACCCCAAAAGGGGAATACCCTCATCAATAGCTATGCCAGAAACCAAGTAAAAGGCAGCCACAATAAAAGCTCATGCAAACATTCGCTCTGCTTTCATAACACTCAAGCTCAGAACGCCAATGCTTCCCTTTGCAGGACCCAAATTTAACAACATTTTCTGCATCTGATTCTAGCTCTGTCTAAGACATGCAACAAGCAGCCATCATGACTAAGGCATACTTTTCTGCTACTATGTCATAATTCCTCAGACAACTAACAGTTTTAACCACTTGCCTACTGGGCACTTAAACCTCCCTCCTGCCCAGACCAGTTTTCAGCTTTCAGCGCTGTCACACTTTGAATGATAATTACTCAGTCATGTAATACTGTACCCAAATAAATTTTTTGTCCTTTTTTTCATACAAATAGAACTTTCTTTTGGTATTTGATCACCTCTGGGTTTTTTATTTTTTGCGCTATAAATGAAAAACGATGGAAAATTTTGAAAAAACAAAAACACATTTTTCTTAGTTTATGTGATAAAATTTTGCGAATTATTAATTTTTCTTCATAAATTTTGGCCACAATTTATACTGCTACACATCTTTGGTAAAAATAACCAAAATTAGTGGATATTATTTGGTCTGTGTGAAAGTTCGAGAGTCTACAAGCTGTGGTGCAAATCAAAAAAAATGAATCACACCTGATGTACTGACGGCCTATCTCATTTCTTGCGACGAACAAGCCAGGAAAGTACAAATACCCCCCAAATGACCCCTTTTTTGAAAGTAGACATTCTAAAGTATTTAGTAAGATGCATGGTGAGGTTTTTGATGTTGTCATTTTTTTCCCACAATTCTTTGCAAAATGAAGATTTTAATTTTCTTTTTTTTCTACAAAATTGTCATTGTAATAGGTTATTTCACTCACATGGCATGTGTATACCACAAATGACGCTCCAAAATACATTCTGCTACTCCTCCTGAGTATGACTTTTTCACAGCCTGGCCACATACAGAGACCCAATATGCAGGGAGCACCATCAGGTGTTCTAGGAGCATAAATTACACTTTTACAATTAATTATCTCATTTCTCAACCACCTATTAGGCCGGGTTCACACTGGTGCGACTTGTCAGCCATCTTACTTTGGATACGACTTTGCCCTGCGACCTGAAGCCGACATACGTCCAACTTTCAATGAACGGGGACTTGACTTGGATCCCCGCCAATACCAGGCACTGCGTTTGGTATAAATCTTGAGGGGGAACGCCACGCCAAATTAAAAAATCGGCATGGGTTCCCCCTCCAAGAGCATACCAGGCCCTTCGGTCTTGACTTGACTTGGATCCCCGCCAATACCAGGCACTGCGTTTGGTATAAATCTTGAGGGGGAACGCCACGCCAAATTAAAAAATCGGCATGGGTTCCCCCTCCAAGAGCATACCAGGCCCTTCGGTCTGATATGGATTTTAAGGGGAACCCCCTATGCCGAAAAAACGGCGTGGGGGGTCCCCCAAATCCATACCAGACCCTTATCCGAGCACGCAGCCCGGCCGGTCAGGAAAAGGGGTGGGGACGTGCGAGCGCCCCCCTCCTGAACCGTACTAGGCCGCATGCCCTCAACATGGGGGTGGGTACTTTATGGCAGGGGTGCGCCCTGCGGCCCCCCCACCCCAAAGCACCTTGTCCCCATGTTGATGAGGACAAGGGCCTCTTCCCGACAACCCTGGAGGTTGGTTGTCGGGGTCAGCAGGCTTTTCGTAATCCGGGAGCCCCCTTTAATAAGGGGGCCCCCAGATCCCAGCCCTCCGCCCTATGTGAATGAGTATGGGGTATATCATACCCCTACCCATTCACCTGGGGGAAAAAAAGTGTCAATAAAAAAAAACACACTAGACAGGTTTTTAAAGTAATTTATTAGGCAGCTCCGGGGGTATTCTTCCAACTTCGGGGGCCTCTTCCTTCTCCGCGCTCTCTGGCCTCTTCTTCCTGCTCTCTGGCCTCTTCTCCCGCTCTCCGGTTCTTTTGCCGGGCTCCTCCGCTATCTTCTGCTCTTTTGCTAGCAGTGGCCCAGTCTTCTCCGTCTTCTTCCAATGTTGACACGACGCTCTCTCCCGCTGTAATGCCATGTGCGAGGTGTGCAATGACTTATATTAGGTATGGGGCATGGTCACCAGGTGATGTCATTCGGTGTCTCCGCCCATTATGACATCACCGTCCCATCATGCCCTGGGTGGTGACATAATGGGCAGAGTCACCGAATGACATCACCCGGTGACCACGCCCTATACCTATATAAGTCGTTGCGCACCTCCTACACGACATTACAGCGGGAAAGAGCGTCGTGTCAACATTGGAAGAAGACCGGAGGGAATAAGACGATGGAGAAGACCGGGTCACTGCTAGCAAAAGAGTGGCAAAAGAGCAGAAGATAGCGGAGGAGCCTGGCAGAAGAACCAGAGAGCGGGATAAGAGGCCGGAGAGCGCGGAGAAGAAGGAAGAGACCCCCGAAGTCGGAAGAAGACCCCCGGAGCTGCCTAATAAATTACTTTAAAAACCTGTCTAGTGTGTTTTTCTTTTATTGACACTTTTTTTCCCCAGGTAAATGGGTAGGGGTATGATGTACCCCATACTCATTCACATAGGGCGGGGGGATCTGGGGGCCCCCCTTAGTAAAGGGGGCTTCCGGATTTCGATAAGCCCCCCGCCCGCAGACCCCAAAAACCAACGGCCAGGGTTGTCGGGAAGGGGTCCTTGTCCTCATCAGAATGGGGACAAGGTGCTTTGGGGTGGGGGGGCCGCAGTGTGCCCCCCTGCCCCAAAGCACCCACCCCCCCATGTTGAGAGCATGCGACCTGGTACGTTTCAGGAGGGGGGGCGCTCGCTCGTCCCCACCCCTTTTCCTGACCGGCCGGGCTGCATGCTCGGATAAGGGTCTGGTATGGATTTGGGGGGACCCCCACGGCATTTTTTTCAGCGTAGGGGGTTCCCCCTACAATCCATACCAGACGCAAGGGCCTGATATGCTCTTGGAGGGGGAACCCATGCCAGTTTTTTATTTAAAATTTGGCGCGGAGTTCCCCCTCAAGATCATCTGAGCACAAGTCGCATACCAAAGTCGGATCATGCAAGGTGGCGATCCAACTTCAATGATAGTCAATGGGCTGAAGTAGGATCAAAGTCGGACCAAAGTAGTATAGGGAGCATTTTCAAAGTCAGACCGACTTGTGTCGGACCAGTTAAGGCGGCTCCCATAGGGAAACATTGATTTTCACACGTCATGCAACATGCATGTCGGAGCGTTTGTCGCACTAGTGTGAACCCGGCCTTACACTTTTGAAGGCCCTGGAGCACCAGGACAATGGAAACGCCCACAAAGTGACCCAATTTTGGAAAGCTAACACTCCACTGTATAATCTATGAGGCATAATGAGTCTTTTGAACGGTTCATTTTTTTCCAGAAGTTTTTGGAAAATGTGGAAAAAAAATGAAAACGCTATTTTTTAACACAGAGTTGTCCATTTATAAGATATTTCCAACACATAGCATGTACATAGCAAAAATGACACCCCAAAATACATTCTGCTTCTCCTCCTGAGTATGGTGATACCAAATGTGTGAGACTTTTACATAGCCTGGCCACATACAGAGGCCCAATATTGAAATAGCACCATCAGGCGTTCTAGGAGCATAAATTACACATCTCATTTCTCAACCACCTATTACACTTTGGCCCTGGAGCACCAGGACAATGGAAACGCCCACAAAGTGAACCCATTTTGGAAAGCTAACACCCCAAGTCTATGAGGCATGATGAGTCTTTTGAAGGGTTCATTTATTTCCAGAAGTTTTTAGGAAAAAAAAAAAGAAAACGCATTTTTTTTTTTTTATTTACACAAAGTTGTCCATTTATAAGATATTTCCAACAGATAGCATATACATAGCAAAAAATGACCCCCCTCTGACGCACGGTGACTTGACGGGACTTCCCTGTGACGTCACGGGGAATGCCACAGGGAAGTCCCGTCATGTCCCGTGCGTCAGAGGGGGACGGGGTCACCGGGTGGCCCCGCCCCCGTTATTTAAGAACCGTCAGACGAAGAGATGCCGTCACACAGCGGGAGCCTCCCACCATGCCAGCATGGCTGCGGAGCGGCCCGGAGAAGAAATGAAGAAGAGAAGAAGGAAGAAGATGAAGAAGAAGATGAAGAAGAGAAGAAGACGAAGAGAAGAGCGGGAGCCTCCCCCCCCATGCCATGGGTGCGGAGCGGCCCGAGGAGAAGAAGATAGAAGACGCCGCGGAGGAGATGCTGGGCGAGAACGCCGGAGGAAGAACCAAAAGAGCCAGAAGAACCAGAAGAAGATGAAGGAAGAAAGAAGAAGCATTTAAATAAAGGAATTGTCAAAAACTGTCTCTTGTCATTTTTAACATTTTTGACAGTTTTTTAGTGAAATGGTAGGGGTAAGTACCCCCTTACCATTTCACACAGGGGGGGGGGCCGGGATCTGGGGGTCCCCTTGTTAAAGGGGGCTTCCAGATTCCGATAAGCCCCCTGCCCGCAGACCCCCACAACCACCGGCCAGGGTTGTGGGGATGAGGCCCTTGTCTTTATCAACATGGGGACAAGGTGTTTTGGGGGGCTACCCCAAAGCACCCTCCCAATGTTGAGGGCATGTGGCCTGGTACGGTTCAGGAGGGGGGGGGGCCGCACTCTCGTCCCCCTTTTCCTGCGGCCTGCCAGGTTGCGTGCTCGGATAAGGGTCTGGTATGGATTTTTGGGGGGACCCCACGCCGTTTTTTTTGTTTTTTTTTGGCGCGGGGTTCCCCTTAAAATCCATACCAGACCTGAAGGGTCTGGTATGGAATTTAGGGGGAACCCCACGTCAATTTTTTTTTAAAATTTTGGCTGGGGTTCCCCTTAATATCCATACCAGACCTGAAGGGCCTTGTATGGAATTTAGGGGGACTCCCACATCATTTTTTTTTTTTAATTTTGGTTCGGGGTTGCCCTGTGGGGAATTCCCATGCCGTTTTTATCAATGAACTTCTATGTGTATTGTCGGCAATGCAATAGCCGCGGTAGTTTTAAATGTGTTTTTTCCTTCAAAATGTCATTTTGCTGTCAGACTGTTCTAAACACGGGAAACATGCGCCCCTTTACAGGCATACTATAGACACCCCCTACACTTTTATTGTTTGACTTTAAGCATTATTAAAATCACTGCTCCTGAAAAAACGGCCGTTTTTAAAACTTTTTTTTGCATTGATTCATGTCCCCTGGGGCAGGACCCAGGTCCCCAAACACTTTTAATGACAATAACTTGCATATTAGCCTTTAAAATTAGCACTTTTGATTATTCATGTTCGTGTCCCATAGACTTTAACAGTGTTCGCGTGTTCGAACGAATTTTTTTCCTGTTCGCATGTTCTGGTGCGAACCGAACAGGGGGGTGTTCGGCTCATCCCTACTGGCCACATACAGAGGCCCAACATGCAAGGAACATCATCAGGTGTTCTAGGGACACATAGCTTGCACATACCAAGAATTGCACTCCAAAATACATTATGCTGAGCAAAGAGTAAACAAAAGATTACCTGTGGTTGTAGTAGCGCAGTTGTACACAGGAGGATAGCACTGGTCCAGGCAGCAGGCAGGGATTTTGTCAGCAAAAGCGAATGCAATTTTCCAGGCAACAGGTAGGAATACTGTCCATAGCTAGTACAGGCAGCAGGCAGGGATACTGTCCATATACAGTCCAGGGTCAGTGCAGGCAGAGATTGTCAGCAGTGCCAAAATATTGGTCCTGGTAGTAGGCAGGTCCATGTGGTGTGGTCAGTTCATGAGACAGGCAGAGGCATGATGGCATAGGTCCTACAAGCAGCAGGCAGAAGTAGAGCCTCGCTCAGGATAGAATGTGGACAGGGGTAGAGGCTTCTCCCACCCAAATCTCTTTGAAGCCTCCGAGTCTCCAGACCCTAATCTAGGAATGATAAAACAAATTAAATTGTTTTCTTCATCCAGAAAAACAATTCTGGAGCCCCTCACCTATGTGAGACCTCTGTGTTTTGAATCCCACTAGTCCACTGGCAGGGTACAAGATCAGTCTAAGAGACAGGCAAGAGGCATGGTCAAACAGTCCAGGGTCAGTTCCAGATCAGGCAGAGGTATTTACAGAATTGGTAGGCAGAAGCGTGGTGGAATAACAGTCCAGGTTCAGTTCCAGAGCAGGCAGAGGTATAAACAGAATTGGTAGGCAGAAGCGTGGTTGAATAACAAGCCAGAGTCAGTTACAGAGCAAGCAGAGGCATAAGGGGTGTGAAGATAAATGGCAGGAAGTGAGGGTTATGTTTACCATACTTCACCAATAATTTAGTGAAGTATGGTAACGATGGAAACAGTCAACTATGCAGAGGCCTGGTTGGGAAGGACATTGGGGAAAATGATAAGTGGTGTCTCTTTTCACTCCTCGTTTGGTGCACACCCGACATTTTTTCTGACGTTTTTGGCCTGTTGGTCTGGGAGGGATTTTAATCGGGAAAGTGGCGTTTAGAGAGTCTGCTAATCACATTGGATCTAATGTTTTCTGGTGGGCCGTTTGGGTATATAAGGGCAGTGGTAATTTCCTCCTGGTTGCCAAGGAAGGGTTTGGGTCTTTCAGTGGAGTTATGATAGATTACATAGGTGTTGTATATGGCCAAATTAAACAAATAAATTGAAACTTTTTTTATACCAATGGTATGTTCGTCTAATGGAAAGGTAGGGTTCGAGCATCTGGTCGTTGAAGTCGACACCCCCCATGAACATGTTGTATTCCTGGATACATGTTGGCTTTTGGATTGGGCCATTCCTCCTGGTGATCTCAATGAATGTATTGTTGTGGATCGAAGAAAGCATGTAGACATCCCTTCTGTCCCTCCACTTTACAGCCAGAATTTCCTCATTCTGTAAGCTTGCCGCCTCCCCTCTTCTTATGGAGATGGAGAGACCCCCTAGGGGTGGGATTTTAAAGGCACTACCATAACAACAATATAGAAAAAAAGGAAAAAAATTATTGTACATAGAAAAAACACATATTGAAAAAAGAATAAACACATTACGAAGGATGCATGATGGTGTACAAACGTTTAGCAGAAAGATAAGATACACAATCCTAAACCCAACGATGTTTCAGAGATGGACTGTAGTCTCCTTCATCAGGGGTTTTCATAGGAAGTGCAGTGTATAATGGCTAAAAGAGTACATAAACGCGTCCAAACAATCTTTAAGAACGTAAGGAATAATTGAAGCGAGGGATCCCCCACAGATCCCCTCCACCGGACAGCAGTCAGTGTAAGATAGAAAAATTAGTGTAAAGGGAGGGGAAAAAGGGAAAAATATCCCCTTCCTGACACCAGCAGCCCCGCTGGATTCCGAAATCAGACCAGCAGCAAGCTGACACATGTACTGAGGCCCAAAAATAACCTGGAGGATCTAGGTTAAAAAGATGATAAGGTACACAGGCCGGTGGCAAGGAGGGGAAGACTGCTGGGAGGTCTGAAGAGCCACAAGCTGCAAATAGCCACAATGCAGCAGGTCTCTCATTTAAGGGAACCTCCAGAGAGCATCATATCCCCTCTTCTTAACTCCTTTTCTTTATCGTACATCACAGGACAAAGAGCCCCATAATAATGACTATGTGGGTTATACGCTTACCTTTAGGTGATTGGACACTGTCAACCAATAGTAAGACGGTTCCTCCCATATAACCCCTCCTATACCGGAAGTACCTCAGTTTTTTCACCAGTGTCTTGAAGGTGATGGTCATGGCTGTTGAAGCTCTTCAAATTTCTTCAAAGATGTCCCACTGAGGATGTGATAATTGGATCCATTCGGATGGCTTAACAAAAGCTAAAGTGGATGGTACCCGAACCTCGGTTCAAGAACAAGGTGTTGCTTGTAATGTGTCCTATATAGGCACTGGACCCTTGTTAAATTGGTATTCCTGGTCAATCTTGCCCAAGGGAAACCAGGAAGGGTGCTTTACAGGTCCAGGGGTGTGGACCCCAAAATATGGGGGACCCGGTCCCTGAAGGTCCTTAGAGGCGCTACCCACCGTGATGGGGGAAGATTGGGCCTGGTAAAACAGGCCCTGCTGCTTGGGATGGTGAGTACTCCCTTTGGGAATTTTTATATATATATTTCCCTCTGAAACCTGCTGGTAAACCTTAAACTTGTGTCTAGGATTACAGATGGCTGGTATGTTGCGCTTTTTGGCGGGCGTGCGCGAGTGTGCGCGCTGCCGGCGTGTGTGTGCCCCTGGTGTGTGCGTCGCCGGTATGTGCGCGTGCGCCGCTGCTGTGCGTGTCGCAGATGGGAATGCCGCTGATCACGCTGATGTGCACGCTCACTCTCAGGCTAAGGCTTTATAGGGATGGAGCTCCTGGCATGTGCATGGACAGCACAGAGCGATAGTGGGCACGTGAGTCTGGAGGTCTTGGACACAGTTGTGACAGGTTGAAGGCTGGTTGTAGTTTGTGGGGAGTACTCCTTTTCTTCCTTGTGTGTAAGCAATGTCTTCCAGAAAACGAGGTATAGGGAACAAGGCAAGCACAGGGGTAAGAGTACCTCCTTTAAAAACAGGAGACCAACCCCATGCTGATGCAGCCTCCGTTTCTCCCGAAAGACCTGTGGCATCCGGCCTGGTTGAGCCATTGCATTTGTCAGGCATAGTGGCCACTACCAATATACCTGCCTCGGCTTATGTTACAAAGGATGATTTGGCATCTGCCTTAGCGGGCCTTGAGGGCAAAATAGCTGGCATGATTGCCTCTGTAACACTAGGGGGGAGGAAGCATAATAGATCTTCCTCCCCTGAGCCTGGGCCAAGTGGAGAGTCACTAGAGCACCAGGACTCTTATAGCCAGATGGGTCCAGGTGATCTGGAACCAGAATGGGCGGAGGATTTGGAAGAGGTGGTCAGGCCGGGAGGAAGGAGAGGCTGAAGAATCCTCGGCTGAGGATTTCAGCCTCCCATTCCCAAAAATTGTTTATCCAATCTCTAATTGAGATGGTACGAATTGGGTTTAAGTTACCCCTGGTTCAGGAGTCTGGACTCTCCTGTTCTACTTTGGGATCTTTGCGACCTCAGCAAATTTCTCAAGCGTTCCATTTGCATCCGTTACTGGAGCAGGTGGTTTACGTGGACTGGGAGCACCCTGACAGGATATGCTCACCTCCTAAAAGGTTTTCTATCTTATATCCTATGGAGGAGAGGTTCAGGAAGAAATGGGGGACACCTTTGGTGGAAGCTGCCATATCTTCAGTAAATAAAAGTTTAACCTGCCCAGTGGATAATGCCCAGGTATTTAAGGATCCGGCTGATAAAAAGCTAGGGTCCTTATTAAAAGCCTCCTTTTCGGTGGCTGGTGCAGCAGTTCAGCCAGCAGTTGCAGCTATTGGGATTTGTCAATCCCTAAAGGATCGCTTTAAAAGGTTGGTAAAGAACCTACCTTGCCAGGAGGAATCTGCCGAGGAATTGTCGGAGATTCCTCATGCCTTACGTTTTGCAGTAGACGCATTGAAGGACTCAATCCAACAGATGTCTCGTTTTGCGTTACTGTCAATCCATATGCACAGAGTCTTGTGGCTAAAGAATGGGTCTGCTGAGACACCATGTAAAAGGCTACTCGCAGCTTTTTCATTCCATAGAGAGCACTTGTTTGGCGAGGATCTGGATAAGTATATCCAAAAGATCTCTGGAGGAAAGAGTGCCCTGCTCCCTGTTAAGAAGAAGGGAAAGCAACCCTCTTATAAAATTCCCAATGCTCCATGACCTAGTGCTTCTTCCCCTAAGCGGTATGGACGGCCTCAGCCGTCTGGGTTTAAAAGACCCCAGGGTCAGAAGAAGCCCTGGAATCAAAATCCACCCAAGCCCAACTCCAAGTCTACCTTGTGAAGGAGCGCCCCTGCTCTCACGGGTGAGGGGCAGGCTTCGGCTGTTTGGGGATGCCTGGGAAGAACTGGTTCAAGACCGATGGGTAATTTCCACTGTAAAATACGGTTACAGAATAGAGTTCTGGGAAATCCCCCCAAGTTAGTTTCTGTACTTAAGGGTTCCTTCGGATCCAAAGAAAAGAAGATGCCTATTCCTAGCTTTACAGCAACTGCTGATCGGTCTGGCCACGGCCCCCAGGGTTTTCACAAAAATTCTGGCCCCAGTGTTGGCTTCCCTAAGGTCTCAGAAGGTCTCCGTAGTAGGATATCTGGATGACCTTCTCCTAAGGGATTGCTCCCACCCAATACTGGTTCAAAACGTGTCAAGAACAGTGCGGGTTTTACAACACTTAGGTTGGATTCTAAATGTGGATAAGTCAGCTCTTTGTCCGACCCAAGCCTTGGTGTATCTGGGTCTGGTCTTAGACACCGCCCAAGAGAAGGTGTTTCTGCCCCCCTTAAAGGTCGTCTCCATAGTGGAACTCATCCAGAAGGTTAAAAAAGAACTAACGCCTTCTATGGTTCTATCTCCACAGGTACTATGGAACCTCTCTTGGTGGTTAAGAACCAGCAATTTGAAAAAAGGGAAATCTTTCCCACCAATAGCCTGGAAGGTCGTAACTACAGACACCAGTCTTCTCGGCTGGGAAGCAGTCCTAGAGGAGGCGTCTGTTCAGGGAATATGGTCCCAGACAGAAAAGACCCTGCCCATCAATCTATTGGAGATTCGAGCAGCTTGTCTGGCTCTGCTATTCTGGACTTCCAGATTGCGGGGTCTTCCTGTCAGAGTCCAGTCCGACAACTCCACGGTAGTAGCATATATCAACCACGAGGGAGGTACCAGGAGTCGGGCGGCCCAAAAGGAAGTAAGTCAAATATTGACTTGGGCAGAACAACATGTGCCGTTTCTTTCGGCAGTGTTTATCCCGGGGGTGGACAATTGGCAGACAGATTTTCTAAGTCACCAAAGGTTGTTACCAGGGGAATGGTCCCTGCATCCCAAGGTTTTTCTACAGATCTGCCAACACTGGGGGACCCCAGAAGTGGATCTGCTGGCATCCAGGTTCAATGCCAAGCTGGACAGGTTTGTATCCAGGACCAAGGATCCGCTTGCTGTCGGGATAGACGCATTAGTAGTTCCTTGGGATCAGTATTCTCTGATATATGCCTTCACTCCGATCCAAATCCTGCCGCACTTATTACGCAGAATACACAAGGAACAAAAAACAGTGATCCTAGTGGCCCCAGCGTGGCCCCGGAGATCCTGGTACTCGGAGATTGTGAAGTTGGCAGTAGGGGACCAATTGGTCCTTCCATGCCGTCCAGACCTGTTGTCTTAAGGACCCATATTCCATCCTTCTTTACGGTCGCTGAATTTGATGGCTTGGCTATTGAGACCAGACTATTATAAGACCGTGGTGTTATGGGTTCAGTCTTGTCTACTTTGATAAATGCTAGAAAGTCCGTTTCTAGAGCTATCTACTATAGAGTCTGGAAGTCATACATTTCTTGGTGTGAGGAAAGGAACCCTCGTAGGTATACGATTGGAAGAGTTCTTGCCTTTCTTCAAGCAGGAGTAGACTTGCAGCTGGCTTTAGGGACAATTAAAGGACAGATTTCGGCCTTATCGTTTTTTTCCAAAGACCAATTGCATCCCATTCTTTGGTGCGAACCTTTGTCAAGGGAGTAACACACTTGAGGCCACCGGTTAAACAACCATTATGTCCCTGGGACCTCAATTTGGTACTGTCTGCCTTACAGAATCAACAGTTTGAACCTATTAGGCAGATTCCTTTTGTCCTATTCACCAGAAAATAGTTTTTTTTTGGTGGCTATAACATCGGCTAGAAGGGTGTCAGAATTGGCCGCCCTTTCCTGCAAGGAACCTTTTTTGATTCTTCATCAGGACAGAGTGGTCATGCGCCATCGTCCGAACTTTCTACCGAAGGTGGTTTCCAAATTTCATTTGAATCAGGATATTATTTTACCTTCCTTTTTTCCAAACCCTCCCTTTCGGAAGACTGACTGTTTTTTTGTCTTGCCAGATTGTCCTAAAAAGGAAGTTCAACTATATCCAGGTGGATTCGTCAGACTATTATCCAGGCGTATGGATTAAAACACAGGGTTCCACTTTGGGATTTAAAAGCACACTCCACTAGAGGGATTAGTGCATTATGGGCAGTATGCCAACAGGTGTCTATGGCTCAGGTTTGCAAAGCAGCCGCTTGGTCTTCAGTTCATACATTCACCAGGTTTTACCAGATGGATGTTAGATCTCAAAAGGAGACTGTTTTTGGCCACAGCGTGCTGCAGGCAGCTTTATAGTCTCAGGCCCGTTGGGGCTTAGGGATAAGTGTCCCCCCCCCTCAGGTGCATTGCTTTAGGACATCCCACATAGTCATTATTACGGTGCTCTGTGTCCCGTGATGTACGATAAAGAAAAACGGATTTTTAAAACAGCTTACCTGTAAAATACTTTTCTTGGAGTACATCACGGGACACAGAGGTCCCTCCCCTCTTTCTGGCGTCGTCATTGCTTGCTACAAAACTGAGGTACTTTGGGGATAGGAGGGGTTATATGGGAGGAACCGTCTTACTAGTGCCAGTGTCCAATCACCTAAAGGTAAGCGTATAACCCACATAGTCATTATTATGGTGCTCTGTGTCCTGTGATGTACTCCAAGAAAAGGATTTTACAGGTAAGCTGTTTTAAAAACCCAAATAAAAAAAAAAGAAGAAAAATACCGCGCTAAGAGCACAAAACTAAATAAAAGTGCAGCTGCAACAAAAACCACAAATATCAGTGTGACAAACAAGAATAAAAAAAAATAATAAATGCGCTTGCAATAATGATTAGCCAATAATGATAGATCATATGTGAAAAAAATATTTAAATCACAAAATGGTGGTGAAAATTCTGAAAACATAAATAAAAAGTGAAAATATGTGAGTCCAATAGATGGGAATCCAACATCCAAAGTCCAACCGCCTCAACCCACATAAGAGGGAAGGTGGAAGAGCAAGATGTGAGGAGAACTTCCAAACTTCAGGTGCATCCAGGTAGCAGTGAGATTGAACGCTTACCAGTGTTGGTGGACCTTCTCTATGGCAAGGTCGGACTGTGTATCTGCCTGTGTGTCCGGGCAGATACACAAGCAAATCACCAGGAAAAGTCTAATTGAATGGAGAATAAGGAGTTAATTAGGGTTGATCAGAGTAATCCAAGGGGTTCAACAGAGGAACATTTAATTCATATTTTACTTGTCAGGTTACTTTAACTTCATCTGCAGATTGAAGTTCATTCCTTTGATCTGTAGATGAATAAACAGAGAGATACAACATGAAACAATGACCCCCTGTACTGCGCAGGCGCAGCGATTGCGCAGTACGAACAACAAGGGAGCCACTGAAAATATCCGAAGCTGAACAGCTATGAGTCAGCTGTACACGGCACCTGCGCAATGAGCAAGACATTGTGCCCGACACTGCCACACGCTCCCGATGCTCGTGCTACTCGTGCAAGGGGCGGGTGTATTACTGTGATATCACATAAGCATAACAATATACTGTGGCAAGTATTGTGAGAAGTATTGAAATCGCCCATGAAGATTGCAAAACAGGCCCCAAAAGTGTAGAAACACACCGTAATATAGCCGCCCCTTACAGAGTAGCACGAGCATCGGGAGCGCGCAGCATTGTCTGGTAGCATCGGGAGCGTGTGGTAGAATGTGGTGTTCAGTGTGGTCTTCATTGCGCAGGGGCGGTGCACAGCTGACTCTCAGCTGTGTATGTTCTGCTATTTTCTGATCGTTAGTCCTTCGTACTGCACAAGCGCTGCGCCTGCATAGTACAGGGGGGTCATTATTCGCCGGGGGAACTTTTTCGGCAAGAAACTGTACTGCGCAAGCGCTGCGCCTGCACAGTACAGGGGGTCATTATCCGCCAGGGGAACTTTTTTGGCAAGACACCGGGACCTGCTCTGACGACTCGGCAATGCAGCTATCATCAGAGCTGAAGTGCCGTGTACTGTGACAGGGAGATCCTGGCAGCAGGGTAGAAGGACTGGATGTACTAGACATGCTCTGTGTACAATTATGACATTTTTGGGTCGTGTTTAGCACACCCAGAGTCTGCAACTTGGTAATAGAAGGGAATGAAGAGGGCCCAGGGGTGGTGTTAGAGGAGGCCATGGAAGATATCTAATCCCCAGTCTCCCATTTACCTGATGTTACAGCTTCACATTCTGGCCTTCCTACTGTCAGTACTTGACCGGAACTTGACTTAAATTAGAACTTTAGTCAGAAAATAAAGTCCTGCTAGATCACTTCTGGGGGGCCCTTTTTGCAGCTTTAGTTATATAAAACACTAAAAATAAGTGTCTATACTGTTTAACCACTTCAATACAGGGCACTTTACCCCCTTCCTGCCCAGGCCAATTTTCAGCTTTCAGCGCTGTCACATTTTAAATGACAATTGCGCGGTCATGCAACACTGTACCCAAACTACATTTTTGTAATTTTCTTCCTTCAAATAGAGCTTTCTTTTGGTGGTATTTGATCACCACTGGGTTTTTTATTTTTTGCTAAACAAACTAAAAAGGACCAAAATTTTTGAAGAAAAAAAGGTTTAGTTTTTGTTATAACATTTTGTTTTCTCCTTCACTAATGGGCACTGATGAGGCGGCACTTATATGCAGCACTAATAGGCAGCACTAATAGGTGGCACTAATGGGCAATAATAGGCGCTAATGGGCACTGATAGGCAGCACTGACAGTCATTACTGATGGGCACAGATTAGCACTTTGGCACTAATTGGTATTTTGATGGGCACTGATTTGCATTTTTGTGGGCACCTCTGATGGGGGCTGCGCTGATAATCAATGCGCTGATTATCAGAGCAGACCCCCCCTCTCAGGAGAGCCGCCGATCGGCTCTCCCAGTCAGCGCGAACCAAGGAAAGCCATTTACCAGTCCTTCCTGGTTACCACTGTGGTCAGCTGTGATTGGTCACAGCTGATCATGCAGTTAAGAGCCTACATCATAGGCTCTTTACCATGATTGGAGATGCGGTGTGCTAGAGCGACACACAGCACCGCTGATCGTTGTGCTGCGTGCCCACACACACACACACATGAGCGGCTTTTCCTGCAGGACATCATATGATGGCCAGTCAGGATAATGGAGCCACATTGCAGATGTCAATCCGCAATAGGGTGGGCGGCAAGTGGTTAAAATCCAGTAATACACTGTCTCACCCTGCTCTGCACATGCTCAGTTGCTCTTAATTTTTTGGCACTGTGTCAAAAATGTAGAGGCTGATCTGCTGACAGCCTAAAGATTTGCAGTTGCTAAGGGGCTCTGGGTTTCAGCAAAATGGCAGTGTCCAGTAAGAAGAAATAGGAACAATGCTGGAGGCAATTTACAGCACACACTAGTTTAGGTAGCATAATTATTAATGGGGAATGTATGTTCCTTGACAAAGAACATTATTTTTTATCAAGTTATGGTTACAGTTCCACTTTAAGCACTCTGAAAGGACAGTTTGGAAAGGACCAATTACACTTCCTGCTCACCTCAATCATGTATAAACAAGCGCCTTGCCCTTTAACCGGGCTGCAATAATCCAAAGCTCTCTAATTGTTGGCGGATTCCACTGGGTGTACCTGATAATTTATTTTGAACCGTTTTTTACTGAATATTGTTTTTGGACACTGACCACCTTTGGAGTATATCAACCTAATTTTGGATTGGACTTTTGTACATATATTTTATTCACATTTATATATACACTTTACACTGTGGTATTTTTATTTAGTATGAGTTTTGATACATGTTAACGCTTGTCATTTGTTTGCGCATGAATTCACATATTTTCACTCTAAGCTGTTAGGTCATATTGAATTGAAGTTAGATTTGCATAGTAACGCATGTCAGTAGTGCGTTTCTTCTGAACGCGGTGATGTAAAGCACGTATGTCGGGACTATAAACGGGCAGTAGCCAATAGCTTTCATCTCTTTATTTATTCTGAGCATGCGTGGCACTTTGTGCGTCGGATTTGTGTACACACGATCGGAAATTCCGACACCGGATTTTGTTGTCGGAAATTTTTATAGCCTGCTCTCAAACTTTGTGTGTCGGAAAATCCGATGGAAAATGTGTGATGGAGCCTACACACGGTCGGAATTTCAGACAACAAGGTCCTATCACACATTTTCCGTCGGAAAATCCGACCGTGTGTACGGGGCATTAGGCTGGCCATACATTATACAATTTTCCCTTTAGATTTACCAAAATATAATATGAGGTCAAACCTAAACACTTTTAATTTGAATGCAATCAGGCAGGCCCTTGCACTACATAGTTGAAGGTAAAATCTAAAGGAAATTTAGTATGAAAATTGTATAATATATGGCCAGCCTTAAGCCCAAGATTATACTTTATTCCTAAAATGGTATCACTATTCCTCCTCAATGGAGATACAGTCTTGCCTTCTTTAGGCCATGTGTCAAATCACCCAAAGGAACTGCTTCTCATCCGGACGTAGCCAGATCTCTGAGTGTACCTCAAAACAACAGCTTCTATGAGAAAGATAAATTCCCGATTTGTCCTCCTATCAGGCCTATGAATGGGCGAATGGTTCAGCCCGCGCATGAGTTTGGACCGAACATTGGCTGTTCGGAAGTTCTCAGAACAACCAAATTATAGGGTGGTTCAACCTTTTGTTCGGCCCACTGAAAGACCACAATGCACTGCACCGTCGCACAGTGCATTGAAAGCCCTGATTGGGCGAAGCTTTCATTGCTTCAGCCAATCAGGGCACAGAGCACTGTCAGAGCCATAATTGGACGCTGTAATGATGACTGTATCCAATCATGGCTCATTGCTATTAATCCCGCCCCACACTATAAAAGTATTTTTTCCATAGCGGCTATTTGTAGTGTGATAGCAGCGTGGAAAGAGATAGAATTGGGCTCCTTTCAGTACTATTAGACAGTGGGCTATAGTGTTCTATTCTGATTCTATTGTCAGTGTAGAATATCAGTTTAGTGTGCATCTAGGGATAGTTTAGTGTGAGTGTAGTGCGACCATTCATCTTTACATTAGTGTAAATGTAGGGATAGTTCAGTCAGTGTGAGTGTAGTGACCGTATAACACAGTATATTTTATTGCATTATGCCATATAGTTCTGTGCGTTACTGCAAGTTTAACGCCGTATATTTAATTGCGTTATTGCAATTTTAATGCCATATAGTTCTGTGCATTACTGCAAGTTTAACGCCGTATATTTCCTTGCATTACTGCAAGTTTAACGCTATATATTTCATTGCATTACTGCAAGTTTAATGCTATATAGTTTTGTGCGTTACTGCAAGTTTAATGCCGTATAGTTCTGTGCGTTACTGCAAGTTTAACACTGTATAGTTCTGTGCATTACTGCAAGCTTAGCGCCATATATTTCATTGCGTTACTGCAAGTTTAACGTCATATAGTTCTGTGCATTACTGCAAGTTTAACGCTGTATAGTTCTGTGCGTTACTGCAAGTTTAACGCCATATAGTTCTGTGCGTTACTGCAGGTTTAACGCTGTATAGTTCTGTGCATTACTGCAAGTTAAATGCTGTATAGTTCTGTGCGTTACTGCAAGTTTAACGCCACACAGTTCTGTGCGTTACTGCAGGTTTAACGCCACACAGTTCTGTGCGTTATTACAAGTTAAACGCTGTATAGTTGTGTGTGTTACTGCAAGTTTAACCGCATATAGTTCTGTGCATTACTGCAAGTTAAATGCTGTATAGTTGTGTGTGTTACTGCAAGATTAATGCCATATATTTTTATTGGATTACTGTAAGTTTAACGCTATATATTTCATTGCGTTACTGCAAGTTTAATGCCATATAGTTCTGTGTGTTACTGCAAGTTTAACATCATATAGTTCTGTGCGTTACTGCAAGTTTAATGCTGTATAGTTCTGTGCGTTACTGCAAGTTTAATGCCATATATTTCATTGCGTTACTGCAAGTTTAACGTCATAAACTTCTGTGCGTTACTGCAAGTTTAATGCAGTATATTTCAGTATATTATAGTGTATCCGTGGAGTGTGTCTGTGTCATGAATACTCAATTTAAAGTGCACCAACCACCACTTTCCATTGATTAAAGTGCATCCACGTACACATTTACACATCTTTATTACATTTTAATAAGCACCCCCACTCCCTCCCATCATGTCTGGGAGGACAGAAAGGAGAGACAGACATTCCCATGGCACTGTAAGGGGGCCAGTCCTCAGGCAGGGCATCATTTCCTCTGTTTAGTGATGTTACCTGTGCTATCTAAACCACAGCATGCAGAGGAGGTGGTGGACTGGCTTACTAAACCGTCCTCATCCTCCGTCACTCAAGCAGAGACTAGTGCACAGTCCCCTGCAGGTGGCAGAGTGGCAAAACCTGCCTCTTTGTCTACAGCTATGCCTGCCATAGCCCCAGCATCAGGCATGGATGAGTCACCAGAGTTATTTGAACACAGCGTCAACCACTTGCTTCTTGACGATGCACAACCATTACTCGATTCAGATGTTGGTTCTGACTCCAAGGTTGAGGAAGGCATGAACATGAGCCTGCAGAGAGGGGATGAGCTGGTACACAAATTGGCAGTCATGTCCCCCCAGCCGCAGCATATTGCCAAGTTGTCTCCAGTGGTAATGATGATGATGAATGATGAATAATGATGAATGATGATGATGTCACTGACTCAACTTGGGTACCAGATAGAGCAGAGGAGGAAAGTGAGGGTGAGGCACAACCCCAACAAAGCAGCCATCATGAAAGATTAGAGAGCAGCCACCCTATTCCATCACATTGTGGAGCTGTTATCTCCTGGCCCACTTCCCACAGCTCAGCTGTCTGGGCCTTTTTTAGTAAATGTTCAGCTGATCGCACTGTTGCCATTTGCAAACTTTGCCTCAAGCGTGGCAAAAACACCAACCATTTGGGTACCACATGCTTGACAAGGCATTTAACCTCCCACCACTCAGCCCATTGGCAAGAGCATCTAAAAGCCACACAAAAGGGGCACAAATCTGTCCCTCCTCCTTACTCATCTCAGTCTGTCCCTGCTATAACTCATGACCTCTCAGCAGCCTCCACTGACAGGGATGATGGTATAGCGCAGGGTGTCCCAGGTCCTTGCAACACATCTGCCAGCAGCACACCAGCTGTAAACTATAGCCGGCAAATTTCTCTGCCCCATCTTTTGCAGCGGAAAAAAAAAATATAGTCCCTGTCAAACAGGTGTGGAAAAATTGTTCTTTAGGTGTCAATTGTGCCCATGAAACCTACACCAAAAACATTTTTCCAGATGAAATCAACACCCACAACACTAGGCAGCCTAAAAGTCCTGCAGAGATTCCACATCCCAAAAACACTTAATTTGCGACATCAGCATCAGGGGCTTCATAGCTGCTGGTAATCCAGCACTGATTAATTTTGATAAAAGTCAGATGGTCCAGGGAGTCTGTGGACAGACGCATTCTATGATCAGTAACAAAACCTCCAGCAGCACTGAATGCCCGTTAGGAAAGCACACTGGATGTAGGGCAGCCCAGCAGCTCAGTAGCATTATGGGCAAGTTATGGCCACTGGTCTATTCTCATGACCCAGTAACTGTCGACTGGAAAGCTTTCCATCTCTGTTTTCGCTCCTAGATAATCGACCACCATGTTAAGCAGATGCTGCCGATGGGATTTGGAAGATAACAGCCCTGGGCAGCGAGGACTTCTCCACGGCTCCTCTCTTGACCAACAGAAGCCTCAAAACTACATTTTCCATGACACTGTAACCTACCAGAGTCAGGAAAAGCGTTCGATAAACTCCTCTTTAAGGTGTCCTCAAAAGATTTCTTCTTCTGCACTCTCTGTGGGGACAGGATGAGTTCTGAGACTTTCCCCTATAACAGTGGTCAAGGTGGGTTGCCAACCAATAGATATAATTTCCCTTTATGCCATGTATTCTTGGGTCCTTTTGCAGGCTTTGAAACATGAGGGAGCCCATGCACCGCAAATTTGCGGAGGCATGAAAAGCAGACTCCTCAGGGTCACTGAGGATTACATTATCTGGAACTGCCTCCTCCCAGCCACGTACTACTCCCAAGGGTTCTGGAGATGGAAAACCATCTCTTAAATGTTTGACGTATGTCTTCCTCTGCTTCGATATCTCTGAAACTGCCAGAATACTCCTCCTCTCTCTCCTCTTGTGTGTTCTGTGGCATAGGAACAACGGTGTCTGCATGAAGAGGGCCTTGAGAGGAAAGGAAGTCCTCCTCTTCGTCCCGCTGCTCTGCCTCGAGTGCCCTGTCCATAATGCCACACAGAGTCTGCTCCAGCAGGAACACAACAGGGATTGTGTCATTGATGCATGCATTGTCACGGCTTGCCATTCTTGTGGCCTCCTCAAATGGAGACAGTACAGTGTGTTTTGGATTCAGAACAAAAGTTCCGATATTATTATATCTACCCCCGATCAGATTGTTGAATACAAGTAAGCTCACACTGAGACTGCTTAGTTCAGAGTCAAATTACTTTCTGTTTAATATTTCCGCTTCTCAAGACTTTTATACAATTCCATTGAAGATTGAGATACGTCAACAAGACTGGCGCATGCAAACCACAAATATAAGAATACAAATATGTGACAAAATTTTGGCTTTCAGCTGATGCACATTTGCACAAGTGAATAATTGTTTTTGCAGCATTCTCTTGCTCTTGCTCCATTGTGTTATGCTGTTATATACTGAATGTATTCTGGGAAGCAGGCGCAAACATTTTGATTAACTCTTTGCAGTCAGTCCAGTTCCTAAGCAAGCTTTGCAGAATATCTGTAAATGTCTTAAGGCTTAATAAGCATAGAAGCTGAGTTAATATTTGTTAGGTATATAAAGCAGGTATTGGAATAGACAGTTCACCATGATCACATCCATTACAGTCCCCCCTTAAAGCTGTCTATTTCAAACTGTCCCTCATAATAAAAAGTTCTACTCACTACCCTGGCCTTCTCCTCTGCAACTCTATCTATATATCTATATCTATACAGTATATACACACACACACATATACACACACATACAGTATGCCACACATATGGCACATAATTGTGAAGTGGAAGGAAAATGATAAATGGTTTTCAAAATTGGCATCTGGGGTCGGATCCTATATCTGGCACCCCCCCCCCAGGCAGACAAGGAGCGCACCGTACGTCAACGTCAAGTGATGTTAGGGTAGTATACTGGCAGATCGGGGTAATATAGTGCCAGGTTAGGGTGATATAGTCCCAGGTTAGGTGATATACAATAGTGCCGGGTTAGGTGGTAGTGACAGGCTAGGTGGTAGTGCCAGGTTAGGCGATAGTGGCAGGCTAGGTGGCAGTGCCAGGCTAGGGTGGTAGTGGTAGGTTAGGGTGGTAGTGGCAGGCTAGGTGGTAGCGGCAGGCTAGGGTGGTAGTGCCAGGTTAGGTAATAGAGCCAGAGTAAATACATGACAACAATCACCTGCACTAAAAGTATGAATATATGAGTGTCCCTGCTGCTGCAGAACCTCCTTCTCCCCCTCCCTGAAGTAAACAAAGAAAAAAAAACCTCACATGGGAGCTGGTAAGCTGAGGACTGATTCTGGCTTCTTCCTGGAACTGAAGTCAAAATGTGGCAGGCAGGAGGGGGAAGAGGGAGGGGCTGCAGCACGGACAAACCATTATTGGCTAAGAGATGAGATGCAAATATCCCCCTTCCTGTGATGGTCGGGAGTCGGGACATAGACATCATGCAGCCCTGCATCTTACTGCTGTGTGCACTTCTCCACACATTACAGGTTGGAGATGTTGTTTTGCACACACACAGGGGCGGGCGCAGAGGTGGAAACGCTGCTGTTGGAGCTGGCTCTGTCTTCTGTCATTATGACAAGCAGGAGACCCGGACTGCAAAGTATACATTTTAACAGGAAAGGGAGCACGGCAATTACAGAGCGATGCCCTCTGTGTGTCTCTCCATCCAGCAGCTGAGAGCCTACAGAGAATCGATCTGTAATTGCCGTGCCAATTGTTTTAATTGGGGGGTCACATGGGGGGGCACAGTATGATGTTGAGGGGGTCAAGGCCCCCTGTGGCTCCACCCTGGTGACGCCATTGTTGAACTTCAAGAAAGGGCAAGGCCCAAGTAAAACAGCAATAACATTCAAACGGATGAGATTGCAGCCTTGTATCGGCATATCACATCGAGTGGGGATGTACACTAGAGTTATTTTTACATGTGTTGAAAATCCCTCAAATTCTCTGTCATCTCGTATTTTCATATCTTCTTGTGCTGTAGGTAACTTGTGTATAGTTGTCATTAAGGAAATAGGGCTGCCCGTTCTTGTTTTCAATTTTCCTTTTAAATAACAAATACTTAGAAGAGGAAGAAGGAGATAGAGTAGGGGTAGCTAGAGAAAGGAGAGGTTGGGGGGTGGGGGGTGAGATGGTGGGGGGTTGGGGGTTAGCTACAGCTATGGCTCAGGCCAGTAGGGTTGTTTCATTACTTGGGGTTATTTTGGGGCTCACGTCCCAAAAAGGGCTTTCCCCTCATCTGAGAGTATGAACATATTCCAGAGGCTCCAGGTTTTCGTGTAAACCTCGTATCTGTTTTGTGCTGTTAGAATCAGATCTTCCATTTTTTTATATCTTCTACTTTCCTCAGCCAGGTCGCAGTGGTCGGTGGACATTATTGTTGGACATTGTTGTTTCCAGAGCAAAGGGATGCAGGATTTAGCAGCATTTAGTAAGTGTCGTAGTATGGACTTTTTATAGACTCTAGCAGGTATTGTTGATATATGTAGTAAAAAGAATACTGGGTCATTGGGAATCTTAAAGTCTGTGAATTTTTGGGCGATCTTTTTGTGCGGACAACCGTACAAAACTCTGTCAGTTTAGGGCAGGCCCAGAAGATGTGCAAGATTGTCCCTATGTCTCTCTGGCATCTAGGGGAGGGGCCAGGACGGAGTGTTAGGCAGCAGTAGCTGTCTGTGCTGGGACGGTCTCCATAACCTCACTGCTACATCTATTACCTCATTGTTTTATCCAGATTTTATGCCTCTTCTGAGTGTTGCACTGACGCACCCTCAAAATGTGAGTACCCCCTTCTGGGGGAGAGTTTTTTATCTGACCTTGTTAATAAACACTTTTAAACGTTATCACACCATATGGTTCCTTTCTCTTTTTATCTATGATTTGAGCCTATGCTGAAGCCTGTTTTCCTGTGATGCACACTGAGCCCTGGGTGGCTCATAAGCGTTTCCTGACACTGTCTAGCGAGTTAGTCACATTCCCTAAGGTGAGTGCTTTACCTTGGGGGGTCACCTTTCATTTCACCATCGCATGATATGTGGCACATGGTATTGCAGCACGTTTGAAAACATCATCACTGAAGCACAGTTTTCATTAAGGACTTTGTGTTTAATATATGTCTATTTTATGATGGACGATTAAGTATATTTTTTGTCTGGCACATGTCATTTTTCAGCTTTTGTATGCATATATGAATCATTTATGAATTAACGTTATTTATTATTTATTTGTTTATTGCACTTTTAGCACCTGGTTTGCACTGATTCAGTTTGGAGCATTTTGTTGATATTACCATTTCACATGCTCACTGCACTGTTTATTTGTGCACATTAAGTTTGTTTATCTTGGAGGATATAGCACATATTGGGGTAAATTATTTTATACTCTGTTGTATATGCACTGTATCTCTGTGTGCCAGGATTAGGGCACGGTTAGCACACTCTAGCGCATCATATTTATTTATTTATTTAATATTTCACACGCATTACAAGGCGTGATTCATGTATGCGGCTGTGTAGTGCTTACTTTTAGCACTAGGTTCGTTTTGGCTCGTAGGAGTTTTTCTTTGTTCAAGGGATGCAGGATTTAGCAGCATTTAGTATGTGTCGTAGTATGGACTTTTTATAGACTCTAGCGGGTATTGATGATATATGTAGTAAAAAGAATGCTGGGTCATTGGGAATCTTAAAGTCTGTGAATTTTTGGGAGATCTTTTTGTGCGGACAGCCGTACAAAACTCTGTCAGTTTAGGGCAGGCCCAGAAGATGTGCAAGATTGTCCCTATGTCTCTCTGGCATCTTCAGCAATGATCTGGTGTGTCAGGGAAGATAGTATGTAAATGACTGGGTGTTAGATACCATCTTATTGGTATTTTGAAATTGGTTTCCTGAATTTTGGTGGACAGGGATGATTTGAGGGAAAATCTTATCACATTTTGTTTTTGGGACGCAGTGAAAATACGGCGGAGATCCGTTTCCCATTTTGCTAGGCAAGATAGTTGTGGTTGTTCCGGAGGAGTGTTCAGGAGTGCATATGTTTTGGAGAGGACTTGAGGTAGGATGTCGGTTCCAGAACAATATTCCTCAAAAGTGGTCAGCTGACGGTGAAGTTCTGGGGGTTGGGGATTGAATGGAGGAAGTGGTGTATTTGTGCTGCATTCCAGAATGTGAGCTGAAAGGGGCCCGCGGAGTCCATTAACTCTGGAATAGTGGGCCACCTTCCCCCTATCACAAACCTGGAGGCGTGTTCACAGGTGGAGTTTCGTAATGTTTTGAATGTTGTCAATGATAGTCCTGAGCGAAAGTGGGGGTGTCCAAGGATCGGGGTCAGTGGCGACTCTTTTGGTGTCAGAGACGCTAGCAAAGTGGCCTGGGAGCATTGTCACAATTTGTTTCCTATCAGTGGGTGAGACTTTAGTTCTAAGGGTAGGGAGTCGCAGCACCAAAATGCACCTTTCAGGGGAATAGTAGTTTGACTCTATTCTATCTGCACCCAGAGTTTTGACTCAGAGTGGCGCCTCCAATCCATGACCCTGCCAAGGTGGGTAGCTTGGTAGTATTTGCGAATATCAGTTAGTGCAAGGCCACCAAATTGTTTCGGAAGGGATAATTGAGTGCGGGATGTGCAAGGTTTTTTCTGCACCCAGACAAAGCGGGTAAATAGAGCTTGGACCTGTTTAAAATAAGAAGGGGGTATTCTAACAAGTAGGGCTTGGAAGACGTATAGATACTGTATTTTGGTAAAACTCTCATTTTTTTTATTAGGTTACCCCTCCCAAACCATGAATGTAGGCCTTTATGCCATTTGTCTAATAACTCCCGAGTCTTAGCTAGTAATGGTGGGTAGTTATGTTAATATATACGGGAGAGGTCAGATGGTATGCATGTGCCTAGGTATTTCAATGTGGACTTTGTTCATTTAAAATGGAAATTAGATTGTATAGTTGGGAGGGTATGCGGTGATAAAGCTATTCCCATTGCTTCAGATTTGGAAAAGTAGATTTTTAAGTTAGAGAGTGCTCCGTATATATCAGATTCTCTAAGGAGTTTCGGCAGCGATATCGTCTGATTTGTTAACGAAAAGAGCAGGTTGTCTGCATAGGCAGAGATTTTATGTTGGGTGTCACCGACTGTTAAGCCCTGTATGTCTGGGTTTGATCTAATAGTGGATAAAAATGGTTCTAAGAAAAGGGCAAATAGGAGTGGGGATAGAGGGCATCCCTACCTTGTTCCATTCTTTATGGGAAAGGGGTCAGAGAGAACTCCGTTCGCTTTCATGTGGGCAGTCGGGTTAGAGTAGATCTTGGCTATCCAACCAAGCATAATCTCCCCCAGGCCAACATGACGAAGCACTGAGAACATGAACGTCAATTGCAAGGCCAATTCTTGCTTTCATCAAGAGTATCTCTATAGGGTTACAGTGTGAAGGCATCCCTGACACCCAAAGAACAATTTTTCTGCACCCGCTACAGAAGTAGAAATCCAATGTCTGTGGTAGAGACACCAGAATTTATCCAAAAAATGTCTAATCTTGTTCCCTGTGCAGTACATTGTGTCCTCATCATACAGACTGGCTCCCCAAGCCGTTGCTTACAAAATAAAGAAAGCTTGCAGAGAAAATGTAATTTTTTGGGCTTTATAAATGCAATTATTGCTGCAGCAGCTTATTTTTACACAGTACAGATGTGTCACTTTACAGGTGGACTAAGGGGACCCCCCAGGCACTATATTGAAAGGAATTTTTATCTTATTTCTGAGACATACACCCTAGAACAAATAATGGTGTACAAACAAGGCTGTCTTTCTAAATTCTATAGGCAATGGTCTACCCGGAGAGAACTTTATAGAGAGACATGAACCAAACCCCACACACTTTTTATGCTTTAGAGCGCACAAGCCATAGGTTTTAAGCTGATGTATTTGGGTGTTAATGTATCCCCTTCCCCATTCCCAGTTTTTCTTTATTCCTTATTCTTTCACTCACATTTCATTAATCTCAAGCATGTTAACAAGGTAGTTTTCATAAGTGAAATGCACAGAATAATACTAAGTTCTTAAGGTATACGATAAATATATGTAAAACAGTGATTACTTTTCATGTTATGCTTGTTCTACTACCTCCGCACTCCTAAGTTGTTATATGTAACACCATTTTCTATATGTAATATCTGTTACCCTTTTCTCTTATAAACCGAATAAAAAAATATTTGAATAAAAATTATGTTTTTTTACAAACTTTTTTTTCATCCATACATGTCCCCTAGAGCAGTACCTGGACCCCCATAACCATTGTATGCCCAATTACTGTACTTACATATAAGGCTTCAAAATGGGCACTTTTGATTTTTCACGTTTGGGTCCCATAGACTTCAATGGGGTTCGTTGTTCAGTCCCGAATTTTCTCGATGTTCCAAAAAGTTCTAGTGCGAACCGAACAGGGGGTCGTTCAACCCATCTCTACCTTGCAAGGGATATCCTGCTTCAAGGTCCACCATAACTAGAAGGGTAATGCTGCGTACACACGACCGGACTCTCCATCAGAATAGACTCCGACGGTCTTTCTGACGGCGTTCCGCTGAAACGGACTTGCCTACACATGATCACACCAAAGTCTGCTAGTTTAGAACGCAATGACGTATGACGGGACTAGAAAATGGAAGTTCAATAGCCAGTAGCCAATAGCTGCCCTTGCGTCGTTTTTGGTCGGAGTAGCATACAGACAAACAGTTTTCCCGATAGGAATGGAGTCCGTCGGAAAGATTCGAAACATGTTCTATTTCTAGGTCCGTCAGAATTTTTGAAATAAAAAGTCAGATGAAGCCCACACACGATCAGAATGTCCAACGGAATGATTCCTTTGGACCTTTTCTGCTGAAAGTCCGGTCGTGTGTACACGGCATAAGACAACTCTTCTTCAGAACTTATACATTAAAAGACAAAGCTCCTTCTGCACTTTTATGTGCTCATTCCACCGGTCAGTGGGTGTTTCCTGGGCATTCCTACATTAAACCCTTGTTACCCAGTTTTGTAATGCCACCACCTGGTCTTCTGTTCATACCTTTTCAAAGTTTTAATATGTGGACCTCCAATCTTCTGCAGATACAGCTTTCAGCCACAATGCCTTTCTGTGGCACTCTGAAGGCATAACAGGGTCTATGAATATTCAGCCTGTGTCCTGTACTGTACAATTAGGATAAGAGGAATTTTAACCAGTAAATTCCATATTTTGGAGAAACTGAGGACTCACCGAATAGGGAATTGTTATAGGGGGATGCCAGGGGGCGTAATTGCCTTAAGGAACCGGTCCCTGTCTCGGCACAGCAAAGCTGGTCCCCCCTACAATCAGCACAAATAAAAACTCAAGTGTTTCTTTAGTGCTACGTTTGTGCTGTTTTGTGCGGCAAAAATTTACATTTGTGCTGCTTTAATTTTTAAGATATTAGCATTTGTTTTTTCCAGAATATGACATCACCCAGCCCCCCTACAACAGCCAAAGGACACGAAACTGGGCTGGTTGACTAGTGCTACGTTTGTGCTGTTTAAATTTCCGTCCTCTCTTTTATCGTTTTTTCCGTGCTGTGTTTGTGCCGGTTTGTGCTGTTAAAATTTGTGTTGCTTTGATTTTTTTAATTAGTTTGTGTTTATTTAATAAAACCCCACCCACTTTGCACCCCATGTTATTAGCTACTATAACAAATACACCATTAATTTGTGCTGCGTTTGTGTTAATTTGTACAAAAATGAACATCTATGTAGGTTTGGTTTTGAAGATACAGGCAGTCCCCGGGTTACAAACAAGGTTCTGAAGGTTTCAGTGGTGGTGCATTCATTAAGGGCGCACGGGCGCCGTCCCCTCTCTCCAGCCAGCCCCTCTATGAATAATGGATAGATTCATGCATTTTATGAATCTATCCATCGCCGCCGCCACCACCACCCATTCAGGGGGTGGTGGGGGGATTTTTTTTTTTGAAGCACCTGATTACAGCCATAGGCTCTAATAGGCTCCACAAAAGGTGGACTCGTGGCACAAAGCATTGCGCTTGGAGTCCACCCAGGTGTGTTAGAAAAGCGAATGAATATTCGATTTCCTAACACTGAACCGCCTCTCTGCCAATCAGGTGTGCGGGTCTGTTACCCCTCACCTGATTGGCTGAAAGGACAGGTGCTGCGATTGGATGCCTATCAGGAGGAGATGCACGGAGAACACAGGAGCCGCTGTCTGACCCGCTGAAAGGTCCCACAGCTCGCCGCCGTCACCCACATTCCTGACATGCCACCGAGACAGGGTAAGTGCCGGGCATCACAGTGGCAGCATTTGATGGGGCACAGTGGCAGCATTTGATGGGGCACAGTGGCAGCATTTGATGGGGCACAGTGAGGCTGCAATTGATGGATTTTTTTCAGAATTTTTCAGTTTGTTTGCGCCCCCCCCCCCCCCCCCAAAAAAAAAAAAAATTTTTGAGCACCAGTCGCCACTGGTAGGTTTATTCTTAAGTTGAATTTGTATGCAAGTTGGAACAGGTGCATTTTTCAAGTGTAAATCCAGCCCCAAAAAATGTTTTATACGTTTTGAAAAGCATAGGGAAGGCTTAAAGAGGAAGTAAACTCTAATTTTGTACTTGTACCTTACAATATAGTAAGGCTTACCTGTAGGTACTTTAAATATCTCCTAAACGTGCACTGTTTAGGAGATATTCAGAGTGCATGCAGCCGATGAGGTCATTGGCACATTCGCTCTGAAGGTCCGGCTTTCTGGACCTTCAGAGCCCGAGCCATAAAACAGCATCTCCTGGGCCTCCCACTCACAGCGCCGGAGCTTGCCCACCCAGAAGAAACATCGGGGAAGATGTCAGCCATCTCAGTGGTCTGCGGGCGCCACTGGAGGGCTTCGTTCTAAGGTAAGTATTTCATTATGAGCTAGTATGCGATGCATACTAGCTCATTATGCCTTTGTCTTACAAGTTTGTTATTTTTGTTTTTTTCACATGGGTTTACAACCTCTTTAACACCCCTGTAACATTTGTTTTGCTGTTTGTGCCCCATTCAGACGATTTCATCTCACTTTCTGTCCCTGTTACAATGTTGTGGAAACAGGGATTGGTGATAAAGCTTCAGTGGACACCTTTTTCCCATGATAACTCTTACAGTGGTAAATTTCCCTTACTAGGGGTAGATTTTCTCTCACTTCCTGTTGTAAGTGTAGCGCTGGTAGATTTTTCAATCTACCGCTGATAGGTAAATCTTGTGGGTTACTTGTTAGGTGAAGTTAGATTTGCCTCTGTTCCAGCCTGGCTGAGTTGTGTGTAGTTCCACACTGTGCCGGTGGGTGTCGTTGTTACCATGGGCTGGTGTTGGAAAGGCAACGTGTTGAAGCGTATTAGTGCTCCTCTGTTCCGGAGACAACTCGGTGGAGGTGGTCCTCCGAGTTGCATTCTGGGAGAGGGTATTTATGGGACAGACGCCATGTTTAGGGGTTCGTTTTCAGCCACCTGCTGGCCCTCCTGGCCGGCAGGTATGCATTAGGAGTACCACCTCGTGGTCCTCCGTTCCGGAGGCCCACGTGGTTGCGGCGTGTGGGTGGGCCCGGAAGCCTGTCTGGGGCCTACCACATCAGCAGAGTAATGGTCCTGAGCTGTCTATCCTGAGTGAAGAAGCTGGACAACCGAGGAGATCCCAGGGGAGGACCAGTCATGGAAGGATCACGCAGAGTGCTGGTCTGGAGAGGGGCCTGGTGACTCGTTTGGAGGACATATCCTGAAGTAATCTTACTGCATAGTACTGCCGGGTTGGCTTAAAGGTTCAAGTACTGTGTCTGACATTCATCGCAAACCAATACATCTTGTGGCAGAGGATCATACTGGTTTTATTCCAAACAAGTCTGTGGCAGAGACTTTTGTTCGTGCTACGTACTGGCTGCTAGGCAAGTGAGAGAGGCCTATTCAGGCGGGCAAAGATTGAATCCCTCGGGGGGAGTGCATTCAACTACAAGTGCTCAATTGCAAAGAATGTTCTATAGAATACTAAGGAAAGGTATTTGAGCTTCCCTGCGGTTTTCCTTCTGCCTCTTTCCTGCTACTTCCTTTATTACTTGTTCAATAAAGCATTGGAAAATATACTCAAGTGTTTGGTGTCTACATCATCCAGAGGTAAACTCAACGGAACCCTAGACCCGCTGCCAGTGAAACGGAGGTATCGAGAGTGAAGGTGAGGGCATCGTCCGGGATTTGTTGGCCATCAGTTCTCGCAACCTGGAGGAGTGTTTCACCGGGAGTTTGTGGTGGGGGCTGGACTTTGTCGGTTTCTCAGGAGGAGAGGAGGTTGGAGATTGCAGGACTTTATTTCTGACTGCGTAGGCGGCGGGCACCGGTGAAAGCCCGGGAGCTACATGATCAGAGGAACAAGTGGGAGGAGCCTAGCCTACTTGATACCGCGTGGGACGCGTGTATGTGTGTGTTGGCGCCAGAGAAGAAGAGAGGCCTCGTGATCGTGCTGAGAAGATCAGAGTGTGGCCATGTCTTTTTCGGCGATGCAACCAACTGTGGGGCTTAAGATGTTTCCTACCAGCACCGCTGCGGGTGCTGTGCTGACCAGAACCTTGCTTACAGACACCGGCATTTGTCTGAAACCTCAGGGGAGGTTTGTTCTCTATACAATTGGAGATGTTGAAGGACTGAGCATGCTTTGCCACAAGTGTGAAGGACTGGTCATACATCTCCGTCCATTTGTTCGCTGCTCGTAAAGGTTCAAGTATTGTGTCTGACATTCATCGCAAACCAATACATCCTGTGGCAGAGGATCGTACGGGTTTTATTCCAAACAAATCTGTGGCAAAGACTTTTGTTCATGCTGCGTACTGGCTGCTAGGCAAGTGAGAGTGGCCTATCCAGGCGGGCAAAGATTGAATCCCACGAGGGGAGTGCATTCAACTACAAGTGCTCAATTACAAAGAATGTTCTAAAGAATACTAAGGAAAGGTATTTGAGCTTCCCTGCGGTTTTCCTTCTGCCTCTTTCCTGCTACTTCCTTTATTACTTGTTCAATAAAGCATTGGAAAATATACTCAAGTGTTTGGTGTCTACATCGTCCAGAGGTAAACTCAACGGAACCCTAGACCCTGTGTCGGTGAAACGGAGGTATCGAGAGTGAAGATAACAGCCCGCTTTAAACCAGCAGCTCCACCGAGAGTTAGTACTACATAAGTATGAGTCGTAAGTAGTTCGAGGATTATATATCAAACCCCACCCCTGCCCACTTTGCACCCCATGTGATTAAAGTGTTTGTAAAGTCTTATTTTTTCCAATAAAAATAACAAATGTGTCATACTTACCTGCTCTGTTGCAGTGGGTTTGCAGCCCAGATCCTCCTCCTCTCGGGTCCCTCTTCAGTGCTCCTGGCCCCTCCCTCCTGTTCAGTGCCCCCCACAGCAAACAGCTGGCTATCGGGGCATCCGAGCTGAGTCACAACTTCCTGTGTCCATTCAGACACACAGCCCTGGCCCCGCCACCTCTCTCACCTGATTGGCACCATTGGCATTCGCTGCACCTTTCCAAGTGAAAAAACACTCTCTAGCAATACACACCAAACTGAGCATGTGCAGCTTGCCCCAAATGCTCTGTTCTATAAGGAGATAGATTAGGGACTGTGGAAGAAGGGGAGGGCCAGAGAAAATAGGAATAAACAGCCTTTTTACACAATGCAGAGGATTAACCTCTTAGGTTCCACAGTGAGTATAACAAGTATGCTTTACTGCGTATACAGGCTGATTTTACTGTTGTGACTTTAGTAACACTTTAAGCAACCTCGTGTTGACTGCTACCTGAGAGAATACAGGGTAAATCAAGTAACTTTAAAGGGGTTGTAAAGGTAAAAATTTTTTCACCTTAATGCATTCTATGCATTAAGGTGAAAAAACTTTTGACAGTACCGCCGCCCCCAGCCCCCCCGTTTTACTTACCTGACCCCTCGAATCTTCGCTGCTCGTCCTCATTGCAGCTCAGCCTGGTCGCTGATTGGCTGCAGTGGATGGATTGAAAGCAGCGCAGTCATTGGCTCGCGCTGCTGTCAATCACATCCGATGACGCGGCGCGCCAGGGGACGGGGCCGAGTGATACAGCGAGCGGCTATAGCCGCCGGCTGTATCACGGGAGCGCGCCCGCAAGCACTCACCACCGTGCGAGGGAGCTCGCATTAAGGTGGTAAATGCTTGCGGGGAGGAGCCGAAACAGCCGCCGAGGGACCCCAGAAGACCAGGTTCGGGGCCACTCTGTGCAGAACGAGCTGCACAGTGAAGGTAAGTATAACATGTTTGTTTTTTTTTGTTTTTTTTTAAATTACGTTTACAATCACTTTAAGTATAACCCACTTATTTTTTATCATGGTGTGTTTGTTAGTGATGCAACCATGTACACACTGTGTTCTGAGTTAGCCAGAATTTTAAATCCCTGTAGCGATATACTGAAATCATTAAGCCCTTGCCTGTCTACACACAAGGGTACATTAGCCATAGATTTAAATTAAAAAAAAACTGGGGAGTACAGTTACCAGACTGGGAACCTATTTGTTCTAAATATTTAACTGGTTTATTCATAAAAAGGTGAACTGTAAGGGAGTTTCAAATGCTAGCCTAGACTGTAGAAATTCTACAAAAATGTATGTGAGAAATTATATATATTAAATATAAAAGAGTTAAAACCAGATAATTAGATGATGCAAGCAACTCAGGTTTTACTGTCTTGAACACAGTGATGCATTGAGAATATTCAAGTAGAAGCTTGCAACAGTTGTCGCTTTCACTGTTACATGGGGTGCAAGCCGGGGGGAGAATATTAGGATATAATACTGTATCTCAGAAACCAAACTGGGATAAATATTTTTAGGCACAAAAAGTAGCACGAATGAATGGTACATTTAAAATTGAATAACATGGGATGCAAAGTAAGCAGGACTTTGCACCCCATGACACGATGTAAAATATAATGTGCAATATAATGTGCAATTTCTCTAAAACGAAATCATTGTTCTGTCAAGATCTCCAACTTATCAAAATCTCTCCAAGTAGCTGTACTGTGCATGCGCTGGTTGAAAATGTTTAGGGCAGCCTTCAATCAATGGCGGACCATGGTCTGGACACGGACCAAGTGTCCGAACCATCAGCTCACTAGTCTGCAGTGCGCAAACCCTGCTGCTCAGCGGTGCTCCAGCAACCAGTGACATCACATGTGCGTCCCGCCCCCTGTAGCAAGTTTCTCCGCCTGGCTCCCGACCCTGCAGCTCATTCCTTCTGCCAACTACCACCCCCCTGCAGCTCCTCCCTTCTCCCACCTCCTGCCTGTGCCATGCCTTATTGGACATGTGCAGATATGCTGTTCACTTGGATGGGATTTATAGGTGCACTCTGATGGGCACATATGATGTAAAGAGGCACTCTGGTGGGCACATACAGTAGATCAATTATATTAACAACACAAACAGATGCATCCAAGGCCTTAGCAAACCAGTCAGATTTGGGTGAAATTGGGTACTCGGTTAAAGAAAAAGCTAAAAAAAATAAAGCACCACAAATAATAATATATCATATTAGATCAATTATATATTATTATGTTATATATATTATATATAATATACTGTATGATTCAGTGGGGACAGAAAGTATTCAGACCCCCTTACATTTTTCACTCTTTGTTATATTGCAGCCATTTAAGTTCATTTTTTTTCCTCATTAATGTACACACAGCACCCCATATTGACAGAAAAACACAGAATTGTTGATATTTTTGCAGATTTATTAAAAAAGAAAAACTGAAATATCACATGGTCCTAAGTATTCAGACCCTTTGCTGTGACACTCATATATTGAACTCAGGTGCTGTCCATTTCTTCTGATCATCCTTTAGATGATTCTACACCTTCATTTGAGTCCAGCTGTGCTTGATTATACTGATTGGACTTGATTAGGAAAGCCACACCTGTCTATATAAGACCTTACAGCTCACAGTGCATGTCAGAGCAAATGAGAATCATGAGGTCAAAGGAACTGCCTGAAGAGCTCAGAGACAGAATTGTGGCAAGGCACAGATCTGGCCAAGGTTACAAAAAATTTCTGCTGCACTTAAGGTTCCTAACAGCACAGTGGCCTTCATAATCCTTAAATGGAAGATGGTTGGGATGACCAGAACCCTTCCTAGAGCTGGCCATCCGGCCAAACTGAGCTATCGGGGGAGAAGAGCCTTAGTGAGAGGTAAAGAAGAACCCAAAGATCACTGTGGCTGAGCTCCAGAGATGCAGTCGGGAGATGGGAGAAAGTTGTAGAACGTCAACCATCACTGCAGCCCTCCACCAGTTGGGGCCTTATGGCAGAGTGGCCCGACGGAAGCCTCTCCTCAGTGCAAGACACATAAAAGCCCGCATGGAGTTTGATAAAAAACATCTGAAGGACTCCAAGATGGTGAGAAATAAGATTCTTTGGTCTGATAAGACCAAGATAGAACTTTTTGGCCTTAATTCTAAACGGTATGTCTGGAGAAAACCAGGCACTGCTCATCACCAGTCCAATAAAGTCCCAACAGTGAAGCATGGTGGTGGCAGAATCATGCTGTGGGGGTGTTTTTCAGCTGCAGGGACAGGACGACTGGTTGCAATCGAGGGAAAGATGAATGCAGCCAAGTACAGGGATATCCTGGACGAAAACCTTCTTCAGAGTGCTCAGGACCTCAGACTGGGCCGAAGGTTTACCTTCCAACAAGACAATGACCCTAAGCACACAGCTAAAATAACAAAGGAGTGGCTTCACAACAACTCCGTGACTGTTCTTGAATGGCCCATCCATAGCCCTGACTTAAACCCAAATGAGCATCTCTGGAGAGACCTAAAAATGGCTGTCCACCAACGTTTACCGACCTGACAGAACTGGAGAGGATCTGCAAGGAGGAGTGGCAGAGGATCCCCAAATCCAGGTGTGAAAAACTTGTTGCATCTTTCCCAAAAAGACTCATGGCTGTATTAGATCAAAAGGGTGCTACTACTAAATACTGAGCAAAGGGTCTGAATACTTAGGACCATGTGATATTATTATTATTATTATTATTATACAGTATTTATATAGCGCCAACAGTTTACGTAGCGCTTTACAACTTGAGGGTAGACAGTACAAATACAATACAATTTGATACAGTAGGAATCAGAGGGCCCTGCTCCTTAGAGCTTACAATCTAAGAGGGGAGGTCAAGAGATACAAGAGGTAATAACTGTGGGTGATGTGCTGATTGAGAAGATAAATGTACAGTTGTTAGGTGGGGGCCAGATAGGCTTCTCTGAAGAGATGAGTTTTCAGGGATCGTCTGAAAGTGGATAGAGTAGGAGAAAAACGGACGGATTGGGGTAGAGCATTCCAGAGGATGGGGGAGGCTCTGGAGAAGTCCTGAAGGCGAGCATGGGATGAGGTGACAAGGGAGTTTGAGAGCAGGAGGTCTTGGGAGGAGCGAAGAGAACGATTAGGTTGGTATTTTGTGACTAGGTTAGAGATGTAGCTAGGGGCCAAGTTGTGGATGGCTTTGTAAGTTATAGTTAGTATCTTGAATTTAATTCGGTGACTGAGTGGCAGCCAATGGAGGGATTGGCAGAGGGGTGTAGCAGACGCTGAGCGGTTTGTGTGGTGGATGAGCCTGGCCGCAGCGTTCTTGATGGACTGAAGTGGGGATAGCCTATTTAGAGGTAAACCAATGAGGAGGGAGTTGCAGTAGTAGTAGTAGTAGTTTTTCTTTTTTAATAAATCTGCAAAAATGTCAACAATTCTGTGTTTTTCTGTCAATATGGGTTGCTGTGTGTACATCAATGAGGAAACAAAATGAACTTAAATGATTTTAGCAAATGGCTGCAATATAACAAAGAGTAAAAAATGTAAGGGGGTCTGAATACTTTCCGTCCCCACTGTATATTAACACCTCAACTGGTACAAAAACAGGCCTGGTTTCATGTTTTTTGGATGCTACCTTTGATAACCTTTAATAAACAATAAAATAACTGAAAAACAAAAAGCCGTAGAACTGAGATTTAACCACTTTAGCCCCGGAAGGATTTACCCCCTTAATGACAAGGCGATTTTTTGTGATAAGGCACTGCGTCGTTTTAACTGAAAATTATGTGGTCATGCGACGTTGTTCCCAAACAAAATTCATGTCCTTTTTTTCCCACAAATAGAGCTTTCTTTTGGTGGTATTTGATCACCTCTGCGGTTCTTATTTTTTGCGCTATAAACAAAAAGACTGACAATTTTTGAAAATAAAAAAAAAAAAAAATTTTACTTTCTGCTATAATACATATCCCCCAAAAAATATTTTAAAAAAAAACAAAAATGTTTAGGTCAATAAGTATTCTGCTACACATTTTTGGTAAAACAAAGAAAAAAAAATCGCAATAAGCATATATTGATTGGTTTGCGCAAAAGTTATAGTGTCTACAAAATAGGGGGAAAGATTTAGGGACATTTTTTTCATTGTTTTTACTAGTAATAGTGGCGATCTGTGATTTTTAGCGGGGCTGCCACATTGCGGCGGACAAATTTGATCCTAAGTGACACTTTTTGGTGACCAGTGACACCAATACAGTGATCAGGTGCTATAAAAATGGCACTGGCAGGGAATGGGGTTAACACTAGTGGTGATGAAAGGGTTAAGTGTTCCCTAGGGAAGTGTTTTCTAACTGTCAGGGGGACAGACTGACTGGGAGTAGAGAGAGATCGCTGTTCCTGATCACTAGGAACAGCTGATCTCTCTCTCTTCCCCTATCAGAATGGGGATCCGCCTTGTTTACATAGGCAGATCCCCATTCTGCCTCTCTTCAGCGTGATCAATTCTGCCAGACCCGCAGGCAAGCTCCCGCAGGATTCGCCCACGGAGGCTAGTGCGTGAACCGCGTACCGGTACGGCGATTCATGTAGCCGAGCCACCTTGCCGCAGTATAAACAGTGGTTAAACAGCACAAACAAGCACAAAGATGGCACCAACCAGCCCAGTTTTGTGTGTTTTGTCTCTTGTAGGGAGGCTCGGTGGGCTTTGGTGACCTTTAATAAATCACATGAAAAACAGAAGGAGATAGAATGGACAGTAAAACAGCACAAACGCAGCACTAACCAACCAAAGCTGTTATAACTTTAAAACCATAACAGCACAAATAAAAAATTCAGCAGAACAAATCAGCACAAACATGGCACTAACCAACCAGCCCGCTTTCATGTCTTTTGGCTGTTGTAGGGGGGCTGAATGACCTTGGGCGACTTTTAATAAATCTTTAATGCAAAAATTACAAAAGTTAGAACGGAAATTTGAATCGCACAAAATAGCAATCGCGACACTACCTAACCAGCCTGATTTTGTGTCTTTTGGCTGTTGCAGAGGGGCTGGGTGATGTCATCTGGGAAAAAAAAAAACAATTGCTAATATCTTAAAAATAAAAGCAACACAAATGGAAAATTTTTACAGCACAAAACAGCACAGACGTAGCACTAAAGAAACAAACTTGAGTTGTGCCTGCCTCTCCACCTTAAACAAATAACTCCCCTCCCTGCCTCTCTACCCTAAACAAATAACCCCCCCTCCCTGCCTCCCTGCCTCAACAATAACTCCCCTCCTCACCTCTCCACCTCAACAATAACCCCCCTCCCCGCCTCTCCAGCTCAACAATAACCCGCTCCACCTCAACAATAACTCCCCTCCTTGCCTCTCCACCCTAAACAAAAATAAACCTTCCCGCCTCTCCACCCTAAACAAATAACCTTCCTCCCACCTCTCCACTCTCAACAATAACCCCTCCCTGTCTCTCCACCCTAAACAAAAAACTCCCTCCCCGCCTCTCCACCTCAACAATAACCTCCTTCCCTGCTTCTCTACCTCAACCATAACCCCTTCCCCACCTCTTCCCCGCCTCTTCACCCTCAACAATAACCCCCCCTTTATGAGGGGTTGTACATATGGACACACTCTGCCTATCCACACCCTCTGTGGGGGCAGTGGCCACAGTCCACATCTCCACTGTGGGGAGCAGCAAGTTCAGAGCAGAAGCGAGCTGGAGGTGGCAGAGTATGTGGAACAGCAGCCTGCCTTGTGTGCAGGTCAGTGATCACCAGCAGCTTAGTGTGTGCTTTATAACAGGATCAGTGTGACAGTGACTCGATATACTGAGTGCTATTAATTATATAGAAAACTGATATCTGTACACTGAGATCCCACCTATGCACTCCGTGCAACCTCTCCAACTATCCTTACCCTCTCTCTGATCATTACCTTATTAGTTTCACACTCTCCCTCTCCTCCATAACAGTTACTTGTAGAAATCTACGCCATCTCAACCCTTCTCGTCTCTACTCTTACTGACCACCTCTATGACAAAATTGCACCCCTGTCCGGCACCGACCTAACCACTTCTGTCTACAACACTTCACTTCTAGCCTCACTGGACACAATGGCCCCCCTCACTACACACAGAATCAGGCCCAGTTCCCTTCAACCGTGGCAAAAAGTAGACACTGTGGTGTAAGACGAAGTCTCAGAAAGATTTCAACCAGTATAAATCTGCCCTCCAAAAATACAATTCCTGCCTCCTCACTGCCAAGCAGACCTATTTTATCTCTCTCATTAACACCTTATCATCCCGTCCCCGACAACTCTTCTCTACCTCCAACTCTCTACTTCATCCTCCACTGCCTCCACCCACCAACTCACTCACTGCCCAGGAGATCGCCAATCACTTCAAACAGAAAATTGATACAACTCGCGAGGAGATCTTTACTGTTTAGATACCCTCCACGCTTTACACTTCATGCCCACAGGTACAATCAATACTTCCCTCTTTCAACCCCACCACTATAGACAAGGTTTCTAAACTACTTCTACCTTGCCACCTGCCCTCTGGATCCTGTTGCCTCGAAAATGCTGCGTTCACTCTCTGGCCCTATTCTACACTCTCTAACCGACATCTTCAATCTCTCCCTCTCCTCTGGCATCTTCCCCAACTCTCTAAAACATGCACTTGTCAGCCCCATACTTAAAAAGCCCTCAATGGACCCATCCAATCTTAAGGACCTAAACCCCTTCTCCTTGCTCCCCATTTTATCCAAACTCCTTGAACATCTGGTCTACAACCGACTGAGCGACCACCTAGTTGATTATAGCCTTCTTGATCCCCTTCAGTCTGGCTTTTGTCCTCAACACTCCACAGAAACTGCTCTCCTAAAACTAACAAATGATCTACTAATGGCCAAAACCAATGGACACTATTCTGTACTCCTACTCCTGGACCTCGCTGCTGCCTTTGATACGGTTGACCAACCCCTCCTACTCAAAAAACTCCACACCTTTGGTCCCCGTGACTGTACTCTTCACTGGTTCTCTTCCTACTTATCCAACCGCACCTGTAGCGTAGCGTTACTTACAATTCTACTTCCTCCTCTCCTCCTTCTTTCTCTGTTGGGGTCCCCCAAGTTTCTGTTCTTTGACCTCTCCTATTTTCAATTTACACCTCCTCCCTGGGTCAGCTGATAGCCTCCCATGGCTTCCAATACCACCTCTACGCTGGCGACACCCAAATCTATTTCTATACCCCTCAGCCCACTCCTTCAGTCTCCTCACGTATCACTAATTTACTATCAAAAATAGCAGCCTGGATGTCACATCACTTCCTCAAACTTAATCTATCCAAAACCAAACCTATCATTTTTCCTCTCCCACATTCCTCTTCCCCTGATCTCTCTGTAAAAATCGATGGCACAACTATAAGCCCATCCCATGATACAATAGATATTTGAATGTATTTCGCGCAGTATCAACAATACTCGATAAATATGTGCAGATCTGTGTAAACATAAACAAAATTAAGATTTTTGGATAATGGTTGCTACAGCTGTAGTTGCTAGGATCAACGATCTCTATATTTGCAACATATAGCAATTCCCACTCTCTATTAGTAAAGTGATGGTGCTATAATAATAAAGTGCAAATATGTAGAAATCTATTATATTATTGTGACACAAATGTCGTGAATTAAAACAGGTTAAATACGTGAATAAATTAGCATGAATAAATAAATTCTTGTGAGTGAAATATTTTTCTAAAGTTCTGATATATAATATTATGTGCAACCCATCATAAATAAATTCATAAACAATAAAAGTACCAGCAATGATCTTTAAAATAGTGCTGTCAAAATTCACGTATATGTGACCTAAAAGTGCAAGTGATAAAGTTATAGAATTAAAAATATATAAAATTAAAAATATAAAGTTCTTGAAAAAATAGATAGATGGCAATGATGAAAAGGTATTAAAAATTATTCTTCTATTCAGATCTGTTCTATCTTGTATACTGGGTGTATTATTCTTGTGATGGTGCCTCCTAGTGTGGTCTCACAGAACTCTCACCTTAATTTTGCAATAATCAATATAAGCCCATCCCAATCACTGTCTAAATCTTTCCTGCCTCAACCTCCGCAACATCTCCAAAATACGCCCCTTTCTAACCAATGACACAACAAAGCTCCAAATTCACTTCCTGGTCATCTCTCGCCTCGACTACTGCAACTCCCTCCTCAGTGGCTTACCTCTACATAGTCTATCCCCCTTCAATCCATCATTAATGCTGCTGCCAGACTCAACTACCTTACCAATCACTCTGTCTACTACTCCTCTCTGTCAATCTCTCCGCTGGTTTCTGCTCACCCAACAAATTAAAAATTTAAAATACTAACAACTACTTACAAAGCCATTCACAACTCTGCCCCCAGCTACATCACTGACCTAGTCTCAAAATACCAACCTAATCGTTCTCTTCGTTCTTCTCAAGACCTCCTTCTCTCTAGCTCCCTCATCACCTCCTCCCATGCTCGCCTCCAGGACTTCTCCAGGGCCTCTCCAATCCTATGGAAATCCTTACCCCGATCTGTCTGATTATCTCCTACTCTATTAGCTTTTAGACAATCCCTGAAAACCCTCCTCTTGCGAGAAGCCTATCCTACCCACACCTAACAACTGTATTTTCATTTTCTCCATCTGATCATTCCCCAGCTATTATCTTTTGTTCCACTTGACCCTTCCTTCTATTTTTTTTTTTTTTTTTTAAATTCAATGCTTTTTATTCGTATTCATACAAAATACATCACAACATACAATATACATGTATCGTCATAACAAAAAAAAAAAATCACCTTCTTTCTTATACAATGTATGTATCGCTTCTATAAGAGGTATTTTCTCAAATTTTCTCCCATTTTACTCCCTCTAGCCCTGATCTATAGTCAAGTATCCAGCCCACTCTCTGTCATGATTACCCTACACACACACTTCTACCAATATATAAAACCTACATCTTCCCTATCCTCTCTAAACAGTCTTCACTACTTGGGGTGGTCCATCTTCAGAAACCAAGGGTTCCACATTTTCTCAAATTCCTTGATGTTCCCTCCCCTTACATAGACTATCCTTTCTTTCCTTATTGTTTCCCACACCGTTTTAGACCAGTTCTCTACTGTAGGGGGTTTCTCTGCTTGCCATCTCCTAGCTATTTCCTTTCTTGCCTGGTAGAGGCATCTCCGCACTGCTTTTATTTTCACCCTCCTGCTACCTAGATCCCCCCCCCCCACCCCTAAAATACACATTTTCGGGTCTGCGTTAAGACTTAAGTTAAAGACCTTGTTTATGGTCTCAACTACTTCCACCCAGTAGCGAACTAACTTGGGGCATTTCCATAACATATGTAACAAATCTCCTGTATATTGACACCTTGGACATTTGGCATCTGCCCTTCTCCCATACTTAAACAGTTTTTCTGGGGTATAGTATGCCCTATGTAAGAGCAATAAATGTGAAAATTTCTGGGCGGGTGAGACCGAGACCTGGTGACTCCCCTCCAATATCTCTTTCCATTGAGTATCCGATATTGTCCCCAGGTCCGTCTCCCACTCTCTTCTACACTTAAGTTTAACTGGTCCCTCCCTGCTGTATCGGCATATATGTTGGTAAAACTCTGCTATTAACCCCTTTGATCCCTCCACACTCTCTAATTTTTGGAAGATGGGAGATTGACTCCATTTCGGACCTTGCTCCCCAAATTGGGCCTGCAGAGCATGCCTAATCTGTATGTAGTTAAAGTATGAGTGACTCGAGATACCAAATTCCTCCCTTAAGGCGGCAAAGGTCTTTAACATGTTGCCATCATATAATTGTTCCAATTTGACTATCCCCTTTGATTCCCAGGTCTTAATTTTACCTATTTGTGACAGTTCTTGGTAGTTCTTATTGTCCCAAAGAGGACTACACCTCCCTTCTCCCTCCATACCCTTCATACCTTTAATAAAGTTCCATACTTTTGACATTAATTTAACCGTGGGGGTTCTATATACAAACGAGTTTGCCTCCAAAACCCGCCTATGGGGCGCTCCCTCAGTCATTATTTCTGTATTGTTATTACCCATAGGACCGTGACCCATTCTCAGATGTTGCAACTGAGCTGCCAGAAAGTAGCTGCGGGGGTGTGGAATCGCCACACCTCCCTCAGTCACTGCCAGCTGTAATGTTTGTAAACTAATCCTGGAGTGTCCTCCCTTCCATATCAACCCCCTAAACAGCATGTCCATTTTTTTTAACCATTTACCATAGATCCATACTGGTGAATTATACAAAATGTACAATAACTGGGGCAGCCACAGCATTTTAATCAGGTTGCACCTTCCAGCTACCGACAATGGGAGTCTCTTCCATATATCAATCTTTTTCCTAAATTTCACCAGCAAGGGGACCAAATTATTATGTAAGAAATCCTCAGAATCTTTTGTTATATGGATGCCTAGATATTTTGTTTTCTCCACTATTTTTAGCGGGATTTCTTCCAGAAAGGGACCTTGCTTAATTGGGTCTATTGGTAACAAGATCGACTTCTCCCAGTTTATGGAGAGACCCGAGATCTCCCCAAAATCTGAGAATACACCCATCACCTGTCTGAGCGATCTCTCCGTATCCCCCAGGAAGATAAGTACGTCGTCCGCGTATAACGCGATCCTCTCTTCCCTCATCCTTCTCCTGAAGCCTTCCATATTTCTATTTTGTCTTACCGCAGCGGCCACTGGTTCCATTGCCAAAGCAAAGATCAGAGGTGACAAGGGACACCCTTGTCTTGTACCTCTCTCCAGGCAAAACTTACTCGAGAGTACATTATTGATTCTGATCTTTGCTTTGGGTCCATTGTATAGAATTTTTACCCATTTACTGAATGTGGGACCGAAGCCATATGCCTTCAGTATATACCAAATAAAACCCCATTCGAGGCTATCAAATGCCTTTATAACATCTAACGTTACTACAGCTCTGGAACCCGAGTTTTCAGTTGGGATTTGTAAATTTAGAAAAAACCTCCTAATATTTTCGCTTGTTGATCTCTGGGGATTGAACCCAGTTTGATCCGGATGAACCAGTTCATCGCAAACCAATACATCTTGTGGCAGAGGATCATACTGGTTTTATTCCAAACAAGTCTGTGGCAGAGACTTTTGTTCGTGCTACGTACTGGCTGCTAGGCAAGTGAGAGAGGCCTATTCAGGCGGGCAAAGATTGAATCCCTCGGGGGGAGTGCATTCAACTACAAGTGCTCAATTGCAAAGAATGTTCTATAGAATACTAAGGAAAGGTATTTGAGCTTCCCTGCGGTTTTCCTTCTGCCTCTTTCCTGCTACTTCCTTTATTACTTGTTCAATAAAGCATTGGAAAATATACTCAAGTGTTTGGTGTCTACATCATCCAGAGGTAAACTCAACGGAACCCTAGACCCGCTGCCAGTGAAACGGAGGTATCGAGAGTGAAGGTGAGGGCATCGTCCGGGATTTGTTGGCCATCAGTTCTCGCAACCTGGAGGAGTGTTTCACCGGGAGTTTGTGGTGGGGGCTGGACTTTGTCGGTTTCTCAGGAGGAGAGGAGGTTGGAGATTGCAGGACTTTATTTCTGACTGCGTAGGCGGCGGGCACCGGTGAAAGCCCGGGAGCTACATGATCAGAGGAACAAGTGGGAGGAGCCTAGCCTACTTGATACCGCGTGGGACGCGTGTATGTGTGTGTTGGCACCAGAGAAGAAGAGAGGCCTCGTGATCGTGCTGAGAAGATCAGAGTGTGGCCATGTCTTTTTCGGCGATGCAACCAACTGTGGGGCTTAAGATGTTTCCTACCAGCACCGCTGCGGGTGCTGTGCTGACCAGAACCTTGCTTACAGACACCGGCATTTGTCTGAAACCTCAGGGGAGGTTTGTTCTCTATACAATTGGAGATGTTGAAGGACTGAGCATGCTTTGCCACAAGTGTGAAGGACTGGTCATACATCTCCGTCCATTTGTTCGCTGCTCGTAAAGGTTCAAGTATTGTGTCTGACATTCATCGCAAACCAATACATCCTGTGGCAGAGGATCGTACGGGTTTTATTCCAAACAAATCTGTGGCAAAGACTTTTGTTCATGCTGCGTACTGGCTGCTAGGCAAGTGAGAGTGGCCTATCCAGGCGGGCAAAGATTGAATCCCACGAGGGGAGTGCATTCAACTACAAGTGCTCAATTACAAAGAATGTTCTAAAGAATACTAAGGAAAGGTATTTGAGCTTCCCTGCGGTTTTCCTTCTGCCTCTTTCCTGCTACTTCCTTTATTACTTGTTCAATAAAGCATTGGAAAATATACTCAAGTGTTTGGTGTCTACATCGTCCAGAGGTAAACTCAACGGAACCCTAGACCCTGTGCAGGTGAAACGGAGGTATCGAGAGTGAAGATAACAGCCCGCTTTAAACCAGCAGCTCCACCGAGAGTTAGTACTACATAAGTATGAGTCGTAAGTAGTTCGAGGATTATATATCAAACCCCACCCCTGCCCACTTTGCACCCCATGTGATTAAAGTGTTTGTAAAGTCTCATTTTTTCCAATAAAAATAACAAATGTGTCATACTTACCTGCTCTGTTGCAGTGGGTTTGCAGCCCAGATCCTCCTCCTCTCGGGTCCCTCTTCAGTGCTCCTGGCCCCTCCCTCCTGTTCAGTGCCCCCCACAGCAAACAGCTGGCTATCGGGGCATCCGAGCTGAGTCACAACTTCCTGTGTCCATTCAGACACACAGCCCTGGCCCCGCCACCTCTCTCACCTGATTGGCACCATTGGCATTCGCTGCACCCTTCCAAGTGAAAAAACACTCTCTAGCAATACACACCAAACTGAGCATGTGCAGCTTGCCCCAAATGCTCTGTTCTATAAGGAGATAGATTAGGGACTGTGGAAGAAGGGGAGGGCCAGAGAAAATAGGAATAAACAGCCTTTTTACACAATGCAGAGGATTAACCTCTTAGGTTCCACAGTGAGTATAACAAGTATGCTTTACTGCGTATACAGGCTGATTTTACTGTTGTGACTTTAGTAACACTTTAAGCAACCTCGTGTTGACTGCTACCTGAGAGAATACAGGGTAAATCAAGTAACTTTAAAGGGGTTGTAAAGGTAAAAATTTTTTCACCTTAATGCATTCTATGCATTAAGGTGAAAAAACTTTTGACAGTACCGCCGCCCCCAGCCCCCCCGTTTTACTTACCTGACCCCTCGAATCTTCGCTGCTCGTCCTCATTGCAGCTCAGCCTGGTCGCTGATTGGCTGCAGTGGATGGATTGAAAGCAGCGCAGTCATTGGCTCGCGCTGCTGTCAATCACATCCGATGACGCGGCGCGCCAGGGGACGGGGCCGAGTGATACAGCGAGCGGCTATAGCCGCCGGCTGTATCACGGGAGCGCGCCCGCAAGCACTCACCACTGTGCGAGGGAGCTCGCATTAAGGTGGTAAATGCTTGCGGGGAGGAGCCGAAACAGCCGCCGAGGGACCCCAGAAGACCAGGTTCGGGGCCACTCTGTGCAGAACGAGCTGCACAGTGAAGGTAAGTATAACATGTTTGTTTTTTTTTGTTTTTTTTTAAATTACGTTTACAATCACTTTAAGTATAACCCACTTATTTTTTATCATGGTGTGTTTGTTAGTGATGCAACCATGTACACACTGTGTTCTGAGTTAGCCAGAATTTTAAATCCCTGTAGCGATATACTGAAATCATTAAGCCCTTGCCTGTCTACACACAAGGGTACATTAGCCATAGATTTAAATAAAAAAAAAACTGGGGAGTACAGTTACCAGACTGGGAACCTATTTGTTCTAAATATTTAACTGGTTTATTCATAAAAAGGTGAACTGTAAGGGAGTTTCAAATGCTAGCCTAGCCACTTGCCGACCGCCGCACGACGATGTACGTCGACAGAGCGGCACGGGCAGGCAAAAGGGCTTACCTGTACGTCCCTGCCTGCCCGCGGGTGGGGGGTCCGATCGGACCCCCCCCCGGTGCCTGCGGCGGTCGGCAAATGTCCCCCGGCGATCGGTGGTGAGGGGGAGGCCATCCATTCGTGGCCCCCCCCTCGCGATCGCTCCCAGCCAATGGGATCATTTCCCTGCCTCTGTATTGTACACAGAGGCAGAGGAAATGATGTCATCTCTCCTCGGCTCGGTATTTTCCGTTCCGGGCCGAGGAGAGAAGACTGTAATGTGAGTGCACCAAACACACACACACAGTAGAACATGCCAGGCACACATTACACCCCGATCCCCCCCCCGATCGCCCCCCGATCCCCCCCCGATCACCCCCCCCCCCTGTCACAAACTGACACCAAGCAGGTTTTTTTTTTTTTTTTTTTTTTTTTTTTCTGATCACTGCTAGGTGTCAGTTTGTGACAGTTAGTGTGTTAGGGCAGTGAGTGTTAGGCCCCCTTTAGGTCTAGGGTACCCCCCTAACCCCCCTAATAAAGTTTTAACCCCTTGATCACCCCCTGTCACCAGTGTTGCTAAGCGATCATTTTTCTGATCGCTGTATTAGTGTCGCTGGTGACGCTAATTAGGGACGTAAATATTTAGGTTCGCCGTCAGTGTTTTATAGCGTCAGGGACCCCCATATACTACCTAATAAATGTTTTAACCCCTTGATTGCCCCCTAGTTAACCCTTTCACCACTGATCACCGTATAACTGTTACGGGTGACGCTGGTTAGTTCGTTTATTTTTTATAGTGTCAGGGCACCCGCCGTTTATTACCGAATAAAGGTTTAGCCCCCCGATCGCCCGGCGGTGATATGCGTCGCCCCAGGCAGCGTCAGATTAGCGCCAGTACCGCTAACACCCACGCACGCAGCATACGCCTCCCTTAGTGGTATAGTATCTGTATGGATCAATATCTGAACCTATCAGATCTATACTAGCGTCCCCAGCAGTTTAGGGTTCCCGAAAACGCAGTGTTAGCGGGATCAGCCCAGATACCCGCTAGCACCTGCGTTTTGTCCCTCCGCCCGGCCCAGCCCAGCCCACCCAAGTGCAGTATCGATCGATCACTGTCACTTACAAAACACTAAACGCATAACTGCAGCGTTCGCAGAGTCAGGCCTGATCCCTGCGATCGCTAACAGTTTTCTTGGTAGCGTTTTGGTGAGCTGGCAAGCACCAGCCCCAGGCAGCGTCAGGTTAGCGCCAGTACCGCTAACACCCACGCACGCACCGTACACCTCCCTTAGTGGTATAGTATCTGAACGGATCAATATCTGATCCGATCAGATCTATACTAGCGTCCCTAGCAGTTTAGGGTTCCCAAAAACGCAGTGTTAGCGGGATCAGCCCAGATACCTGCTAGCACCTGCGTTTTGCCCCTCCGCCCGGCCCACCCAAGTGCAGTATCGATCGATCACTGTCACTTACAAAACACTAAACGCATAACTGCAGCGTTCGCAGAGTCAGGCCTGATCCCTGCGATCGCTAACAGTTTTTTTGGTAGCGTTTTGGTGAACTGGCAAGCACCAGCCCCAGGCAGCCTCAGGTTAGCGCCAGTACCGCTAACACACACGCACGCAGCATACACCTCCCTTAGTGGTATAGTATCTGATCGCATCAATATCTGATCCGATCAGATCTATACTGGCGTCCCCAGCAGTTTAGGGTTCCCACAAACGCAGTGTTAGCGGGATCAGCCCAGATACCTGCTAGCACCTGTGTTTTGCCCCTCCGCCCGGCCCAGCCCAGCCCACCCAAGTGCAGTATCGATCGATCACTGACACTTACAAAACACTAAATGCATAACTGCAGCGTTCGCAGAGTCAGGCCTGATCCCTGCGATCGCTAACAGTTTTTTTGGTAGCGTTTTGGGGAACTGGCAAGCGCCAGCGGCCTAGTACACCCCGGTCGTAGTCAAACCAGCACTGCAGTAACACTTGGTGACGTGGCGAGTCCCATAAGTGCAGTTCAAGCTGGTGAGGTGGCAAGCACAAGTAGTGTCCCGCTGCCACCAAAAAGACAAACACAGGACCGTCGTGCCCATAGTGCCCTTCCTGCTGCATTCGCCAATCCTAATTGGGAACCCACCGCTTCTGCAGCGCCCGTACTTCCCCCATTCACATCCCCAACCAAATGCAGTCGGCTGCATGAGAGGCATTTTCTTTATGTCCTCCCGAGTACCCCTACCCAGCGAACGCCCCCAAAAAAGATGTCGTGTCTGCAGCAAGCGCGGATATAGGCGTGACACCCGCTATTATTGTCCCTCCTGTCCGGACAATCCTGGTCTTTGCATTGGTGAATGTTTTGAACGCTACCATTCACTAGTTGACTATTAGCGTAGGGTACAGCATTGCACAGACTAGGCACACTTTCACAGGGTCTCCCAAGATGCCATCGCATTTTGAGAGACCCGAACCTGGAACTGGACAGTTATAAAAGTTAGTTACAAAAAAAGTGAAAAAAAAAAAAAATACAAACAAAAATATAAAATAAAAAAAAAATAGTTGGCGTTTTATTGTTCTCTCTCTCTCTATTCTCTCTCTATTGTTCTGCTCTTTTTTACTGTATTCTATTCTGCAATGTTTTATTGTTATTATGTTTTATCATGTTTGCTTTTCAGGTATGCAATTTTTTATACTTTACCGTTTACTGTGCTTTATTGTTAACCATTTTTTTGTCTTCAGGTACGCCATTCACGACTTTGAGTGGTTATACCAGAATGATGCCTGCAGGTTTAGGTATCATCTTGGTATCATTCTTTTCAGCCAGCGGTCAGCTTTCATGTAAAAGCAATCCTAGCGGCTAATTAGCCTCTAGACTGCTTTTACAAGCAGTGGGAGGGAATGCCCCCCCCCCCAACGTCTTCCGTGTTTTTCTCTGGCTCTCCTGTCTCAACAGGGAACCTGAGAATGCAGCCGGTGATTCAGCCAGCTGACCATAGAGCTGATCAGAGACCAGAGTGGCTCCAAACATCTCTATGGCCTAAGAAACCGGAAGCTACGAGCATTTTATGACTTAGATTTCGCCGGATGTAAACAGCGCCATTGGGAAATTGGGAAAGCATTTTATCACACCGATCTTGGCGTGGTCAGATGCTTTGAGGGCAGAGGAGAAATCTAGGGTCTAATAGACCCCAATTTTTGCAAAAAAGAGTACCTGTCACTACCTATTGCTATGATAGGGGATATTTACATTCCCCGAGATAACAATAAAAATGATTTAAAAAAAAAAATGAAAGGAACAGTTTAAAAATAAGATAAAAAAATAACAATAATAATGAAAAAAAAAAAAAAAAAAAAAAAAAAAGCACCCCTGTCCCCCCTGCTCTCGCGCTAAGGCGAACGCAAGCGTCGGTCTGGCGTCAAATGTAAACAGCAATTGCACCATGCATGTGAGGTATCACCGCGAAGGCCAGATCGAGGGCAGTATTTTTAGCAGTAGACCTCCTCTGTAAATCTAAAGTGGTAACCTGTAAAGGCTTTTAAAAGCTTTTAAAAATGTATTTAGTTTGTCGCCACTGCACGTTTGTGCGCAATTTTAAAGCATGTCATGTTTGGTATCCATGTACTCGGCCTAGGATCATCTTTTTTATTTCACCAAACATTTGGGCAATATAGTGTGTTTTAGTGCATTAAAATGTAAAAAAGTGTGTTTTTCCCCAAAAAATGCGTTTGAAAAATCGCTGCGCAAATACTGTGTGAAAAAAAAAAATGAAACACCCACCATTTTAATCTGTAGGGCATTTGCTTTAAAAAAAAAAATAATGTTTGGGGGTTCAAAGTAATTTTCTTGCAAAAAAAAATTATTTTTTTATGTAAACAATAAGTGTCAGAAAGGGCTTTGTCTTCAAGTGGTTAGAAGAGTGGGTGATGTGTGACATAAGCCTCTAGATGTTGTGCATAAAATGCCAGGACAGTTCAAAACCCCCCCAAATGACCCCATTTTGGAAAGTAGACACCCCAAGGTATTTGCTGAGAGGCATGTCGAGTCCATGGAATATTTTATATTGTGACACAAGTTGCGGGAAAGAGACAATTTTTTATTTTTTTTATTTTTTTTTGCGCAAAGTTGTCACTAAATGATATTTTGCTCAAACATGCCATGGGAATATGTGAAATTACACCCCAAAATACATTCTGCTGCTTCTCCTGAGTACGGGGATACCACATGTGTGAGACTTTTTGGGAGCCTAGCCGCGTACGGGACCCCAAAAACCAAGCACCGCCTTCAGGCTTTCTAAGGCCGTAAATTTTTGATTTCACTCTTCACTGCCTATCACAGTTTCGGAGGCCATGGAATGCCCAGGTGGCAAAAAACCCCCCCAAATGACCCCATTTTGGAAAGTAGACACCCCAAGCTATTTGCTGAGTGGTATAGTGAGTATTTTGCAGACCTCAGTTTTTGTCACAAAGTTTTGAAAATTGAAAAAAGAAAAAAAAAAAATTTTTTTCTCGTCTTTCTTTATTTTCAAAAACAAATGAGAGCTGCAAAATACTCACCATGCCTCTCAGCAAATAGCTTGGGGTGTCTACTTTCCAAAATGGGGTCATTTGGGGGGGTTTTGTGCCACCTGGGCATTCCATGGCCTCCGAAACTGTGATAGGCAGTGAGGAGTAAAATCAAAAATGTACGCCCTTAGAAATCCTGAAGGCAGTGATTGGTTTTCGGGGCCCCGTACGCGGCTAGGCTCCCAAAAAGTCTCACACATGTGGTATCCCCATACTCAGGAGAAGCAGCTAAATGTATTTTGGGGTGCAATTCCACATATGCCCATGGTCTGTGTGAGCAATATATCATTTAGTGACAACTTTGTGCAAAAAAAAATAAAAAAAATAAAAATTTGTCACTTTCCCGCAACTTGTGTCAAAATATAAAACATTCCATGGACTCAACATGCCTCAAAGCAAATAGCTTGGGGTGTCTACTTTCCAAAATGGGGTCATTTGGGGGGGTTTTATGCCATCTGGGCATTTTATGGCCTTCAAAACTGTGATAGGTAGTGAGGAGTAAAATCAAAAATGTACGCCCTTAGAAATCCTGAAGGCAGTGATTGGTTTTCGGGGCCCCGTACGTGGCTAGGCTCCCAAAAAGTCCCACACATGTGGTATCCTTATACTCGGGAGAAGCAGCTAAATGTATTTTGGGGTGCAATTCCACATATGCCCATGGCCTGTGTGAGCAATATATCATTTAGTGACAACTTTTTGTAATTTTTTTTTTTTTTTTGTCATTATTCAATCACTTGGGACAAAAAAAATGAATATTCAATGGGCTCAACATGCTTCTCAGCAAATTCCTTGGGGTGTCTACTTTCCAAAATGGGGTCATTTGTGGGGGTTTTGTACTGCCCTGCCATTTTAGCACCTCAAGAAACGACATAGGCAGTCATAAATTAAAGGCTGTGTAAATTCCAGAAAATGTACCCTAGTTTGTAGGCGCTATAACTTTTGCGCAAACCAATAAATATACACTTATTGACATTTTTTTTACCAAAGACATGTGGCCGAATACATTTTGGCCTAAATGTATGACTAAAATTGAGTTTATTGGATTTTTTTTAGAACAAAAAGTAGAAAATATCATTTTTTTTCAAAATTTTCGGTCTTTTTCCGTGTATAGCGCAAAAAATAAAAACGGCAGAGGTGATCAAATATCATCAAAAGAAAGCTCTATTTGTGAGAAGAAAAGGACGCAAATTTTGTTTGGGTAGAGCATTGCATGACCGCGCAATTAGCAGTTAAAGCGACGCAGTGCTGAATTGTAAAAAGTGCTCTGGTCAGGAAGGGGGTAAAACCTTCCGGGGCTGAAGTGGCTAGACTGTAGAAATTCTACAAAAATGTATGTGAGAAATTATATATATTAAATATAAAAGAGTTAAAACCAGATAATAAGATGATGCAAGCAACTCAGGTTTTACTGTCTTGAACACAGTGATGCATTGAGAATATTCAAGTAGAAGCTTGCAACAGTTGTCGCTTTCACTGTTACATGGGGTGCAAGCCGGGGGGAGAATATTAGGATATAATACTGTATCTCAGAAACCAAACTGGGATAAATATTTTTAGGCACAAAAAGTAGCACGAATGAATGGTACATTTAAAATTGAATAACATGGGATGCAAAGTAAGCAGGACTTTGCACCCCATGACACGATGTAAAATATAATGTGCAATATAATGTGCAATTTCTCTAAAACGAAATCATTGTTCTGTCAAGATCTCCAACTTATCAAAATCTCTCCAAGTAGCTGTACTGTGCATGCGCTGGTTGAAAATGTTTAGGGCAGCCTTCAATCAATGGCGGACCATGGTCTGGACACGGACCAAGTGTCCGAACCATCAGCTCACTAGTCTGCAGTGCGCAAACCCTGCTGCTCAGCGGTGCTCCAGCAACCAGTGACATCACATGTGCGTCCCGCCCCCTGTAGCAAGTTTCTCCGCCTGGCTCCCGACCCTGCAGCTCATTCCTTCTGCCAACTACCACCCCCTGCAGCTCCTCCCTTCTCCCACCTCCTGCCTGTGCCATGCCTTATTGGACATGTGCAGATATGCTGTTCACTTGGATGGGATTTATAGGTGCACTCTGATGGGCACATATGATGTAAAGAGGCACTCTGGTGGGCACATACAGTAGATCAATTATATTAACAACACAAACAGATGCATCCAAGGCCTTAGCAAACCAGTCAGATTTGGGTGAAATCAGAGTCAAATTGGGTACTCGGTTAAAGAAAAAGCTAAAAAAAATAAAGCACCACAAATAATAATATATCATATTAGATCAATTATATATTATTATGTTATATATATTATATATAATATACTGTATGATTCAGTGGGGACGGAAAGTATTCAGACCCCCTTACATTTTTCACTCTTTGTTATATTGCAGCCATTTAAGTTCATTTTTTTCCTCATTAATGTACACACAGCACCCCATATTGACAGAAAAACACAGAATTGTTGATATTTTTGCAGATTTATTAAAAAAGAAAAACTGAAATATCACATGGTCCTAAGTATTCAGACCCTTTGCTGTGACACTCATATATTGAACTCAGGTGCTGTCCATTTCTTCTGATCATCCTTTAGATGATTCTACACCTTCATTTGAGTCCAGCTGTGCTTGATTATACTGATTGGACTTGATTAGGAAAGCCACACCTGTCTATATAAGACCTTACAGCTCACAGTGCATGTCAGAGCAAATGAGAATCATGAGGTCAAAGGAACTGCCTGAAGAGCTCAGAGACAGAATTGTGGCAAGGCACAGATCTGGCCAAGGTTACAAAAAATTTCTGCTGCACTTAAGGTTCCTAACAGCACAGTGGCCTTCATAATCCTTAAATGGAAGATGGTTGGGATGACCAGAACCCTTCCTAGAGCTGGCCATCCGGCCAAACTGAGCTATCGGGGGAGAAGAGCCTTAGTGAGAGGTAAAGAAGAACCCAAAGATCACTGTGGCTGAGCTCCAGAGATGCAGTCGGGAGATGGGAGAAAGTTGTAGAACGTCAACCATCACTGCAGCCCTCCACCAGTTGGGGCCTTATGGCAGAGTGGCCCGACGGAAGCCTCTCCTCAGTGCAAGACACATAAAAGCCCGCATGGAGTTTGATAAAAAACATCTGAAGGACTCCAAGATGGTGAGAAATAAGATTCTTTGGTCTGATAAGACCAAGATAGAACTTTTTGGCCTTAATTCTAAACGGTATGTCTGGAGAAAACCAGACACTGCTCATCACCAGTCCAATAAAGTCCCAACAGTGAAGCATGGTGGTGGCAGAATCATGCTGTGGGGGTGTTTTTCAGCTGCAGGGACAGGACGACTGGTTGCAATCGAGGGAAAGATGAATGCAGCCAAGTACAGGGATATCCTGGACGAAAACCTTCTTCAGAGTGCTCAGGACCTCAGACTGGGCCGAAGGTTTACCTTCCAACAAGACAATGACCCTAAGCACACAGCTAAAATAACAAAGGAGTGGCTTCACAACAACTCCGTGACTGTTCTTGAATGGCCCATCCATAGCCCTGACTTAAACCCAAATGAGCATCTCTGGAGAGACCTAAAAATGGCTGTCCACCAACGTTTACCGACCTGACAGAACTGGAGAGGATCTGCAAGGAGGAGTGGCAGAGGATCCCCAAATCCAGGTGTGAAAAACTTGTTGCATCTTTCCCAAAAAGACTCATGGCTGTATTAGATCAAAAGGGTGCTACTACTAAATACTGAGCAAAGGGTCTGAATACTTAGGACCATGTGATATTATTATTATTATTATTATTATACAGTATTTATATAGCGCCAACAGTTTACGTAGCGCTTTACAACTTGAGGGTAGACAGTACAAATACAATACAATTTGATACAGTAGGAATCAGAGGGCCCTGCTCCTTAGAGCTTACAATCTAAGAGGGGAGGTCAAGAGATACAAGAGGTAATAACTGTGGGTGATGTGCTGATTGAGAAGATAAATGTACAGTTGTTAGGTGGGGGCCAGATAGGCTTCTCTGAAGAGATGAGTTTTCAGGGATCGTCTGAAAGTGGATAGAGTAGGAGAAAAACGGACGGATTGGGGTAGAGCATTCCAGAGGATGGGGGAGGCTCTGGAGAAGTCCTGAAGGCGAGCATGGGATGAGGTGACAAGGGAGTTTGAGAGCAGGAGGTCTTGGGAGGAGCGAAGAGAACGATTAGGTTGGTATTTTGTGACTAGGTTAGAGATGTAGCTAGGGGCCAAGTTGTGGATGGCTTTGTAAGTTATAGTTAGTATCTTGAATTTAATTCGGTGACTGAGTGGCAACCAATGGAGGGATTGGCAGAGGGGTGTAGCAGACGCTGAGCGGTTTGTGTGGTGGATGAGCCTGGCCGCAGCGTTCTTGATGGACTGAAGTGGGGATAGCCTATTTAGAGGTAAACCAATGAGGAGGGAGTTGCAGTAGTAGTAGTAGTAGTTTTTCTTTTTTTAAAAATCTGCAAAAATGTCAACAATTCTGTGTTTTTCTGTCAATATGGGTTGCTGTGTGTACATCAATGAGGAAACAAAATGAACTTAAATGATTTTAGCAAATGGCTGCAATATAACAAAGAGTAAAAAATGTAAGGGGGTCTGAATACTTTCCGTCCCCACTGTATATTAACACCTCAACTGGTACAAAAACAGGCCTGGTTTCATGTTTTTTGGATGCTACCTTTGATAACCTTTAATAAACAATAAAATAACTGAAAAACAAAAAGCCGTAGAACTGAGATTTAACCACTTTAGCCCCGGAAGGATTTACCCCCTTAATGACAAGGCGATTTTTTGTGATAAGGCACTGCGTCGTTTTAACTGAAAATTATGTGGTCATGCGACGTTGTTCCCAAACAAAATTCATGTCCTTTTTTTCCCACAAATAGAGCTTTCTTTTGGTGGTATTTGATCACCTCTGCGGTTCTTATTTTTTGCGCTATAAACAAAAAGACTGACAATTTTTGAAAATAAAAAAAAAAAAAAATTTTACTTTCTGCTATAATACATATCCCCCAAAAAATATTTAAAAAAAAAACAAAAATGTATTCATCAGTTTAGGTCAATAAGTATTCTGCTACACATTTTTGGTAAAACAAAGAAAAAAAAATCGCAATAAGCATATATTGATTGGTTTACGCAAAAGTTATAGTGTCTACAAAATAGGGGGAAAGATTTAGGGACATTTTTTTCATTGTTTTTACTAGTAATAGTGGCGATCTGTGATTTTTAGCGGGGCTGCCACATTGCGGCGGACAAATTTGATCCTAAGTGACACTTTTTGGTGACCAGTGACACCAATACAGTGATCAGGTGCTATAAAAATGGCACTGGCAGGGAATGGGGTTAACACTAGTGGTGATGAAAGGGTTAAGTGTTCCCTAGGGAAGTGTTTTCTAACTGTCAGGGGGACAGACTGACTGGGAGTAGAGAGAGATCGCTGTTCCTGATCACTAGGAACAGCTGATCTCTCTCTCTTCCCCTATCAGAATGGGGATCCGCCTTGTTTACATAGGCAGATCCCCATTCTGCCTCTCTTCAGCGTGATCAATTCTGCCAGACCCGCAGGCAAGCTCCCGCAGGATTCGCCCACGGAGGCTAGTGCGTGAACCGCCGTACCGGTACGGCGATTCATGTAGCCGAGCCACCTTGCCGCAGTATAAACAGTGGTTAAACAGCACAAACAAGCACAAAGATGGCACCAACCAGCCCAGTTTTGTGTGTTTTGTCTCTTGTAGGGACGCTCGGTGGGCTTTGGTGACCTTTAATAAATCACATGAAAAACAGAAGGAGATAGAATGGACAGTAAAACAGCACAAACGCAGCACTAACCAACCAAAGCTGTTATAACTTTACAACCATAACAGCACAAATAAAAAATTCAGCAGAACAAATCAGCACAAACATGGCACTAACCAACCAGCCCGCTTTCATGTCTTTTGGCTGTTGTAGGGGGGCTGAATGACCTTGGGCGACTTTTAATAAATCTTTAATGCAAAAATTACAAAAGTTAGAACGGAAATTTGAATCGCACAAAATAGCAATCGCGACACTACCTAACCAGCCTGATTTTGTGTCTTTTGGCTGTTGCAGAGGGGCTGGGTGATGTCATCTGGGAAAAAAAAAAACAATTGCTAATATCTTAAAAATAAAAGCAACACAAATGGAAAATTTTTACAGCACAAAACAGCACAGACATAGCACTAAAGAAACAAACTTGAGTTGTGCCTGCCTCTCCACCTTAAACAAATAACTCCCCTCCCTGCCTCTCTACCCTAAACAAATAACCCCCCCTCCCTGCCTCCCTGCCTCAACAATAACTCCCCTCCTCACCTCTCCACCTCAACAATAACCCCCCTCCCCGCCTCTCCAGCTCAACAATAACCCGCTCCACCTCAACAATAACTCCCCTCCTTGCCTCTCCACCCTAAACAAAAATAAACCTTCCCGCCTCTCCACCCTAAACAAATAACCTTCCTCCCACCTCTCCACTCTCAACAATAACCCCTCCCTGTCTCTCCACCCTAAACAAAAAACTCCCTCCCCGCCTCTCCACCTCAACAATAACCTCCTTCCCTGCTTCTCTACCTCAACCATAACCCCTTCCCCACCTCTTCCCCGCCTCTTCACCCTCAACAATAACCCCCCCTTTATGAGGGGTTGTACATATGGACACACTCTGCCTATCCACACCCTCTGTGGGGGCAGTGGCCACAGTCCACATCTCCACTGTGGGGAGCAGCAAGTTCAGAGCAGAAGCGAGCTGGAGGTGGCAGAGTATGTGGAACAGCAGCCTGCCTTGTGTGCAGGTCAGTGATCGCCAGCAGCTTAGTGTGTGCTTTATAACAGGATCAGTGTGACAGTGACTCGATATACTGAGTGCTATTAATTATATAGAAAACTGATATCTGTACACTGAGATCCCACCTATGCACTCCGTGCAACCTCTCCAACTATCCTTACCCTCTCTCTGATCATTACCTTATTAGTTTCACACTCTCCCTCTCCTCCATAACAGTTACTTGTAGAAATCTACGCCATCTCAACCCTTCTCGTCTCTACTCTTACTGACCACCTCTATGACAAAATTGCACCCCTGTCCGGCACCGACCTAACCACTTCTGTCTACAACACTTCACTTCTAGCCTCACTGGACACAATGGCCCCCCTCACTACACACAGAGTCAGGCCCAGTTCCCTTCAACCGTGGCAAAAAGATGACACTGTGGTGTAAGACGAAGTCTCAGAAAGATTTCAACCAGTATAAATCTGCCCTCCAAAAATACAATTCCTGCCTCCTCACTGCCAAGCAGACCTATTTTATCTCTCTCATTAACACCTTATCATCCCGTCCCCGACAACTCTTCTCTACCTCCAACTCTCTACTTCATCCTCCACTGCCTCCACCCACCAACTCACTCACTGCCCAGGAGATCGCCAATCACTTCAAACAGAAAATTGATACAACTCGCGAGGAGATCTTTACTGTTTAGATACCCTCCACGCTTTACACTTCATGCCCACAGGTACAATCAATACTTCCCTCTTTCAACCCCACCACTATAGACAAGGTTTCTAAACTACTTCTACCTTGCCACCTGCCCTCTGGATCCTGTTGCCTCGAAAATGCTGCGTTCACTCTCTGGCCCTATTCTACACTCTCTAACCGACATCTTCAATCTCTCCCTCTCCTCTGGCATCTTCCCCAACTCTCTAAAACATGCACTTGTCAGCCCCATACTTAAAAAGCCCTCAATGGACCCATCCAATCTTAAGGACCTAAACCCCTTCTCCTTGCTCCCCATTTTATCCAAACTCCTTGAACATCTGGTCTACAACCGACTGAGCGACCACCTAGTTGATTATAGCCTTCTTGATCCCCTTCAGTCTGGCTTTTGTCCTCAACACTCCACAGAAACTGCTCTCCTAAAACTAACAAATGATCTACTAATGGCCAAAACCAATGGACACTATTCTGTACTCCTACTCCTGGACCTCGCTGCTGCCTTTGATACGGTTGACCAACCCCTCCTACTCAAAAAACTCCACACCTTTGGTCCCCGTGACTGTACTCTTCACTGGTTCTCTTCCTACTTATCCAACCGCACCTGTAGCGTAGCGTTACTTACAATTCTACTTCCTCCTCTCCTCCTTCTTTCTCTGTTGGGGTCCCCCAAGTTTCTGTTCTTTGACCTCTCCTATTTTCAATTTACACCTCCTCCCTGGGTCAGCTGATAGCCTCCCATGGCTTCCAATACCACCTCTACGCTGGCGACACCCAAATCTATTTCTATACCCCTCAGCCCACTCCTTCAGTCTCCTCACGTATCACTAATTTACTATCAAAAATAGCAGCCTGGATGTCACATCACTTCCTCAAACTTAATCTATCCAAAACCAAACCTATCATTTTTCCTCTCCCACATTCCTCTTCCCCTGATCTCTCTGTAAAAATCGATGGCACAACTATAAGCCCATCCCATGATACAATAGATATTTGAATGTATTTCGCGCAGTATCAACAATACTCGATAAATATGTGCAGATCTGTGTAAACATAAACAAAATTAAGATTTTTGGATAATGGTTGCTACAGCTGTAGTTGCTAGGATCAACGATCTCTATATTTGCAACATATAGCAATTCCCACTCTCTATTAGTAAAGTGATGGTGCTATAATAATAAAGTGCAAATATGTAGAAATCTATTATATTATTGTGACACAAATGTCGTGAATTAAAACAGGTTAAATACGTGAATAAATTAGCATGAATAAATAAATTCTTGTGAGTGAAATATTTTTCTAAAGTTCTGATATATAATATTATGTGCAACCCATCATAAATAAATTCATAAACAATAAAAGTACCAGCAATGATCTTTAAAATAGTGCTGTCAAAATTCACGTATATGTGACCTAAAAGTGCAAGTGATAAAGTTATAGAATTAAAAATATATAAAATTAAAAATATAAAGTTCTTGAAAAAATAGATAGATGGCAATGATGAAAAGGTATTAAAAATTATTCTTCTATTCAGATCTGTTCTATCTTGTATACTGGGTGTATTATTCTTGTGATGGTGCCTCCTAGTGTGGTCTCACAGAACTCTCACCTTAATTTTGCAATAATCAATATAAGCCCATCCCAATCACTGTCTAAATCTTTCCTGCCTCAACCTCCGCAACATCTCCAAAATACGCCCCTTTCTAACCAATGACACAACAAAGCTCCAAATTCACTTCCTGGTCATCTCTCGCCTCGACTACTGCAACTCCCTCCTCAGTGGCTTACCTCTACATAGTCTATCCCCCTTCAATCCATCATTAATGCTGCTGCCAGACTCAACTACCTTACCAATCACTCTGTCTACTACTCCTCTCTGTCAATCTCTCCGCTGGTTTCTGCTCACCCAACAAATTAAAAATTTAAAATACTAACAACTACTTACAAAGCCATTCACAACTCTGCCCCCAGCTACATCACTGACCTAGTCTCAAAATACCAACCTAATCGTTCTCTTCGTTCTTCTCAAGACCTCCTTCTCTCTAGCTCCCTCATCACCTCCTCCCATGCTCGCCTCCAGGACTTCTCCAGGGCCTCTCCAATCCTATGGAAATCCTTACCCCGATCTGTCTGATTATCTCCTACTCTATTAGCTTTTAGACAATCCCTGAAAACCCTCCTCTTCAGAGAAGCCTATCCTACCCACACCTAACAACTGTATTTTCATTTTCTCCATCTGATCATTCCCCAGCTATTATCTTTTGTTCCACTTGACCCTCCCTTCTATTTTTTTTTTTTTTTTAAATTCAATGCTTTTTATTCGTATTCATACAAAATACATCACAACATACAATATACATGTATCGTCATAACAAAAAAAAAAAATCACCTTCTTTCTTATACAATGTATGTATCGCTTCTATAAGAGGTATTTTCTCAAATTTTCTCCCATTTTACTCCCTCTAGCCCTGATCTATAGTCAAGTATCCAGTCCACTCTCTGTCATGATTACCCTACACACACACTTCTACCAATATATAAAACCTACATCTTCCCTATCCTCTCTAAACAGTCTTCACTACTTGGGGTGGTCCATCTTCAGAAACCAAGGGTTCCACATTTTCTCAAATTCCTTGATGTTCCCTCCCCTTACATAGACTATCCTTTCTTTCCTTATTGTTTCCCACACCGTTTTAGACAAGTTCTCTACTGTAGGGGGTTTCTCTGCTTGCCATCTCCTAGCTATTTCCTTTCTTGCCTGGTAGAGGCATCTCCGCACTGCTTTTATTTTCACCCTCCTGCTACCTAGATCCCCCCCCCCCCACCCCTAAAATACACATTTTCGGGTCTGCGTTAAGACTTAAGTTAAAGACCTTGTTTATGGTCTCAACTACTTCCACCCAGTAGCGAACTAACTTGGGGCATTTCCATAACATATGTAACAAATCTCCTGTATATTGACACCTTGGACATTTGGCATCTGCCCTTCTCCCATACTTAAACAGTTTTTCTGGGGTATAGTATGCCCTATGTAAGAGCAATAAATGTGAAAATTTCTGGGCGGGTGAGACCGAGACCTGGTGACTCCCCTCCAATATCTCTTTCCATTGAGTATCCGATATTGTCCCCAGGTCCGTCTCCCACTCTCTTCTACACTTAAGTTTAACTGGTCCCTCCCTGCTGTATCGGCATATATGTTGGTAAAACTCTGCTATTAACCCCTTTGATCCCTCCACACTCTCTAATTTTTGGAAGATGGGAGATTGACTCCATTTCGGACCTTGCTCCCCAAATTGGGCCTGCAGAGCATGCCTAATCTGTATGTAGTTAAAGTATGAGTGACTCGAGATACCAAATTCCTCCCTTAAGGCGGCAAAGGTCTTTAACATGTTGCCATCATATAATTGTTCCAATTTGACTATCCCCTTTGACTCCCAGGTCTTAATTTTACCTATTTGTGACAGTTCTTGGTAGTTCTTATTGTCCCAAAGAGGACTACACCTCCCTTCTCCCTCCATACCCTTCATACCTTTAATAAAGTTCCATACTTTTGACATTAATTTAACCGTGGGGGTTCTATATACAAACGAGTTTGCCTCCAAAACCCGCCTATGGGGCGCTCCCTCAGTCATTATTTCTGTATTGTTATTACCCATAGGACCGTGACCCATTCTCAGATGTTGCAACTGAGCTGCCAGAAAGTAGCTGCGGGGGTGTGGAATCGCCACACCTCCCTCAGTCACTGCCAGCTGTAATGTTTGTAAACTAATCCTGGAGTGTCCTCCCTTCCATATCAACCCCCTAAACAGCATGTCCATTTTTTTTAACCATTTACCATAGATCCATACTGGTGAATTATACAAAATGTACAATAACTGGGGCAGCCACAGCATTTTAATCAGGTTGCACCTTCCAGCTACCGACAATGGGAGTCTCTTCCATATATCAATCTTTTTCCTAAATTTCACCAGCAAGGGGACCAAATTATTATGTAAGAAATCCTCCGAATCTTTTGTTATATGGATGCCTAGATATTTTGTTTTCTCCACTATTTTTAGCGGGATTTCTTCCAGAAAGGGACCTTGCTTAATTGGGTCTATTGGTAACAAGATCGACTTCTCCCAGTTTATGGAGAGACCCGAGATCTCCCCAAAATCTGAGAATACACCCATCACCTGTCTGAGCGATCTCTCCATATCCCCCAGGAAGATAAGTACGTCGTCCGCGTATAACGCGATCCTCTCTTCCCTCATCCTTCTCCTGAAGCCTTCCATATTTCTATTTTGTCTTACCGCAGCGGCCACTGGTTCCATTGCCAAAGCAAAGATCAGAGGTGACAAGGGACACCCTTGTCTTGTACCTCTCTCCAGGCAAAACTTACTCGAGAGTACATTATTGATTCTGATCTTTGCTTTGGGTCCATTGTATAGAATTTTTACCCATTTACTGAATGTGGGACCGAAGCCATATGCCTTCAGTATATACCAAATAAAACCCCATTCGAGGCTATCAAATGCCTTTATAACATCTAACGTTACTACAGCTCTGGAACCCGAGTTTTCAGTTGGGATTTGTAAATTTAGAAAAAACCTCCTAATATTTTCGCTTGTTGATCTCTGGGGATTGAACCCAGTTTGATCCGGATGAACCAGTTTATGAATTATTTTTTGTAGCCTAGTGGCGAGAATCTTAGCCAAGATTTTTGCATCTGAGCACAGTAACGAGATGGGTCTATATGATGCGGGTTCCAGGGAGTCTTTCCCTTCTTTAGGTATCATTATTATTGTGGCCTCTGTCATTGATTCAGTTAGTTTCCCCTCCTGGTATGCCCATTCAAACACCCTGAGAAGCTCTGGTAATAATATCTCCCCGTAGTTCTTATAAATCTCCGCAGGGAGACCATCAGGACCGGGAGATTTTTTATTGGCCAGTTCCTTTACGGCCATTTTCATATCTTCTAATGTTATCGGAGCTTCCAGTGCCTCAACGTCCAACCCCGACAAGGAGGGCAATTCTATTTTCCTGAAAAATTCATCCAATGCCAACCCGCCCGCTGTCCCCCGGGACTTATATAATTCCCCATAATATATTTTAAAAGTTTCATTTATTTTGTCTGGTTGGGATGTAATCTCACCATTCCTAGTTCTAATAGCGGGGTTCGTCGGGGGGGGGGGGGAGAGTCTGATTTAACAATGTGGGCCAATATTTTCCCTACTTTCTCCCCTTCTCCAAATGTTATTTGTTTTTGAAATAGCCTTTTATTTTCAGAGTTCCTAGTCATTACCTCTTTATATACTAACTGTTTATTCTCCCACTTTTGTTGATTTTCTGGGGATGGGTTTCTCACGAGCTCCCTCTCTGCTACTTGTAGCTCCTCCCTGGCCCTCTCTTCCCCCATCTTTGAAGCTTTTTTTAATCTTGAAACCTGCTGAATCAATAGACCCCTCAGAAACGCCTTCAAGGCGTCCCACATCACACCTCTTGCTGTAGATTCCTCATTTAGGCTTATAAACTCCCGCAACCTGGTTATAATCGCAGTTGGGTCCTCAAACAACTCAAGCCAAATTGGATTTAATTTCCAGGAGCTCCGTTGTTTATTTTCCCCAGTTACCATCCTGGCTGTCACCAGTGAGTGGTCTGAAATTCCCCTAGGTTGGTGAGTTATATCTCTGACAATATGTGCGGCCAAAACATTACCTACGACAAGATCTATTCTTGAAAATGAGGAATGTGCACCTGAGTAGCATGAATACTGTTGCATCCCCGGATTACTCATCCTCCAAAGGTCACACATCCCTGCCTCCTCAAGAAACTGGCCCAAGCGGCTTCCATACGAGCCCTGCCACTCCTTTCCTGGGGGAAATCTGTTTATTTCTTTATTTATTGCAACATTAAAATCCCCAACAGCAATGACAGGTATATTCGGTTTATCCACAATAAAGTCCAGCAAGCTATATAAAACTTCTAGCCTAAAAGGCGGGGGATTATAAATATTCGCCAATACACATTCCTGACTCCCTATGATGCAGTGCAAAAAAACATACCTACCCCCATCATCTATATTGCTCTGCCTGCAGACGAACGCAACCTCTTTCCCAATTATCACCGCCACCCCCCTGGAGTAAGAGGTGTGTACCGCATGGTACTGATACCGATATTTTTAAATTTTTAATTGGGCTATGGTATCCTTTGTCAGATGCGTCTCCTGCAGACAAGCAATATCCACTCTAAAAGAATCTAACATGTCAAATACCAATGCTCTCTTAGAGGGAGTGCCCATCCCCCTAACATTCCATGACCCTATCTTTGATCCCATTAATTAAACTAAGATCCGGCTATTATAATGGGGAAGAGAAAGACCAACAAAGCCCAGTCTGGGGTACCCCCTTATATTTTTAAGGAAGAAGATCTTCCCTATACCTGTTCATTTATAGGCTTCCTGTTGTTTTAGTAGTCCCAGTCTCTCCAACCTCAGTTCTCCCTTAACCATATTTACCCAGGTGTCGGAATATTTACCATCTACAAAAAATGATAGCTCTGTGCTAACCCATAAAACAAATACAATTCTATTCAAATCATACATATCCCAGTGTATTGAACATTAAATCCATTATCTCACTACAACCTTTAAATTTATCCCCGTATTTATCTGTGTCCTTTGTGACTTTGTGTAATTAAGTGTGTCATTGCTACTTTTTTCCATGAGTGTGCGACTTAATACCCTATATTGCATTCTAGTATTCCCAAAGCTCATCCCCTTAACCCACCTCCCCCGCCCTCCCCCATCCCCCAATCCCCCCCATACCACTCTAGGTGAACCCTTGGGGCATTTTTAATGGCCAGTCCATACCCACCTACCCTTCCATACCACGCCCTCCCCCCCAACCTCACCACCCCCCTCCTCCCCCCACCCTCCCTACCCCCCCAACATTCAAAGCAAAAACAAAAAACAAAACCTATAATACCCAAACCCCCTCTTGAGGTTACACCCATTTCCCTACTCTCATTACAACCCTGCTCCTTTTGTGAATAAATATATCAAAATAATTATAAACCTTGTGCCCTACCTCTATATACTAAATTCAACACCTTTCCTCCATTATTTCCTGGGCAATTGATCCTTCTTTTCCTCTAACCATGCCAATGCACTGTCCGGGGACTCAAAAATCCGACTTCCCCCCAGTGCGTTTATCCGTAGTTTAGCCGGGTAGAGGAGAGCATATGAAACGTTGAATTTCTGGAGGCTACGTTTAACCCCCAGGAACCCAGCTCTGCGTTTCTGTAGGTCTGGGGAGAAGTCTGGGAATATTGATATCCTTACATCCTTATATAAGACCTTCCCCATTTCTCGGGCTTTACGCAAGAGTATTACTTTGTCCTTATAATTTAAGAACTTTACTAAAAATGGTCTTGGGGGGTTTCCAGGGGGGGGTCTGAACGGGATTCTATGCGCTCTTTCTATTGAGAACTGTTGAGTAAATGTCTCCCCCCCAAACGCCCCCACCAGCCATTTTTCCAGGAATACTACCGGGTCTGGACCTTCGCTCCCCTCAGGAACCCCCACCACCCTCACATTGTCCCTGCGAAGTCTATTTTCCATCTCATCAAACTTCCCCACCAGGTTCTCAATTTTTCCTCTCCAGATCTTCACTTCTTGCTTCAGTGGTAACAGCTCATCCTCAATCACACTAATTCTATTTTCCGCTTCCACCACCCTTTCTGCTGTTTTCTTGAGATCATTTCGTACTAGGGTCAGGTCCGCTTTAATATCCTTCATTTGATCTCCTAAAACCCCTAAGGACTGCTTGCATGCATTTATTGCCAGTAAGATATCTTTTAAGGAGGGTTCCTCTTCTGTCATACCCATTGGAGTAGCTGAGGCCTCCATTTCTTTACCAGAGGCGCCTGGCCCTTTTACAGAGTAGGTTTTTGTTCCTGTGTGGAGACCCGACTGTCCTTGACTTTTCCTGTCCATTGCTGACTTATTCTGGGCTTGCTGTCCCCCTTTGTTAGGGGTATGCTCCGTAGCCAGGACCATTTTTTCTAACTTAGCGGACGCTGCCACCGCCGCTGCAGTTGCCCCTGCTACTGTAGGGTGGAGTCCCTTTTCCTTCTCCTTTTCTTTTGCTGACCGCAGGGACCGCATAGTGTCATGATTGGGATGCTCTTCTCCCTTCCTTCTCCCTGACATGATAGTTTTACACTTTATGGAATTAAACCTTATACTGCTTGCACAGTCCGTATCAGAGAAGAAAGGGTTATTTGCCCAGCTCCACCCCCGCCACCTCCTGGTGTAACTGCTGATATCTGAATGATACACACCTCTTCGCCCACGGGGCTATACTAAGTTTATACTGCCAAGCTACTTACACCCTTTATTGAGCTGCACCCCTGGGGTTCCAAAACAGCCCATTGAATATTCAGTCCTGCTAGGGGCTCTCAATATGGTGCACAGCAGCCTTTGCTGTTAAATCAGAGGTGAGGTATAATGGTCAACATGCAAAGTCAAATAAGGTTAATACGATACCACACTGCAGCAAGAGTATCCCGTCTGTTTTGTGAAATAGGCACGGTCCCAGAGGTTCTCTTCTACAATCACCGCGGTTATTTCAATCAGGTCTCCACAGCACTGTTTAGCGGCCGCCTCCTTTCTCCTCTTACCGTCACCTCAGCCTGACTCCAATCTCCGCGCCGGCACTTCTCCCAACCCCAGTACTCTCTGCACAGAGTGATGTTCCTGCTTCTGAGGGCTTCTCAAACTCAGCGTCCTCCTTCACCAAACGCTTCCGCCGGCTGCCGAGCCCCGCTCTCTCTCGTCTGTCTCCCTCCACCACCTCCTCCACTACGCTCCGACACAGCTCAGAGTTCCAGGAAACAGTGCACGGCAGTGACACTGTAACTAAGCGGCACAGCAGGGAAAGCCCTGGATAGGCGCCTGCATTTTATCTCGAGGAAACCGAGCTATCCACAAGGTTTTCAAGCGCCTGGAGCAGGGTGGACACAAGCACTCACTCCACCACACTCATCTCCGTCCGCTTCCGGCCACGCCCCCCCAGCTATGACATTATTAATCTTCAGTCCTGAATCTTGTGAGAACTTGTCTGGGACCCTCCCTTCTAGATTGTAAGCTCTAACGAGCAGGGCCTTCTGATCCCTCCTGTATTGTAACTGTACTGTCTGCCCCCATGTTGTAAAGCGCTGCGCAAACTGTTTGCTCTATATAAATCCTGTATAATAATAATAATGATAATATAGAACACTGATATCTGTACACTGATTGTACAGATACCAGTGTTATATATAGAGAATAACATTTAGTGTATAGATATCATTAATATATGCACTCCACACTCCTCTCCTGCATATACTACCCACCGCCATACACTCTGTACCTCTCTCCTGCACATACTACCCACAGCCATACACTCCGCACTCCTCGCCTGCACATACTACTCACTGCCATATACTCTGCACTGTACATTCCCTATTTAACATTACCACATTCTGCACTATTTAAATAATCCTAGACTCTCTTTAACCACACCCCTTCAAGCGACGCTCACTATTTAAGCATAATTTAAACCATGCCCACTGTTTGCCGTGGCACGCGCCACTTTTTTTTCTCTAGAAAACTAGGGCCCACTTTTGATCTTGCACAGGTGCCCACTGATTTCATGATATGCCCCTGATCTGGGGTCTATTTTCCTCTTGCCTCTACAGCCATGGGAGTTGGCAAGTTTCATGCAAAAGTGAATTGTTTGCTTGGAAGATCACTAAAATCCAATCACATCTTTTAACCTCAAAGGGGAACCAATCATTATTTCAGAATTACTGTTACTGTTATTAAAACAAAAGCAATGTGTCTTATCTATGGACTATAAAGTAAGGAATACTGAGTGCCATTTCCTTGTCTCAGTTTCATGTTTGGTAAATTGGGATTCTGTCAAAATAATGGAGCTGTACCAATACTTTTGACTAAGGCCGTATACATAAAGTATATATAGACACATGTTTTCACTACATAGCAATTGACATTTACTTCATACAAAGGGTATGGTTAAGCATCTTTTATGTTTGTGAGGTCTGTAGTTTAACGTGACAAGCTACTGTTCCTAAAAGTTATTGTGACACTTGCTATCAGAGGCGTAGCTTGAAGCTTGTGGGCCCCGATGCAAAAGCTGACCTGGGCCCCCAGCCAACGCTCCGTTGATCCCCGCTGAGTAGGCGGATGACAGGTCGGTCTCTGCTCATTGTGCAGGGACAGACCTGTCAGAGCCCCACTGTTCTCTATGGGGAGATCAGATGAAAACGGACAGCCTGTCCGTTTTCATCCGATTCGATCCACTGGACGGATTGCGAACGCATCGCGATCCGTCTGTTTTGAGCGGATCTTGTCGGATCGGATGGCAGGCGGGTGTCAGCAGATACATCTACGCTGACATCCGCCTACCCATAGAAGTCAATGGATGGCCCGCTCGGGCCTGCCTGAAAAACGGACATGTGATCATGTAAAAAGGGGCCAAAGTTTACTGAATTACCTACGCAGGTGACACAGAAAGCACTTTTCTCCAGTGTAAATAATATCAAAGATCACCGGGTTTCAGCATCCTTATTCTTTTCAGAAATTAACCAGCAAGGCCTAACTAAATAGTTAGTAAATGTCACAGTAAAAATTATAAAGCCTACGTTAGTGGACATTATCAGTTAGTAGAGCAATGGACAGAACCCCATCAGAGCCCCCCTTTCACATCAGGGCCCCCAGTTTACATGAGGAGCCCCCATTTCATATCATGAGCCCCCTTTTAACATCAGAGTCCCCCTCAAAATTAGGAGTGCCTATTTCACATCAGGAGTCCACATTTCACACCAGAGCCCCCATTTCACATCAGAGCCCACATTTCTCATCAGGAGCCCCCATTTCACATCAGAGTCCCCCTCAACACCAGAGCCCCCATTTCACATCAGGGGTCCCCAATTTACATGAGGAGCCCCCATTTCATATCATGAGCCCCTATTTCAAATCAGAGTCCCCCTCAAAATTAGGAGTGCCTATTTCACATCAGGAGTCCACATTTTAGACCAGTGCCCCCATTTCACATCAGAGCCCACATTTCTCATTAGGAGCCCCCATTTCACATCAGAGTCCCCCTCACCACCAGAGCCCCCATTTCACATCAGGAGTCCCCAATATTACATGAGAAGCCCCCATTTCATATAATGAGCCCCCCTCAACATCAGAGCCCCTATTTCACATCAGAGTGCCCCTTAACATCAGGAGTCCCCATTTCACATCACGAGTCCCCCTCAAAATTAGGAGTGCCTATTTCACATCAGAGTCCCCCTCAACATCAGAAGTCCCCCTAAACACCAAAGCCCGCATTTCACATCAGGAGTCCCCATTTCACATCAGAGTGCCTCTCAACATCAGATCACTCTGAGTCCCCTTCAAAATCAGAAGTTCCCATTTTACACCAGAGCCCACATTTCACATCAGGAGCCCCCATTTCACACCAGAGCCCCCATTTCACATCAGGAGTCCCCCTCAACATCAGAAGTCCCCCTCAACACCAGAGCCCCCATTTCACATCAGAAGTCCCCCTCAACACCAGAGCCCCCCATTTCACATCAAGAGTCCCCATTTTACATCAGAGTGCCCCTCAACATCAGAGCCTCCATTTCACACCAGCGTCCCCCTCAAAATTAGGAGTGCCTATTTCAAATCAGGAGTCCCCATTTCACATCAGAGCCCCTATGTGACATCAGAGCCCCCATTTCACCTCAGGAGTCCACGTTTCACATCAGAGCCCCCCATTTCATATCGGGAGTCCCCATTTCACATCAAAGTGTCCCAATTTACCTCAGGCATCCTCATTTCACATCAGGACTCCCTATTTATCATCAGAGTCCCCCTCAACATCAGGAGTCCCCATTTTACCTCAGGAGCCCCCATTTGACATCAGGAGTCCCCATTTCACATCAAAGTCCACATCAACATCAGGAGCCCCTATTTCACATCAGAAGTCCCTATTTCACATCAGAGTGCCCCATTTCACCTCTGGAGCCCCCATTTCACAACAGGAGCCCCCATTTCACAACAGGGGCCCCCAATTTCACATCAGAGTCCCCCTCAATATCAGTAGTCCCTATTTCACATTAGGTGTCCCCATTTCACAACAAGAGTCCCCATTTCACATCATAGTCCCCATTTCACATCAGAGTTCCCCTCAACATTAGGAGTGCCTATTTCACATCAGGAGTTCCCATGTCACATCAGAGTCCACATTTCACATCAGAGTAATGACATGGCCCCCTCCCCCATTATCATGGTAATGACATGACCCCTACCTTCCCCCCTGGTAATGACATGGCTTCCTCCCCCCACCACCCTGGTAATAACATGGCCCCCTCCTCCCCCCTGGTAATGACATGGCCCCTCCCCCCACAATCCTGATAATGACATGGCCCCCCAGCCTTGATGCTGCTCAAATTGACACAAACAAATCTGGGGGCCCTCAGGAGATGTTAAGGGATTTTTTACGTTACAAAACTTTTCTGACTGTCTGTGAGTATTGGCAGGCCAGATGCCATGGGGGGCAGTGTCAGTGCGCCTGTTCCAAGCTGTTTTCACATGAGAGAACACTCCTCCCACAGCTCTTACCTGAGTACCTGAATTCCAGAGCTCCTGTCCCGGCTCTCTCCTCGTCCTTGCTCTGTTCTGTGTGGCAGAAAGGCAGCTCACTGTACCCCTACCATTGTCAGCAGCAAGCACCACACTTCCCTGCCCTGGGCTGCTCAGCCATAATCCTCCAAGGAAACTTAGGCACACTCAGACTTTTCTTTTTTTTATAATTTATTTATTTTTCTTTTATATAAACAGGAGAGAAATGAACAATCCTTCTGTATATTACATTCCATTTCTGCACATACAGCCAGACAAGAAACAAACAAAAAAAAAACATGATAATAACTCGTTACATTCCATTCCATCTGCTCCTGTCTGTTTCTAATATATTATCCAATAAAGATGGATAAAAGAATGAACCCAAATAAACATAAAGAAGTCACAAAAGAGGCAAAGAAGACAAAGAAATAGGAGGAATAATCCTCCTCTCTCATTTCCGCCCTCCATGTTGTTACTTCTTGCCGCGTCAGGAGGGGGGCGCTTCCCACAGCCATAATACTCCAACTACCTCTCAGTATTCTGACTATTTTATATTCCTATTTATAGTCCATTTCCCCCTCCTTTCCTTACCCCCCTCCCAAAAAAAAAAAAAAAAAAAACATTTAACTCCCCCCCCCCCCTTTAATTTGTATCAATTTGTTTTTTCCCTTCCTCCGAAGAAATAAAACAGGTCTATGGCGACCACGTTTTTAAATAAATTTCCCTTTTTTTTCTAGTTGTCCAGACTAGATCTTCCATCCTATTTACTTCCTCTACTTTCCTAAGCCACATACTCACTGTAGGGGGTTGTGCCTGTTTCCACTTAAGCTTAAGCTTTAGCTGCATTCACCAAATGACACAAAATAGAGTTCCTATATATTTTCACCGGAATCTCTGACAGATGTAAAGGAAAAAAGCTGGGTCTTCCTGTATTTCCACATCGCTGAATTTTTGAATTATCTCCCGGACTTCCCTCCAAAATGTTCTCACTCTGGGACAAGACCAAAAAACATGTAACAAAGTCCCCTGTTCTATCTGGCATCGCCAGCATCTGATGCATTCGGGAAACATTTTTGAAGTTTATCTGGGGTTCTGTACCATTGTGAAATGATTTTATAATTAGTTTCCTGTATTTTGTCTCCATACAATATTTCTTAAGTGGTAACAGATTCCGATCCAGAGGACTTACCCTAGTACATAAATAATGTCGTAGTTGTATTGCCGACCAAAAATGTAATTGGAAGGGGCCATTTCTGTCTACCAATTCCTGCACTGTTGGCCATCTGCCAGATCTCAGAAAATGCGATGCCTGATACAGTCCCCGTTTGATCAGGATGTCAAAAGGTCCTTTTTGTGTTCCTAGTATGAATTGCGGGTTCCCCAATATAGGTACTAAGGGAGATTCCTGTGTTGATAACTTACCCTTAAAAATGAGGTTATAACAGACACGGAGGGTAGGTCCTATTGTTGGGTGTGTCTTAGTTTTAGATGCCAAATCCTTAAAACACCAAGGGGCCCTATACAGTAACTCCCCACTCTGCGCTTGCTCCAATCCTGGCCAGATTTTAAGTTCTCCATGTCGGCACCAATCCAACAGGCGGCCCAGATGTACTGCCTGGTAATATTTATATATATCTGGGACAGCCAGCCCCCCATTTTGTTTTGGTAGGGACAACAGTGTCCTCCTGATCCTAGGATGTTTGTGTGCCCAGATGAATTTTGTAAATAATATTTGTATATTTCTACAGAACTTCCTAGGGATTGCAATTGGGATTGCCTGAAGGAGGTACAGAATCTTTGGTAGAATATTCATCCTAATTATATTGCTTCTTCCAAACCAGGAATGTAATCCCTTATGCCATCTCTCCAATAAGCCTCGCACCTTTTTTAACACTGGTGGGAAATTACGCTCATATGTTTTAGAAGGGTCCACTGCTATACAAATTCCTAGATACTTCAGGAATTGATCTGCCCATTTAAATTTATAATTTGCTTTTAATTACATCATCATTTCTTTCGGGACAGCTACCGCCAATGCCTCTGATTTAGAGAAATTTATCTTGAAAAAGGACAGTGTACTGTATGTCTCAATTTCTCTAAATAAGTTTGGGAGTGAGATTATGGGATTGGTCATTGGAAAGAGCATATCATCTGCATATGCTGCAACTTTATGTTGAGTTCCTCCTACCGTTATTCCCCAAATATCCTTATTAAGCCGAATTCTACATAACAGTGGTTCCAGTATCAGTGCAAACAATAAAGGGGACAGTGGGCATCCCTGCCTTGTCCCATTCCTTATCGCAAATGGGGGGGAGACTACTCTGTTTACCTTCACTTAAGCTTTAGGTTCTTTATACATGCCTGCAATCCATCTTATTATTTTCCCTCCCAGTTTTATGTGACGAAGGACTGAACCCCCATCCCACCCTATTAAATGCCTTCTCCGCCTCTGTTCCTAGGAACACACACGGAGTCTTAGTTGAGTTTGCTATATGCATCAAATTCAGGGTTTTGATGGTATTATCCCTTGCTTCTCTTGTTGGAACAAACCCTACCTGATCCTGATGGATCAGGAAGGGTAATTGCTTCTGTAGTCTTAAGGCTATAATTTTACTAAATATTTTTAGATCCGCATTCAATAAGGATATTGGCCTATAACTTCCACATTGCTTTGGATCCTTTCCTTCTTTTGGAATCACTGCTATCATAGCTCTTAATGTCTCTGAATGGAAAGAGGCTCCCTCCCCAGCTCATTAAACATTTTAATTCAGATAGGGTCCCAGTATTGATGAGAATGACTTATAGTATTGGGCTGAGAGCCAATCTGGTCCTGGTGCCTTCCCCATTTTTGCTAATCTTATTCCTCTCTGTACCTCTTCTAAAGTAATTGTCGAGTCCAACTCCTCCTGTGCACTAGTTGTCAGGCACGGCATTCCACTTGCTTTTAGATACTCCTCCATCACCGTTCTATCTCGTGCGTCCATATTCAAATTGTAAAGTGAAGAGTAGAACTCGCCAAACACCTCGGCTATCTGTCCAGGCATCCCAACCTCCTCCCCATCTCTTTTCCTCACTGAGGTAATAAACATCCTTGCATGCATTTCACGTAATGCGCCTGCAAGTTGCCTGCCACATTTATTGACCGACTCGTAGCTACATTTACGTCCAATTTGTAATGCCATTTTGGCTCTATATTGTAATAGATCAGTTACTTGTCTACGGGCATTTAATAATTCTCGTTCCACTTCTGCAGTCTGAGCATGTTTATGTTGTGCCTCTAAGCCTTGGATTTTGGACAGTAGCGTAGTTAATTTGGCTTCCCTCTCGTTCTTTATTCTTGCTCCGAGTTTTATCAGTACTCCCCGTATTACTGCTTAATGTGTTTCCCAGATTACGCCCGGGGGGCTATCTAAATTATCGTTCATCTGGAAAAACCATTCTGGACATCCTCCCTTACTATGGGATCCTGAAGAAGGCTTTCATTAAGTTTCCATAGCCTCATGGATGTATGGTGTCTGTCTGTCAAGTTGTATTTTAAAAAGATTGGTGCATGATCTGACCATGTGATTAAACCAATAGAGGCCTCACTTACTGAGTGTAATTGTTTGTGCGGTACAAAAAAAAAATCAATACGTGAATATACTCTATGTGGGTTGGAAAAGAAAGTATAATCTTTTTCCCTTGGATGGAACAATCCCCACACATCTACCATTCTTGCCTCTGCCATTACTTGGGAAATCCCCTTCCTTACTTTAGGTGTCACTGAAGATACTCCTGATGTAGTATCTTCTTTGGGTATCAGGGGTACATTTAGATCTCCTCCCATGATCAACTGTCCTTCTTTGAACCCCATGAGTTTTTCTTCTATATTTTTAACAAAAATATCTTGCTGGGAGTTTGGGGCATAGCCAGCGTCACTGCCTCCCTACCAATGGTTCCCTTCCTTTTACATCTATCATGGAATCTTTATAATTCCAGGCCACTGTATTTTATATCATAATAGATACTCGCTTGGTTTTGGATTCAGCATTACAAGCGTGATACACCATAGAATAATCTCTACTTCTTAACAGAGGAAGGTTATTTTCTTTAAAGTGTGTTTCTTGTATTATTGCAATATCTATATGCAGTCTCCTTAAGTCCTGAAGTAATGTACGTCTTTTTTCCGGGATATTTAGTCCCTTAACGTTAAAGGACATTACAAAAAAGGTTTTCCATTTTCTCCTACTCCACCACCAACTCCACAATATTTGTACCCAAGAAGTAGGTTCTTTCCTCACTAATCCCTTACGAAGGTCTGCGTTCCAAAGATGCAGACGATAGCGAGGGAGGAGGAGGGGAGAGGAGAGGTGGGGGGGGGGGAGAAAAAAAAAAAACAATTTTCAAAAAATTTTAAATAATTCCCTTCCCACAAGGGCCTCGAGACGGTCATTTACCTTCGACCCCCCCCAAAGATCCCTAAAGCACTACTGCTTTTAGCACTCAATTTCCGGATCTACGGCAATTTGAGTGCTGGCCTATTAGGGGGTTATGGTTGAGCAGAGCTGCTCCAGTCCGAGCCTTCCGAGCCTACTCCACCAATATTAAAATAGCACACTTTGCTTATTCTTATACCTTTTCCACTATAACTTTCTAGTGAGTCAAAAAAAGAAAAAAAGAAAAAAGGGGGTGCGGTGAGACTGGAGCGGAGGAATAGTAACAATTTACCAATTCAATAATTCCTTACATCTTCTGTATTCCTCTATCCCTCTCTCTTGTACATCAGCCCACGTCTTATTTTACCCCCTTATCTTATCCATTATACAATATGGGCACATGGACTCTTTATTATCTGTTCATTCCTTCCCGTATATTCAACATTCACCTACTTACATTACAGTGGGGTGCTCAATAAAAAGAAGATGGGGGGATCATTTAACAATAGTCCCACTACTCTCTTTAATAGGGATGGGGGGAGTAGGGAACAGATACCCCCCCCCCCCACATTGTTTATCATTATGTATTCTTTTATATATTCTATTCATTGTGTACCACTAACAAAAAAAACAAAATAAATACCAGTTACCCAAATAAAATATTAAATTAATTCCTTGTGACACCCCCCCTTACCCTACCCCCCAATACTCCCAGTCTCTACTTCCATTCCCTCCCCTCCCTCCCCTTGGTATCAGTGTCTACCAATGTGTTTCATTCCTCTCGTGCATTGATCCTATCTCCTCCTCTTCCTGTTACCTCCTGTACCTACCTCCTAACCTTCCTATTGTTCTGATTCCCCTAAGTACTGTACATACAGTGAATACAGTGAAGAAGAAAAAAACAGTGACATAACAGTGATATAACAGAAATATAACAGTGATAAAACAGTGATATAAAACATTCCAAACCAGCTTAATCAAATCACACCTTGCTAATTATCTCTTACCCCTTATGTGTTAGGAGAAAGAAAAAAAAAAAGGACAAAAGGGGTATGTTCCCTAAATCCCCTGCCCTCCCCACTTCACAAATTCCTTTAATTATTCCCAATGATTCTACCTATTTATTCCATTCCTCACTCAATCTTCCAAACACCTTCTTTCACCTTTCATACTATTTCTATTCCCTGTATTATTAATTATTTTTATATTATTTTCATGTCCATGTGCCCATATATCTTCCCCATTCTCTTCATGGGTAGCCTTGGCTTAGTCTCCAATTGATTTGTTAATTCAATCAGCCCACTAACTCAAATATATGGAAGAAAAAAAAAAGAGGTGTATACATGTCCAGGGATAAAAGGAAGAAAACAAAAACATGGGTGGTTCCTGCAGTTTCTTCTGGAGTTCCTGGAGTACCTAAAGCTGCTACCTCAGACTTTTCTACTCCAGCCATTGAGAGCGGTGGGAGGGGTGTGGTCTGTGATCTAGGGAGAAGGAAAACTTGAAGCTTGGGACTGGATTGCAGAGCTCATCTGGGGCCCTGGAGACACAAGGTGGATCGGACCTGGATTCTGTTTCTAAGATTTTGTGGTTGGAAAATGTAGCGTGTGAGATGACAGCAGGGAGCCGTGGGCCCCCTGAAGCTGAACACTGGGTCGCAATGGCGACCCCTGCGACTTCTTATGCTTGCTCTGCTCCCTGAGACAAAAAGTGAGAATATCAAAGAAGGCATCTACTTTATATACTTCACACTTGAAATGTAAATGTGGCGGTCACATATTTGATTAATAATGTTATGTTATGTAATAGCTTAGTATTTGGCGCCATCTAGTGGCCAAAATATGAAAGGACTGCCTCTTTATTTTTTTCATCATTTAAGAAGTTGACATGGAAGTGTTTTGTTTGTTTACATTTGGACATTAACTTGACGTACCCACAATGCTCATTAACTCCCATGAACATCAGGAGAACTGAACTGCATTGTGGGAAGATTATAAAAGGGCTGGGCGCGGCCATCTTAGCTCTCTTGGACACGCATGGCCAGCCTGGGAGGATCTGTGTGAGGTCTCCAGCACAGCATGGCCTACCTCCACGGAAGAGCGATCTGAGCAGCAACATTGCAACACACCAGGGAACTGGGCTGACGACGGAGCAAGACTGGTAAGGCGCCTGAGGAGCTTGTCAGAGCCATCTGAGAGTGTGGGAGCGTCTCGTTGTGTGGAGCGGAGCAGCACAATGGTGCCGGCCGGAGACAGAACCTTGTACATCAGAGCGGAACCTCCAGCGTAACTTTCTCCTGGTTGGGCGAGAGGGCTGTTGCCCAAAAGCTTCTTGATGCACTTTTATGCACTTTTACACATTCATCTGTACAATACAGAGTTGCTGGGACCCGTAGTCCCACAAGCAAAGTCAAGAGAATTAGACTGAGCTAAGATTAGGCTTCGGGCCTGTGCCACATTGAGGATTTAGTGCTGTGTTATGGGCATCAAAGATAGTTGCAGTGCTGCTGTGCAGGAACTTTGACTCAATATTCAGCCTGCTTTTATCTGGAGTCTTTAACCCCTTGGATTACAAATTCAGTTTATTCTTTGCTAGTAGAAGAAAGAAGAAAAGAAGGACTATCTAATAAAACACAAGGCTTTGTGTTTCTTTACCACATTGAGGTTGTTGCGATACTGAATAATGGGAGCTTCCTAGATGTTGTACTATTCTTTATTGAATTAGTGTCTGATTTAGTTATAGTTATAAAGCGCGCATAGAATAGGATAGTGCTCATAGTGAGATCAAGTCAAATCACTCTGTCACTTATCCTATGTTCCTTTAGCACATTAATAATAAGTTATTTCAAACACTTTACATCTGTGTAATATCTTTGTAGCTGAAGTCAGTTGACTGTCAGACTACGTTGGTCTGACAGTACAACCATTGTAGTGTTTTACTTTGAAGCAATTACAGTAAACAAAGTTCTTATTTAAGTACGACTGTGTAAGTGTTGTTTTCCTTTTCAACAAGAAGCATTTGGAGGCCAAGGTAAAGACAAACAGGTGTATTACATTGTGCATTGTGAACTTGCCATTAAGGTTTTGTCTTGACTGCACACTATTACACCACAGCTGTGTCAGGGGGACTGAGGTAATTCAAAGGGGAAATAAAGCAGAGTACAGGCCCAAATAAATCAGCAGCTCCTTCGGGGGTCAGAGTTACACGTGGGGTTTCGTCCGGGATACTGTAACTCTGCAACTGACCCCCCCAGATACCCCAGAAGGCACCGAGATGGACCCTGTTACTGTGGTCCAGGGGTGCGAAGCTGAAGGCGCACGCTCAGAAGCGAGCGTGGCAATTGAACTCCCTGGGGAAGGATGGAAGGAGAAACAGGTGAAAGAAGTGGTGCAGGTACTATCCCCAGAGAGGAAGGCCTGGGTGATAGCTGTGAGGCCAGACCATGGGACCTCCCACATTTATGCCTTACTGGAATGGAGGAAGGGGGTTCCTGATAAATTTCAAAGCACCAGTGTGAGACTGTCTGATAGAACTGAATTTTGCTTGATGCATTCTGCCAAGCAGGGGGAGACACAGCTCACTCAGCAAGGATTCAGTTTCCAGTCTACACCAAGGGAAAGCAGCAGAGGGTCCTATCCCATGAAGAAAAGGGCAGCTATTAAAACAGTTGGAGTCCATGGGAGGAATTCACAGTCAGAGCAACAGTTAGCTGATCTGGAGCAACAATCTTGCAATATACAGAAGAATCTCCAGGAAGCCTCTAGAGTGATTGAGGAGCGGATCAGCGAGCTAAGTACTATATGCAAGGACTCGAGTGAAAGGCATTCAAAACCAAGACCTGTTTGAATCATGCAGAGACTTCCCCATGGTAACTTGCCAGAGGTGACGATCAGGAAGGACTTCAAGATTGAGGGTCAGATAGGTGAGAGGGAACAGAAAGACAAGCTGTCCTACACAAACCTTATGCATCAGATCGAAGAGGGATCCCACAGAGGGTACCCTGAATCTGAGATTGTGGGAGCTGTAGTAAAAGCCATCATTCCCAGCCTAAATCTCAGAGGGATGCTGGAGATGAAGAATGGCCTGACCCTAGTGCAACTCAGGAGAATATTGAAAAGCCACTACAAGGAGAAAAATGCTTCTTAACTGTACCACCAATTGATAAATCTTGTACAAGATAGTAGAGAATTTCTTGTTCAGAGCTATCGAGTTTAAGGACTGACTGTTGTTTGCCTCAGAAGGAGAAGACTCGGATGAACACTTCAAGGTTGAATTGATCCAGAAGAAATTTTTGAGGTCCGTGGCTACAGGAGTGATTACATCAAGTTCCAACTACAGCAGTATTTGGACGATCCCTTCATTTCAGATGAGGTGCTCATAGAGGGAACTAATGAGGCAGCCAACATGGAGATGTAAAGGGAAAAGAAGAAGAGTCAAAAGTCTGGATCTGTGGTTGAAGTCAGAGTGGCCATGGCCAGCACAACTGATAGAGATTCAGAGATTCAGAGATTAGAGGTCTGAGGACTCAGGTGTCCAAGATGATGGAGATGATGACTGAGTCAGTGAATCTCATGTCGGAGATAGCCTCATTGAAGCTACAGGTGTCTCAGATGATAGAGATGAGGAACAAATTGATGACAGAACGTACTGGGATGTCCGACCAGAAAGCCACGAATCAAGACGTCTGTCGGAACTGTGGAGGTGTAGGTCATTACCAGCGAGTATGTCCTAGTCCACGAGGGGAGACAGAAGACAGGCGTGGACCTCAGAGAAGATCTGGGCCTTCAAGAAGAACTTTCTCTGAATCCGAAAGAGAACAATACAGAACACCTGCAGTTTATGCCGTCTCAGTGAGGAGTGCTCATCGGCCTTTAAAAGGACGCCAGAGGCGGCACTCTCAACGCCGGAAGCTGAGGGGAGCATGAGTTCCATCACACGAATCATCTGCTCCAGATGTTCCCAACAGGCCTCCTGTCCAGTTGGTAGGCCCTTTGACTGTAGTGCCTGTTCTGGTTGAAGGGATCTACACCAGAGTCATCCTTGATACAGGTGCCCAGGTTACCCTGATGACCAGAGACTTTTACAAGAGGTACTTGTCATACCTGCCCCTGAAGAAGTTGGAAGACTTAAAGGTTCAGGGTATTCAAGCATAATACTACCCTTGTGATGGATGTCTGCGGGTCAAGTTGTCATGTGATCCATTGAAGGATGGGAAGCCTCAGAACTTTGAGACACTGGCCATTGTCTGTCTTTGGTTGCCAGGAACCTCAAGAAGTTCTCTCATCGTTGGGACCAACACAGACCTAGTGAAGCGGCTTTTAGCCCCTGTTGTCCCCAGATGTGGCCATCTACCTTCACTGTCAGAAGAAGAGAAGGCAAGTGAACTTACCAAGTCTGAACCAATGAATCAGACGAAATGAAGAGTCATTTGCAGATCCAAGAGACCAACCTGTAATGTGTTGGAAGAGAGTTCCGAAGAAATTGTCCTCACCCCTCAAGGGTTGTCGAGAGAGCCTGACCTTCTCACCAAAGATTTGGTGAGAAGGAACCCCATCTCACCCCTTGATACACCTGTACATGCCATCAAGGTATCGGCTGTGAGTGTACAGGACAGCTCCCCATCGTGTGAAAATTGGTGGGAAGCTCCCCTGTCGGTTTTATGTAACCGCATAGAAACAGAAATGTGTAACAGAAATAAGATCTTACATCTCTTTGGGGACCAAAGAGTTCAAGCAGGGAGAGTGTGTAGCGGTCACATATTTTCTTAATAATGTTATGTTATAGCTTAGTATGTGGTGCCATCTAGTGGCCAAAATATGAAAGGACTGCCTCTTTATTTTTTTTCATCATTTAAGAAGTTGACATGGAAGTGTTTTGTTTGTTTACATTTGGACATTAACTTGACCTACCCACAATGCTCATTAACTCCCATGAACATCAGGAGAACTGAACTGCATTGTGGGAAGATTATAAAAGGGCTGGGCGCGGCCATCTTAGCTCTCTTGGACACGCATGGCCAGCCTGGGAGGATCTGTGTGAGGTCTCCAGCACAGCATGGCCTACCTCCACGGAAGAGCGATCCGAGCAGCAATATTGCAACACACCAGGGAACTGGGCTGACGACGGAGCAAGACTGGGAAGGAGCCAGAGGAGCTTGTCAGAGCCATCTGAGAGTGTGGGAGCGTCTTGTTGTGTGGAGCAGAGCGGAGCAGCGCAGCGGTGCCGGACGGCCGGAGACAGAACCTTGTACATCACTCTATCACTTATCCTGTGTTCCTTTAGCACATTAATAATAAGTTATTTCAAACACTTTACATCTGTGTAAAATCTTTGTAGCTGAAGTCAGTTGGCTATCAGATTACGTTGGTCTGACAGTACAACCATTGTAGTGTTTTACTTTGAAGCAATTACAGTAAACAAATAAAGTTCTTATTTAAGTACGACTGTGTAAGTGTTGTTTTCCTTTGCAACAAGAAGCATTTGGAGGCCAAGGTAAAGACAAACGGGTGTATTACATTGTGCATTGTGAACTTGCCATTAAGGTTTTGTCTTGACTGCACACTATTACACCACAGCTGTGTCAGGGGGACTGAGGTAATTCAAAGGGGAAATAAAGCAGAGTACAGGCCCAAATAAATCAGCAGTTCCTTCGGGGGTCAGTGCTACATAAATTATACCTTATATGCTACAGTGCACCTTTGCACACACTGTAGAACATAAACTTGTACAAACAGGCAGCCACTGCATAAATGAAAGTAACTATTACCAAATTCCCCAGTACAAATAATTCTAGACAACCAGTTGTTGAAAGCATAATGCACATCTATTCCTGATGCCTTCCCTTGTCTAATGCCGTGTACACACGGGCGGACTTTTCGACTGGACTGGTTCGACGGACCGAGTCTGGCGGACAATTCGACCGTGTGTGGGCTTCATCGGACCTGCAGCAGACTTTTTTGGTCCAAAATCTGATGGACTGTAGATTTGGAACATGCTTCGACAGAAACTGTCACAGACCTTTGTTGTCGAAAAGTCCGACCGTGTGTACGCGGCATAAGTCTTAGAATGAAGACAAGTACTTTCTTGTTTTTTTTATAATCAAGTAATTTTTATAAAACTTTTTTCCCATAACAATAAAATTTAAAAGCAATATACAAAGACACCTGTTTCAGCTATCACAGCATACAGATTTGTCATTGGAAACAAGTAATGCACATAACACAGAGCATGAAGTGAGACAGACCAAGACAGAAAAATTAAGCCCACAAATAGGGATGAGCCGAACACCCCCAAGTTCGGTTCGCACCAAAACCTGCGAACTGACAGAAAATTTGCACAAACGTTAGAACCCCATATAAGTCTATGAGACTCGAACGTTCGAAATCAAAAGTGCTAATTTTAAAGGCTAATTTGCATAGTATTGTCCTAAAAAGGATTTGGGGACCCGGGTCCTGCCCCAGGGGACATGTATCAATGCAAAAAAAGTTTTAAAAATGCAGTTTTTTCGGGAGCAGTGATTTTAATGATGCTTAATCACTTCAGCCCCGGACCATTTGGCTGCCTAAAGACCAGAGGACTTTTTCCAATTTGGCACTGCGTCGCTTTAACTGCTAATTGCGCGGTCATACAATGCTGTACCCAAACTAAATTTGCGTCCTTTTCTTCCCACAAATAGAGCTTTCTTTTGATGGTATTTGATCACCTCTGCGGTTTTTATTTTTTGCGCTATAAACGGAAAGACCGAAAATTTTGAAAAAAAATGATATTTTCTACTTTTTGTTATAAAAAAAATCCAATAAACTCAATTTTAGTCATACATTTAGGCCAAAATGTATTCGGCCACATGTCTTTGGTAAAACAAATGTCAATAAGCGTATATTTATTGGTTTGCACAAAAGTTATAGCGTCTACAAGCTAGGGTACATTTTCTGGAATTTGCACAGCTTTTAGTTTATGACTGCCTATGTCATTTCTTAAGGTGCTAAAATGGCAGGGCAGTACAAAACCCCCCCAAATGACCCCATTTTGGAAAGTAGACACCCCAAGGAAATTCCTGAGAGGCATGTTGAGCCCATTGAATATTAATTTTTTTTGTCCCAAATGATTGAATAATGACAAAAAAAAAATTACAAAAAGTTGTCACTAAATGATATATTGCTCACACAGGCCATGGGCATATGTGGAATTGCACCCCAAAATACATTTAGCTGCTTCTCCCGAGTATGGGGATACCACATGTGTGGGACTTTTTGGGAGCCTAGCCGCGTACGGGGCCCCGAAAACCAATCACCGCCTTCGGGATTTCTAAGGGCGTAAATTTTTGATTTCACTCCTCACTACCTATCACAGTTTTGAAGGCCATAAAATGCCCAGGTGGCACAAAATCCCCCCAAATGACCCCATTTTGGAAAGTAGACACCCCAAGTTATTTGCTGAGAGGCATGTTGAGTCCATGGAATATTTTATATTTTGACACAAGTTGCGGGAAAGTAACACATTTTTTTTTTTTTTTTGCACAAAGTTGTCACTAAATGATATATTGCTCACACAGGCCATGGGCATATTTGGAATTGCACCCCAAAATACATTTAGCTGCTTCTCCTGAGTATGGGGATACCACATGTGTGGGACTTTTTCGGAGCCTAGCCGCGTACGGGGCCCCGAAAACCAATCACCGCCTTCAGGATTTCTAAGGGTGTAAATTTTTGATTTCACTCTTCACTGCCTATCACAGTTTGGGAGGCCATGGAATGCCCAGGTGGCACAACCCCCCCAAATGACCCCATTTTGGAAAGTAGACACCCCAAGCTATTTGCTGAGAGGCATGGGGAGTATTTTGCAGCTCTCATTTGTTTTTGAAAATGAAGAAAGAAAAGAAAAAACATTTTTTTTTTTTTTTTTCAATTTTCAAAACTTTGTGACAAAAAGTGAGGTCTGCAAAATACTCACTATACCTCTTAGCAAATAGCTTGGGGTGTCTACTTTCCAAAATTGGGTCATTTGGGGGGGTTTTGTGCCACCTGGGCATTCTATGGCCTCCGAAACTGTGATAGGCAGTGAAGAGTGAAATCAAAAATTTACGCCCTTAGAAAGCCTGAAGGCGGTGCTTGGTTTTCGGGGTCCCGTACGCGGCTAGGCTCCCAAAAAGTCTCACACATGTGGTATCCCCGTACTCAGGAGAAGCAACAGAATGTATTTTGGGGTATAATTTCACATATTCCCATGGCATGTTTGAGCAATATATCATTTAGTGACAACTTTGTGCAAAAAAAATTTGTCTCTTTCCCGCAACTTGTGTCACAATATAAAATATTCCATGGACTCGACATGACTCTCAGCAAATAACTTGGGGTGTCTACTTTCCAAAATGGGGTCATTTGGGGGGGTTTTGAACTGTCCTGGCATTTTATGCACAACATTTAGAAGCTTATGTCACACATCACCCACTCTTCTTGAAGACAAAGCCCTTTCTGACACTTTTTGTTTACATGAAAAAATTATTTTTTTTTGCAAGAAAATTACTTTGAACCCCCAAACATTATATATTTTTTTAAAGCAAATGCCCTATAGATTAAAATGGTGGGTGTTTCTTTTTTTTTCACACAGTATTTGCGCAGCGATTTTTCAAACGCATTTTTGGGGGAAAAAACACACTTTTTTAAATTTTAATGCACTAAAACACACTATATTGTCCAAATGTTTGATGAAATAAAAAAGATGATCTTAGGCCGAGTACATGGATACCAAACATGACATGCTTTACAATTGCGCACAAACGTGCAATGGCAACAAAATAAGTACATTTTTAAAAGCCTTTAAAAGCCTTTACAGGTTACCACTTTAGATATACAGAGGAGGTCTACTGCTAAAATTACTGCCCTCGATCTGACCTTCGCGGTGATACCTCACATGCATGGTGCAATTGCTGTTTACATTTGACAACAGACCGCCGCTTGCGTTTGTCTTAGCGCGAGAGCAGGGGGCGACAGGGGTGTTTTTTTTTTTTTTTTATTATTGTTTTTTTGCTTTTTTATCTTATTTTTAAACTGTTCCTTTCATTTTTTTTTTTAATCATTTTTATTGTTATCTCAGGGAATGTAAATATCCCCTATGATAGCAATAGGTAGTGACAGGTACTCTTTTTTGAAAAAATTGGGGTCTATTAGACCCTAGATCTCTCCTCTGCCCTCAAAGCATCTGACCACACCAAGATCGGTGTGATAAAATGCTTTCCCAATTTCCCAATGGCACTGTTTACATCCGGCGAAATCTAAGTCATGAAATGCTCGTAGCTTCCGCCATAGAGATGTTTGGAGCCACTCTGGTCTCTGATCAGCTCTATGGTCAGCTGGCTGAATCACCGGCTGCATTCTCAGGTTCCCTGTTGAGACAGGAGAGCCAGAGAAAAACACAGAAGACGGTGGGGGGCATTCCCTCCCACTGCTTGTAAAAGCAGTCTAGGGGCTAATTAGCCGCTAGGATTGCTTTTACATGAAAGCTGACCGCTGGCTGAAAAGAATGATACCAAGATGATACCTAAACCTGCAGGCATCATTCTGGTATAACCACTCAAAGTCGTGAATGGCGTACCTGAAGACAAAAAAATGGTTAACAATAAAACACAGTAAACGGTAAAGTATAAAAAATTGCATACCTGAAAAGCAAACAGGATAAAACATAATAACAATAAAACATCGCAGAATAGAATACAGTAAAAAAGAGCAGTATAATAGAGAGAGAATAGAGAGAGAGAGAACAGCAAAAAGGACAACTATTTTTTTTTATTTTACATATATATTTTTTTTTTTATACTTTTTTTGTAACTAACTTTTATAACTGTAACCGGTTCCACGTTCAGGTCTCTCAAAATGCGATGGCATCTCTCCGGATCACGCATACCAGGAGCCGCTGCTCCTGCACCTGCCAGTGGGGCCTTCTCCTCTCAGGCTTCATCAAATCCAACTGTGGTAATGGCCCTCCCTGAGCCTAGGGTTCCAATGCCATATCTCATATAATTCAGATTAAAAAAACATTGAACTAAAGGCTGTAATGTAACAAAATAGGTAAAAAGCCAAGGGGGGTAAATACTTTTGCAAGGCACTGTTGTAGCCATGGCCGTGCGCTGTGGATCATCATAAAGCTGTGCCATGCTTTCAAAAAAGGTATCCACTGAATTTAACACAGGGCTCCTTTGTTCCATCAGGCTGTTGGCCCAAGCTTGTGGTTTATCGGTCAGGAGGGAGATAATGAAACCCACTTTTACCACTTCAGAAGAGAAAGTCCTGGGTTGAAGAGCTAGGTATAGGGAGCAAGCGTTCTTGAAAGCCCTGTATTTCTTGCGATCACCTGCAAATCGCTCTGGCATTGGAACCCTAGCCTCAGGGAGGGCCATTACCACAGTTGGATTTGATGAAGCCTGAGAGGAGGAGGCCCCACTGGCAGGTGCAGGAGCAGCGGCTCCTGGTATGCGTGATCCGGAGAGTTGCTGGAGATGACCATCAATTTTGGTGTAGCCTTCTTGCAGTCTCTGGACTGCATCAGTGAGTGTTGAAACTTGCTGGCACAGGATCCCAAGAGGGGAACGCGCTCTGTTGGCCTCTGACATCTGGCTGGTTTGCACTGTCAGATAAGTACTTACCGAGGCCAAGATGCTGAGAGTGGTTCGCCCTTGCGACTAGGTGCACTCCCCCCATGAAGGTGATACAGGGAGTGGATGGCACGAAGAGGCACAGGCTACCAGCGAACAGAATCCAACTGGTGAAGTAATCCTTGTGGAGATGAGCAGCTGTGCAGTGACTGGTGAATAGGATGACCTAAAGGATGACCTTAGGAAGGAACTAAATAGAGAGTCCAGAACAGGCAGAGGTTCAGATACTGGAGGAAAGAATAATTTCCAGATCCCTGGCTGAGTCACTGGGTTCAGAAGACACAAGGCAAATCCGGGTCACAGGCAGGGGGTCAAACACTGGAGATAAGAGGCAGATCCGAGTCACAGGCAGAGGGTCAAACACTGGAGACAAGAGGCAGATTCGAGTCACAGGCAGAGGGTCAAACACTGGAGGTAGAGCAAAGTCCGTTAACAGGCCAAGGGTCAGCTACAGGAGAAGAGCAGAGTGGTCAGGGTCGATCCAGGTCACAACGAGTAATCAGATACAGGAAACAGGAACCAATCGCAGACAGGAAGCTGAAGACAAACCAGCAACCTGTCTGAGCACCTGAGCAACCTTTATAGGCCAGCCAGAGCGTCATGTTGAGCGTGCACTAGTGCGCATGTGCGTGCGCCGTTCTATCAGGCCACAAACGTGAATGCGCCGGAGTGCCGTTCCGCCACGCATGCACGGCTGGATTGATTGTTTCTCTGATACTATCCTACACACTCTAACCCACATCTTCAATCTCTAGCTCACCTCTGGCATTTTCCCCAATGCTCTAAAACATGCACTGGTCACCCCCATACTTAAAAAGCCGACCCTACCAATCTTAACAACCTACGCCCTATCTCCTTGGTCCCCTTTTCCTCTAAACTCCTTGAATGCCTGGCTTACAACCAACTGAATGACCACCTCATTAAGAATAACCTTCTTGATCCCCTTCAATCTGGATTTCGCCCTCAACACTCCACAGAAACTGCTCTTTTAAAACTCAAAAATGACCTACTAACTGCAAAAACCAACGGACACTATTCTGTACTCCTGCTTCTGAAACCTTCAGCTGCCTTTGACATGGTTGACCACCCCCTTCTTCTCAAAAATCTTTACTCCCTTGGTCTCCGTGACTGTGCTCTTCAGTGGCTCTCATCTTACCTATCCCAACGCACCTTCAGTGTCACTCCTCTTCCCTTCTTTGTCGGGGTCCCCCAAGGTTCTGTTCTTGGACCTCTTTTATTTTCAATCTACACCTCTTCCCTGGGTCAGCTGATAGCCTCTCACGGCTTTCAATATAATTTCTACGCTGACGACACACAAATCTATCTCTCCATCCCTCAACTCATTCCATCAGTCTCCTCACGCATCACTAACTAACAGACATATCTGTATGAATGTCACACCACTTCCTCAAACTCAACTTGTCCAAAACGGAGCTTATAATATTTCCTCCCCCACGTGCCTCTTCCCCTGACTTATCTGTCAAGAGCAATGGCACAACCATCCACCCATCCCCACATGTCAGCGTGCTAGATGTTATCCTGGACTCTGAAATCTCCTTTCAGCCCCACATCCAATCACTTTCCAAAGCTTGCTGCCTCAACCTCCGCAACATCTCTAAACTACGTCCCTTTCTAACCAATGAAACCACAAAGCTGCTGATTGACTTCCTGGTTATCTCTCGCCTTGACTACTGCAATTCCCCCCTCATTGGCTTACCTTTAAATAGACTATTCCCCCTTCAGTCCATCATGAATGCTGCTGTCAGACTCATCCACCTTACAAACCGCACAGTGTCTGCTACCCCTCTCTGCCAATCCCTCCATTGGCTGCCACTTGCCCAACAATTTAAATTCAAAATACTAACAATAAGTTACAAAGCCATCCACAACTCTGCCCCCAGCTACATCACTAGCCTAGTCTCAAATGTATCCACTTTTAGGCGATCCCTGAAAACTTTCCTCTTCAGAGAAGCCTATCCTGCCTCCATCTAACAACTGCACTATTTTCTCCATTAGCTCATCCCCCACAGCTATTACCCTTTTGTATAACTTGACCCTCCCTCCTAGATTGCAAGCTCTAACGAGCAGGGCTCTCTGATTCCCCCCTGTATTTAATTGTATTGTAATTGTACTGTCGGCCCTAATGTTGTAAAGTGCTGCATAAACTGTCTGCGCTATATAAATCCTGTATAATAATAATACCCAAAAAGACTTGCAGCTGTAATTGTAGCGAAAGGTGGTTCTACAAAGTATTGACTCAGGGGGGCTGGATACAAATACAAGCCACACTTTTCAGATATTTGTAAAAAAAAAAATGAAAATCATTCATCATTTTCCTTCCACTTCACAATTATTTGCCACTTTGTGTTGGTCTATCACATAAAATCCCAATAAAATAAATTTACGTTTTTGGTTGTAACATGACAAAATGTGGAAAATTTCAAGGGGTATGAATACCTTTTCATAGCAGTGTACATTTATCATTTAAAAGCCACTGAAAAAAATGTAAATTGAGTGTCCTTTGGGAATTATTGACATCACTTGGCATGGGGCCCTGTAGGACTTCCAGCTTTGCCTCACTCACATTATATGTAATAAAAAAAGTCAGCTGAGAGATATATATTGAATGAGAATGTCTGTTACAATGAGACACAAGTACAATACATAGCAGAAAATAATGACACATTTAGCATCTAACTATTGCTAAAAAATAAGGTTAATAGACACTATTGGTCCCCACATGTCTCTTTCCAAATACTATTTATATTGCAAATTGTTTGAAAGTCAGAACTTTGCCCAAATCTGGTCTGTTTCCCCAGGCAGATTGAAAATTCGCCAATAGAACAGGTTTTCCATTATATACTCATCTCTAAATAATATAAATTTAATTTAAAATGTATATATCTTATTTTGCAGTCTGTACTATATCCTACTGCAATGCACATGTTCTAACTCATTACAACAAATAGGGTTAATAGATACATGCCAAATGTGTGCAGTATCTTTAAATGGTACTGACTTTTCTTATTTGTTTGTATACACAGGAGCGTGCTGTCCATTGTGTTCTGGTGTTTTAAGAATTTTGTACGACAAGGAAAAACTAGATACATTTGCTAAGGTAAATTTATATATGTCTGTAATGTTCTAAAATGCTGTAAACTGTTTACAAAAGTTGGGTATGTTAAATACGGGGCCATTTAAATTATTATTTTTTATAAAGAATATATTTTTCCTAAGCGTGTACTATTTTTATTGCCCAATTCAGCATTCTTTACTGTTTTGAATTATAGCAGATATTAACTATAAAAAGTAAAAATGATTTTATTTGGTTTAAGTTACAAAAATGAAAGCAGATACTATAAATATTACCTTTTCCAATAAAAAAGTTGTATGTATTTAGTGTTTCCTACCCTACATGCAATTTAGAACACCGCTTGTTATACATATAACTTATAATCAAACATTCCAAAGATAAGTGGGGAACGAATTCCCAAAACCAATGTTACGTTTGTGAATGTAAGATGAGGAGTTGTGGGTTAAATGGCAGATTTTTCTTAGTCGCTTGACATGTTGCGCGTCTAAATAACGCTTCCTCAGGAGCTAAGGATAATTCTGCTGGATATATATAAAATACATCAATAAGTATATATAAAGTATAGACACAAAACATATTTCAAGGTGTAATACCAGACATTGAATAAAGTATAAAATATGTTCCGACCGAATATGATGGTCACATGGAGAACCCCATAAAAGATCTACTGGACTCACACTGTGTGAGAGCTTTTTGGAGGAAAGGCACCCCCCCCCCCTCCGCAGAGGAACAAAGGAACATGAAGAGATGTATTATGAATAGACAAGCTCTCTGCTGTCAGAAGTGGCTAATGCTGATGCAAAATTGTGGACAAGGAAAGATACTTCTGCGCTTGTGAGGGTCTATTTGGGTTTAAAAAAGTAGTATTGTGAGCTATAGAAAAACTGAAAGGGATGGTGTTGTGTGTCCCGCTGCCCAGAAACTGACCCCGGGGTGGTCAGGTAAGACTATATGGAAAGTGATGGATGAAGGGCGCGTGATCAATTGCTCACATCAAAAAGTGTAAATTTTATTCATATGGAAATAAAGGCAAATAAATAATACCAATACTACGTATCATGCAAACAGGTAACAAAATATAGAAAACATGGATATTAAAAATGGATTAAAAGTAATAGAAGCCCATGTTGAGGCGGGTGTTTAGAGTGGCTAATGCTGATAACAGGGGAACAAAGCACCAGAGAGAAACAGCACTTAGAGCTTTGGAGTGAGATAAATAAACACTACGGATATATGTGCTTAGTTCAACTTTCATGAATGGGATTCACAACCACTTTAAGGTAATATTATAATAGAATCGCTGGAACCTTTGGCCAATAAATCTTTTACTGCTTTTCTTCCAAGTGATATGTTTAACAGAATTTTCTTGGCATGCCACAGTCACATCCACCCTATTTACACTGTGATGAATTTACCCCAGGAAAATGTAGCAGCCAGTCAACAGCTGTCAAATATTACCTGCACAATAAGCTGCAAATGAATTTGCCACAAGGAGTTCTGTATAGTGCTAAACTTTCAGCGCCAGCTGGGTTAAAGTGTTACTAAACCGAGGACCCTGCATACACAGAACATGGAAATGTAAATATTTTAGTAAATATAAACTGCTAAATACCTTTTCTTATCAGCAGTATATAGCAGTCTTGTGACTTCTATAAATGCCTGGTTAAAGCTTGTAGGAGGAGTTTTCATACTGCACTGGCTGTCCTATCAGGGTGCAGGACCCCTGACTCTTTGTCTGGACAGTGCTGATTTGCCCTGTGCTGATCACATGCACTCTCCCAAAAAAAAAAAACCTCTCTAGCAATACGCACCAAACTGAACATGTGCAGCCTGACTCCAGTAACTCTGTCTTATCATTGTTATGGGGACAATGCAAGAAGAGGAGGATCTGTGCATGCAGGATCAAACAGTCTCTTTACACAAGGCAGAGGACTAACCCCTTAGGTTCCACAGTGAGTATAACAAGCATGCTTTACTGCAAATTCAGACAGATTTTACTGTTGTGGGTTTAGTAACACTTTAACTTTCACTATTTTTGTAATTTAAAAAAAAGTTTTGGCTACCTCCTCATCCCCCCAGAACTTAGCAGCCCCCTGCTGTGTTGATACTAGCCAACAAAGAGCAAGTGATGTCACAGAGAACTTCGGGAGGATGTTTTTTGTAGTCAAATCTAAAGAGTGTTTCTCTAATAAAAGCACAAAACATTGACATCTCTTGCCCTCAATATTTTTTTCATCCCCATCCAAATTACAAGACTTGACTCTGAAATGTGCCCTTTTATTCATTTTCCCCCTACTCTTCGCCTTCCCTTTTTCCCCTCTTTTCCTCTCCTTTTATTATGCTTTTTCCTTCTAACTCATTCCAGCTCCTTGTCCTCTTCTCCCCCCCCACACACACACACACACACACACACACATACTGTATACCTCACTAACCATCTTTTCATTAAAGTAGAAGTCCACCCTAAAACTAAAATCCCTGCATCTACAGACATCGGCAATCTAACACTAACCTATCTAGCTCTGTCTATCTAGACCTTTTATGAAGCCAATCTGACCCAATCCCACACTGAGCTGTCATCTGCGGCTTCGCTGTGGAGGTGGGTGCAGAGGACACGTCCGACAATGGAAGCCCCATAGGTGACATCACTCCCCATTCATTTTACAGCCGTTGTCAGCTGTATCCTCTGCAGAGCTTCCGCCGCTGGAGACTGGATCGGCTTCAGAAAAGGTATGTATACCAATGTCTTCTTTATAGTGCTAGATAGGTTATTCTTAGAATGTGGATGTCTGTAGATGCAGGGATTTTACTTTTAGAGTGGACTTACACTTTAAATACTCCAACAAACTACACCTTCAAACTCCTTCCACCCTCACTACCTAGTATTCCTTACTGTCTATCCTAATAAGTCCCTTTCTGTATTTGCTAAACATAAAACCCCTGAGGCTTTAGATTTTTTCTTCAAAGACATACCTTGCAACTATTTTACATCTATAATGTTTTCAGGACAACCTTTGTTTTCTCTATATAGCTACATCAATATCAGCAGTCCCTAAATCCTAAATTGGTGATATTCTATTATAAATATCTTTGATGCTATTTAAAATTTAAGGCCAATTACTGATGCCATTATGTCTGTATGTTGATGTTTAAAAAAAAAAGTCCAAGGAGTGAATCCGTTGCCAGTGTTTTAAATGAAAATGTCTTTAAAATGTGAATTTTTATCATTTTTTCACACAAATAGAGCTTTCTTTTGGTGGTATTTAATCACCACTGTTTTTTTTTATTTTTTGCTAATGAAACAAAACTTTTTCTGTTTCTGTTATAAAATTTTGCAAATAAATTATCTTTATTCATAAATTTAGGCCATGTATACTGCTACATTTCTTTGGTAAAAATTACTCAAATCAGTGTATATTTTTTAGTTTGTAGGAACATTATAGAGTACACAAAAATCGAGAAATCCTGATGTACTGACGGCCTCTTTTATTGAGGCCCAAAAATGCCAGTACAGGACAAATATGACTGTCAGGTCACCTGGGATCAGGTGACAGATGCACTCTATAGGAGTCAGAAGTGCACCGCTAAGGTAGTGGACCCTAGGACTGACTGCTGCGGATTGAACTCTGGTAGGTTCAGGAAGCAGGTCTACAGGATAACTAACATGGATCCCAGTGGGAGCTAGAGCTAAATCACGGAGTCTAAGAGCCAGCGGGTGTTCACCAGAGCCTCTAGTGGTGAGGATGGACTGCGCTGCAGTCTGGCTCCAGGTCGCGGCCCCCAGGGTCTCACAGCTCACGGTAGCCGTAGGCTACAGGAGAAGAGGAAGGAGGCAGCAGGCTGGAATGACAGGGAAGTAAGGGGTAAGCCAAAGGTCAGGGCGACTAGCAGACAAGAATAAATATAACATGCCAAAGGTCAGGGTAACAAGCAGACAGGGAGAGTCGAGTACAGGCCAAAATCGGTAACAGGAATCAGACGTAGGAAACACAGCAAGTACACACGGAGGCTAACACACAATGATTGATCAGCACTGCTGGCTTGCAGTGCACAGGTTAATATAGGGTTCCCTGATAGGGCCTGGGGTGGGGCCATGCTTAGAGGAGAGGTTATAAAACCAGTCAGGTGAGAGGCAGCTGGTCTTTAGAGATGAACACATGGAGACAGGTAAGCTGACAGAGAAAACTCTATTGCATAACCATGACAGTCCCCCCCTCTTATGAAGCCTCCCCCTCCCCCGCCTGGGCCCTGGCTTAAAGGGAAACTCCAGATGAAACCTCCTCAACAGACGAGGCGCAAAGATCTCAGATGCAGTGATCCAAGACCTCTCCTCAGGACCAAACCCTTCCCAATGTACGAGGTACTGAAGAATGCCTCTACGGCACCGGGAATCGAGAACTTGACTAACCTCATACTTAAGATTATCCTCAGAGACCGAAACCGAGGTAGGGAGAGGATGAGAGGACTTATTGAGGGCTAAAGGCTTCTTAGGAATGGGTAAAGGCATAAAAAATTCCATCAGGAGTCTGAGCAGGGTCCCCCAGACCCTTAAAGATGAGCTGGACATCCAACACAGGATCATCAAACTGGGCAGAAGTCAGTGGATCCCTGAGACCAGGTTGGTTAGAAAGTGATGTGTCACAGAAGTCAAGCTGGATAGCTTCACTGGGCATAGGCTGAACTGGTGCAGAGGCCGACTGAACAGCATTGCCAGGTGCAGCGACCACCAGAATCGCATCACAGGGCGTAGCGACTGTGGAACTGGTAGACGAGTCAGCCTGGGTGTGCGTCCAAGGGGGTCCAGGAACAGGCAAAGGTAAATGACCATGCAAACTGGAGTAAATGATCATTTATCAGTGGATCCGCGCTTCAGGATATTTTTGCAACTGCTGCCCCCCTATATAGGCAGGGGACACTACTGTGTAACCCCAAAAGGAATAAAATCAGAAAGTAGGGAGTGGCGCTATGCATAAAAGAGGGAGTATCAGTATATAATGATCCTCTTAATTAAAGTGACTAGCTTGTCTATATACTATTCTCAAGGGTGTAAATTAACAATGTGATATTAGGTACAGTAGTGTGTACCACACATATAAAGTGCTAATTATTGTGAAAAATTAAATGATATATATTAGTGCAAGCATAATCCCATATACTCAAAAAAAGAAAAATTGTAAACTGATTATTTTTGTTAGTATAATTATGATCCCATGTACAAAAACAGAGAGATCATGAATTATAAGCACTAATGGCCTATAGGTTGATCTGTTTTATATTAATCAGTCTATTATATAAAAATAAACAAATCCAAAGTGACAAGTGCAAAAGTGCCGGGTGCAAACCAATTATTGGTATTTCAACCACAAATTGGTAATGTGCAAATAAACTACAAATAGTATATGATAATCCTATAATATTCAATCTAAAACAAAACCACAAAGTGTTAATTGCAAAATGAACCAAATATTGGTATTCCCACCCCTAAAGTGATAATGTGCAAATAGACTTCCTCTATACTCTCAAATAATATATAATAATATGTGATATATATTTTTGTTGAATCTTCAACCAAAGAAAAAAGTCCTATATAATGTGAAATGTGAAATGTTCATCATATGTCTTCCAACCGAATTCTTCCTGATTTTAACAAACTCCCCCTGATGTGATTCCACTCACCGGAGCGCTATACCCCTGCAGGGGTATAAGCGTAAGATGTTTGTTGTTGAAATACCAATAATTGGTTTGCACCCGGCACTTTTGCACTTGTCACTTTGGATTTGTTTATTTTTATATAATAGACTGATTAATATAAAACAGATCAACCTATAGGCCATTAGTGCTTATAATTCATGATCTCTCTGTTTTTGTACATGGGATCATAATTATACTAACATAAATAATCAGTTTACAATTTTTCTTTTTTTGAGTATATGGGATTATGCTTGCACTAATATATATCATTTAATTTTTCACAATAATTAGCACTTTATATGTGTGGTACACACTACTGTACCTAATATCACATTGTTAATTTACACCCTTGAGAATAGTATATAGACACGCTAGTCACTTTAATTAAGAGGATCATTATATACTGATACTCCCTCTTTTATGCACAGCGCCACTCCCTACTTTCTGGAGTGAATGATTGGCTCAAGTTCACAGGTGGGCTCCTCATCCAGAGTGCCACATGACCCAGAGAGTGCCTCTGCCCGACTATTGCAGGAGACATTCCAGAAATCGCTATATGCAGCGGGATGAGCAGAAGATACTGGGATGGTGGCAACAGGAAGTTTCTCTTTTGGGGTAACCTTGAGTAGGCAGGAAGAGGAACAGGAGGAACCCCAAGCCAGGATCCGTCCAGCAGTTCAGTCAATGTGTGGAGAATGGAACCGTAACCAAGGAAGACCTAATATGATAGGAGAAGAAGCTTTAGGCAAAACAAGGAAGGATATCCACTCCTGGTGGAGTGTCGCTACCGACATCTTAACAGGAAGGGTCTGGAAGCGGATAGGACCCCCTGGGAGAGTTCTGCGCCTAGCGCGTTCTTCAGGAGACAACTTGGTCCAGCCCAGCTGCATAGGTTCCCCAGCGGGCAGGGGGTGCTCCTCGGATCGAAGAGAAGGGACTGGGAGCTCAAGCTGCCTAAGGAAAGGGGAGTGCTGGCGTCTTTTTTCCAGGGCCCTCTCCTGAAAGCGAATATCGATCTGGTTACACAAGGTGATGACACCGTCCAGATCAGCAGGAAGGGATCTTCCTGCTAATTCATCCTTCATTCTATCAGAGAGGCCATGTAAAAAGGTTGCAACTAGGGCCTCATTATTCCAGCTCAATTCAGCTGTGAGGATACGGAACTGAAGAGCATACTGTCCCACAGAAGCGGACTCTTGACGGAGAAGTAAAAGAGCGCTAGCCGCTGAGGGGACACGACCCGGTTTCTCCAAGATATTCTGAAAAAAGAAATCAGACAGGCTAGAAACCATTGGATCATTCAGTTCCCACAGAGGGGCAGCCCAAGCTAGCGCCTCGGCGGACAGGAGGGATATAATATAGGCTACTTTTGCCCGATCGGACAGGAAGTTTTGGGGCTGAAGTTCAAAATGAATTGTGCACTGGCTAAGGAACCCCCTGCAAGCCTTGGAGTCCCCAGAGAAACGGGCCGGAGCTGGCAGTTGTAATGAATGTGTGGCTGCGACTGGTGCGATAGGTGCAGCAGCAGATAGCGGTTGAGGTTGTTGAACCGGGGGTCCTAATGAGGCCTGAACCTGTTCAAAATGGGATGCCAAATCCTGAAGGAATCGCATCACTTGGGTCTGATGCGATTCCTGCGTCTCAAGTCTGTGAAATAAGCCCTGAAATGGATCATCTGCAGGTAGCGGCATTTCAGCAGGGTCCATGGCTGATCAAACTGTCAGATCACCTGGGACCAGGTGACAGATGCACTCTGTAGGAGTCAGAAATGCACGGCTAAGGTAGTGGACCCTAGGACTGACTGCTGCGGATTGAACCCTGGTAGGTTCAGGAAGCAGGTCTACAGGATAAGTGGAATAAATCTGCGCTATGGATTGAGGTATCTACAAAGTGGGGAGCTGCTTCCCCTACAGGTATAGATCCACCTAAGTGGAAAAATACTATGGTGTAGAAAATGAGGGTGTAGGTGTGGCGCTGCTCTGCTGTTGTGCGATTTTTCGTGGTTATATTGCATAATACCATAAATGAGAATTCTTAGCTATATATATATATATATATATATATATATATATATATAGATCGCAATGAGAAATTCCTAGGTGGGATAACTAGTTATTCATAAGTAGAATGACGTGCTAACAGGAGGCATACCTTAAACCCAATTACATTATTGAAACACAAAAAGGTCTTTACATTAAAATGACCAAAGATCCCTAATGGATACTTAATTTCCACTTTGTGCATGTGTGAATATTATTTTTCATGAATAATGCTTTTAAATCTTATTTGTGAGTGGAAATAATTCATTAAATAGACGTGGTGTATCTGGATTTTGCAAAAGCATTTGACACAGTTCCCCATAAACGTTTACTGTACAAAATAAGGTCCGTTGGCATGGACCATATGCTTGCACTAATATAAAATTGGCTACAAGGGCGTGTTCAGAGGGTGGTGATAAATGGGGAATACTCAGAATGGTCAGGGGTGGGTAGTGGGGTTCCCCAGGGTTCTGTGCTGGGACCAATCCTATTTAATTTGTTTATAAACGACCTGGAGGATGGGATAAACAGTTCAATCTCAGTATTTGCAGACGATACTAAGCTAAGCAGGGCAACAACTTCTCCGCAGGATGTGGAAACCTTGCAAAAAGACCTGAACAAATTAATGGGGTGGGCGACTACATGGCAAATGAGGTTCAATGTAGAAAAATGTAAAATAATGCATTTGGGTGGCAAAAATATGAATGCAATCTATACACTGGGGGGAGAACCTCTGGGGTAATCTAGGATGGAAAAGGACTTGGGGGTCCTAGTAGATGATAGGCTCAGCAATGGCATGCAATGCCAAGCTGCTGCTAATAAAGCAAACAGAATATTGGCATGCATTAAAAGGGGGATCAACTCCAGAGATAAAACGATAATTCTCCCGCTCTACAGGACTCTGGTCCGGCCGCACCAATATGCTGTCCAATTCTGGGCACCAGTCCTCAGGAAGGATGTACTGGAAATGGAGCGAGTACAAAGAAGGGCAACAAAGCTAATAAAGGGTCTGGAGGATCTTAGTTATGAGGAAAGGTTGCGAGCGCTGAACTTATTCTCTCTGGAGAAGAGACGCTTGAGAGGGGATATGATTTCAATTTACAAATACTGTACTGGTGACCCCACAATAGGGATAAAACTTTTTCGCAGAAGAGAGTTTAATAAGACTCAGGGCCACTCATTACAATTAGAAGAAAAGAGGTGCGGGGCGTGGTCTGGACATGGCCGACTAGAGACGTGTTCTCTCTGAGCTCCCGGCCTTTCCACCCCTAACTCAGCTTACTTTGCTCTATTTTCACCGTTATGCTCTCATCCAAGAAGCGGACATACCGGAGGAATAAGAAGAAGAACAGCCCAGCTGCTTCCACACCTGCTCTGGTCGACTTGCAGAGACTTTTCGGGAGATCGCTCTCCGGTTCCCCTATACCCAAGATGGCGGAGCCATGTGCCTCGAGCTCTTGCACTCCGGAAAGAGAAGCTGACTTGGCCGCCTCGGAAGGATCCCGGAGCCCGGTTCTCTATACCGGTTCACCAGCGGCTTCTGCCTCAAACCAGGGTCCCCTCCCTCATCTACAGGGGGCTTATGGTGTGGACGAGGAGCTTAAGGCTATACTACGGGCCCTACCAACGAGGGCAGATATCGAGGCCTTGGTGGGCAGAGTAGAGGCCGCACACGAGAAGGAAATCTGTGAAGTCAAAAAAGACGTTAAGACCCTCTCTGCCCGACTGACATCAGGTGAATCATCCCTAGAGTCCTTGGAACAGAGAGTCTCATCACTGGAGACCCAACAAAAAGCCCAATCTATGGCCGCATGGAGGAAACGGAGGACCGGAGCAGAAGAAACAACGTTCGGCTCCGCGGCCTACCCGAGGCCACGTGCCCGTCAGATCTACTGGCCACAGCTACGGACATCTTCAGAAGAGTTGCGGGAGCACACTTACCGGAACAAATAGAAGTGGATCGAATACATAGAGCCCTGGGTCCCCGCTCGATAGATCCAGCCAGACCTCGGGACATAATATGCAGACTCCATCATTACATCCATAAGGAGGCTATAGCGCGAGGAGCGTGGGAATCAGGAGAGATAGAATTTGACGGAGCATCGGTAAAAATCCTCCCGGACATCTCCAGACCGACCCTGCTTCGGCGCGCCATGCTGAAACCCCTGCTAGACCTTGCCCGGAGATGTAATGCAACGTACCGATGGGGCTTTCCCCTTTCGGTTACTTTCCACAAAGAACAGCGCTCCTTCCTTCTGCGCTCTCCGGAGAATCTACCTGCTTTATTCGACTTCCTGGATACGGAACCTATCCCTGTTCCTAACTGGCTGGACTACCTGCATCGGGCTCCTGGTCGACTGCACGAGAGGAGAGATCAGGCTCCTAGAATGCAGCGCTCACGGAGGAGCAGCCGCCGACCTCGGTCTGCTTCACTAGATGAGCCAAGAGAGATGTGAGTTGATCCTTTGACCTCCCCTACTCATGCTACCCCCATCAATGCTCTGGCTCCCTGAGCAGTTATTTTATTTTTATTTTTGTTTTGGGTCTGCCCGATCCATCCAATCTCTCCATACCCCCCTACTTTTGCCTCCGCTCTGTCCCATGGATATTAAACTTGCCTTCGCTACAAGCTTCAAGCTTTATAATCGTATCCACTGACTCAACGGTCCACTCAAGGGAGGATGCTAAAGATCTTCCTGTCTTCGGACATGCTCCTGCCGGGGACTTCCTGTAACTGACGAGACACCTGCATTATGACCACTTTTCTCATCACACAAGTCGCCCCTGCACAGGGTCTATGCGGTCCTCAACAGGTTGCACGGGAAGAGTCCTCTCACTCCTATGGACAACTATTATCCGAGAAGAAACACGTGACCTCCTTCCGGTGGAGACATCATGACAGAGTCGGGAGTATATGGTGGATTGGGGATGGGGGGGAGGGGGGTCGGGCAATCTAATATGTTTGCAAAGGTTTGAGAGTATGATGGGGTTCTAAGGTAACTCGGGGGGCGCTCTGGACCCCTGTTGCGCGGGCTCAGCCCGTTCTGGAGCTCCTTTTCGGGGTTCCATGATGCAGATGAGTCTGACACATGTTTTTTCACAAGGGAGGGCGGGGTTCCAGGGCGCCCCCGGTGAACTTCTGGTAAATTGACCTCTTCCTGCTACTGTCTATCTACGTCCCATCACGGATATTATAGGGGAGAGCGGGTCACCTCGCCAGACGACACACGAAGGGGAAGGAATTACTATTAAGTATAAAACTCAAGAGTAGAATGGAATGCAAAGTGATGCTTCTCCTTGTTCTTATCTCTATATTTTTCCTTTATAGATATTTAAGTTCTTTATTCTTGTTAAATATAATATGTTTATACAGCTTCTAATCTGTGGGCTAGATGGGGTGGGGGAGTCGGGACCTCCTTTTAGGTTGTTGTCTGCCTTCGCCCCACTTAGGCCGTAAGCCTACCTCCGGATATCCGGTTTGGTTTACTTCGTAGTTTAGCAAAACTTACTCATTTAGCTTGACTAAGCAGAGATGGGAGGTGCACTATCTCTAGACCCTCGTCTCCGTTTTCTCCTTTTCTTCCCTCTTTCCCTTCCTTTTCCTTCCCCTGCTCTCACCCCTACCTGAACCCCCTCTATCTCCCTCTTTTCCCCCGTGTGAGACATGGCGGTGAGCTCTTTAAGAGTAACCTCGCTTAATGCGAGGGGTCTGAACACTCCAGAGAAGAGGCGCATCCTCCTACACGATTTAAAAAAATCGCACACGGACGTCGCCTTTGTACAGGAGACTCATTTTAAAACTGACAAATCTCCTGTACTCAGGAACAGATATTTTCCCCATGTGTACCATTCAACGAATAACAACGCAAAATCTAAGGGGGTATCTATTCTAATTTCTAGTAGCCTCCCTTGGAAACTTCAGGACTTATTAGCAGACCCTGAAGGCCGCTATCTGTTCCTCAAAGGTCAGATTGGGGAAGTCCAACTCACTTTTGCAACACTCTACGCCCCTAACGTACATCAAGATGGGTTTATAGTGACAACGGTAAATAAACTGATGGAATATAAGGAGGGCCAGCTTATACTAGGAGGTGACTTTAATGTGGCACTCTCACCCCCAGTAGACACGTCTTCTGGTACTTCCTCTTATCCCCCCAAAAACAGGAAACGGATAGCCCAGACATTACACAAGACTCAACTAATTGATATATGGCGTCTCCAGCATTCTGGAGAACGTGACTATTCCTTTTACTCCTCTCCACATGGGGTATATTCCAGAATAGACCTCTTCCTTATCCCACACGACCAGCTACACTTAGTGCGATCTACTTCTATAGGTCAGATCACTTGGTCTGATCACGCACCAGTTTCCCTGACTTACACTCACACTGAGAGACCATCACCTAGATCCACTTTCTGGCGTCTCAATGAGAGCCTCCTACAAATCCCTGAGATATTAGCAGACGTAACCAAGGAGCTAAACTTGTACTTCAGTGAGAACGACACACAAGACTGTGACCCGGGCATACTGTGGGAGGCCCATAAATGCGTCCTCCGAGGAGTCCTTATTAAACATGGGACGTCCATTAAGAGGAAGAGAAACGAACAGCTTACCAGACTCCTAGCGGATCTGGCCAGGGTTGAAGCACACCATAAACATTCTCCCACCCAGGAGTTGGAGATAAAGCTGAGGTCCTTGAGATCTCAAATCACAGATTTCCTGCAATATAAAGCAAAGGCTGCCTTACAATTTTCTCGCAGTTTGTCTTATGAGTCGGGTGACAAATGTGGGAGACTCTTGGCCAGATCCGTTCAGGAAATCAAATCTACTGCATACATACCCCAAATAACCACCCCCAACGGACAGAAAGCTAATCTCCCGACGCAAATTGCAAAAGGATTCGCGGACTTCTACTCGGGACTCTATAACCTAACCAACCCCTCCCCTTCCCAAGACGTTATTGACCAATACATATCTGACTCCTGCCTTCCCTCTCTTCCATTGGAATCCCAAACTATATTAGACGAGCCAATCTCACTAGAGGAATTACAGCTAGCGATCAAATCTATGAAGGTAGGAAAAGCCCCAGGTCCTGATGGGTTTACCGCTCAGTATTATAAGACCCTACTACCAACATCAGGCCCACAAATGGTAACTTTCTTTAACGCTCTTGGAGCAAACTCTAACTTTCCCGGGGAAACCCTCAAAGCCCATATTTCTTTAATCCATAAAGCAGAGAAGGATCCAGGTTCCTGTGGTAGCTACAGACCCATCTCCCTCTTAAATTTGGACCTTAAGATTTTCTCTAAAATAATAGCTACCAGACTAGCCCAACATCTCCAGTCCCTTATTCACATAGATCAAGTTGGTTTCATACCTTCTAGAGAGGCGAGGGATAATACCATTAAGGTTCTCAACCTAATTCAAATAGCAACCTCCGAGAAAACTCCATGTATACTAGTGAGCACAGACGCCGAAAAGGCTTTCGATAGGGTAAATTGGAGCTTTATGCTAGCTGTTCTCCGTCACATTGGTCTAGGCAATAGGATGATGCGATGGATAGAAAGTATTTACTCCAACCCATCTGCACAAGTGAAGGCCAATGGAGTACTTTCCAGTCCCTTCCCCATAAGAAATGGAACAAGGCAGGGCTGCCCTCTTTCCCCCCTGTTGTTCGCATTATCCCTAGAGCCCTTCTTATGTACAATCAGAATGAATCCAGATATATCAGGCCTACAGATTGGTAACTTACAATGCAAAATATCTGCATATGCTGATGATATGCTCTTCTCTTTGACGAACCCAAGAATCTCCCTCCCAAACCTCATGCGAGAATTTAATGTATACGGCTCATTATCTAATTTAAAGATAAATTTCTCGAAATCCGAGGCAATGTGTATTGAGGTACCATCCCAAATATCACAGCAACTAGCATCCAACTTTCGTTTCAAATGGACTAAGACCGACATAAAATACCTGGGAACTAGAATCCCGGTTGACATATCACGGACATTTGACTTGAATTTCCCCCCTTTATTAACAAAAATCAGAACATTACTAGAGGAATGGAAATCGGGCTTCCACTCATGGTTCGGGAGGTGTAACCTCCTGAAAATGAGTATATTGCCAAAATTTATATATCTTATCCAAGCACTACCAATACATATCCCCACCTCCTTTTTCCAGAAGATCCACTCACTTTTCACTGGTTTTGTGTGGGCAAATAAAAAACCCCGGTTACGGCGCTCATTGATGATACTCCCTAAACACCTAGGAGGTCTAGATTTACCCGACATTAAACTATATTACTTAGCCTCTCACCTGGGTCGAGTGCTAGACTGGAGGAGAAATGGATCATGTAAACTCTGGGTTCAGATTGAAAAAGCTCAATCCCCCATCCCTCTAAAGGGGGCGATGTGGTGCTATAATAGCTTGCCGTCTAACATAAAATCGCACCCCTTAATTGGCACCACTTTGCGACATAGCCACCAACCATCCCTTAGTTTCCTGCTCACAACCGAAACTTCACCGATGTACCCCGTACTGGGCAATCCTAACTTTGAGCCGGGCTTGCTTTCCAGGGAATACTCCCATCTAAAATATCAAAACAGTGATCACGTATCCAGCTTCATCTCGGAAGAGAAATGGCCTTCTGTAGCAGACTTATCCAATCCGACAGGTCCTTACCGCATTCCTTACTGGAAAGCGCTACAATTACATCACTTCTTACACTCACTTCCCAGTCCACGGAATTTCTCACGGGTACTCACATCCTTTGAGGAGTTGTGCACTGGAGAAGACCCACTAACGCATATTCTCTCTCAAACATACTCGATGTTGACTGAGCCAAACACACCACCGCAGTTGCCTTATTTGGACAGTTGGGAGAGGGAACTTCATCTCTCTTTCTCAGCAGCTCAGAGACAGCGCATTATTACACTCTCCCTGAAATCCTCGCTTTGTACCAAGATCCAGGAGACCAATTTCAAACTACTTACACGATGGTACATGACCCCCTCCAGACTTCAGAAATGCTTCCCAGCCTCTTCGGGACGGTGCTGGCGCTGTTCAGAGGAGGAGGGAACTCTAATCCACATCTTCTGGTCGTGCCCTCAGTTAAGGAGCTTTTGGGAAGAGGTCAGGCAAATTACTCAGAGGTTCACTGAATATGCTATCCCTGATGAAGCTACATTCTTTCTCCTACATCTATCTACAATCCCCATCAAAGCTTACAGGAAATCTTTAATTAGACACCTGCTAAATGCGGCTAAGGGATGTATCCCTCTTCTCTGGAAACAAAGTCGCCCCCCATCCACATCTATGTGGGTACGTAAGGTCGAAGAGATCAAGCAGATGGTAGACCTGATCCTCTCTGCGCAACAAAAACAAGAATTATTCAAACGTACTTGGGATATCTGGAATGTCTTCATCTTTTCAGATGAAGGTCAACAATTGCTTAGTAACTAACTATCCCCTCTTTCTTTGACCTCCTCGGAGGCTAGATTCGATATAACTTGTCGAGGGTATCGCCGCCGTGTCTCCCATGCCCTCTCCCCTGCCCCCCCCCCTTTTTTCTCCCCCCTCACCCCCCCCCCTTGATTCCCCTTGTTCTTCTTTCTCTATTCTTTATATGGTTGAAAATTGGAAAAAGTAGGCGAGGCTCACCCCGAATACACTACCTGAAATTGGGCGTGAGCTCACATATTACATGTTGCAGTAAACGTTGTATGAACGAGCCAATAATTACACTCTAAATGTAACTGTTCTGTTCATTTATTTGTCTGAGCGTTGTCAACTCGAAATGGCCGAAACGGCACCTGCTTTTGCTTGTATGTTTTGGGGCCCTCGCCCTTGTTTGGAGTTGAATAAAAATTATATTTGAAAAAAAAAAAAAAAAAGAAGAAAAGAGGTTTAACCTTAAACTACGTAGAGGGTTCTTTACTGTTAGAGCGGCAAAGATGTGGAATTCCCTTCCACAGGTGGTGGTCTCAGCGGGGAGCATTGATAGCTTCAAGAAACTATTAGATAATCACCTGAATGACCGCAACATACAGGGATATACAATGTAATACTGACACATAATCACACACATAGGTTGGACTTGATGGACGGGTGTCTTTTTTCAACCTCACCCACTATGTAAATATGTAAAATTCAAAAATATGCAGGGTTGCGCAAAAATAGATAAATAAACATGCAATAAAAACTGTAAATAAATATCATACCATTGAATAAAAACTATTTGGTGATTATACATACGTGAATATTTGTATTACTTATCATTTAACTAAAGTGCAAAAAATGCAAAAATTCGTTCAAAAAACGTGCTTTTCCTATTGGATCATAAAGTGACTGGTGCTTATACTATAAACAAGTGATTAGTGCTTCATAAGTCCAGTACTTGCTATAATGAATTGATGTTATGGTGAAAAAAAGTCTTTTAACTGGTTCAATAGTTCAAAACGTTTTTGTTTAGGTTGTGATTTGGAGAGGGTTAATTCTTATTGGAAGATGTTTGTAGAAACCCCCTCCTATTTCAAGTGCTGGTCTTGTGATAGTGCTCCTAGCCCCTGTGTAGCTGCTCTGGATGTCTCAGGTCTGTATTATGAGTGTTGCAATGCCGGCTTAAGATGTGTTCACCGATCACATAGGTGGAATGCCGTACGCCGAAGTCCTTGGTGGAGCCAGAAGAACAGTGCAGGGAAACGCTAAATGTAAAACTTTTACGAGAGCGCTTTGCCTGAAAACCCAAGCGATGTTTATCCTGCTCACCCGTCCACACAGATCCGATCTTCTCCTCTCCGGTGTGATCGCCGCCCGCTCTCTTTCTCCCGATGTACATGGACATCCCTGCACTGTTCCTTGAGCTCCACCAAGGACTTCGGCGTACGGCATTCCACCTATGTGATCGGTGAACACATCTTAAGCCGGCATTGCAACACTCATAATACGGACCTGAGACATCCAGAGCAACTACACAGGGGCTAACACTGTGACCGCTCTTACCCCTGCAGGGGTGTCCCTATTTGGTGAGGGCTAAGGAGCACTATCACAAGACCAGCACTTGAAATAGGAGGGGGTTTCTACAAACATCATCTTCCAATAAGAATTAACCCTCTCCAAATCACAACCTAAACAAAAACGTTTTGAACTATTGAACCAGTTAAAAGACTTTTTTTCACCATAACATCAATTCATTATAGCAAGTACTTGACTTATGAAGCACTAATCACTTATTTATAGTATAAGTACCAGTCACTTTATAATCCAATAGGAAAAGCACGTTTTTGGTACGTATTTTTGCATTTTTTGCACTTTAGTTGAATGATAAGTAATACAGGTATTCACGTATGTATAATCACCAAATAGTTTTTATTCAATGGTATGATATTTATTTACAGTTTTTATTGCATGTTTATCTATCTATTTTTGCACAACCCTGCATATTTTTGAATTTTACTTATTTCAACTCACAAATAAGATTTAAAAGCATTATTCACGAAAAATAATATTCACACATGCACAAAGTGGAAATTAAGGGCTCTTTGGTCATTTTAATGTAAAGACCTTTTTGTGTTTCAATAATGTAATCAGGTCTACAGGATAACTAACATGGATCCCAGTGGGAGCTAGAGCATAGATTCCCCAGGGCGCAGAGTCTAATGCCGCGTACACACGGTCGGACTTTTCTTCTACAAAAGTCCGACAGCTTGTCCGACAGACTTTCGACGGACTTTTGGCGGACTTGTGGCAGACTTTCTTACGAACGGACTTGCCTACATACGATCACACAAAAGTCCGATGGATTCGTATGTGATGACGTACATCAGACTAAAATAAGGAAGTTGATAGCCAGTAGCCAATAGCTGCCCTAGCGTGGGTTTTTGCCCGTCGGACTAGCACAAAGACGAGCGGATTTCTGGGTCCAGATTTAAAGCATGTTTCAAATCTAAAGTCCGTCAGATTTGCGGCTGGAAAAGTCTGCTGAAAGTCCGCTGAAAGTCTGCTGAAAGTCCGGGGAAGCCCACTTTAGTCCGTCGGCGTCCGTCAGACTTTTGTAGACGAAAAGTCCGACTGTGTGTACGCGGCATAAGAGCCAGCGGGTGTTCACCAGAGCCTCTAGTGGTGAGGATGGACTGCGCTGCAATCTGGCTCCAGGTCGCGGCCCCCAGGGTCTCACAGCTCACCGTAGACTACAGGAGAAGAGGAAGGAGGCAGCAGGCTGGAACGACAGGGAAGTAAGGGGTAAGCCAAAGGTCAGGGCAACTAGCAGACAAGGATAAACATAACAGTCCAAAGGTCAGGGTAAAAAGCAGACAGGAGAGTTGAGAACAGGCCAAAATCGGTAACAGGAATCAGACGTAGGAAACACAGCAAGTACACACGGAGGCTAACACACAATGGTTGATCAGCACTGCTGGTTTGCAGTGCACAGGTTAATATAGGGTTCCCTGATGGGGCCTGGGGTGGGGCCATGCTTAGAGGAGAGGTTATAAAACCAGTCAGGTGAGAGGCAGCTGGTCTTTAGAGATGAACACATGGAGACAGGTAAGCTGACAGAGAAAACTCTATTGCAGAACCATGACAATGACCCCTTTATATAGATAAATATATTATATAGTCCAAAGTATTTAGTAAGAGGCATGGTGAACTTGCAATTTTTTTTTCACATTTTTTTTGAAAATGATGAAATAAAAAAAAAAAATCATTTTTTTTTTTTGTTTACATGCTGTCACCAGTGCAGTACAGCATCATCATATAACTGGTGTGGTGGTGATAAGAGACACTGACTGGTGGCAGTATGTTAAAAAAAACAATCATTTTTTTTTTTATATTTTTATCTTTTAATACATTTTTTTAACAATAGTTTTTAATATACTGTGACCAGAGCAATACAGTGTTACTATAGTAACATTGTGCTACTCCAGGGAGGTGATCAGGATTTATTTTATTTTTTTTGCACACTTTGGGGCTGATTTACTAAGATTCCCGAAGTACTGGGCACTCTTCATGTAATAGCGGTCGTTTCAGGCAATTAAGAGTTCAGCTAGGTGAACATGTGAATGAAAAATCATGCTATTAGCGCCGAACATACCTTAGTGAATTCAGAATCAGCGCTAATCGGCAATTCCGCGGATCTGCAAGTGCCAATTGCTACCAAGTTATTATATAGCACTGCACTGCAACCATGATCCATGTATCCATGATCCATGTATGTGAAGAAAACATTTTTATGTGAGATGTACTCGCGTGCATCTATTAATGTATATTGCAATTAGTATTCCTAGTTTTTTTTCTTCTTTTGCTAACGAATGCAGTTATAAATTAGTATTGCAGAGTAATGTCTGCTATTCTGTGAAGTTACATGTATTGAACATTTACACTTGCATATCTGTTGTATGTTATTTTTTTATGTTATTTTTTTTATTCAGGTGACTATAAAGCAGTATTTCTTTATGTTAATTTTATTAATCATACTACACTATTATGATGGTCTTAGCATACTTAGCACAATGGCTTGGTGGTCTGCTCAGATGTTTTCAAAGCACTCAAGTTATGAGTTCAAATCCCAGCCAACCTACCACCCACCAACTGTGTTTATTTTTCCAGTGAACAAGCAAATTAAAATAAACAAACAAAAAAATTTAAACTGCCCGTTAACTAGTGTGTGCTGTTTGGAATTCCACACCATAATATTATTGAATACATACATACCATTGCATGCATTTTAATAGTTAATATAATAGAATCAACCAAACTAAAGTGCATTGGCTATTTGTGCAATGCGATCTTTTGGTATCCCTTTGTGGGATTTGAACCCATTAGTCCTTCAAGGCCTGCATCTTTCAAGGTAGAAGTGCTGACCACTAGACTATTGGGCCCCCCAAAGCACCTTGTCCCCATATTTATGGGGACAAGGGCCTCTTCCCAACAACCTTGGCCGGTGGTTGTCGGGGTCTGCTGGCGGGGGGCTTATCGGTATCTGGAAGTCCCCTTTAATAAGGGGGCCCCCAGATCCCATCCCTTACCCCTATGTAATTGGTTAGGAGGTACATTGTATCCATTCACCCAAAAAGTGTCAAAAAATACAAACCACAAGAGACAGTTTTTGACAAATACTTTATAAGAAAAAGTGCCCCGCAATGTACATCAATCTGGTATCGATTTTGGGGGGGACCCCACATCAAATTTTGTTTCAAAAATTCAAATTCTAAATTCTCAATCAAACCACAGCCTTATGCCCTGTACACACGGTCGGACATTGATCGGACATTCCGACAACAAAATACTAGAATTTTTTCCGACGGATGTTGGCTCAAACTTGTCTTGCATACACACGGTCACACAAAGTTGTCGGAAAATCCGATCATTCTGAACGCGGTGACGTAAAACACGTACGTCGGGACTATAAACGGGGCAGTAGCCAATAGCTTTCATCTCTTTATTTATTCTGAGCATGCGTGGCACTTTGTGCGTCGGATTTGTGTACACACGATCGGAAATTCCGACAACGGATTTTGTTGTCGGAAAATTTTATAGCCTGCCCTCAAACTTTGTGTGTCGGAAAATCAGATGGAATATGTGTGATGGAGCCTACACACGGTCGGAATTTCCGACAACAAGGTCCTATCACACATTTTCTGTCGGAAAATCCGACCGTGTGTACGGGGCATTAGTGTGGTGTGGGTCGGGAATTATGCACCCCCCCAAAAAAATAAACACAAAAAACATATCTATTTGTATACACACTGCAAAGAAAGATTCAGGCCTGTTCTTAGGCCAAACAACCGCCACAACCACTTCAGCCCCTGAGGGATTTACCCCCTTAATGACCAGAGCACTTTTTACACTTGGCACTGCGCTGCTTTAACTGGCAATTGTGCGGTCATGCGATGTGGTACCCAAACAAAATTTGCGTCCTTTTTTTTCCCAACAAATAGAGTTTTCTTTTGGTGGTATTTGATCACCTCTGGGATTTTTTTGTTTTTTTGCAATGTAAATGAAAAAAGACTGAAAATTTTGAAAAAAATTATATTTTCTACTTTTTGTTATATAGAAATCCAACTCAATTTTAGTCATACATTTAGGACAAACCAATAAGTATAAACATATATTTATTGGTTTGCGCAAAAGTTATAGCATCTACAAACAATGTTACATTTATTGGAATTTACACAGCTTTTCGTTTATGACTGCCTATCTCATTTCTTGAGGTGCTAAAATGGCAGGGCAGTACAAACCCCTCCAAATTACCTCTTTTTGGAAAGTAGACACCCCAAGGAATTTGCTGAGAGGCATGTTGAGCCCATTGAATATTTTATTTTTTTGTCACAAGTGATTGAAAAATGACAAAATAAAAATAAAAACATTTTTACATAAAGTTGTCACTGAAATCATATATTGCTCACACATGCCATGGGTATACATGTAATTACACCCCAAAATACATTCTGCTGCTTCTCCTGTGTACAGAGATACCACATGTGTGAGACTTTTTGGGAGCCTAGAAGTGTACAGAACCCCAAAAACCAATCACCGTCTTCAGGATTTTTAAGGGAGTAAATTTTTGATTTCACTCCTCAATACTGAACACAGTTTCGGAGGCCATGAAATGTTAAGATAGCACAACCCCCCCCCAAATGACCCCATTTTGGAAAGTAGACACCCAAAGCTATTTTGGCATGTTGAGCCCATGGAATATTTTATATTTTGTCACAAGTTTCGGGAAAATGACAGTTTTTTTTATACAAAGTTGTCACTAAATTATATATTGCTCAAACATGCCATGGGTATATGTGGAAGTAAAATACATTTTCCTTTTCTTTCTTCATTTTCCAAAACAAATGAGAGCTACAAAATACTCACCATACCCCTTGGCAAATACCTTGGGGTGTCTACTTTCCAAAATGAGGTCATGGGGGGGGGGGGGGGTTGTGCTATCTTGACATTTCAGAACCTCTGAAACTGTGATAGGTAGTGAGGAGTAAAATCACCATTTTACGCCCTAAGAAAGCCTGAAGGCGGTGATTGGTTTTCGGGGTCCTTTACACAGCTAGGCTCCAAAAATCTCACACATGTGGTATCGCCGTACTCAGGAGAAGCAGCAGAATGTATTTTGGGATGTAATTTCACACATATCCATGTTTCTGACAACAAAACCGTGGATTTTTGTTTGAAGGATGTTGGCTCAAACTTGTCTTGCATACACACGATCACACAAATGTTGGCCAAAAATTCTGACGTTGACGTTCAACACGTATGACGAGCCGAGAAATAGGAAGTTCAATAGCCAGTGCGGCTCCTTCTGCTTGATTCAGAGCATGCTTGAACTTTTGTGCGATGGACTTGTGTACACACGACTTTCCGACAACAAGTTTTGTTGGCGGAAAATTTGAGAACCTGCAATCAAACATTTGTTGGCGGAAAGTCTGACAACAAATGTCCGATGGAGCATACACATGGTCGGACTTACCACCAACAAGCTCATATCCAACATTTCCCGTCGGAAAATCTGAACGTGTTTACGCGGCATTATAAAGCCTAAATGCGGTGATTGTTTTTTTGGGGTCCTGTATGCGGCTAGGCTCTCAAAAAGTCTCACATGTGGTATCCCCTTACTCAGGAGAAGCAGCAGAATGTATTTTGGGCTGTAATTTCACATATACCCATGCCATGTGTGAGCAATATATCATTAAGTGACAACTTTATGTAAAAAAAAAAAAAAAAAATTCCAAAAACTTGTGTCAGAATATAAAATATTCCATTGATTCTATATGCCTCTCAGCAAATAGCTTGGGGTGTCTACTTTCCAAAATGGGGTAATTTGGGGAAGGGGGGTTGTGCTATCTTGACATTTCAGGGCCTCCAAAACGGTGATAGGTAGTGAGGAGTAATATCACCATTTTATGCCCTTAGGATGCCTGAAGGTGGTGATCGGTTTTCGGGGTCCTGTACACAGATTGGCTCACAAAAAGTCTCACACACATGGTATCCCTATACCCAGGAGGAGCAGCAGAATGTATTTTAGGGTGTAATTTCACATATACTCATGCCATGTGTGAGCCATACAGTGCCTTAAAAAAGTATTCATACCCCTTGAAATTTTCCACATTTTGTCATGTTTTAGTCAAAAACGTAAATGTATTTTATTGGGATTTTATGTGATAGACCAAGGGTCTCAAACTGGCGGCTCTCCAGCTGTTGCGAAACTACAATTCCCATGAGGCATTGCAAGGCTGACAGTTACAAGCATGACTCCCACAGGCAGAGGCATGATGGGACTTGTAGTTTGGCAGCAGCTGGAGGGCCGCAAGTTTGAGACCCCTGTGATAGACCAACACAAAGCGGCACATAATTGTAAAGTGGAAGGAAAATGATAAATGGTTTTCAACATTTTTTACACATAAATACAGTAAAACCTTGGTTTGAGAGTAACTTGGTTTGAGAGCGTTTTGCAAGACAAGCAACATTTTTTAATAAATGTGGACTTGATATACAAGCGATGTCTTGATATACAAGTAGCTTCATGTCACAAATGAGTATAAAAGAGAAGAGAGGCGCCTCTAAAAGTAGCAATATGGTTACATTTAATGAAGGTACAACATTTAGCAACTTACATGGTTGATGATTAAAACAGGCACATCTAAGTATGCAGGCATCTTGGGTAAAACGGTCCACATAGACCATCCTCCGCACTGCCACCGACGTCATCCCTTTCCACGAGCGCTTCAAGCCAGTGACGTAACTAGAACCTTCAGGGCCCCAGTGCAAGAAACCATTAAGGGCCCCCCTGAACCCCAGCCGGGCCCTTCCCTCCGAGTCAGGTGGTGGAACTCCAGGGCCCGATTACAGGTAAGACCTTTGTGAGCCCTGTAGTTCTGCCACTGGTATCAGTAGTTTTTTATTATTTTTTTAAATTTTTTTAGGAGCCCCGTTGGGGGGCTTTGGTGACATTTCAGAGGTCTAAACAGACCTATGATGTTCCACCTTTGAGATAAAGAGGAAGACTGAGGACACAGCCCCCAATCGCCTTCTCTGCAGCCTCAGCTACATAGAATGAATGGACAGGAATAGCTCTGTACATAGCTTCTTGCCCATTCATAAACGGAAGCATAGTAAACGCAGTTTACTATATGCCACAGTTATGAAAGGCACAGAGTCAGTGATCGGTACACATTTACTGGCCCATTTCCCACTCTCCATCCTGACAGATCCCCAGCAGCAGCCAGCAGGAGAGAGGATGGGGTAACTTGGCAGAGCCGACGAGAAGGTCTGGGAAAGAGCACACAGGGGCTGGAGTGCACACCTTGCTGGTACCCCATCCCCATCTCCAGTGACCGCACGCTGGTCCTGCTGTACCCCCCCCCCGGTGTCCAGTGACCCCTGCTGGTACACCCCCAAATAGCTGGGGATTCAGATTTCTTCTGTGTGTCCTGCTCCCTCCACCATCCTGGCACCCTAGGATGGCTGATGCCAGCCCTGCCAGCCATTATGGTCTGTAGATGGGGTTTCTGTTCTTAGGGGAGGTGGGGTCCTGGTCCCCAGGGAAGATGGGATCCCTAGGTAAGATGGAGTCCCCGTTGCCAGGGGGGATGGGGTTCCTGTCCCTAGGAAGGATGGGGTCCCAGTCCCCAGGGCAGATGGAGTTCCTGCCCCCAGGTGAGATGGGGTCCCTGTCCCGAGGTGAGAAGAGGGCCCTGTTCCCATGGGCGATGTTGGTGATGTGGTCCCCTGTCCTTAGGGGAGATGGGGTCCCTGTCCTTAGGAGAGATGGGGTACCTGTCCCCAGGGGTGATGGGGTCCCTGTCCCCAGGTGAGAAGAGGGTCCCTGTCCCCAGATGAGAAGGGGTCCCTGCCCTCTGGGGAGAAGTGAGCCCTGTCCCCAGGAGAGACGGGGTACCTTTCCCCAGGGGAGATGGGGTCCCTGTCCTTAGGGGATATGGGGTCCCTGTCCCCAGGGGTGATGGGGTCCCTGTCTCAGAGGTGATGGGGTCCCTGTCCTTTGGGGTGATGGGGATCCTGTCCTTTGGGGTGATGGGGTCCCTGTCCTTAGGGGTGATGGGGTCCCTCTCCATAGGGGAGATGGGGTCCCTGTCTCTGAGGTGATGGGGTCCCTGTCCTTAGGGGAGATGGGGTCCCTGTCCTTAGGGGAGATGGGGTCCCTGTCCTTAGGGGAGTTGGGGTCCCTGTCCTTAGGGGAGATGGGGTCCCTGTCCTTAGGGGAGATGGGGTCCCTGTCCTTAGGGGAGTTGGGGTCCCTGTCCTTATGGGAGATGGGGTCCCTGTCCTTATGGGAGATGGGATCCCTCTCCTTAGGGGAGATGGGGTCCCTCTCTCAGAGGTGATGGGGTCCCTATCCTTAGAGGTGATGGGGTCCCTGTCTCAGAGGTGATGGGTTCCCTGTCCCTAGGGGAGATGGGGTCCCTCTCCTTATGGGAGATGGGGTCCCTGTCCTTATGGGTGATGGGGTCCCTGTCCTTATGGGAGATGGGGTCCCTCTCCTTAGGGGAGATGGGGTCCCTGTCTCAGAGGTGATGGGGTCCCTGTCCTTAGAGGTGATGGGGTCCCTGTATGGGGTCCCTGTCCTTAGAGGAGATGGGGTCCCTGTCTCAGAGGTGATGGGGTCCCTGTCCTTAGGGGAGATGGGGTCCCTGTCTCAGAGGTGATGGGGTCCCTGTCCTTTGGGGTGATGAGGTCCCTGTCCTTAGGAGAGATGGGATCCCTGTCATTAGGGGAGATGGGGTCCCTGTCATTAGGGGAGATGGGGTCCCTGTCAATTGGGGAGATGGGGTCCCTGTCTTAAGGGTGATGGAGGGGGGTATGTGATGGTATGTGTGGGGGATGGGGTCATCCCACTCACCATGACCAAGCTGTAGACCGGGCACTTATCCATGGTGGCCTGGCTTTCCTCCAGCGTGCTGCACAGACAACCAGTGTATCTCCCACAAAGACCTGTCATCTGTGTATGACGGGGGAGGAGGGGGGCTGGCAGACAAGCCTGAAGTATCCTCTGAGGAGCCGGCTCTCACAGGGCTGCACACACTGCCTCTGTGTGCTCAGTTTGTTTGCCCCCTTAGAAGCATGCAGTGCAGTGTGAGCCGACTCAGTGGGCGGGACTGAAAACGGACTGAGCGGCGCTGCATGGAGCAGGAGAGGGGGACCCAGAGGAGCTGGCTGTGGACACAGGTCATGCGGGGAACCCAGAACTAAACAGCAGCCAGTGCGGTACTCGAGCATGGAGCTCTGATAGTCACCCCCCACCTCCAGTCAGCAGCCAGCCACCCGTGCGCACGGTGCACGCATTGGTATTCCTAGCCTATGATGCCGCCGACCATGTGTAAAGCACAGAGCCCAGTCGCGGCTGCGACTCTTGCACCCCCTATAGTTACGCCCCTGCTTCAAGCCTCGCTTTCAGGGTATTCTTCCCAGTCACGATTGCAGACTGACAGCAATGAGAGCCGGCGGTGCGGAGGATGGTCTATGTTGACAGCTTTACCCCAGATGCCTGCATACTTAGATGTGCCTGTTTTAATCGTCAACCATGTGAGTTGCTAAATGTTGTAGCTTCATTAAATGTAACCGTATTGCTATACTTATAGGCGTCTCTCTTCTCTTTTATACTCTGTAGCTCCTGCTCAGTGGCGTCTCTAGCTTTCATATTTAGGGGGGACACATGGGGGGACAGGGACAAAAGTAGGGGGGCCAACTATAAAAATGTGTGCATATATATAATTGTGCAAGTTCTCCCACTTAAAAAGATGAGAGAGGCCTGTAGTGATCATCATAGGTATACCTCAACTATGAGAGACAAAATGTGGAAACAAATCCAGACAATCACATTGTCTGATTTTTGAAAGAATTTATTTGCAAATTATGGTGGAAAATAAGTATTTGGTCACCTACAAACAAGCAAGAATTCTGGCTCTTACAGACCTGTATCAGTATAAAAGATACCTGTCCACAACCTCAAACGGTCACACTCCAAGCTCCACTATGGTGAAGACCAAAGAGCTGTCAAAGGACACCAGAAATAAAATTGTAGACCTGCACCAGGCTGGGAAGACTGAATCTGCAATAGGCAAGCTTGGTGTGAAGAAATCAACTGTGGGAGCAATAATTAGAAAATGGAAGACATACAAGACCACTGATCATTTCCCTTGATCTGGGGCTCCACGCAAGATCTCACCCTGTGGGGTCAAAATGATCACAAGAACAGTGAGCAAAAATCCCAGAGCCACACAGGGGGACCTAGTGAATGACCTGCAGAGAGCTGGGACCAACGTAACAAAGGCTACCATCAGTAACACACTATGCCACCAGGGACTCAGATCCTGCAGTGCCAGACGTGTACCTCTGCTTAAGCCAGTACATGTCCGGGCTCGTCTGAGGTTTGCTAGAGAGCATTTGGATGATCCAGAAGAGGATTGGGAGAATGTCATATGGTCAGATGAAACCAAAGTAGAACTGTTTGGTAGAAGCACAACTCTTGGTGTTTGGAGGAGAGAGAATGCTGAGTTGCAACCAAAGAACACCATACCTACTGTGAAGCATGGTGGTGGCAACATCATGCTTTGGGGCTGTTTCTCTGCAAAGGAAACAAGACGACTGATCCGTGTACATGAAAGAATGAATCGGGCCATGTATCGTGAGATTTTGAGTGCAAAACTCTTCCCATCAGAAGATGAAACGTGGCTGGGTCCTTCAGCATGACAATGATCCCAAACACACCGCCCGGGCAACAAAGGAGTGGCTTCATAAGAAGCATTTCAAGGTCCTGGAGTGGCCTAGCCAGTCTCCAGATCTCAACCCCATAGAAAACCTTTGGAGGGAGTTGAAAGTCCTTGTTGTCCAGCGACAGCCCCAAAACATCACTGCTTTAGAGGAGATCTGCATGGAGGAATGGGCCAACATATCAGCAACAGTGTGTGACAACCTTCTGAAGACTTACAGAAAACGTTTGACCTCTGTCATTGCCAACAAAGGATATATAACAAAGTATTGAGATGAACTTTTGATATTGACCAAATACTTATTTTCCACCATAATTTGCAAATAAATTCTTTCAAAAATCAGTCAATGTGATTGTCTGGATTTGTTTCCACATTTTGTCTCTCATAGTTGAGGTATACCTATGATGACAATTACAGGCCTCTCTCATCTTTTTAAGTGGGAGAACTTGCACAATTGGTGGCTGACTAAATACTTTTTTGCCCCACTGTACTATATATATATACACACACACACACATACAGTACCTTGAAAAAGTATTCACATCCTTTGAAATTCTCCACATTTTGTCATGTTACAACCAAAAATGTAAATGTATTTTATTTGGATTTTATGTGATAGACCAACACAAAGTGGCACATAATTGTGAAGTGGAAAGAAAATGATAAATGTTTTTCAAAATTGGCACCTGGGGCGGATCCTATATCTGGCATCCCTCCCCCCAGGTGGACAGGCAACGCACAGTACGTCGACATCAAGTGATGTTAGGGTAGTATACTGGCAGATTAGGGTGATATAGTGACAGGTTAGGGTGATATACAATAGTGCCAGCATAGGTGATAGTGCCAAGTTAGGTGGTAGTGCCAGTTTAGGTGATATACCATAGTGCCAGGTTAGGTAGTATTGGCAGGTTAGGTGTTAGTGGCAGGTTAAGTGGCAGTGCCAGGTTAGGGTGGTAGTGTCAGGTTAGGTAAGAGTGCCTGGTTAGGGTGGTAGTGCCTGGTTAGGGTGGTAGTGCCAGGTTAGGGTGGTAGTGCCAGGTTAGGTAATAGTGCCAGGTTAGGGTGGTAGTACCAGGTTAGGTAATAGTGCCAGGTTAGAGTGGTAGTGCCAGGTTAGGGTGGTAGTGCCAGGTTATGTAATAGTACCAGGTTAGGGTGGTAGTGCCAGGTTAGGTATTAGTGCCAGGTAAGGTAATAGTGCCAGGTTAGGTGGTAGTGCCAGGTTAGGTAATAGTGCCAGGTTAGGGTGGTAGTGCCAGGTTAGGGTGGTAGTGCCAGGTTAGGTAATAGTGCCAGGTTAGGGGGGTAGTACCAGGTTAGGGTGGTAGTGCCAGGTTAGGTGGTAGTGCCAGGTTAGGTAATAGTGCCAGGTTAGGGTGGTAGTGCCAGGTTAGGTAATAGTGCCAGGTTAGGGTGGTATTGCCAGGTTAGTTAATAGTGCCAGGTTAGGGTGGTAGTGCCAAGTTAGGGTGGTAGTGCCAGGTTAGGTAATAGTGCCAGGTTAGAGTGGTAGTGCCAGGTTAGGTATTAGTGCCAGGTAAGGTAATAGTGCCAGGTTAGGTGGTAGTGCCAGGTTAGGTAATAGTGCAAGGTTAGGGTGGTAGTGCTAGGTTAGGTAATAGTGCCAGGTTAGGTGGTAGTGCCAGGTTAGGTAATAGTGCCAGGTTAGGGGGTAGTGGCAGGTTAGGTAATAGTGCCAGGTTAGGGTGGTATTGCCAGGTTAGGTAATTTTGCCAGGTTAGGTGATAGTGCCAGGTTAGGTAATAGTGCCAGGTTAGAGTGGTAGTGCCAGGTTAGTTAATAGTGCCGGGTTAGGGTGGTAGTGCCAGGTTAGGTCGTAGTGCCAGGTTAGGTAATAGTGCCAGGTTAGGGTGGTAGTGGCAAGTTAGGTACTAGTGCTGGGTTAGGTGGTAGTGCCAGGTTAGGTAATAGTGCCAGGTTAGGGTGGTAGTGCCAGGTTAGATGGTAGTGCCAGGTTAGAGTGGTAGTGCCAGGTTAGGTAATAGTGCCAGGTTAGGGTGGTAGTGCCAGGTTAGGTAAAAGTGCCAGGTTAGGGTGGTAGTGCCAGGTTAGGTAATAGTGCCAGGTTAGGGTGGTAGTGCCAGGTTAGGTAATAGTGCCGGGTTAGGTAATAGTGCCAGGTTAGGATGGTAGTGCCAGGTTAGGTAATAGTGCCAGGTTAGGGTGGTAATGCTAGGTTAGGTAATGGTGCCAGGTTAGGTAATAGTGCCAGGTTAGGGTGGTAGTGCCAGGTTAGGTAATAGTGCCAGAGTAAATACATAACATGAATAGATAAGAGTCCTGTTCCCCTCTTCCTCCATCACCTGCACTAAAAGCATAAATCTACTATGACTGTCCCTGCTGCTGTAGAACCTCCTTTTCCCCCTCCCTGAAGTAAATATAAAGAAAAAAAAAACTCACACGGGTGCTGGCAATCTGAGGATTGATTCTGGCTTCTTCTTCCTGGAACTGTAGTCAAAATGTGGCAGGTGAGAGGGGAAGAGGGAGGGGCTGCAGCACGGACAAAGCATTATTGGCTGACGAGATGAGATGCAAATATCTCCTCTCCCTGTGATGGTCGGGAATCGGGACACAGACATCATGCAGCCCGGCATCTTACTGCTGTGTGCATTTCTCCACATATTACAGGTTGGAGATGTTGTTTTGCACACACAGGGGCGGGCTTAGAGGTCGAAGCATGCTGCTGGAGTCTTCTGTCACTATGACAAGCAGGAGACCCGGACAGTAAAGTTTACACAACAGGACACGAGCACGGCAGTTACATAGCCATGCCCTCTGTGTGTCTCTCCCTCCAGCAGTTGAGAGCCTACAGAGAATCACTCTGTAATTGCCATGCCGATCGTTTTAATTGGGGGGGCACGTGGGGGCCCCAGTATGATGTTGGGGGGGGGTCAGGGCCCCCTATGGCCCCACCCTGGTGACGCCTCTGCTCCTGCTGGATTTTGCTTCTAATTCCCTTGTGGACTCTGCCATTTGTGAATGAATATTTTATGGTTACACAACCAATCACATTGCTATAATCTTTTTATATGGACTATAAACTGAAAGACCTATGAATAAATGGTTGTGGAACGAATCACCTGAGTTTCCATTATTTCTTATGGGGAAATTTGCTTTGATATACAAGTGGTTTGGATTTACAAGCATGTTTCCGTAAACTAAATATACGCTTGCAATCCAAAGTTTTACTGTATGTGAAATGTGGCGTGCATTTATATTCAGCCCCCTTTACTCTAAAACCCCTAACTAAAATCTAGTGGAACCAATTGCCTTCAGAAGTCACCTAATTAGTAAATAGAATACAGTTTTAACAGTGCCACAGAATGAAAACAATCAATCAAAATGGACCACAGCTTTCTCAGTAATGACCTGAGTCAGTAATAGAAAAGTAAAAGCAAGATTAGCATAGGTCCGCAATATTCTTACAGCATAGAATGTAGTCCTCAATACAATACTAAATATATTTCTAATCATGTATCATGCAAATATGCAAAGTAAACTAATATGTGTAATTATATATTCTGTGCAAATCATAGACACATCTTGCCATGGAGTATATAATGAGCAAGGGGAGAGAAGGAAAAATGTTTCTCATAGCGTAATATAGTTCACACAGCCATTTAATCATTTTTTAATAAAAGCAATTATAATTTCCACTCCCATATTTCAAGTGCCCGCCTGGCACTAAGGATAACACGCTCAGCTCAGATGATTGTTGTATGCTCCGGGTATATCACATAGCATGGGCTCCAACCATTCACCCTGGGATATCGTCAGCGTCCCTGTCTCACTCGACGTACAATATGTCTGATTGACGTCTTCTTTGAGTGGCAGGATGTTTGACGATACTGGATCATCTTTATAGGGGCTCAATCAGCCCTTAATATGCATCAGCGCTTTTCAAAGCAATGTTACACAATTAAAAATCTTTATACACCAATACAATACTACAGTGGCGTAACTAAAACCTTCAGGGCCCCGATGCAAGAAATCATGAAGGGCCCCCCTGCCCCCTGGACAGCGCTTTTCCTAGGGGGATGTCTGATAAGAGGAGGAGCCGTGAGAACCGCCGAGGGACCCCAGAAGTCGGTGTTCGGGGCCACTCTGTGCAAAACTAACTGCACAATGAAGGTATGACAATTTTGTTATTTAAAAAAAAAACCTTTACAATCACTTTAAGGGGTTAAAACAGGTGTTCAGGAGGCAACATATTGCCTCTTTACCGGCTGTCAAATGCCTCTGAAAAGTGATCTGAGCATGGATCGCTTTTCAGAGGAATAGCATTTTGTTGTTGGTACATTGAACGAGCAAGAAAAAAAAAAATCAGTCCTGATTGTACACATATAGGGTGTCAGGATTAAACGTGCATACATAAAATGTGCATACATACATCTAAACAGTGGCGGCTGGTGCGCAAACATTTTTTGGGGGCGCAAACATTTTTTGAAAAAAAATCATCAAATGCAGCCACTGTGCCCATCAAACGCTGCCACTGTGCCCATCAATTGCAGCCACTGTGCCACTTAAATGCTGCCAGTGTGCCATCAAACGCAGCCACTGTACCCATCATATGCAGCCACTGTGCCCATTAAACGCTGCCACTGTGCCCATCAAACGCTGCCACTGTGCCACTAAAATGCTGCCAGTGTGCCATCAAATGCAGCCACTGTGCCATCAATTGCTGCCACTGTGCCCATAAAATGCTGCCACTGTGCCACTTAAATGCTGCTAGTGTGCCCATCAAACGCAGCCACTGTGCCCATCAAACGCTGCCAGTGTACCCATCAAACGCTGCCAGTGTGCCCATCAAACGCTGCCACTGTGCCCATTAAATGCTGCCACTGTGCCCATTAAATGCTGCCAGTGTTCCATCAAACGCAGCCACTGTGCCAAACGCTGCCACTGTGCCCATCAAACGCAACCAGTGTGCCCATCAAATGCTGCCAGTGTGCCCTTGAATGCCCCCAGTGTGACCCCCGACCGCTCATCGGCACTTACCCTTTCTTGGTGGGGCAGCGGGTGACTGCGATGAGTGGGGTCCTCCATGCGTCTCCTGCTGTCCACATCTCCTGTCCTCTCCTCCTGATAGGCGTCCAATAGCGGCGCCTGACGTTTCAGCCAATCAGGTGACAGGTAACAGACCCGAGCACCTGATTGGTGGAGAGGCAGTTTAGTGTTAGGAAAGCGAATAGTCATTCGCTTTTCTAACACAGCTGAGTGGCCTGTGAGGTCACCTTTTTTGATGCCTATTAGAGCCTATGGCTCTAATCCGGTGCTTCAAAAACACCCCTCGCCGCTGTAATTCAGGTTCCCTGTGCCCAAAAAGGGGCTGGGCGCCTGAATAGGGGGTGACAGCGGCGGCCATAGATAGATTCATGCAATGCATGAATCTATCTATTGGTGATAGAGGGGTGGCTGGAGAGAGGGGGCGGCGCACAGTGCGCCCTTAATGCACGGGCCATCACTGCATCTAAACACCCACACACACATAGATAAACACACACATAATATACACACACATATACTGTATATACACACACAAACACATATACATATATAAATACACACATAAACACATGCAAACACATACATGAACACACATATAAACACATACATGAACACACATATAAACACATACATGAACACACATGTAAACATACATGAACACACATGTAAACATACATGAACACACATATAAACACATACATGAACACACATGTAAACATACATGAACACACATGTAAACATACATGAACACACATATAAACACATACATGAACACACATATAAACATACATGAACACACATATAAACATACATGAACACACATATAAACATACATGAACACACATGTAAACATACATGAACACACATGTAAACATACATGAACACACATATAAACATACATGAACACACATGTAAACATACATGAACACACATGTAAACATACATGAACACACATATAAACACATACATGAACACACATATAAACATACATGAACACACATATAAACATACATGAACACACATATAAACAAACATGAACACACATATGAACATACATGAACACACATATAAACATACATGAACACACATATAAACATACATGAACACACATATGAACATACATGAACACACACATACAGAAAGCCTTTTTAAAAACGGCAGTGCTTTACCTCATTTCTTCCTGTCGGGTACTGCACTGTAGGGGGAGACAAAGAGCACAGCACACAATGTGCTTTCACTTTAGAACAGTGTGAAAGGCTCCCCGCACAGTGCCGATTACAGGTCGGCTAACAATGGGGAGATCGATCTCAGCCGCTCCTCCTATCCAGATAAAGAGGGGGGCCCTCAAGGGCCCCCTGCAGCATGGGGCCCAGTCGCCATGGCGACCTCAGCGACCCCTATACTTCCGCCACTGCAATACTATTCATATGTTAAAAACATTTGTTTACAAATATTAGTTTGAAAAAACATTCCTACATGTATAATTGTTATGCTGCGTACACATGACGGGATTTTCTGACGAGAAATGTTGGATGTGAGCTTGTTGGCGGCAAGTCCGACCGTGCGTATGCTCCATCGGAGATTTGTTTTCGGACTTTCTGCCGATAAATGTTGGCTAGCAGGTTCTCAAATTTTGTGCCAACAAATGTTTGTTGTCGGATTGTCCGATCGTGTTTACACAAGTCCGTCGGACAAAAGTCCAAAATACAAAACACGCATGCTAAGAAGCAGAAGTGGACGGTTTTGTAAACTAGCGCTCGTAATGGAGAATTAACATTCGTAACGTGGCAAATTATGAAATCTCCAAATGCAGCGCACAGTTCTCTTCTTCTTTAATGGGACAATAATGAAGCTGCTTTGCTGGTGATACCGATGGAGTTATTGACGATTAACGATTTTTCAAAGGCTTTTTTTTTTCAAGTGATATCAAGAATAAAAATAATAATAGCGCTAAATGAAAAACGCAAAAACAAAAGCGCAAATCAACACTCACCAAACTTCTACTAACACGAAATTAGCAGAAGGAGCCCAAAGGGTGGCGATAAAGAGCTGAAAAACCATGTAGTACGTCTAGTATGTCACTACGTTCGTAATTGTTGGCCAACATTTGTGTGACCGAGTGTATGCAAGACAAGTTGGAGCCAACACCCTTTCCACGGTTTTGTTGTCGGAAAGTCTGATCGTGTATACAGGGCATTATAATAATATTTTTATTAAATTATAATTTAATCTTTGTGCTGTTTGCACAGCAACTTCTATACTGATGTTATCACTTTACACATATCTTATTAGTAACTAACACAATTACAGTCAGGTCCATAAATATTGGAACATCGACACAATTCTAATCTTTTTGGCTCTATACACCACCACAATGGATTTCAAATGAAACGAACAAGATGTGCTTAAACTGCAGACTTTCAGATTTAATTTGAGGGTATTTACATCCAAATCAGGTGAACGGTGTAGGAATTACAACAGTTTTTATATGAGCCTCCCACTTTTTAAGAGACCAAAAGTAATGGGACAGATTAACAATCATCCATCAAACTTTCACTTTTTAATATTTGCTTGCAAATCCTTTGCAGCAAATTACAGCCTGAAGTCTGGAACGCATAGACATCACCAGACACTGTGTTTCGTCCCTGGTAATGCTCTGCCAGGCCTCTACTGCCACTGTCTTCAGTTCCTGCTTGTTCTTGGGGCATTTTCCCTTCAGTTCTGTCTTCAGCAAGTGAAATGCATGCTCAATCGGATTCAGGTCAGGTGATTGACTTGGCCATTGCATAACATTCCACTTCTTTCCCTTAAAAAACTATTTGGTTGCTTTCGCAGTATGCTTCAGGTCATTGTCCATCTGCACTATGAAGCATCCTTCCAATGAGTTCTGAAGCATTTTGCTGAATATGAGCAGATAATGTTGCCCGAAACACTTCAGAATTCATCCTGCTGCTTTTGTCAGCAGTCACATCATCAATAAATACAAGAGAACCAGTTCCATTGGCAGCCATACATGCCCACGCCCTGACACTACCACCACCATGCTTCACTGATGAGGTAGTATGCTTTGGATCATGAGCAGTTCCTTTCCTTTCCCATACCCTTCTCTTCCCATCAATCTGGTACAAGTTGATCTTGGTCTCATCTGTCCATAGGATGTTGTTCCAGATCTGTGAAGGCTTTTATAGATGTTGTTTGGCAAACTCTAATCTGGCCTTCCTGTTTTTGAGGCTCACCAATGGTTTACCTCTTTTGGTGAACCCTCTGTATTCACTCTGGTGAAGTCTTCTCTTGATTGTTGACTTTGACACACATACAACTACCTCCTGGAGAGTGTTCTTGATCTGGCCAACTGTTGTGAAGGGTGTTTTCTTCACCAGGGAAAGAATTCTTCGGTCATCCACCACAGTTGTTTTCCATGGTCTTCCAGGTCTTTTGGTGTTGCTGAGCTCACCGGTGCGTTCTTTCTTTTTGAGGATCTTCCAAACAGTTGATTTGGCCACACCTAATGTTTTTGCTATCTCTCTGATTTTTTTTGTTTTGTTTTTTCAGTCTAATGATGGCTTGCTTCACTGATAGTGACAGCTCTTTGGATCTCATATTGAGAGTTGACAGCAACAGATTCCAAATGCAATAGCACACTTGAAATGAACTCTGGACCTTTGGTCTGCTCCTTGTAAATGGGATAAAGAGGGAATAACACACACCTGGCCATGGAACAGCTTAGCAGTCAATTGTCCCATTACTTTTGGTCCCTTAAAAAGTGGGAGGCACATATACAAACTATTGTAATTCCTACACCATTCACCTGATTTGGATGTAAATACCCTCAAATTAAAGCTGAAAGTCTGCAGTTAAAGCACATCTTGTTCGTTTCATTTCAAATCCATTGGTGGTGGTGTATAGAGCCCAAAAGAGTAGAATTGTGTCAATGTCCGAATATTTATGGACCTGACTGTATGTTTATAGCATCACTCTACCTTTCAGTCTAGGCATTCTTATTTCATCAATGGCTGCCTATCAATATTCCATAAATAAAAATAAAATACATTGAAATTAAAATGAAAATTATTAAATAAAAATATTGAAAAAAAAATGAAAATACAAATAAAAATAGAATTAAAATAAAATAAGAAATGAAAATTAAACTAAAAATAAGAATAGAATTAAAGATAAAAATAATTGGAAATAAAATTAAATGTAATGAAGATGAGAATAAAAATGAGAATGGAATAAAAAAAAAATCAAACATTTTCTGGCAATTGACAAGCTTTAAAGAAGCTTCATACCTCACAGTGGTCTCCTACCTTCCCTCCTGCACGGATGCTGTACTTTTTCTTACATTTCTTTTTTTATTTTTCCAGGCTGCTTTATTTGGCCGCTGCATCTCTCTGCGCATGCGCGATAGGAAGTAATGCGACCAGCGTCTTTGCCCTGTTCCAAGATGGCGCGGGTACGGCCGGGCCACTTCGGCACATGCGCAAGAGCGTCACTTCCCCTGCGACGGCGGCGGCAGATTTAAATAGCCAGGATTATCTGTCAGTGCTTTCTGATCGCTGCACTTCACAGGAGGCTGGCTTCTTACTACTGATACACAGGTATCTTACTCTTAATGATCTATCCCTGTACATGACCACTGTTTTGCCTACCTGTCTCATGGACAATTGCTTTTATATACTATTTCAGGCTGCTCTTTCTTTCTCTCTGCCACCGCTCATGGAGACCACTGCCCACACAGACCACCCTCAGCAGATAAGGTAAAAGGTTGTCCACCACTTATAGGTAAGTATTGAAGAGAGAAAAAAGGAGAGCACAACCACTAATGCTGCGGTTTTTGGCAGCCCTACAAGGTTAAGATCCACAAACTCCAGGTGTAAGGACCATGCTTCAAGCCGCAGAAGATCTAGAAGAAGCGGATCAAAATCCTCATCCCATCATCGCCACTCACGCCATAGCCGCTCTCGTCATAGCCAATCACACCATGGGAAGTCACCCTCATCCCATCGCAATTGGAGTGATCACACCCGTCCTGCAATAAATGCTTTCTGGGTGTGCGGTGCTTCAGCTTTGCCAGATAAATTAGCCTGCCGTACAGGCTTCAATGAAGCAACAAAGGAAAAAGAATCAGATGCCAGAGAGGTTACTGACCTCATTATGGATGTATCCATAATGGAGACATCAGCACTGGAGACAGACAGGCTGGTTTCAAGCACATCATCGGCAGCTCCTCTTCATACCTTAGAGCCAGAATCTTCTTCTGAAAATGAAGATCCGGAAGTGTCAGCCAGATTTGACTTTACCTTAGTCAAACCTTTTGCAAAGTCAGTCAAGAAGGCTATAGGCTGGGAGGAAGCTAAGGAAGCACCCCGAAATGTTTGGAAATACTTCCCAAATTTAAAGAAGGAGCCAGAATCCTTTCCTTTCATTGAAGAGTTAGAGGATCTTATTAAGGAAGAATGGGAGAGATTTGATAAAAAAAGTCTAGCCTTAATAACAGACTAGCGAAGCTGTACCCCTTAAAAGAACCCAGGGTAAACCTCCTAATTTACGCTCCAGTCATTGATGCCTCTGTATTGCGACTTGCCAGACATGTCACTCTGACAATCGAGGATGCAGTTACCTTTCGGGACGTACTAAACTGAAAGATCGATCTAGAATTAAAAAAAGCATATTCCACAGCAAGTGGCGATTGTAGACCAGCAATTACCACGGCAGTGGTGGGTAGAGCCATCTCAAGATGGACCACCAATAATTGCGGGAAGGAGCCGACCAGAAGAAGATAATTACTTACCTCCAGGAACTCAAATTGGCAGGTGATTTTGTAGCGGAGGCTTCCGTGGACATTATCAGGTCATCTGCTCGAGCAATGTTAGCCTCGGTAATGGCAAGAAGGGCCTTGTGGCTTAAACCTTGGGTAGCCGACGCCGCATCAAAGACAAACTGGTGCAAAATTCCATATGATGGGGCGAACCTCTTCAGTTCCAAATTGGACTCTATTTCTAAAGTAACAAGAGGCAAGTCAGGTTTGATACCCTCCGACAGAAGACTGGAAACAGAAAGAGGTCATTCCTATAGACGCAACCTTCCAGAAAGATACAGGGAGGAAGTCCAGGAAGAGAATTTAAAAGAATATGGAGAAATACACAGTCATCCTTTTTGAGAATGCAGAAATCCAAGACCACCCCGACTGGGGAGCAGCAGAAGTCCCTTTGAAGATGCACCCGTCCATTCTGTACAGGTGGGTGCCAGACTTAAGAGGTTTATACAGGTTTGGACGGAGCATATAGAAGATTCCTCTCTTGACACAATAAAGTTCGGTCATAGGTGGAGGTTCATAGGCAGACTACCCAGAAACCACTTTCAGCCAACCAGACTCCCATCTTCCTCAGACAAGAACAAATTACTACTGAAGGATGTAACAGAGCTAAGACAAAAGGGAGAGGTCCTGGAAGTCCCAACATGTCAATGGGGAAGAGGATTCTATTCCCCTCTATTTCTAGTAAAGAAAGAAAACAGGAGATTTACAACCAATGCTGGATTTAACCACTTCAATACAGGGCACTTATACACCTTTCTGCCCAGACCAATTTTCAGCGCTGTCGCAGTTTGAATGACAATTGCGCGGTCATCCGTCACTGTACCCAAACTAAATTTTATCATTTTGTTCCCACAAATAGAGCTTTCTTTTGGTGGTATTTGATCACCTCTGCGGCTTTTATTTTTTGCTAAACAAATAAAAAAAGACCGAAAATTTTGAAAAAAATAAAAGTTTTGCTTTTGTTTCTGTTATAAAATTTTGTAAATAAGTAAGTTTTTTCTTTCACTGATGGGCACTGATAAGGCAGCACTGATGGGCACTGGTAGATGGCACTGATGGGTGACATTGATATGCAGCACTGATGGGCATTGATAGGCGGCACTGATGGGCACTCATGGGTGGCACTGGTGGGCACTGATGGGCACTGATAGGCGACACTGATGGGCACTGAAAGGCTGCAAAGATGGGTTTGTATGGGTGGCACTGATAGGCAGCACTGATGGGCACTGATAGGCAGCACTGCTGGGCACTGATAGGTGGCACTGCTGGGTACTGATAGGCGGCACTGATGGGCATTGATACGTGGCACTGATGGGCCCTGATAAGCGGCACTGATAGGCATCCCTGGTGGCACTGGCAGTGGTAGGCATTGTGAGTGGGCACTGATTGGCAGCTACCTGGACATTGATTGGCAGCTGGCTGGGCACAGACTGGTATTTCCCTGGGGGGTCTAGGGGGGCATACCTGGTGGTCTAGTGTGGATGGCCATCCTGGTGGTCCTGGGCGGCATGATGGTGATCCTGGGCGGGATCCGAGGAGGGGCTGTGCTGATAAACAATCAGCACAGACCCCCCCTGCCAGGAGAGCAGCCGATCAGTTCTCCTCTACTCGCGTCTGTCAGACGCGAGTGAGGAAAAGCCGATCACCGGCTGTTCCTATTTACATGGTGATCAGCCGTGATTGGACACGGCTGATCATGTGGTAAAGAGTCTCCGTCAGAGACTCTTTACCTAGATCAGAGTTGCAGTGTGTCAGACTGACAAACCGCAACAACGATCGCCACGATGCTCACCCCCGCGGGAGCGCAGCGGCTTAATATCCTGAGGACGCCATATGACGCCCAGTCAGGATATTAAAACCACTTTGCTGCCGTCATTCTTCTATATGGCGGGTGGCAAGTGGTTAAAGAGCCTCAACAAAAAAATCAAGATAGAAGCCTTCAAGATGGAAAGCCTCCAGTCCATACTGATGGCAGTGAACTTAAAAGACTGGATGCTTTAGATTTATCAGACACTTATCTGCACATCCCATTACATCCTGCTTTTCAAAAATGTCTCAGTTTCTCAATCAACCACCAGTTCCAGTGTCTACCATTTGGCATCTCTTCGGCCCCCAGAACTTTTACCAAAGTTCTTCTACCCGTCATCGTATTCCTCGGGAAAAAGGGACTAAGAATACAGCATTATCTAGACGACATGCTTTTAGCGGAAAGTCAGGAAGCCTTGCTCCAACATCGAAAAATATTGGTCACGACTCTTCAGGACTTTGGCTGGTTAGTTAATTGGGAGAAGAGCAACCTTCAGTCCACACAAAATATGATATTCCTAGGGGCAGAACTGAATACGAAGTTGAACAAGGTACAGCTCCCTCAAGAGAAAGTGATGCCACTAATCCAGAAGATGCAGAATTAATATCAGCGAGACACTTGCCAGCCAGAGTCTGTATGAGCATTCTAGGGTCCATGTCTGCGACTCTGCCATTGATCCAGTGGGCCCAATGGCACATGAGAGTGTTACAAAACTCATTTCTGATGCAGTGGGATGGAGCATCAATGCTTCAGACAATTTCCATCCTCAGCTGAGTGAAGCAGTCGATATGGTGATGGACACATTCGGGCAACCTCAGGATGCACAGACCTATAGTCCCTCCAGAGCCGGAAGTAGTCACGTCAGATGCCATTTAGGAGGGATGTGGTGCTCATTACTAAGATCAAGCAGCTCAGGGTCAATGGCAGTTCCAAGCACAGGGAATGATATCAAATATACTGGAGCTCAGAGCAGCCTTTCAGGCTCTCATAGCATTTGCCCCATCCTTGAGGGGGAAGAACATTCTGATTCGGATAACAACAAGATGGCGGTGGCTTCCATCCAGAAGCAAGGAGGTACCAGGAGCCGCACACTGATGGAGGAAGTTCGCCCCATCTTGGATTGGACACAAATACATCTTACAGACCTGAGGGCACTATATGTTCCAGCAACATAAAACATGTTGGCCGACTATCTGAGCAGGGATCTTCTCTCAAACAACAAATGGTCTCTGAGCCATTAGGCCTTTTCTCTCCTGACAGAAACTTGGGGAATATTGATTTGGCAGCGACACCTGTGAACACCAAATGTCAAAGATTTCTGTCAAGAGCAGCTTTCCCGTCAGCCGAGGGAATAGACTGCCTGATCCATCCTTGGAACTTCAGGCTAGGGTACATATTTACATCCACTCCCCTAATAGCGAGATTCCTATCCAGGCTCAGGAGATCATCTGCTACAGTAATAGCAGTAATTGTTTTCTGGCCAAGGAGGCCGTGGTTCACAACCTTATTACAACTCAGTCTGCAGCAACCACTGCCTCTTCCGGTGACATTGGACCTGCTATCCCAGGGTCAATTCCTGCACCCAGCTCTGGAGAAGTTACACTTGATGGCATGGAGGTTGAAAGAAATAGGCTGCTAAAGCAGGGTTGTTCTCAAGAAGTGATATCAACACTACTACAGGCCAGAAAAAGTACCACCAACACCACTTACTGGAAAATATGGGAACATTTTTTTTCTATGGCCCAACAAAATGACTGGAATCCAGTTTCACCAGAGCCTTCACAAATTTTGGAATTCCTCCAGTCAGGTATTAATAAGGGGTTAAGCTCAAGAACCATGAAAGTACAGATTTCTGCCTTACAGTGGAACCTTGGATTACGAGCATAATCCGTTCCAGGAGAATGCTTGTAATCCAAAGCACTCGCATATCAAGGCGAGTTTCCCCATAGAAGTCAATGGAAATGAAGATAATTTGTTCCACATTAACTTCCATTGAATCCTGCTCGTTTTGTGAGACAACACTCGCAAACCGAGTCAGGATTTAAAATAAAAATAGCTCGTATTGCGAAATGCTCGTTAACCGCATTACTCGAAATCCGAGGTATTACTGTATCTGCAAAAACAGGCATTAGGTGGGCATTACATCCCCTCATAGTTGTGTTTATGAGGGCATGCCTGAAGATCAGACCTCCTAAGAAACCAACATTCCTGGCGTGGGACCTTTCAATAGTACTTAAAACTCTTTCAAATCCTCCTTTTCACCCGATCGAGTCAATCTCAATATGGGACTTAACTCTAAAACTAACCTTTCTCATCGCCATTACATCAGCAAAGAGAGCTTCAGAAATATAATCACTGATGATAACGGAACCCTACCTGGTCTTTTTTCCTGACAGAGTGGTACTGAGACCTTCAGACAGTTTCATCCCAAAAGTGGCAACATCATTTTATTATAATCAAGACATCATTCTTCCATCTTTTACTAATGATGAAGGTGAACATCACTGAATGTAAAGTCAGCTTGGATGTAAAGTCAGCTATCACCAGTCACCGTTTTCCTAACTCCCTTTAGGAAAACGGATACTCTCTTGGTAATTCCTCATGGGGTCAGGAAAGGTCAGCTGGCAGTTCCTCACACTATCGCATCTTGGCTAGTCAAGTCTATCAAGAAGCCATATTCCATTTGTCAGCTTACAGTTCCTGAGGGTATTAAAGCTCACTCAACCAGGACAGTGGCGACTTCATGGGCAGCATGCAAGGCAGGTCGCTGCTGGTCATCCAGACATACGTTCATATCCCACTATAGAGTAGACTCTGCTCAGTTGACAATGGTACTGTAGACTTTGGGAGACCCATTGTTAGAGCCATTTTTAAGCATTATAAGGAATACATTTTTTTTTTCTTGCACCCACCCATCTGGCAAGTTATTTCCCAGTGTGTGCTGCCATGATGTGTCAGGAAAAAATGGATGTTTAATAAAGCTTACCTGTAAAATCCTTTTCTTGGATTACATCACGGGACACAGAGCACCATAATAATGACTCATTGGGTTATACGCTACCTTTAGGTGATTGGACACTGGCAACCAATAGTAAGATGGTTCCTCCCATATAACCCCTCCTATACAGGAAATACCTCAGTTTTGTAGCAAGCAATGACGATCCCAGAAAAGAGGGGAGGGACCTCTGTGACCTTTGATGTACTCCAAGAAAAGGATTTTACAGGTAAGCTGTATTAAAAATCCATTTTTCTTTATCGTACATCACCGGACACAGAGCACCATAATAATGACTAATTAGGATGTCCTAAAGCAATGCACCTGAGGGGGGGGACACAATATCCCTAAGCCCAAATGGGCCAGAGACTATAAAGCTGCCTGCAACACGCTGTGGCTCTTTTTGAGATCTAACTTCCACCTGGTAAAACCTGGTGAATGTATGAACTGAAGATCAAGCGGCCGCTTTGCAAACCTGAGCCATAGACACCTGTTGGCGTACTGCCCATGATGCACTAACCCCTCTCGTGGAGTGTGCTTTTAAATCTCAAACTGGAACCTTGCGCCTTAATCCATACGCCTGGATAATAGTCTGGCAAATCCACCTAGATATAGTTGAACTTGTTTCCGGCTGTCCTTTTCTAGGACCTTCCGGCAGGACAAAAAAGGCAGTTAGTCTTCCGAAAAGAAGCTGACATCTTTAAGTAAACTTTGATCGCCCTCACCACATCAAGCGAGTGAAGCAACCTTTCCTCCCTAGTTTTAGGGTTTGGAAAAAAGGAAGGTAGAATGATATCCTGATTCAAATGAAATTTGGAAACCACCTTTGGTAAAAAATCCGGACGAGGGCGCATGACCACTCTGTCGTGAAGAAGAATCAAAAAAAGGTTCTTTGCAAGAAAGGGCGGCCAATTCTGACACCCTTCTAGCCGACATTATAGCCACCAAAAAACTAATTTCCTGGCTTATAGGACAAATGGAATATGCCCAATAGGTTCAAACGGTTGACTCTGTAAGGCTGACAGCACCAAATTTAGGTCCCAGGGACATAAAGGCGGTTTAACCGGTGGCCTCAGATGCGTTACTCCCTTGACAAAGGTTCGTACCAAAGAATGGGATGCAATTGGTCTTTGGAAAAAAAAAATGATAAGGCCGAAATCTGTCCTTTAAATGTCCCTAAAGCCAGCTTCAAGTCTACTTCTGCTTAAAGAAAGGCAAGAACTCTTCCAATCGTATACCTACGAGGGTTCCATTTCCTTTCCTCACACCAAGAAATGTATGACTTCCAGACTCTTATAGATAGCTCTAGAAACTGACTTTCTAGCATTTATCAGAGTAGAGAAGACTGAACCCATAATACCACGGTCTTTCAATACTCTGGTCTCAATAGCCATGCCATCAAATTCAGCAACCGTAAAGAAGGATGGAATATGGGTCCTTGAGACAACAGGTCTGGACAGCACAGAAGGACCAATGGGTCCCCCACTGCCAACTTCACAATCTCCGATTACCAGGATCTCTGGGGCCACACTGGGGCCACTTGGATCACTGGCTTTTGTTCCTCCTGTATTCTGCGTAGTAAGTGCGGCAGAATTTGGATTGGAGGGAAGGCATATATCAGAGAATGCTGATCCCAAGGAACTACTAATGCGTCTATCCCGACAGCAAGCGGATCCTTGGTCCTGGATACAAACCTGTCCAGCTTGGCATTGAATTTGGATGCCAGCAGATCCACATCTGGGGTCCCCCAGTGTTGGCAGATCTGTAGAAAAACCTCAGGATGCAGGGACCATTCCCCTGGCAACAATTTCTGGTGACTTAGGAAGTCTGCCTGCCAATTGTCCACCCCCGGTATAAACACTGCCGAAAGAAACGGCACATGCTTTTCTGCCCAAGTCAATATGTAATTTACTTCTCTCTTTACCGACTCCTGGTACCTCCCTCGTGGTTGATGTATGCCACTACCGTGGAGTTGTCGGACTGGACTCAGACAGGGAGACCCCGTAACCTAGATGTCCAGAAGCGCAGAGCCAGACGAGCTGCCCGAATCTCCAATAGATTGATGGGCAAGGTCCTTTCTGCCTGGGTCCTTATTCCCTGGACAGACGCCTCCTCCAGGACTGCTCCCCAGCCAAGACGACTGACATCTGTAGTTACCACTCTCCAGGCTGCTGGTGGAAAAGATTTTGCTTTTATCAAATTGCTGGTTTTTAACCACCAAGAGAGGTTCCATAGTACCTGTGGGGATAGAACATAGGATGATCTAAGGTTCGAGCAGACCTGTCCCAGGCTTCCAGAATACTGTTCTGGAACACCCTGGAGTGGAACTGTGCATATGGAATTGCGTTGAAGGATGACATCATTTTGCCCAGCAACCTAATGCACAGCCGAATAGAAGGTCTTGGTTCTTTTTTCACCTTCTGGACGAGTTTCACTATGGAAACGACCTTTAAGGGGGGTAAAAACACCCTTTCTTGGGTGGTTCCAAGACCAGACCCAGATATACCTAGGCTTGGGTCGGACAAAGGGCTGACTTGTCCACATTTAGAATCCAACCTAGGCGTTGTAAAACCTGCACTGTTCTTGACACGTTTTGGATCAGGATGGGGCAAGAGCAATCCCTCAGGAGAAGATCTTCCAGATGTCCTACCACGGAGATCTTCACCGGGGCCAGAATCTTTGTGAAAACCCTGGTGGCCGTGGCTAGACCGAATGGCAGTGCCACGAATTGAAAATGAAGGTCCTCTACTGCGAAACGCAGAAACCTTTGATGTGGACCGAAGATCGGTACATGAAGGTATGCGTCCTTGATATCTATGGACGCTAAATCTCCTTTTCTCAGAGATTTTATTATTGAACGAACCGACTCTATACGGAGGGACTGGACGTTTACAAAGAGGTTGAGAGCCTTGAGGTCCAAAATGGGCCTTACTTCCCCATTTGGTTTCGGCACGGTAAAAAGGTTTGAATAAAACCCCTTGAATCTTTCTTCATGCGGAACTTTGACAATTACCCCCTGCTTCAGCAGATGCTGTAAAGCTAGGAATAGGCATTTCTTTTTCTCTGGATCCGACGGGACAGAAAACGGTTTGGAGGAATTTCCCGGAACTCAATTCAGTTCTATTTTTTTGGCATATCCTATCACGTTCTTCCATAAGTAAAGTATATTTATATCCCTTATCCAGAAATCTTTCAATCAATTTTTCAGCTTGTTCAAAAAAATCAGAATCAGCATGACAGTTACGCCTTAGTCTGGTGGTGTTTGGTGTACTATACACCCACCTCTGATGACAGCTCGAGGTGGGTATATAGCTGTTCCTATCTGTCTCTTTGAAAAATGTTTGCTGTTAGGGTGGACACAAGCCAAGACCTGCATCACGTAGCTACCAGACTCATCGGATTTATCTCTTGGGCGTTGCTTAAGCTACCTGATCCATGCCTGTAGAGCTGTGTCTGTAGAGCTGCACACTAGCAGGTCCTTGCTTGCTTCGTTGATCGATAGTAATCTTGTCATCTCCTCCTTATAATCTTTTTTGTCCAAAATAACAATAGCTCCTTCTTTATCCGCTGCCCTAAATAATAATTGAAAAAGTGCTAAATGTCACAGGGTAAACGCTAAGCTGCCCTATGCATCTGCCCCCCCTCCTTCTACTTGATCGTCTCCCAACAAGTAAGGGGTATACTTCGGAGGGCCAGCCTGGGTTGTCCTTTGTGTGGGACTCTGCTCTTGTTCCCCCTCCTGCTGCCTGCTGCACCTATCTACCTGTACTGGTGCGTTGATCTACCCGTCTGGCCGGGGGCCCTGCAGGCCGACAGCTGCAACACACACTACATTTAAATGATATATCCTGGATAGGAAAATAACTCAAGAATCACACAGTCTGCACGAAGTCTGCACGTTCTGTGATAAAATCGCATATACCCCTGGTGAAGAAATAGCAATTTTGAAACGCGTCGGGTTGTTTCTGTGGTGTTTACTATCAACCAAACAGATTTCTGCGATTACCAGCTGCCCTATTAGAAATGTTATTGTTTGATTAGTCTTGTCCAGTATTTAATTATGACCTTTTGATATGTGTAGTGTATATATGTGCTTACTATTTTAAATTTACATTTCTTAATAAAATCTTATATACTTTTTACATATTGTTTTCATACCTCATTATGCTATCTACAGCTCTCCAAAAGTCCCACTTAGAGGAAACCTGATCTTTTTTCAATGTTTTGCAACTTGGGATGTGGGGCAGCTTAGCGTTTACCCTGTGACAAAATTATTAAAAAAGGAAAGGATTTCAAAATACTGACGGAGAAAGAGGCAAGATATTTACTCCCAAGAGCCCCATAAAGTTCCCACAATCTATTACCTGCCAAAAATTCATGAGAACATTAAAAAACCTCCAGGGAGACCAAACATAAGTGGAATTGGATCCCTGTTTTCAAGAATAGGGGAATACATAGATCTATTTTTACAAAAAGTTGTTATTAACCACTTCAGCCCCGGAGGATTTGGCTGCTCAATGACCAGAGCACTTTTTTACAATTTGGCACTGTGCTGTTTTAACTGGTAATTTCGCGATCATGCAATGCTGTACCCAAACAAAATTTGCTTCCTTTTTTTCCCACAAATAAAGTTTTCTTTTGATGGTCTTTGATTGCCTCTGCAATTTTTATTTTTTGCGATATAAACAGAAAAAGACCGAACATTTTGAAAAAAAATTATATTTTCTACTTTTTGTTATAAATTTTTTTTAATAAACTCAATTTTAGTCATACATTTAGGCCAAAATGTATTCAGCCACATGTCTTTGGTAAAAAAAATGTCAATAAGCGTATATTTATTGGTTTGCGCAAAAGTTATAGCGTCTACAAACTAGGGTACATTTTCTGGAATTTACGCAGCTTTTAGTTTATGACTACCTATCTAATTTCTTGAGGGGCTAAAATGGAAGGGCAGTACAACCCCCCCCCCCAAATGACCCCATTTTGGAAAGTAGACACTCCAAGCTATTTGCTGAGAGGCATGTTGAGTATTTTGCAGATCTCGCTTTTTGTCACAAAGTTTTGAAAATTGAAAAAAGAAAAAAAAATTTTTTTTCTTTTCTTTTTTCATTTTCAAAAATAAATGAGATCTGCAAAATACTCACCATGCCTTTTAGCAAGTACCTTGGGGTGTCTTCTTTCCAAAATGGGGTAATTGGGGGGGAGGTTGTGCTATCTGGACATTCCAGGGCTTCCATAACTGTGATAGGCAGTGAGGAGTAAAATCACAATTTTACGCCTTTAGAAAGCATGAAGGCGGTGCTTGGTTTTTGGGGTCCTGTACGCGGCTAGGCTCCCAAAAAGTCTCACACATGTGGTATCCCTGTACACAGGAGAAGCAGCAGAATGTATTTTGGGGTGTAACATGCCTCTCATCAAATAGCTTAGGGTGTCTACTTTCTAAAATGGGGTCATTTGGGGGGGGGGGGGGTTGGTGCTATCTTGACATTTCAGGACCTCCGAAACTGTGATAGGTAGTGAGGAAGTGAAATCACCATTTTACGCCCTTAGAAAGCCTGAAGGCGGTGATTGGTTTTTGGGGTCCTGTGCACAGCTAGGCTCCCATAAAGTCTCACACATGAGGTATCCCCGTACTCAGGAGAAGCAGCAGAATGTATTTTGGGGTGTAATTCCACATATAACCATGCCATGTTTGAACAATATAACATTTAGACAACTTTAGACAACTTTGTGCAAAACAAAAATATATATATAAAATATTACATGGACTCAACATGCCAATCAGAAAATAGCTTGGGGTGTCTTTTTTCCAAAAAGGGGTCATTTTATGCACAACATTTAGAAGCTTATGTCACACATCACCCACTCTTCTAACCACTTGAAGACAAAGCCCTTTCTGACACTTTTTGTTTGTGTGAAAAAATATTATTATTTTGCAAGACAATAACTTTGAACCCCCAAACATTATATATTTTTTTAAAGCAAAGGCCCTACAGATTAAAATGGTGGGTGTTGCTATTTTCTTTTTCAAACGGTATTTGCGCAGCGATTTTTCAAACGCAATTTTTTTGGAAAATACACACTTTTTTAATTTGAATGCACTAAAACACACTATATTGCCCAAATGTTTGATGGAATAAAAAAGATGATCTTATGCAGAGTACATGGGTACCAAACACGACATGCTTTAAAATTGCGCACAAACGTGCAGCGAGGACAAACTACGAACATTTTTAAAAGCCTTTACAGGTTACTATTTTAGATTTACAGAGGTGGTCTACTGCTTTTGCTGTTTACATATGACACCAGACCAACGTTTGCGTTCGCCTTTGCGCGTGACCCTAGATCTCTCCTCTGCCCTCAAAGCATCTGACCACATCAAGATCCGTGTGATAAAATGCTTTGCAAATTTCCCAATGGAGTTGTTTATATCCGGCGAAACCTAAGTCATGAAATGCTCGTAGCTTCTGGTTTCTAAGGTAATAGAGATGATTGGAGCTGTTCTGGTCTCTGATCAGCTCTATGGTCAGCTGGTGGAACCACCGGCTGCATTTTCCGGTTCCCTGTTGGGACAGGAGAGCCCGAGAAAACCAGGGAAGACGGGGAGGACCGTTCCCTCCCACTGCTTGTAAAAGCTGTCTAGAGGCTAATTAGCCGCTAGGATTGTTTTTACATGAAAGCTGACCACTAGCTGAAAAGAATGATACCAAGATGATACCTAAACCTGCAGGCATCATTCTGGTATAACAGTACGTTGCTGGTCCTTGTTGGGCATACATTGTAATGTTCTTTTTTTCATGCAGCCTGTGGGCTGCATGAAAAAAAGAGATTGATCAGTGGGTATGCCCACCATTAGAATACCGCCCTTCATCCATCCACTTCTAATGATGGGCATACATGCACCATTTTTTTTTTAACTGGTGGTGAAATCACCTCCTACAGCGCTGGAGTCGCTGATTTACGTATCATGGGAGCAAACGCTGTTTCTGTCAAGATAAATCAGTGCTGCAGCTGAATGGCGTACCTGAAAACAAAAAAATGGTTAACAATAAAACACAGTAAACAGTAAAGCAAACACAGCAAACATGATAAAACATAGTAACAATAAAACATTGCATTGTAGAATACAGTAAAAAAGAGCAAGAACAATAGAGAGAGAGAGAGAGAACAATAAAACAACAACTATTTTTGTTTTTTTTTATTATATATTTTTTTGTACTTTTTTTTACACTTTTATTTGTAACTGTAACGGTTGTAACGATTCGGTTCCAGGTTCGGGTCTCCCAAAATGCAATGGCATCTTTGGAGACCCTGTGAAAGTGTGTCCTAGTCTGTGCAGTGCTGTACCCTACGCTAATACTCCACTAGTGTGTGGTAGCGTTCAAAACATTCACCAATGCAAAGACCAGGATAATCAGGACAGGAGGGACAGTAAAAGCAGGTGTCACGCCTATATTCGCGTTTTCTACAGACACAACATTTTCTTTGGGGGGCTCGTTAGGTAGGGGTACCAGGGAGGACATACAGAAAATGCATCTCATGCAGCCGGCTTACTGCATTTGGATTGAGAAGTTGGGCCACAACACCGTCTGGAAACAGAAGGGCTGTGATGATCTCTTCCTGGATTTTAAGGAAGGATCCAGTTGATCCTGAAGCTTTGTATAGCACATAAGCATAGAGCCAATTGTATAATAAATATAATAAATATACAGACACTATTTGTACCAGCGTCTGACCTTAGGGCAATTAGGTACTGTGCCAACAATTGGTCTTTGAGGTCCACCCCTCCCATGTTAAGGTTGTATTCGTGGACAGAGAGGGGTTTCTCCACAACACCAGTCGCCGTAGGAATTTGGACAGTCGTATCTGCATGAAGGGAGGACAGAACGAAAACATTCTGTGTATCCCTCCACTTCACTGCTAACAAATTATTACATTTCAAGCAGGCTCTCTCCCCCCATCTAAGGGACTCTACAAGCCGTTGGGGGAAGCCCCGGCGTTTAGATCGCATGGTACCACATGCGCCAATTCCATGATCAAACAAGTGACTAAAAAGTAGCACGCTCGTGTAATAATTGTCCACATACAAGTGGTACCCCTATCCGAATAAGGGTGACAAGTCACGCACAATCTTACCAGTGCTCCCTATGTAATCTGGGCAGTTCTCCAGCTCTACGTGACTATCTCTTCCCTCGTAAACCATAAAACTATATGTATAGCCTGTGACCCTGTCACAGAGCTTATACATCTTGACCCCATATCTGGCACATTTACTTGGAAGATACTGTTTGAAAGACAAGCGGCCAGAAAACTTAATCAGAGATTTATCAATGCAGACAACTTGATCGGGAGTAAACAAGGCTGCAAACTGTTGGTTAAAGTGGTTTAGGAGGGGCCCAATTTTGTAGAGCCGATCGTATCCAGGGTCACCCTGAGGACGACAGAGTTCATTGTCATTGAAGTGCATGAACCACAAGATCTGCTCCTATCGTGCCCTGGTGATGGAGGCAGAGAACACAGGCATATGGTTAATTGGGTCAGTGGACTAATATGACCGCAACTCACTCTTTTTAGTTATGCCCATGAGGAGGGAAAGGCCCAGAAAGGTCTTAAATTCGGAAACCGTAATAAGTTTTCAATCTCTGGCAAGGGTCCAATGGGGATTAGCGGTGATAAATTGACCAGCATACAAATTGCTTTGGTCCACAATAGATCTATAGATATCTTCTGTGAAAAATAGCGAAGTAAAATCAACTGTTTCCACCTGAATTCCGGGTTGGCCAGTGAATGGGGGAGCAGAAGTGGTGAATGGTGCTGCAGAAGTGGTGGGCTCCCAATTAGGATTGGCAAATGCAGCAGAAAGTGTACTATGGGCTTGACGGGCCTGTCTTTGTCTTCTTGGTGGCTGCGGGACACTAGTTGTGCTAGCCACCTCACCAGCTTGAACTGCACTTATGGGACTCGCCACGTCACCACATGTTACTGCAGTGTTGGTTTAACTATGACCAGGGTGTACTAGGCCGCTGGTGCTTGCCAGTTCACCAGAAGGATGAGCAGCACTAGCACTGGCTCTGTGCTCCATACGAGAGCCCTGCTGTTCTTGCACCTCAATGACAGCAGAAGAACCTGGTCAGGTATGCCTGACCTTGTCAGGGACCACAACTCCGTCGTCAGAGCTATCTGTCAGGGTGCTGCTGCTGTCTACAGGATCGTATTCTGAGCCTGAATCTGACAGATGAGTGACTTCTGCTTCTCTATCTGTCATGCTCAGAAACATGTAGGCCTCTTCAATAGTGTACCTACGATTTGACATTTTAGTCTCTAAATTTAATGGTACACTAGTGAGACTCACAGGAAAAAGAGCTCCTGACTGTCAGCGACTGATTCAAACGCTACCAAAAAAACTGTTAGCGTTCACAGGGATCAGGCCTGACTCTGCAAACACTGCAGTTATGTGTGTTGTGTCTTTGTAAGTGACAGTGATCTATTGATACTGCACTTGGGTGGGCTGGGCTGGGCTGAGGGGCTAAACGCAGATGCTAGCAGGTATCTGGGCTGATCCCGCTAACACTGCATTTTTGGGAACCCTAAACTGCTGGGGACGCTAGTATAGATCTGATTAGATCAGATATCGATCCGTTCAGACACTATACTACTAAGGGAGGTGTATGGTGCATGCGTGGGTGTTAGCGCTACTGGCACTAATCTGACGCTGCCTGGGGTGAGGCAGACCCTTACTGACGCTAAAACCTAACTGATATCACCTGCCGGGTGATCAGGGGGTTAAATCTTTATTGGGTAATATACTGCGGGTGCCCTGATGCTATAAAAAACAAACTAACCAGCGTCACCCGTAACACTAATATGGTGACCACTGGTGACAAGGGGTGGAAGGGTTAACTAGGGGATAATCAGGGGGTTAAAACCTTTATTAGGTAATATATGGGGGTACCTGACGCTATAAAAACCTGACGGTGAAACTAATCAACTAACTGGCTAACTAGCGTCACCCGTGACACAAATATGACAATCAATTAGTGACACTGACGACAGGGGGTTAACTGGGGGGCAATCAAGGGGTTAAACCCTTATTAGGGTGGTTGAGGAAGGTAACCTAGACCTAACAGGGCTTTTTTCTAACTGCCCTAACACTTATTTCAGTCACAAATGACACAAATGCAGTGATCAGTGAAAAATCTGAAAACTGCAATTGGTGACACAGTGACAGGGCGTGAAGGGATTAACTGGAGGGGAGATTGGGAGTGATTGGGGAGTGGCAAGTGTACCTGTGTGCTATGGTGTTAGTTTAATGTTGTGCAACTCACGGTTAGATGTTCTCTCTCCTCTCACTGGAATCGAAAAGACTCCACGAGGAGAGATGACATCACTTCCTCCTGTCTGTGTTTATACTTACACAGACAGGGGAAGGTTTCCATTCGTTGTCATTGGTCTGGCCCTGGGGACTGATCGGTCCTCTAACGAATCCGGCCCACGCCCACGGGGAGGGTGGGACGTACAGGTATGACCATTTGCCCACCCGTGCCATTCTGCCGAAGTAATGGTCGGGAACTGGTTAAGAATAAAACTTATTTGAGAGACTTATTTGGAGAACTGATAAAATCACTTGAGTCTGGAGAATATAACAAAGGGGTGCTTAGCAACACTGGATGTCAATTCACTGTATACGAGTATCGACCAAAAGAATGCAATGACAGCAGTAGAATGGGCTTTAGAAAATATGTCTGACCTTAAAAGTAAACAAATTCATGCTGATTCAGATTTTTTTTTAACAAAAAGATAAATAGATTGAAAGATTTCTGTATAAGGGATATAAATAAACTTTCCTTATGGAAGAATGTGATAGGATATGGCAAAAAAATAGAACTGAATTGTTGTATTCATACAAAAAGAAACCTCATGGAGATTACTCTAAATTACTGATTTTAATGTCCAATCTAACAAAATAGAGAAAATTATTAAGAATTACTGGCCCAATTTTGCTGAGTGATAAGACACTTAAATAAGTACTTCCAAGAAAATTTGTATAGAGAACAAATAGGTCAGTACGGAGTAGAATTGTTAGAAATATTGTGAATCCACAAAAGAAACCAAAAATGTTTTTTGATTTGAAGGGATTTTATAAGTGCAGTAAATGTAAGGTCTGTAAAACCACAAAAAGAGGGAAACGGAGAAGAGGGCAATGTAACTTATGATATCAAAAGCCTCATCACATGTGACTCCACTCATGTTGTATACGTGTTGGAGTGTCTATGTCGGATGCAATACGTAAGTAGAACTACAAAACTATTGAAAATAAGAATAGGAGAACATTAAAAATATAAGGAAAAGAATTGATACACATAACATCTCAAATTGCGACATCCGAGCCTTCTTAATGTTTATGGCATTGAACAGCTGGAAGGTAATTGCAGAGGTATAGATAGGACCAATGAGGTATCAAGGCGTGAAACCCATTGGATTTACATGATGAATACTTTACAGCCACAGGGGTTAAATGTGGATATTGACCTAAATAGTTTTTTGACTAATTTTTGATTTTTTTTATTCCATTCTCATTTTTGTATTTATTTTTATTCTTATTTTCATTACATTAAATTTTATTTCCATTTTTAATCTTTAATTGTATTCTTATTTTTATTTTTAGTTTAATTTTCATTTCTTATTTTATTTTAATTCTATTTTTATTTGTATTTTTATTTTCATTTATATTTTTGTTTCAATCTTTTTCATTTTTAATTTTAATTTTAATTTAATTTAAATTTAATTTTTATTTATGGAATATTGATAGGAAGCCACTGATGAAATAGGAATGCCCTGACTGAAGGGTAGAGTGATGCTTTAAACATAATTGTGTTTGTTTCTAATGAGATATGTGTATAATGATAACATCAGTAAAGAAGTTGCTGTGCGAACAGCACAAAGATCAAATCAAGTTTAAAAATGACATACGTAGGAATGTTTTTTTCAAACTAATATTTGTAAACAAATGTTTTTAACATATGAATAGTACTTATTGGTGTATAAAGATTTTTATTGTATAAAGATTTTTTATTGTGTAACATTGCTTTAAAACACACATGCTGATGCATAATAAGGACTGATTGAGGGAAATGCCCCTATAAAGATGATGCGGTATCGTCAAACGTCCTGCCACTCCATGAAGTCATCAATCAAATGAAATGTACGTCAGTGAGACAGGGACACTGTCGATGTCGCGTGATGAATGTTCGGAGCCCGTGCTATGTGATATAACTGGAGTATACAACAATCATCTGAGCTGAGGATGTTATCATTCGTGCCAGGCAGGCACTTGAAATATGTGAGTGGAAATTATAATTGGTTTTATTAAATGGCTGTGTGAACTATATTACGCTATGAGAAGCATTTTTCCTTCTTTCCCCTCGCTCATTATATACTCCATGGCAAGATGTGTCTGTGGTTGAGATAATACAGTGGAGCAGTGATTGGAGCTCATTGTAAAGATCCACAATCTCAAACAGCAAATTTATATTATTGAGATTGGTGAAGGACTCATGTTTTTCTTTGAACACTGGGTTTTTAATTGGCTTGAAGAGCCATTATATATACAAAGAACATTGCAGAACTGTTTTTTTGGGGGGGTATTATATTATTATATATATTATTATTGATGCACTTTTAATTAGTGTCTAGGGATTAATTGCCTCCCAGAACGGAGAAAGAATTTTAGCAGGTTGTGTTTTTGTGATTTGATCTTGCCGGGTAATATGGAAAGGAGAGCAATAAAGGGGATGGCGTGAGCGGTTTAATATATATTTCCATGTAGATCTGGAAGATTTGAGTCCAAAATGGACCAAGCACATTACATTCCCACCAGATGTGACTGTACGTACCCTTGATGGGAACATGATCCTGAGGGTGGTTGGCACTCGATACCATCTAGATATTAATTTATAATTTTTTTCTTGAGTGTAGCACGAGATGATTTGTGGGTAAAGAAAAAGGCTTTATCCCACTCAGCTTCAGTTATGTCTCTCCCGAGTTCCACTGACCAAACTTTAGTATATTTAGGTAGAGTTTTATGAGTGTGATTTATAATCAGTTTGTAGATCAGTGAAAGGGTATGACGGGGGGTTTCTGACAATGTGCAAAGCTGCTCAAAGCCAGCCAGAGGTCTGTGTATCTGTTTGGAGTTGTGTAGTTTTTTGCAATAGGATGTCAGGTGCAGGCAAGTTAGCCACGTCACGTTGGAGGTTGTGTCGTTTTGGTCTGACACGAAAGTGCCATGTGTGTTATTAACTAATTGTTGTGCTGTAGGCCAGGAAGCTCTGTTATAGTTATCTATGATATGAGTTAAACTGCCCTCTGGGAGGGCCGTATTGTCAAATAGAGGGGTAAGGGGGCTTGGTTCAGAGGATAGTAAGTAGCTCTCCTTTCTACGGTACCAGATTGTCAGGGCATCTCTGGTCAGGGGTGACAGCTTAGTAAGAGATTTGTGGGTCCGCTCATAACCCCATAGTAGTGCCCGAAGGTCAGCTGAGGATAAGTCTTGTTCCACCAAGGTGGAGGCTTTGATCAGAGGGCGGGGAAACCACTCCAGGATACGGGAGACCACTGCTGAAGTATGATATAGTTCGAAATCTGGAAGGCCTGTCCCACCCTTAGAGGTGGGGGCGCATAGGAGTTTATGTTTCAGTCTGGGGTGGTTCCCCTCCATATAAATCAGATTTCCATAGAATGGAGAGTGTGGAAGAATGCGGATGGGAGAGCAATTGGGAGAGCCTAAATTAAATGCAGTAGTTTGGGGAGTATGTCCATTTTCAGTGCGTTCATGTGACCAAACCAGTCCATTCGGTTTTCGGTGAGGCGTCTAAGTTTTGTGAGTAGTGGGCTAAAATTCAGGGCGTATATCTCAGATGTTTGTTTTGGTATAGCTGTTCCCAGGTATGATATTGATTTTGTCTGCCCTTGAAATGAGAAATTGGACTTAAGAGAAGAAAGGATAGATTGCGTCAGGGAGAGGTTCAGTGCTTCTGTTTTGGAGACATTTAGTTTGTAGTTACTAAAACTGCAAAACCGAGTGATCTCAGTGAGTATGGATGGTATACTGATATGGGGTTGAGTCACATAGAGAAGCAGGTCATCTGCATAAAGGCAAAGTTTACATTGGGAGGAAGGGGTTTGTATACCCTGTATGTCAGGATTTGCTCTAATAACTTGGGCGAAGTGTTCTATTACTAGGGCGAATAGAAGAGGGGAGAGGGGACAGCCTTGTCTGGTGCTGTTAGCTATCGTGAGTTTCCCTGATTGGGTCCCGTTAAGTAAAATTGTAGCAGAGGGTTTGGAGTATAGGGACATAATGCGTGAAAGCATTCTCGGTCCTAGTCCTATTTGGGAAAGGGTGGCTTGGAGAAAGGGCCAGCTGACCCTGTCAAAAGCTTTCTCCGCATCACAGGAGAGGAGGCAGGTCGGTATGTGATTGTGTTGGGCGTATGCTATGAGGTGAATGGTTTTGGTGGTGTTGTCCCTGGTTTCATGTCCAGGGACAAAACCCACTTGATCTCTATGTATTATATCGGGCAATAAGGGTGAGAGGCGGTTTGCTAGGATCTTGGCGTTAATTTTAAGTCTATGTTTAAAAGGGATATCGGTCTATTTTAGGGGCATAGGGAAGTGTCTTTACCTGGTTTCGGGATGACTACTATTTGGGCTTGGAATAAAGTAGGGGAAGGAGCAAGAGTCTCGTCTATAGCATTAAATGCTTTTGCTAACAAAGGAGACAGCAAAAGTGCAAACGTTTTATAGAAGCGTGAGGAGAACCCGTCTGGACCTGGGGTTTTACAGTTTTTAATGGAAAATTGAAAATCCCTCTCAGTCAGGGCAGATTCTAAGTCCTCCGCCTCTGTGGCCAGAATGGTTGAAAGTGCAGTTTCCGGAATATATGAGGACAGGTTTTGTATTGGGTTACCTGAATGGGGTCTGGGTGGCGGTGCCTGGGGAGTGAGATTATATAAGGTGGCATAGTATTGATGGAATTCTTCGGCTATAGTCGAGTTATTCAGTAATTTACCTTTGGTGGAAGAATTGATAAAGGGGATAGATTTCCGGACCTGCCTGGGCTGGAGAGTATGTGCTAAGTGTCTGCCACATTTGTTGGCTTGCGAATAGTGGACGAATCGTCCCTTATCTCTCGCCACAGTAGAGCGCTCTGCAAACATTTTCAAGAGGTCTCTTCTGGCGTTAGTGAGGTCTAGTTGCAATTTGTCATCGGGGGATCGTTTATGTGACTCTTCCAGGGTGGCTATCGTGGCTAGGAAACATGTGATGTCTGCTTACGTGCACACTTAAGTCGAGAGCCATGTTGAATGAATTTACCCCTAAGGACGCATTTAAGAGCTTCCCATTTTATGAGTGGGTTGGTGTCATCATAGGCATGGTCTGATACAAAATGTTTGATGGTTTGTGTGATGTCATGAGTGCAGACCGAATCAGATAGTAAGTTGTCGTTCAACCTCCAAGTGGCTCTCTTCTTTTGTGTAGGGATGCTTCCCAAGCTCATGTGTATGGGGGCATGATCAGACCACAGAGTGAGGCTTGGGAAGTGTTGGGGGAGCAATCTAGTAAAGATTGGGATATGAAGATGTAGTCCAGTCTACTGTAAGTAGAGTGTGATGTGGAGTAATATGTGAAGTCTTTAGTGGTGGGGTGTAGTTTCCTCCAGACGTCCACTAGAGATAAGTCTGATAGGAGTGTGCGCATTTTGGTCAGGGAAGCTGGGGGAACTGAGGACTTACCAGTTGAGGTACACGTTGCACTTTAATTGTTGATTATATATTAACAAATATCACTCATAGGTTTATTAATCAGTTTTCATAACATATTATTGATTTAAACACATATGTATTAGTTTAATTTGCATGTTTGCACAGAATATATAATTACACATATTAGTTTACTTTGCATATTTGCACAGAAGATACATGATTAGAAATATATTTAGTATTGTATTGAGGACTACATTCTATGCTGTAAGAGTATTGCGGAGCTGCGCTAATCTTGCGTTTACGTTTAATTAGTAAATAGGGTCCACCTGTGTGTCATTTAATTTCAGTATTCATACAGCTGCTCTGTGAAGCTCTCAGAGGTTTGTTAGAGAACCTTAAAAATTGAAAATAAACAAACCACATCATGAAGGCCAAGGAACACACCAGACAGTTCAGGGACAAAGTTTTGGAGAAGTTTAAAGCAGGATTAGGTTATAAAAAAAATATCCCAAGCTTTGAGCATCTCACGGAGCACTATTCAATCCATCATCCGAAAATGGAAAGAGTATGGCACAACTGAAAACCTACCAAGACATGGCCGTCCACCTAAACTGACAGGCCAGGCAAGGAGAGCATTATTCAGAGAAGCAGCCAAGAGGCCCATGGTAACTCTGGAGGAGTTGCAGAGATCCACAGCTCAGGTGGGAGAATCTGTCCACAGGACAACTATTAGTCGTGCACTCCACAAATCTGACCTTTATGGAAGAGTGGCAAGCAGAAAGTCATTGTTGAAAGAAAGCCATAAGAAGTCCCATTTGCAATTTGCGAGAAGCCATGTGTGGGACACAGCAAACATGTAGAAGCTCTGGTCAGATGAGACCAAAATTTTACTTTTTGGCCTAAAAGAAAAATGCTATGTGTGGCGGAAAACTAACACTGCATATCACCCTGAACACACCATCTCCACTGTGAAACATGGTGGTGGCAGCATCATGTTGTGGGGATGCTTTTCTTCAGCAGGGACATGGAAGCTGGTCAAAGTTCATGGGAAGATGGATGGAGCCAAATACAGGGCAATCTTAAAAGAAAACCTGCAAAAAACTTGTGACAGGGGAAGAGGTTCACCTTCCACCAGGACATTGACCCTAAACATACAGCCAGAGCTACAATAGAATGGTTTGGATCAAAGCGTATTCATGTGTTAGAATGGCCCAGTCAAAGTCCAGACCTAAATACAATTGAGAATCTGTGGCAAGACTTGAAAATTGCTGTTCACAGCTCTCCATCCAATCTGACAGAGCTTGAGCTATATTGCGAAGAAGAATGGGCAAAAAATTTCACTCACTAGATGTGCAAAGCTCGTAGAGACATCTCCAAAAAGATCTGCAGCTGTAATTGCAAAAAATGTGCTTCTACAAAAGTATTGACTCAAGGGGGCTGAATACAAATGCACGCCACACTTATCACATATTTATTTGTAAAAAAAATTGAAAAACATTTATCATTTTCCTTCCACTTCACAATTATGCGCCACTTTGTGTTGGTCTGTCACATACAATCCCAATAAAATACAGTTACTTTTTTGGTTGTAACATGACAAAATGTGGAAAATTTCAAGTAGTATGAATACTTTTTCAAAGCACTGTATATCCTTTATGGGATAAGACACTTCTGCCTTGGAATAAAATATCCTTAAATATATGGACTTGCTGCTGTTCAGAATATCCCCACTAGATGGGGTATGTACACAAAGATAATAAAAGGATAAACAGCGCTGGCTCCTCCTAAGTAAATACTACAAGCTGATAGTAAGTACCTGGGAATTGGGGATATAAACTATTCTAAATAAGTGATAGTTAAACCAGTAAATGTTTCCTTTCTTTCTTGGATTCATAAATTTGATAATAAAGTGACAATAGTGCAATATAAAGTACATATGGTGATAATGGTGCAAATAGTCCTTTTTCTGTGCAAAAGTGCCAATGCTCCAAATCCCAATGTTGTGATGATCCACTTCTTGGGAGTGATAGAGATTTAAAACTCATCAGATGGGTTAGACCCCTTTGCCATATAGCAAACAGAGTCAATTTCGCCTGTAGGTCTTTATGAGGACCTAACCCTGTACTTCGAACTCTGGTGTGTTCCGGTGTCCCCTCTGGGATGAAGATCCTCTGGCTATGACTCCTAGATTTCAAGGATGGATGATAATATGCCCAGAATGAAAGAAAGATAGGAAGCTCCTCATACGGTAAAAAATCCTTCGATTTATTTCATTAAAAAATATATACTACAATTTCCATCTTTTAAAAAACGCCACTGCTACGTGAATGCATTCAACGGTCTGTCTGTTCCTGGAATTTTAGGAAGGATCCAGTTCTTCCTGATGCTTTGTATAGCACAAAAGCGTTCAGCAGAGCCAATTGGAATAAGTATACAGACACTTTTTTTCACCAGCGTTTGGCTTTACGAGCAATTAAGTACGGCACCATCATCTGGTCGTTGAAGTCCACCCTCCCATGTTGAGGTTGTATTCGTGGACACAGAGAGACTTCTCAATAACACCAGTCGCCGTCGTAATTTGGGCAGTCATATCTGTGTGAATGGAGGACAGAACGAAAACATTCCGTGTGTCCTTCCACTTTACTGCAAGCAATTTATTACACCTCAAGCAGGGTCTCTGCCCCTGTGACGGGAGGGCCCGTGGAACTCAGAATCTCTTGGAAAGTAGGGGATGCCCTTGTTTCAGCTCCCCATACACCTCTTATGTCTAAGTCACCCTGTGCTATCCTGGTACAGGGTGAGTGAGAAAATAAATCTTGGACAACTTAAAATGGGACAGTAATATTTGTCCACAATATCTCCCAGGATGTATGTAGAGACTATTATTGGTTTGTTTGATTCTGAACTCAACATGTTAATTGAGTGAGCTGATCACATTGGCTTCCAGGACTGGCTAGGAGACGAACAGTCTACTCCTACTATAGTTTGTTGATGACTAGGCTGAGGAGGGGGAGATTGTTGTTTGTATTGTTAATTGTAATTAGCTCCTGCTATTGTGTTTATACTGCTGTGTGAAGCTCGGTGACCACAAGTCTGTGTCCTACAGGTCATGTCTCTGAGTCATCTGGTCTGGGTAAATGATTTAGTAAACTAGCTCATGTTAATTAGGTTAATTAGGATACAGGTGTATTGTTAGAGTAATATGAGCAGAAGGGGGAAACCTCCTCTTCTACTGTATATAAGACTGTATTCTGGTTCTAATAAAAATAGTCCATGTTAGCATCTAAGCAAGTCTCGCCTTATTTTGTGCTTGGGAGCAGTTGAAATATCTGATATCTGAGTCCAGACTGGGAGGAAGTGGTATACTGATGGAAGCACTCAAGCGCAGTGTGGGACATTCCGTGACAGCCCCCATCTAAGTCGGGAATCTACAAGCTGTTGGGGGAAGCACTAGCTATTAGATCACACGGTGCCACATGCGCTAATTCCAAAATCAAAAAACTAAAGACTAAAAAGTGTCACGCTTGTGTAATAATTGTCCACTAACAAGTGGTACCCCTTTCCGAATAAAGGTGACACCAGGCCCCAAACAATCTTACCGCTACTCCCTATGTAGTCCTGGCAGTCACGGGGTTCCACGCTGCTATCTTTTCCCTCATAAACCGGAAAACGATATGTATAAAAAAAAACATAGTGGCCCTGTCACAGAGCTTATACATCTTGACCCCATCTGGCACTCTTGCTGTGGAGAAACTGTTTGAAAGCAAGGCAGCCAGAAAACGTAATCGGGGACTCATCAACATAGACAACTTGATCGCAAATAAACAAGGCTGCAAACTGTTGGTTGAAGTGGTTTACAAGGGGCCGAATTTTGTGGAGCCAATCGTATCCAGGGTCACCCTGAGAACGACAGAGTTCCTTATAATGGAAATATACATAGGGTTCACGCCATTTCAATACATATATACATGGGGTTCGCGCCCTGGGACTTTGAGTGAGGTGAATATGGTTAGCCAAAGAACATATCATGGCCATGATATGTTCTTTGGCTAACCATATTTACCTCACTCAAAGTCCCAGGGGAACCCCATGTATATATGTATTGAAATTGGGATGGAGGTGATGTTGGGGTGACACCAGACCTTGTAGCATTTATGATCCTTATAATGGATCGCAAGATTTGCTCGTATCTAGTCCTGGTCATGGAAGCAGAGAACACAGGCATATAGTGAATTGGGTCAGTGGACCAATAGGACCGTAACTCACTCTTTTTAGTTATGCCCATGAGGAGGGATAGGCCCAGAAAGGACCTAAATTGGGGAACCGTTATAGGTTTCCAGGCAAATTCTCTGGCAAGTGTCAAATTTGGATGTGCAGCGATAAATTGAGCAGCGTATAATTTACTTTTGTCCACAATAGATCTGTAGAGATCTTCCGTGAAAAACAGCTCGTAAAAGTCAAGGGTACTAAAATCCGCTGTTTCCACCTGAATTCCGGGTTGGCCGGTGAATGGGGGAAGTACGGGCACTGCAGAGGTGGTGGGCTGCCAATCAGGATTTGCAAACTCATCAGAAAGGGCACTATGGGCTCTAAGAGCCCGTCTTTGATTTCTTGGTGGCTGCGGTAGAACTACTTGTGCTAGCCGCCGCACCAGCTTGAACTGCACTTATTGGACTCACCACATCACCAAGTGTTACTGCAGTGCTGGTTTGTCTACGACCAGGACGTACTAGGCGGCTGGTGCTTGCCAGTTCACCAGAAGGTTCAGCGGCACCAGTACTGGCTCTCTGCTCCATACGAGAACCATGTGGTTGTTGCATCTCAGCAACAGAAGAACTGGGTCAGGTACGCCTGACCTTAGCAGGGATCACTACTCCGTGGTCAGAGCTATCTGTCAGGGTGCCACTGCTCAATACAGGTTCGTATACTGAGCCTGAATCTGACAGTGAGGCTTCCCCTTCGCTCTCATCTGTCATGCTCAGCATTGTGTAGGCCTCTTCACTAGTGTACCTCTTTTTGGACATTTTGGCCACTAAATTTATAGGTACAGCTAGTGCGACTCACAGGTAAAATGGTTGTCAGCGACTGCTTGAATTGCTACAAAAAAATTACGTTTAGTGCTAGCAGGGATCAGGCATGACTCTGCTAACGCTGCAGTAGGGATCAAGCGTGACTCTGCTAATGCTGCAGTTTTGTGTGCTTTGTTTTGTAAGTGATAGTGATCTGTTAATACTGCACTTGGGTGGGCTGGGCTGGGCGAAGGGGCTAAACACCGCATTTTTGGGAACACTATAATATTAGGAACGTTAGTATAGATCTGATCAGATCAAAGATATTAATCCATTCAAACACTATTCTAGTAAGGGAAAGGGGTGTGTGTCAGTGCTACTGGCAATCAAAGGGTTAAAATCTGATGCTGTCTGGGATTGAAGCTAACTGACGCTGACACCTAACTGACGCTACCTAGCTAACCCGTGACAATAATACAGTGATCAGAAAAGAGATCTGTACACTATACTAATGCCACTGTGAGAGGGAGTAAAAGGGTTAACTGGGGGTGATCAAGGGGTTAAACCTTTATTGGAGACTATATGGGGGGTACCCTAAACCTATCTGGGCCTACCACTGACTGCCCTAACCCCGGGCGCACGGGGTACAGGATCGCCCAGGATCGGCTCTGGTTATGTGACAAAAGACAATAGCCGGTTTTTGACAATTCCTTTATTAAAAATGTCTTCTTCCTCCCCCGCTTCTTCCTCTGGTCTTCTCCTTCTTCCTCCAGCTTCTTCTTCCCCCACTTCGTCCTCCATTCTTCCTCCTCTGTGGCCGCTCCCGCTAAAAAACAAACCTCTTCCTATGCTGGGATGGGGCGGATGACATCATTCCAAGACCCCGCCCCTTGTGACTTCACTGCCCAGGGCATGATGGGTCCGTGATGTCACAAGGGGATGGGTCACCGGAAGATCATTCAGTGGCCACGCCCCATAGGTATATATGAAATATGCACTATAGAAGCACACAGATTGGCTGGCTGCAGCGTCTGAGGAGGGTAATTTATTTCATGTTCAGCGGGTCAGTGGCGGGAGCGGTGGCAGTGGAAGAAGAAGAAGAAGTGAGGGAAGAAGAAGCCGGAGTAAGACCGAAGGAAGAAGGAGAAGAGCAGGAGAAGAAGGAGGAGAAGAAGAAGCCAAAAGACCAAAGGAAGGAGAACACCAGAGGAAGAAGCCAGGAAGAAGACATTTTTAATAAATGAATTGTCAAAAACTGGCTACTGTCTTTTGTCACACTGCACTACTTTTTTTGGTGAATGGGTAGGGTACCCCCTACTCATTCATATAGGAGGGTGGGATCTGGGGGTCCACCTGTTAAAGGGGGCGTCCAGATTCCAATAAGCCCCCTGCCCGCATACCCCGACAACCACAGCCGAGGGTTGTCGGGAAGAGACTCTTGTCCCCATCAACAAAGGGACAAGGTGCTTTGGGTTGACCCCAAAGCACCCTCCCCATGTTGAGGGCATGTGGCCTGGTATAGTTCAGTAGGGGGGGACACTTACTCGTTCTCCCCCACCCCCTTTCCTGACCTCCAGGCTGCATGCTTGGATAAGGGTCTGGTATGGATTTTGAATAGCCGGATTTTTGGAATTCCACCATAATATTGAATAATTACATACCATTGCATGCTTATGAAGAGTTAAAATTATGGAATAAACCAAACTGATGTGCATTGGCTAATTATGCTGCATGTGAGTACAATGCACAAATTCAGGAGGTGATACCATTGGTGGGATTTGAACCCATGGCTTGAACCTTTGAAGGTTGCGGGGCATGCCACTACACTATGGAGCTGAGCACAATTATATGTAGAAAATTACTATGTTTGATTATTTTCATCCTATACAATAATGTTTTGCATTTGATTTGCATTAATATTATGGTACCAACCATGCTCATGTGGCATTGGCTTTTAGGCATTCACCCATTGTGCTGCTGATTAAGATGTAAGCTTTGTGGTTTTTATTTTCACAGTATATAGCTGGTTGCTAAGCAAGGGGCCGGAAGGCCAGCTGCTGCATCCTTAACAGCCGATGAGTCCTCAGCTGTCAGCAGGGTGAATGTAAAAAAATGCAAACTTGCCCAAAGAAATGGTGTAGGGTCCCCCCCAGGTCCATACCAGGCCCTACCAAAGCTTTATCCAAGCATGCAGCCTGGAGGTCAGGATAAGGGGGGGATGAGCGAGCAGGGCCTCCTGAACCGTACCAGGCCACATAACCTCAACATGGGAAGGGTGCTTTTGGGTCCCTCCCAAAGCACCTTGTCTCCATGTTGATGGGGACAAGGGCCTCTTCCCGACAACCCTGTGTCAGAAACCATGAATCAGACTGATTCTCCTGCCGCTGCCTCTCCCGCGGCCGTTTTCTCCTGCCGCTGTCTTCTCCATCCTCCGTCTTCTCCCCGAGCCGTCTCTCCTGCTGCCATCTCTCCTGCCGCCGCCGTCTTCTCTTGCTGCTGTTTTCTACTGTGCAGCAGGTTACCGCTAATAAAAAAAAAAGCCACTCTCCTGTGGCTGTCTTCCCCCGCTGTGTTGTTCCCCGCTGTGTGGCATTTCTTACATAGCCATGGGGCGTGGCCATCTGATGACATCACCATCAGCCCCATGGCTCGGTAAGAGATGCCACACAGTGGGGAAAAACACAGAGGAGGAAGACAGCCACAGAAGAAGAGCAGCCTTTTTTATAAGCGGGTAACCCGTGGCGCAAAAGAACACAGCAGCGGGAGAAGACGGCGGCTGCAGGAGAGATGGATTGGGGAGAAAATGGCGGATGAAGAAGACAGCGGCAGGAGAAGATGTCGGTGGGAGAGACAGTAGCAGGAGAAGATGGCGGCAGGAGAGATGGCTCGGGGGAGAAGACGGCGGATGGAGAAGACAGCATCAGAAGAAGATGGCGACGGGAGAGACAGCGGCAGCAGAAGATGGCGGCAGAAGAAGATGGCTCGGAGCCATTTTATAATAAAGGACTTGTCAAAAACCGGCTATTTTTTTTTTACATTTCACTGCTTTTTTGAAAAATGGGTAGGGGTACAAGATCTGGGGGCCCCCTTGTTAAAGGGGGCTTTCAGATTCTGATAAGCCTCCCGCCTGCAGACCCTGACAACCACCGATCAGGGTTGTCGGGAAGAGGCCCTTGTCCCCATCAACATTGGAACAAGGTGCTTCGGGGGGGACCCCAAAGCATCCTCCCCATGTTGAGGGCATGTGGTTAACATATTTCATGGCTTACCTACTCCACAAAATAATTAGTAGAGCCCTTATTTTCAGCATTTTTTTTGTTTTTTTGGGGGGCTTTTCTTCCCCCTCCCACCTTTGCACTTTCTACTCAAGGACTTGCACAACCAAATACCTTTGTATGCAACTAGATTTAATACAGATTTTAAGGGGTATGAATTGTTTGCACTTATAAAAAATGTATTTTGAGTCTGCAAAAGTCAAACAGAGCAAAAAACAATCAACTTTTTATTTCAACATTAGTATAAACATTTGTTACATTAATGTATTTGGGCCAAACAAAAAAAAAGGCATGGAAATGATGCGCCAGCATTTGACATTAGTTAGAAGGGCCCTGCTCAAAAGAGCTTACAATCTATAAGGTTAGGACACTAAAAATGATACACATTAAACAAATCACACTAGAAATGCAGGGACACAAATCAAGCTAATAACAAGCATGACTAACCTTCTTTGTGATCAAAAGTCCTCATCACAAACCCCCAAAACGTTACATGGCAGAATTATCATAGGCAAAAAAAAGACAAAATGAATACAAAAGGTAGAGCACAAACTACATTGACACACACAGCAGATTGAATTAGCAGGAACATTCCTTTTTATCTCAACCATTACATAGCAGTTGTAAGTCTAAAATGTGAGATTTAGAAGCAATCATCAAACAGCCTTAGTGGGGTTTGCAGGGTTAGGAATTATGCAACCCTACCCCCCACAAAACCCACATCCATTTGTAACCCAATATACACTTTTTTTGTCTCAGTAAACAGACAACAGCACACATATACTGTCAGTACTTAGTGACTGCCTCTTCCACATCATATGACCACTAGGGATGAGCTTCGTGTTCGATTCGAACCCATGTTCAACTCGAACATCGCCTGTTCAAGCGTTCGTTGAATTGCGAATGTTATGGGCCGTTCGCGCCAAATTCGAGTGGCACGTCACGGCCCATAATTCACTGCGGCATCACAGTGCATTGCTGGCTGATGATTGGCCAAGCATGCACTATGACCCACGTGCTTGGCCAATCACAGCGCCGTCTGTACAGAGAGCCGTAATTGGCCAAAGCCAGGGTGGGTTTGGCCAATTATGGCTCAGGGGTTTAATACACACCCCACACTATATAAGGCTGCCTGCATAGCGGCCTTGTGTAGTGTGCTGCGGTGGTGAGAGATAGACAGAGAGACAGTGTCATTTGATTTAAGTTAGATAGAGTAGGCAGGCAAGTCAGTTAGCTGCACTTAGTGTATTGTGTATATATATGCATCCTAGGTGTTGTGTGTGTGTATATATATATATATATATATATATATATATATATATATATACACACTGTATTCAGTTACTAGTCAACTAGATCCATTTGTGCTACTGACAGCCAGGCGGGTGTTTTTACTGTATTTACAGTTAGTGTACTGTGTCCTTTGCACAGTGTGCACCTAAAGCTACCTGAAGAAAATTGCTGGAGTTCTTGTGATCCTATGAGTACCACAGGCAGGCAGCTGCAGTATTTACAGTTAGTCTACTGTGTCCTCTGCATAGTGTGCACTAAAGCTACCTGAAGACAATTGCTGTTGATCTGATTCTATTAATACCACAGGTAGGCAGCTGCAGTATTTACAGTTAGTGTACTGTGTCCTCTGCACAGTGTGCACCTAAAGTTACCTGAAGACAAATGCTGGGGTTATTCTGATCCTATTAATACCACAGGCAGGCAGCTGCAGTATTTATAGTTAGTGTACTGTGTCCTCTGCACAGTGTGCACCTAAAGCTACCTGAAGAAAATTGCTGGTGTTCTTCTGATCCTATTAGTACCACAAGCAGGCAGCTGCAGGATTTTCCGACCCACAAAGTTTGAGAGCAGGATATAAAGTTTTCCGACAACAAAATCCATTGTCGGAAATTCCGATCGTGTGTACACAAATCCGACGGACAAAGTGCCACGCATGCTCAGAATAAATAAAGGGATGAAAGCTATTGGCCACTGCCCCGTTTATAGTCCCGACGTACGTGTTTTACGTCAGAATGATCGGATTTTCCGACAACTTTGTGTGACCGTGTGTATGCAAGACAAGTTTGAGCCAACATCCGTTGGAAAAAAGCCTAGGATTTTGTTGTCGGAATGTCCGATCAATGTCCGACCGTGTGTACGGGGCATTAGTGTACTGTGTCCTCTCCACAGTGTGCACCTAAAGCTACCTGAAGAAAATTGGTGGTGTTCTTCTGATCCTATTAGTACCACAGGCAGGCAGCTGCAGTATTTACAGTTAGTGTACTGTGTCCTCTGCATAGTGTGCACCTAAAGCTACCTGAAGACAATTGCTGTTGTTCTGATCCTATTAATACCACAGGCAGGCAGCTGCAGTATTTACAGTTAGTGTACTGTGTCCTCTGCGCAGTGTGCACCTAAAGCTACCTGAAGAAAATTGCTGGTGTTCTTCTGATCCTTTTAGTACCACAGGCAGGCAGCTGCAGTATTTACAGTTAGTGTACTGTGTCCTCTGCTCAGCGGGCACCTAAAGCTACCTGAAGACAATTGCTGGTGTTCTCATACTAATAATAATGCAGGCAGGCAGTTGATTCTGCTAGCTGCAGTATCAGTATATATATATATATATATATATATACATCCCAGCTTTGTTCAGCTACATCTCACTGCAAGCCATTACTATGTCTGGAAGGCCAACAAGGAGAGGCACACAGTCACAAGCCAATAAAAGAGGGCAAGTAGGCTCTGTGTCTAGAGGCAACAGTGCTGGTCGTGGAGACGGTGCATCCTCATGAGCACGTGGCCATGGGACGCGCTTGTGCTTTCTTTCGGCAGCTGGCCGCGTTGAGCCGCAACATGCAGAAGACTTGGTAGAGTGGATGACCAAGCCGCCCTCATCCTCCTCATCCTCTCTCACCCAGGCTCAGGGTACTTTGTCTGGCAAAGCAGCTGCCAATGCGGCCTCTTCATTCAGCTCATTGGCATCAGTCACTCCTTCCCTAGCCCCACCATGTCCTCCTGAGGAGTCCACCAAACTGTTTGAGCACAGTGTTGGGTACATGCTCCAGGAGGATGCCCAGCGTTTTGAAGGCTCCAATGATGGTACCCAGCTAGAGAAAGGCAGTAATGTGAGCCCAGAGAGAGGGGGTGCCCAAGAAGGACAGCAATCTGGCAGTCATGTTGCCCCAGCTGCAGTATACTGCCAGGTTTGCTCCAGTGATGAGGAGGGAGGGGATGATGAGGTCACTGACTCCATGTGGGTGCCTGATAGGAGAAAGGAGGAGGAGTAGGAACATCTCCAATGAGGCAGCTTAAGGGCAGCACACCGACTGCATCACACCACAGAGCTCCACATGTGCAGGGCGCTACTGTCTCTGCGTGTTATTCCAAAAGTTCTTTGGTGTGGGCCATTTTTGAGATGAGTGCATCAGATCCCACCAAGTATATATAAAGAAAAGTGCAGCGCTGGATATAGACAAACACTAAAAAAAGAAAAACCACAGTGCACAATGATTCACTGGTGATAAAATAAAATCAAATTAGTACATATTGTCCATACATGCTCCAATATAGTAGCAAACTGGGGTGTTTGATTAAGTGTGTGGCTATCCCCACCGCAAAGCTTTATCACACTAAAATATATTGTGCTTAATATTCATATAGTGTCCATAAATACACATATGTGAGTCCCTGTTTGGGTAAATCCGTGACTTCCACCGCAATAGACCCGTCACCATAGGAAGATTAAAGGCTTACCAGACAGCCCTTAATAAAAGGCATGAAAAACCTCCACTTTGGATGTTGTCCCTTCTGTGAAAGGGGCCCGTCCGGAAGCGTGGAATAAGTAACAGCAGACGGTCATCAATGGAAAGAGTTCACTCACAGCGATAATGAGTATCCAAAAAAGAAGAAATGCTCCAATAGTGTAAAAAGGTTTGACTCTCCTTTATTAAAATTTGCCATACAGGCATCCATATAAACAAGCTCCTTGCAAGGAGTTTAAAAACAGCTCCGACAGATATCGAAAGTCCGCGCATGCGCAGTACGTGCGTGCATGTTTACCCTACGGCCGTTTCGTCAGAAATGACATCATCAGGGGCACGCCCACATGTCCGCGCATGCGCATTATATACCCGAGCGGCAGAACGAAGGGATTCAGCCATTGGTTACATAGTTCAGATACCCGGAGCCAAAAAACAGCTGAAGCATTAATAAAAAGAATGTCAATTGTTTCTAATGCTGGTTAACCTAGTTTAAACACATAGGACCGCATGAACCTTTCATAGTGCCATCTTGTGGACAATTTGGATATTACTTCAGAGATAGATTTTTAATTAATATTTTAAACTTAATAAAAAATATAAAAATTGTACAAATAGCTGAAGGCCATTTCGCATCACCCTTCAAAGGTAAAGACATATATGATTCATCAATAGTCAAATTAGGGGGATTTCTCCCAGGAATCAGAGGTCCAAATAGTATAACAAAACATGATAATTTAAATAGTATAACAAAACAGAAAAATTTACTAGAAATTTGCCTAGTGTAACAAAACTGGATGATTTACTTTTAAGAGGTTATACAAATAGCTGAAAATCATTTGGCATCACCCTTCAGAAGTAAAGACATATATGATTCATCAATAATCAAATTAGAGGGATTTCTCACAAGAATCAAAGATCTGAATAATGTAGAAACCAGGATTATCTACTTTATAGAGGTCAGGAAGGCATAGTCACCAAGAATGTGGAGTGGGACATCAAAAAGGGGAGATCAGAAATGTCAACCATTGTTGAATAAACACTTGATGTCCAACTCCACATTCAAACCCATAGGCACATGACAACCCAATTTGTATATCCAGTTGGTCTCACTCCTAGATATGCTACGTTTGCCATTGCTACCTTGCCATGTTTTGAAACATTATGTTTGTCAAAACCCCTTCGGATATTGGCAACATGCTCCCCCAATCTCACCTGTAACTTTCTAGTGATGCGCCCTACATATTCTAACCCGCAAGGGCACCTTAAAAGATACACTACACGTTTTGTAGTACAGGTGATGAAGGATTTAATCGAATGTGTGGTACCTGTTCCTGTTGATGTGAACTCAGTTAATCGTCTCCCCCTGAAAGCATTGATACTACAAATTTGACACTTTCTACAGGGATAAAAGCCCTTTAGATCTCCAAAGAAAGAAGGTCTTACTGGCGGATCAGGGACATTAGGTGCTATAAAGTGCCTAAGATTAGAGGCACCTCTAAAAAGCACACAGGGTTTATCTGCCAATAACGGCCCCAAAACCCTGTCATTCTTAATGACAGGCCAATGTCTTTTAATTATACGTTTTATGGCCCAATGTTGGCTAGAGTAGGTGGTTAGAAAAGCTAAACCAAAATCCTCCCTTTTCTCTACTTGTGGTAATTTGTCAACTAAGAGAGTCTGACGATCCCTGTTCCCCACTTCCATTATTAATGAATCAAGGGCCTGACCATCATAGCCCTTGTTCAAAAATCTGGATCCAAGAACCAGAGCTTCTTTGTTGTAATCCTCCAAGTTGGTACAATTTCGCCTGAGCCGTAAAAATTGTCCTTTTGGGACTGCTGACAGCCAGGACAAGAGTCGAGTGGAATATATCCGTTCCTGTCAATAATCCTCCCATTATCTATAGTTATTTATGAGAAAGAATAATGCCTCTATCATTATTATTCAAAAAGGACAGGAAAGTCGTAACAGATTCGTTGTCCCCGTCCCATATAAAAAGAACATCGTCGATGAACCTTTTCCAAAAAATAAGCTCATCGCGTCTATCATGTAGTACCACATCTTCCTCCCACTTGGCCATGAACAAGTTGGCCATGCTGGGAGCAAATTTTGCTCCCATGGCCACTCCTTTCTTCTGTAGATAATGAACGCCATTATGCCAGAAATAATTATGCTTCATCGAAAAATCCAGTAGCTCCAACACGAATTTCTTTTGCGTGATTGAGATACTGGAGTCACGATAAAGAAAAATTTGCACCGCTTCATGACCTTCATATTTTTTATTAAGTTTAAAATATTAATCAAAAATCTATCTCTGAAGTAATATCCAAATTGTCCACAAGATGGCACTATGAAAGGTTCATGCGGTCCTATGTGTTTAAACTAGGTTAACCAGCATCAGAAACAATTGACATTCTCTTTCTTAATGCTTTAGCTGTTTTTTGGCTCCGGGTATCTAAACTATGTAACCAATGGCTGAATCCCTTCGTTCTGCCGCTTGGGTATATAATGCGCATGCGCGGACGTGTGGGCGTGCCCCTGATGATGTCATTTCTGACGAAACGGCCGTAGGGTAAGCACGCACGTACTGCGCATGCGCGGACTTTCGATATCTGTCGGAGCTGTTTTTAAACTCCTTGCGAGGAACTTGTTTATATGGATGCCTGTATGGCAAATTTTAATAAAGGAGAGTCAAACCTTTTTACACTATTGGAGCATTTCTTCTTTTTTGGATACTCATTATCGCTGTGAGTGAACTCTTTCCATTGATGACCGTCTGCTGTTACTTATTCCACACTTCCGGACGGGCCCCTTTCACAGAAGGGACAACATCCAAAGTGGAGGTTTTTCATGCCTTTTATTAAGGGCTGTCTGGTAAGCCTTTAATCTTCCTATGGTGACGGGTCTATTGCGGTGGAAGTCACGGATTTACCCAAACAGGGACTCACATATGTGTATTTATGGACACTATATGAATATTAAGCACAATATATTTTAGTGTGATAAAGCTTTGCGGTGGGGATAGTCGCGCACTTAATCCAACACCCCAGTTTGCTACTATATTGGAGCATGTATGGACAATATGTACTAATTTTATTTTATTTTATCACCAGTGAATCATTGTGCACTGTGGTTTTTCTTTTTTAGTGTTTGTCTATATCCAGCGCTGCACTTTTCTTTATATATACTTAGTGGTGCCCCCTATCAGGGTTATAGTGTCCAGCTGCAAGATACCTTCCTCATAGGTTTTATATTCACATTTTTCAGTTTTTTTGTACACCTAGCGCAGATTTTTCCTTTAGAATAACATCAGATCCCACCACTGCTATTTGCAACATATGTTTCAAGCGTATCTCGTATGGCCAAAACATCACCCGCTTGGGCACCACATGCTTGACAAGATATATGTCGTCCTGCCATGCAGTTAGTTGGCAAGCGTACCTAAAAGACCCACACCAAAGAACAAAGAGGACCTCTCCTTGCTCCTCATCAGCTGGAATCTCCAACCCCACTATACTTTCAGTCCTCTCTGAAACCTGCACTGAGAAGAATGAAGGTATAGAATTAGGTGTGTCACAGCCAAGTACTTGCGGGCAATCTGCTATCGGTACACCAACATCAGATTGTACCAGGCAAATTTCCCTGCCCCAGCTGCTGCACTGCAGAAAGAAGTTCGCTCCCAGCCATCCACATGCATAGCGGTTGAATGCTAGCTTGGCTAAATTGCTAGCACTCCAAGTGCTGCCTTTTCAGCTAGTAGACTCTGCCCCCTTTCATGAATTTGTGGTTTACAGTCCCAAGAAACCCATGGCCTTGTACGTGGTTCGGAGGAGGTAGCTGCGGATCATGTCGTGACCCAGTGACCCAGAGGACTCTGGACCGAATTCCTCAGCAAACCTACGCTGAATGGCCTCCCTGATCCTGCAAAGCCTGCAGAAGGATCCTCGTATTCATGATATCAAGGGGAGGGATCATTACTGGCTGGCAGCCCTCCTAGATCCACGTTACAAGGGTAAGGTTGCGGACCTTATCTTGCCGTCGCAGAGGGAGCAGAGGATGAAACATCTTCGGGAGGCCTTGCAGAAAGGTTTGTGCAACGCGTTTCCAGAACCTGGGAGGTTACAATTTCCTGGTCCTCCTGGACAACGTGTTGCCGAGGCTTCGGTCAGTCACAGAAGGAGCAGTGGAGAAGGTGGCCGTCTGACCGATGTGTTCAGACAATTTTTTAGTCCGCAGCCCCAAGGTCTGATCGGTTCAAGCAACCATCGTCAGCATCTGATTCACATGGTGCAGTATTACCTAGGGGCAAGATCAGACTTGGACACCTTTCCCACCGAAAATCCTCTGGGTTACTGGGTCTTGAGGATGGATCACTGGCCAGAGCTTGCACAGTATGCAATTGAGCTACTGGCCTGTCCTGCATCCAGCATTCTTTCGGAACGCACATTCGATGCTGCTGGAGGCTTTGTAACCGATCACAGGGTGCGCCTGTCCACTGAATCGGTCGATCGGCTGACCATCATAAAAATGAATCAGTCTTGGATCACCAGCTACCAAGCACCTAAAGCTGATGTAACCGATTGATTTTTTTTTTAATGTGAGATCCCGTCAAGACTGCCTATGCTGATGCTGAGTAACTATCCTGTTATGCTGAGTGACAATCCTTTTACTCTTCAATTTTCATGCTGATAGCTTAAAAGAACATTTTTGGTTCTGGGCACCGCCACCAGTGGCCAAGGCCCAATTTTTCTGCCCTTGTTTAACAGGGGCGTGTAATTACAATTTTTGATGCAATACTTTGCAGCAGGGCTCTGTCACGTACCTGATAGGTAGAGCGCGGAATGCAGGGAACGGCCTCTCGTATACCTCCGACTCGGGAACCCCTGGTAAGGCCGGATCGGGGTGCTTCAGGACAGAGGCCGACACAAATTGGTCTTTCAGGGAAGTAAAAGCAGCTTGAGCCTCAGGAGACCATTGGAACTGGGTGCCTTGACGAGTCAGTCTTGTGATGGGAGTGATGATGGAAGAGAATCCCTTGATGAATTTACGGTAAAAATTTGCAAATCCCACAAAGTGCTGTATTCCCTTTTTGTCTGTCGGAGCTGCCATTCCAAGATGGCAGAGACCTTCTGCGGATCCATCTTAATACCATCTATGGAAATAATCAGACCCAGAAACTGAATGCTTTGGTGTTCAAATTCGCACTTTTCGAGTTTGGCGTACAGGCCATGTTGGCGGAGCCGAGCTAGAACTTTCTTGACATGCTCTTGGTGGATAGGCAAAGAAGAGGAAAAGATCAGGATATCGTCCAGATATACTATGACGAACAGTTCAAGATAGTCTCTGAAAATGTCATTCACGAAGTGCTGGAAAGTGGCGGGAGCATTGCATAACCCAAAAGGCATCACCAGGTATTCAAAGTGTCCGAAGCGGGTGCGGAAGGCAGTCTTCCATTCGTCCCCGCTTCGGATCCGGACTAAGTTGTATGCTCCCCGAAGATCAAGTTTGGTGAATACGGCTGCACTTCCCAACCTCTGGAATAGTTCGGGCACCAAGGGTAAAGGGTACCGATATTTGATTGTAATCTTATTAAGATCCCGGTAGTCTACGCAGGGGCATAGGGAATGGTCCTTTTTCTCCACAAAGAAGATTTCTGCTCCAGCTGGTGAAGTGGAAGGCCGTATGAACCCCTTTTCCAGATTCTCATCAATGTATTTTTTAAGCGTACCAAGCTCCATCTCGGTTAAGCTAAAGATTCGCCCAAAGGGGACCTCTGCCCCGGGAAGAAGTTCGATTGGGCAGTCATAGGGTCTGTGTGGGGGAAGTGTTTCTGCCTATTTCCGACTGAACACATCCAGGAAGTCATGGTACGCTTCTGGAACGGTTTGGCAGTTTTCAACATCGGTTTCAAGACAAAGCAGGGGAGATGGAACGGTAGTAAATCCTTGTAGACAATGTTGACGGCAGTAAGGAGAGGAAAAGCTGATGTTTCCAGTGGACCAGTCAATCTGTGGGTTGTGAGCTTTGAGCCAGGGCATACCCAGTATGATGGGAAACAGGAGTGACTCAATGATGTCAAGGCGGAGTACTTCCCGGTGGTTGCTGGAAATGATGGTGTCTAGAGGAACTGTCTTTTGTGTTACGGGCCCAGATTTAATAGCCGATCCGTCGGCCAGGTGTACAGACAGTCCCTGTGCTCTGGGTCGTAGAGGGATCTGGAACTTGTGAGCAAAGGATAAGTCCATAAATCCGCTACAGGCTCCGGAATCAATTATAGCGGTTGCCCGGATGTTCCCTCCTGGAAGCTGCAGAGAGATGAGAACAGCCAGGTGAGTGGCATTGTTAAACATAGCAGATAAGGAAGTTGAAGAGAGAGTAGTATGCTTACAGGTCTTTGCCGGACAAGTCCTCACGTAATGTCCAGATTCCCCGCAATACAGGCAGAGGTTGTTAGCCCGCCGGTGCTGTCTTTCTTCAGGGGTGAGAGAAGGACGGATCAGACCGAGTTGCATCGGTTCAGAGGTATCGGTAGAGGAGTGTGCAGGAGGGTTAGGTACACGTGGTAACATCCACACTGGGCGAGAGGGACCAGTTGCGCGTTCAGCCCTGCGTTCTCTTAAACGTCTATCAATTTGAATTGACAGGTTGATAAGGTCTTCAAGTGTGGCAGGAATGCCTACCCAGGCTAATTCGTCTTTTAATGGTTCAGAAAGTCCCATGCGAAACTGGTAGCATAGGGCGGCGTTGTTCCAGTTTGTGTCAGAACTCCAACGTCAGAATTCAGATGCATAGTCCTCCGCCGCCCTACGGCCCTGCTGAAGTGAGAACTGCGGTGGCTGCCTGTTGTGGATCTTCATATAAGAGCGCCATGGCTTGGAAGAAGGTTCCCAAGTGGTCAAGGCAATTGTTCTTCTGCTTCAGAAGTCGATGGGCCCATGCCTGAGGTTCGCCTAGTAGGAGGGAGATGACAAACCCTACTTTAGTGGTTTCTAAAGAAAAAGTCCTGGGTTGTAATGCAAAGAAGAGTTCACAGGCATTACGGAATGCTCTAAACTTGCTGCGGTCCCCGGAAAACCTTTCTGGTGTAGGTACTTTGGGTTCAGGCGGCAGCATGACCACGGAGGGAGCAGCAGGTGGACCCGGAGCTGGATTAGAGAGAACTTGGACACGCTCCTCTAGTTGCTTATAACTGTCTTGTAAGTCTTTGACAGCTTGTGTAAGTCCAGCTAGATGACGGCATAAGTCCTCCATGGGCGACGTCCCCTGCGTGGGCTCGGACATGGCTGTCCGGTACTGTCACGTACCTGGTAGGTAGAGCCCGGAATGCAGGGAACGGCCTCTCGTATACCTCCAACTCGGGAACCCCTGGTAGTGATGACAGGGACTCGAGAGTGCGAAGGGGCACAAGTGCCTGACTGGAAGGCTGGAGCAAAGAGCTGAATCAGGTAGTCGGCTGGGAGGTGTCCTGTAGTCCGGCAGCAGGATGTAGACAGCAGAGAGGTGTCTTGTAGTCCAGCAGCAGGATGTAGACAGCTGGGAGGTGTCTTGTAGTCCAGCTGCAGGATCTAGACAGCAGGGTACAGGCAAGCCGGGTCAAACACAGGCGGGCAGATCAGGTACAGAAGGTAAATCCAGGAAAGTAGTCAAAGTCCAAAAGCCGGGATCAGGGCAGGTAGCAAACAGAGTAGTCAGGAACAGTCCAACAGGTATCAGGCAGCAAATGCAAAGTAACAGGGCACTAGGGGTCTTCAGGAACACTGTAGACCGGACAGCAAGGCAGCAGTGGAACAGTCCCCTTTAAATAGCCTCTTTGGCGCCAAGTGCTGTCACAGGGGGGCGCGCCCGCACCTGCATGTGCCCGTGCACCGCTATTGGCGCTATTGCGCATACGCCCGTGCGCGCTATTGGCGCTTCTATGCACAGGCATTCCTTTAAACTTTAGTTTGCTGGGATATTTGCAAGAGGGCTTTTCCTGACAGGCTCATTCCTGTGCTCCAACTATAGCATCTGTGAGGGGTTGCAGTGTTGTGGCACCAGTGCCTAAGGCCCAATTTTTCTGCCCCTGTTCAACAGGGACATGTAATTACAATTCTTGATCTAATATTTCACAGCAGGGCCCATTCCTACGCCCACCAAGAGTAACTGTGAGGGCTTACAGTGTTGTGGCAACACCACCAGCACCACCACCACCAAAGGCCCAATTTTTCTACCACTGTTCAACAATGGCATGTAATTACAATTCTTGATCTAATATTTCACAGCACGGCCCGTTCCTGCGCCCACCAAGGTTAACTTTGAGGGCTTACAGTGTTGTGGCAACACCAACACCTAAGGCCCCAATTTCTGCAGAGTATATAGGGCAGGCCCCTACTTTCAAACATCCAACTTACAAACGACTCCTACTTGCAAACAGAAGGAGACAACAGGAAGTGAGGTGAAATCTACCCCTAGGAAGCAAAATTCTCTCCTATAAGAGTTAATATGGGAAAAACGTGTCTCCTCTTCACTGATGCTTTATCACCAATCCTTGTTTCACTAAAAACCCCAAATTTTCAAAAAACATTTGTCATTGGGATAGAAAGTGAGGTGAAATCTTCTGAAGAGGTGCACAGGCAGCAAAGCAAATGTTACAGGGGTGATAACCCTTCCCTATGCTTTCCAAAAAGCTTAAAAATAGATTTTTTGGCTGGAGCTACACTTTAAAAATGTACCAGTTCAAAATTACAAACAGATTCTACTTAACAACAAACCTACAGTCCCTGTCTTGTTTGCACCGCCTGTATACTGCTGTTCAGAGTATATAGGGCCTGGGGGCCCCACGCCTTTCCTTTTTTTAATTTGGGTGCGGGGTTCCCCTTAATATCTATACAAGACCCAAAGGGCCTGGTAATGGACTGGGGGGTGGGGGGTACCCATGCTGTTTGTCTCACTGATTTTCATCCATTTTGCCGGGACCCGACATTACATTAAAGCTGCAAGCAGTTTTAAATGACTTTTATTCCTTTAAAAATGTCATTTTGTGCAGGGACTGTTCTAAGCACGAGAAACACGTGCCACTTTACAGGCATACTATAGACACCCCCCAGGTACGATATTTAAAGGAATATTTCACTTTTTTTTCACTTTAAGCATCATTAAAATCACTGCTCCCGAAAAAAACGGCCGTTTTTAAAACTTTTTTTTGTATTGATACATGTCCCCTGGGGCAGGACCCGGGTCCTGAAACCCTTTTTAGGACAATAACTTGCATACTGTATTAGCCTTTAAAATGAGCACTTTTGATTTTGAACGTTCAAGTACCATAGACTTTAATAGGGTTCTAAAGTTCGCGTGAACTTTCGGTCCGTTCACAGGTTCTGGTGCGAACCGAACCGGGGGGTGTTCAGTTCATCCCTAATGACCACCAAACAAATTAACAATAATACACAGCACATTTTAATAATCATGCAAATATATATCTTTCACATAATATACAATCATGATCTACAGTCCAGGATCAAACAATAAACCAATATCCATCTTCTTAGCATATTCCCTCCCAGATCCATCTTCACCCAATTCTCATATGCAACTTGACAGGTTCCTCAGAATAAAAAGAAACATCATATTTACTACTGGCCACAAAATCCTGGAGAGCGAAAATAACACTGACCTGTAAATTCAGCAACTTCTGTAACATCCACAGCTATCGTCTTGAGAACCACTTCACCATGGTATTCAGGCTTTACCTGAATTCTCATAGAATTTCACAAACACATCGAACCCCGCAACATGGCGATGTCCTTTATTGGTTCCACCTTTATTTGACCTCTCATTTATCCAGGGGTCCCCCTAGAAGAGGGGCCCCTAAAATACCCCCCAACCCAAAGCCTAGGCGTACATGACAGCCCCTCTTGAGTCAGGTGACCGAGAAGCCATCTTTGTAAGAAAAGAAATTCAGGCCTCTTCTTAGGCCAAACAGCCACCACAAATTCTGGCCTTTAAATAACCTAACTAAGCTTGCTCACCTCCACCCACCCACTAAAAGGACACATCCACCAGTGTAATTGATTCTGTCTCTTGAGGTAAGACTCAAGTGGTCACATCTATTCATTAGGAATACACACTCTTTACAAATGAAAAAATGCCTCAGGGTTGAAATCTGGGCAGGACAAAGCTCAAAATTACACATGTCCAAGGCTCTGGCCATAATCAGTGATCCCAAAAATCTCCAAATCAAACTTGTACGTTGTTGGGCATGTGGAGGGTCCGAAACAGGAAATGACAATTTTGTGAGGGAAGCTTGACACAAATTGGTGACAAAGCGCATTCGTCATTCTTTATAAGCATACAACATTAAAATATGTGTGCAGCATTACACCAGATGTATACATCCATATCTGGGCCAAAACACCCCAGTACTAGATTTGGTGCAAACTCACACTTGCTTGATTTAAAATGTGATTTCTTGGGGTTCCATTATCTGAAACCCATTTAAAAATGTTAGCACTGGTGAAAAAGAAAGTTTAACACCACAACATATAAACCTCTAGCCAGGTAGCAAGATTGGGAATCAAACCAAGAAACTCAGCACTGCAAGGCAGAAGTGCTAGGCTGTGAGCCACCATGCTGTTCCATGTTTTTAGGCTGCATCTCTGTGGTGTCAAACTGCCCTAAGTCCCAGGGGTGCAAGAAGTCAATCAATGCAGATGTACTGTGGAAGGCCAGAGAGCCAGTGAACAACCTGTTTCTGGAATATGCCATCTGTTTTGAAGGCTGGGTATGGCTGATTGCTGTCAGCATGCTAAGAGATAAACAGCTGTAATTTTGTGGGCTTTGGATTTCTAAGAGGCTGCAATTAGTGCTGGTGGGGAAATGTTAGGGCTGTTTATAGTCCTTGCCCATGGAAAACATATGACACAATTTGCAATGGTGGTGGAACCCTCCTACACATAAATACTACATTTAGAAATGATTTAGGGAAGGGCCTGAATCAGGAGTTATGTTTAACAACATAGAAGAACAGAAGAGGAACAGAAGAACAGAACTTCTCTACATGAATTGGCATGTTTGGGATCCGAACCCAGAAACTCAGTGCTGGCAGGCGGAAATGCTAACCTCTAAGCCACTGCCACATGTCGAACCCTCCTACATATAAATACATATTAAATACTACATTTTTGTGCGGAATTACATTAGTCAGGAGTTATTTCTATTGATTTATTCTGTGCTATTTGGTGGTTCTTGGTGTGTGTGTGTGTGTGTGTAGAATAGTGATGTTACCCTCTGAATTTTGAGAATGCCATTTTGATTTTTGATTGTGACTCATTTTAAATTTGCATCAGCAATGGTATTGTTTGTGGTTTGTAAAGAGAAAGTGACGGAGAAAAATATGTTTTACAAAAACATTAAAACATTCCACATTCTAGCGCGGGGTAGGCAACCCCCGGCACGCAAAGCCTCTTTTGCCGGCACTCGACTCCCTCCCCATCAGCAGAGCAGCGCAGGGAAGTGTCAGGGAAATACTAATACATTCAAATTTCAGAATTCCCCTTGCTGCACCTGCACAGAGGGGGAGGCACTGCGCCCCTACACATTGTAAAAGATTGGGAACATTGTTTGGTTCTCTAACTTTGCTGTAGCTGCAATCATTAGCTTTTGTGATGGGGAAGAGATTGGGTGCAGTTCTGCTAGGGGGGGTCCCTGTTTCCATGACGAGGAGGACTGTCTAGACTACTGCTAAAGCCAATCACAGTCCTGCTAGCCCTGTCCACCATCCGGAGGAAGATGACTCGCTTGGTTACCACTACCAGTCTGAGAAAGAAAGGATTTCACTGTGATTGAGAAAACACAATTAGGTGATAGTTTCTGCAATTGCTGTTGAGCTTCTGGGAACTTTGTTGAAATTATTCCTGAATCTTTGCATCACTTACTATCTAACCCCTGAACTCTGTGTCCCTTTAAGCTACAGCCAGTATTCAGCACAATGAAAATCACAACCAACCACATTTCTCAGCTGTGGGGGCCCAACTTATGACCCTGCATACAGGCCCACTGCTTTCAGAAAATGCCCCTGACCTGAGCTCATCATTGCGCATCCATTCCAGATGCTTGTATGTGACATAACATACAAGTACGTGGGCTGGATACGAGAGGTGGATCAGCAGGATTAATGTGCCAGGACAGGTAGATGTGTCTCATCTCTGCTTCCTCATCACTCCGCATATAACGCATATCATAGAGGAGAAGAGGGTACAGTGGTGGAGCAGATGAGCAGGAGGGTACAGCGGTTGGGAAAATAAGCAGGAGGGGTTCAGAGGTGGAACAGAAGAGCAGGGGGGTACAGTGATGGGCCAGAGGAGCGGGGGGGTCAGCGTTAGGGCAGAAAAGCAGGGGGGTAGAGCAGTGGGGCAGATGTGAAAGGGGGTGTATTGGTGGGGCAGATGAACAGGGGGTGGGGCAAGAGAGCAGGGGGTTACAGTGGTGGGGCAGGAGATCAGGGGGTTACAATGGTGGGGCTGGAGAGCAGGGGCAACAGTGGTAGGGCAGTAGAGCAGGGGGGTACAGAGGTGAGACTCATCACTCTGCATATCACACATATCATAGATGAGAAGAGGGTACAGTGGTGGAGCAGATGAGCAGGAGGGTACAGCGGTTGGGAAAATAAGCAGGAGGGGTTCAGAGGTGGAACAGAAGAGCAGGTGGGTACAGTGATGGGCCAGAGGAGCAAGGAGGTCAGCGTTAGGGCAGAAAAGCAGGGAGGTAGAGCAGTAGGGCAGATGTGAAAGGGGGTGTATTGGTGGGGCAGATCAACAGGGGGTTACAGTGGTGGGGCAGGAGAGCAGGGGGTTACAGTGGTGGGGCAGGAGATCAGGGGGTTACAGTGGTGGGGCAGGAGAGGAGGGGCAACAGTGGTAGGGCAGTAGAGCAGGGGGGTACAGAGGTGAGACAGATGTGCAGGAGGTACATTGGTGGGGCAGATGAGAAAGCGGGTTACAGTGGTGGGGCAGATGAGCAGATGGGTTCAGTGTTATGCCCTGTACACACGGTCGCATTTTCTGACAGAAAATGTTCGATGGGAGCCTGTTGTCGGAAATTCCAACCGTGTGTAGGCTCCATCGGACATTTTCCATCGGAATTTCTGTCACACAAAATTTGAGATCTGGATCTCAAATTTTCCAACAACATTCCGACACACAAAGTTCCACGCATGCTCTCAATCAAGTACGAGATGGAAGCGCTCGTTCTGATAAAACTAGCGTTTGTAATGGAGATAGCACATTCATCACGCTGCAAATAGTAAAATCTTTTAATGCAGCACATTCTCTTCTTCTTTATAATGCTAGAGTAATGAAGTTGTTTTGCTGCTGATATTCACAGAGTTCTGACAAACTGATTTCTTTAGTATTTTTCGTGATAGCATGAATAATTTTTTATTTTTTTCGACAGATCTCCATAATAATTTTGGTTTATATATTTTTTTTTATCCAGATCTCCTATTTTTATTTTGTTTTTTTATAGTGATCTCCATAATTTTTTCTTTCGTTTTGTGTCAAAATACTAAAACACCATTATCTTGTATTTTTTAACCTCGAGGAGGTTGGTGTTGGTGTCCCTTGTTAATTTGTCATTGTATTTTTGAAATGTACTTGCCTACTCACAAACAAACTGTCCTTTTTGAAGTAAAACACATTTTATGCAAGTATTTGTGAAAAATATATAGCCATTTATTCTGGGTCATAACAAAATAAAGAGCAAGGAAACACTGGAGAAACTGGTGAAATTTGCGAAGCCTTTGTACCCCAGGGCACACATCAATTATTTTACAGTCAAAATTGGTGTCCTGAGGAGTCCTTATAATAGTGAGCACAATCCGGTCCAGGACTACAAGAGATCAGGAACAGCAGCAGATGACATATCTTTCCCCAGGCTGCGGTCTTACAACAGCTTGCGTCTTTTGTCAGACCAGACTGAACCCAGGCCATCACTCTCTTGTCTTCCTTCTATGCGTGCTTCCAGGCTGTGGCTCTGGTGTTGTAGTTGTGGCAGGAGGAGGAGGACCATGGTTGAACTCACAAACGTGGCTTTGGCTTGTGAGTTTGCCCCTCAACCCCTTATTTAGGGCTTGTAACATAACTTCCTCACATAAGAGGCATTGGCCCTCCTCCCTTTCCTGCATTTTGCAGGCTGCCATGTAGGCATAGTCTTCTTTAATATTGGGGGGGGTTCTGAGGGCCGCAGTAGCCTTCCGAAATAGGCCAAGTGCTGCCTCCTCCAGGTTACTCCTCTTCCTGGGCCTTTTTTTGGAAGGCGGAGGGGAGCGACCTTGGATTCGGCAGGCTACTGGGCCCGGCCCCCTCCTGGCTGCCACCTACCCCCGCCACCTCCTGGCTACCACTTTCCACAGCCTCCTGGCTGAGACTTTTCTGTGTATGAAAAAGGGACATAGTTTTAGTTTTTGGCTCATGAATCACACACAATTTTCGGCTCATGACTGTTGCAAATTGAATGGTAATAAATAGAAAAGACTATCATTCCGACCCTAGCATTTTTCATTTAATCATTAGTGGCCACTACTGTCTATTGATATGTAAAACACTTTGTAAAATCAGAAATGAATGCTCAATAATAACATCTAGTTAACATCATGAATTATTTCACAAGAAATGCGTTGAACAATGCTATACCTGGCTCAAGCTGGGCTCCTCTACATCTTCCTGGCTGGAAGGCCCAGGTTGGACGTCGGAAGCCTCAGCTGAGGTGAAAGGAAGCCTTGAAGGAAGACTGGAGAGTGCTGGCCTGGGTTCAGTCTGGCCTGCCAGAAAATGCAGTCTGTCATAGTACCACAGCCTGGGTACATAAATGTCATGTGCTGCAGCTCCTGATCTCTGGGAATCCTGGACCTTCTTGCGCTCCCTATTATAAGTGCTCCTCATGCCACCAATTAGGGCCTTCAAATAAGGGATGTCTGCCGGGGGGATCACCAGCTTCACAAATTCCAGCAATTGATCCAGCGCTGCCTTCCTCTTTTTTTGATTGTTATAAAAGGGGTGGTTTACCTGCCACAGACAGGGCAGCTCCCTGTACATATCAATGAATATGTGGATAAAGTCCTGATCATTCAATAGATCCATTTTCCCACCGATGCACCAAGTTAAAATTGTACCTTCGCTCAAATGATCTGCGCTTCCGATACACCTTCCTCCTCTCACAGATCGTACGTACGACGCACGCGTGTTGCGCTTTATATACACTGCGCATGTGTGGTGAAACTCCGCCCGCCCCTGACTTTCTTTCTAGTCTATTCCCCGCCCCTTCTCTTTAGGCGCAGTGGTAGAGCACATGGCGGAGAAAAAGCAAGTGCATGCAGAGGAGAGCAGCAATGACGAAAGTCTGGAGCCACGAACGTCCCGATCCCGGAGGAGATTTAAGGGCTCAAATATGTCCTTTATAGAGATGGTAGACATCTTGAAGAGGGCTGACTATGATGGGAAGCATGGACCTTACCCAAACCCAAATGTCAGAAAGGCCAAGACCATGGCTAAAGTTATGAAAAGTCTGCACAGGAATTTTGGAGTACGATGATCCAAGGATCAATTGAGGAAACGCTGGTCAGACCTGAAATTGAGGGTGTACGATCAGTACAGGAAGATCAAGAGAGTTCTTCAAAAAAGTAAGTAGTTGTTGTGTGTTCCTATTATTATTATTACTTGCATTCTGCTCCATGTGCTTTTCTTTACTGTTGTACAGTTTAAAATGGCAACTTTCAGGTTCGTGGGCACAGTAATCGTTCGTAGTAAACATTGTTCGTTCGCCCACTAATACAATGTTTTTGGCAGATACAGATTAACTACATTTGTTCAGGCTTATTTGTATTAAAAGAAGTTTAGTACATTGTTGTCTAGATGGGTTTGTAATTAGAATGAAATGCAAACTTGATTCAGTATAAGGAGAGGACACTCAGCAACTGTTTACACTTCTGGACACAGGAGCACTAGTGTGGGACACCAGAACAAACTTTTTAGGGTGTCCCACACAGGTGCTCCAGTGGATACTAGAGATCTCTCCATGTGTGAAAATTGTACAAAAAAGGTCAGTATTCCAACTTTAGAAAGGGAAAAAAAATGTCTTCAGCTTGGAACTCTGCCAAAAAAGACAATTGTACGACACTTCCAAGCAATGTTTTATATTACTACTTCTGGCCTCAAATATCTGTGTGCTAAGTATACCTTTTTTTTAATCACATAGGGGAGAAAAGATTCGGGACATCGGAGGACACCAGGGACCCCCCACCTCCGAAAGAAAAGGAAATCCCCACACCACAACCAGAAGATGTGGAGGAAGGAAAGGTTTATGAAGTGGGCGAAATAGTGACCACACCAGGTGAGTGTCTGAGATCACAGCTTCAGGTAATAGATGGATGCCTGCATATTTATAATACATGGTGTGTTTTTTAATTTCAGGTGATGTGGATGTTGTGGAAGAAGATTCGCATTTCACAAGTGCAAGTGCACACGTCCTCATTGGGGAGATCCTGGTGAGCAATCGTGATTTACAAAAGATCAAGGAAGGCATCAATGATATTGAAAACAGACTCAAAAACATCATTGATGTTTTAGGCCGAATCTAAAAAACACCTAAAGTCTTAATTTTTTTGCTATTTTTTACCAATTTTTTAAGTATCTTGAAAGCCAAATTTTGAAGATGCACACAGTGCGTCAACATGTGCTATCTGCCATCACGGGATATCAATGTACATGTTTGGTGGGTGCAACCCCTTCCTCGCGATTAAAAATGCATTGTTTACTGCGTAAATGTGACTGGCAGCAAAGGGGTTAACCACTAGGTGGCGCTAAATTGTGAGAAAAGTCCTGGACAGCCGCTCTCAAAATGATAATCGCCTTTATTGATAAAAACAACAAACATACATGCCAAAGCAAGAAGTACAGGAAACTGACGCGTTTCACACTATAGTTAGTGCTTAATCATAGCAATGATTAAGCACTAACTATAGTGTGAACGCATCAGCTTTCTAACTATAGCAATGATTAAGCACTAACTATAGTGTGAAACGCATCAGCTGTCTAACTATAGCAATGATTAAGCACCCCTGAAACACGTCGATTGATCCCCCATGATGGGAGCTAGCACATGTTGACATTAGGCATAGGATCTAGAGGGAAATCCCCACTTTGACTCTCAATTTGTGTGCATCTTCAACATGAAAAGGATTTATTTGCGGAAGTTAGAATTGTACTATTAGAATCAATGGCTGAAACTTGTATTGGGCTACATAACTCACATTTTCACTCTCAAAAAATGCTCTTTACCCCAGCTTTCATTTTAACCACTTAAGCCCCGGATTTGGCTGACCAAAGACCAGAGCACTTTTTTTTTTTTTTCGGCACTGGGTCGCTTTAACTGACAATTGCGCGGTCATGCGATGTCGTCCTTTTTTTCCCACAAATAGAGCTTTCTTTTGGTGGTATTTGATCGCTTGTGCGGTTTTTATTTTTTGCGCTATAAACAAAAAATAGTGACAATTTTGAAAAAAAAATGCATTATTTTTTACATTTTGCTATAATAAATATCCCCAAAAAATATATAAATGTTTTTTTCCTCAGTTTAGGCCAATACATATTCTTCTACATATTTTTATTGATAATTTTTTTTACTAGTAATGGCGGCGATCAGTGATTTTTATTGTGACTGCAACATTATGGCAAACACGTCAGACAATTTTGGCAAGATTTTGGGACCATTCACATTTATACAGCGATCAGTGCGATTAAAAATGCATTGATTACTGCGTAAATGTGACTGGCAGCAAAGGGGTTAACCACTAGGTGGCGCTAAATTGTGAGAAAAGTCCTGGACAGCCGCTCTCAAAATGATAATCGCCTTTATTGATAAAAACAACAAACATACATGCCAAAGCAAGAAGTACAGGAAACTGACGCGTTTCACACTATAGTTAGTGCTTAATCATAGCAATGATTAAGCACTAACTATAGTGTGAACGCATCAGCTTTCTAACTATAGCAATGATTAAGCACTAACTATAGTGTGAAACGCATCAGCTGTCTAACTATAGCAATGATTAAGCACTAACTATAGTGTGAAAGGCATCAGTTTTCTAACTATAGCAATGATTAAGCACTAACTATAGTGTGAAACGCGTCAACTTCCCTGTACTTCTTGCTGTGGCATGTATCTTTGTTGTTTTTATCAATGAAGGTGATTATCATTTTGAATGCAGCTGTCCAGGACTAGGGATGAGCTTCGAGTTCGAGTCGAACTCATGTTCGACTCGAACATTGGCTGTTTGCAAGTTCGCCGAACAATTTGGGGTGTTCGCGGCAAATTCGAATGCCGCAGAACACCCTTTAAAAGTCTATGGGAGAAATCAAAAGTGCTAATTTTAAAGGCTTATATGCAAGTTATTGTCATAAAAAGTGTTTGGGGACCTGGGTCCTGCCCCAGGGGACACGGATCAAAAAAAAGTTTTAAAAACGGCCGTTTTTTCAGGAGCAGTGATTTTAATAATGCTTAAAGTCAAACAATAAAAGTGTAATATCCCTTTAAATTTCATAGCTGGGGGGTGTCTATAGTATGCCTGTAAAGGGGCGCATGTTTCCCATGTTTAGAACAGTCTGACAGCAAAATGACATTTCGAAGGAAAAAACCCATTTAAAACTACTCGCGGCTAGAAGATGAAGAAGAAGATGAAGAAGATGAAGAGAAGAGCGGGAGCCTCCCCCCATGCCATGGGTGCGGAGCGGCCCGTGGAGAAGAAGATAGAAGACGCCGCGGAGGAGATGCTGGACGAGAACGCCGGAGGAAGAACCAGGAGAGCCAGAAGAACCAGAAGAAGAAGATGAAGGAAGATAGAAGAAAGAAGAAGCATTTAAATAAAGCAATTGTCAAAAACTGTCTCTTGTCATTTTTAACATTTTTGACAGTTTTTTAGTGAAATGGTAGGGGTAAGTACCCCCTTACCATTTCACACAGGGGGGAGGGCCGGAATCTGGGGGTCCCCTTGTTAAAGGGGGCTTCCAGATTCTGATAAGCCCCCCACCCACAGACCCCCACAACCACCGGCCAGGGTTGTGGGGATGAGGCCCTTGTCCTCATCAACATGGGGACAAGGTGTTTTGGGAGGCTACCCCAAAGCACCCTCCCAATGTTAAGGGCATGTGGCCTGGTACTGTTTAGGAGGGGGGGCGCTCTCTCGTCCCCCCTCTTTTCCTGCGGCCTGCCAGGTTGCGTGCTCGGATAAGGGTCTGGTGTGGATTTTTGGGGGGACCCCACGCTGTTTTGTTTTTTTGGCACGGGGTTCCCCTTAAAATCTGTACCAGACCTGATGGGGGCTGGTATGGAATTTAGGGGGACCCCCACATCATTTTTTTTTAATTTTGGCCGGGGTTCCCCTTAATATCCATACCAGACTTCAGGCCTGGTATGAAATTTAGGGGGACCCCACGTCATTTTTTTTTTAAATTTTGGTTCGGGGTTCCCCTGTGGGGAATTCCCATGCCGTTTTTATCAATGAACTTCTATGTGTATTGTCGGACCGGCAATACAATAGCCGCGAGTAGTTTTAAATGGGTTTTTTCCTTCGAAATGTCATTTTGCTGTCAGACTGTTCTAAACACGGGAAACATGTGCCTCTTTACAGGCATACTATAGACACCCCCAGCTACGAAATTTAAAGGGATATTACACTTTTATTGTTTGACTTTAAGCATTATTAAAATCACTGCTCCTGAAAAAACGGACGTTTTTAAAACTTTTTTTTGCATTGATCCATGTCCCCTGGGGCAGGACTTAGGTCCCCAAACACTTTTTATGACAATAACTTGCATATAAGCCTTTAAAATTAGCACTTTTGATTATTCATGTTCGTGACCCATAGACTTTAACGGTGTTCGCGTGTTCGAACGAACTTTTTTCCTGTTTGCATGTTCTGGTGCGAACTGAACAGGGTGTTCGGCTCATCCCTATCCAGGACTTTTCTCCCAATTTATTGTTATAAGCATTGCCGGCACCTGAGGCTTCCAGTTTGGAGGAGAGGTTCCTGATTGACCTCCTTAGAGTGGTGATTTCTCTTTCTCCACTAGGTGGCACTGTAGGGGTTAAGTGTGTCCTAGGGAGTGATTCTAACTGTGGGGGGAGAGGCTGTGTGTGACACTACACTGATCACCGCTCCCGATTACAGGAAGCGGTGATCAGTGAGAGTATCATTAGGCAGAACGGAGAGATGCTTGTTTACATTAGCATCTCCCCGTTCTTCCTCACCATGAGACGATCGCGGGTATCCCCACGGACATCGGGTGCGCGGGACCCGCGATCACGGTTATGGAGCTCCCAGCGGCTCGCGCCCGCAAGCCGCCAACTAAAGGGCAACAAACAAGTACGTTAATCTGCCTGTATGTGTCCTTCTGCCGCAGTATATCTGCGTGAGGCGGTCGGGAAGCAGTTAAGTGTTTACTATTACTCTTGGTAAAAAGGCCATGGGAGTTAAAATGAGAGTAGTTTGCAGGTCTAAGCATGCTCAGTTGTGTTGGCACCTAGTTGTAAAGAGACAGGGAATTTATCTCTTCTCAGACCTTTAAAGATATTTCAGTGTAGAAATCACTTTTTCACACAGTTTAAAAGCAGATTATCTTTAAACAATATACCGCATACTTCAGTACCATTTAGGTGATTATATCATGCTCTAAACATTACTTCCACGTGCAATAGTCATGGTCCTAACAAGAGTAATTATTTGGTCGCCATTTGTTTTCTGGGAGCTATAGTAAATTCGGTTTTGAGAGTATTTTTGCACCAGCGCTATAGTGAATACTGTTTTAGCTCTAATTAGCAGTAATCACCGCTAATTAGCGTGTGGCGTTATAGTAAATGACCCCCACTGAGTAAGCATGCATTCCGGATTCAGGATTTATATAAAGAAACACTGTGAATTTTTGTTAAAATTTTGGACAACAATGCTGCTGATGGATGTACAGATTGAATACGGCACAGAGTGATATGCTATAATTTTTGTTACTCTTTTCTTTGTATTTGTTTCTATCTTACACTGAAGTGATAATTTTTGTTACTTTTTGTTTATATATGTTTCTTTCTTGGGCTTGGTTCACACTACTTCAATGTGATTTTGATGTCATTTTCAGTGTGATTATGTAGTGTGAATTTGGATGTGGTTAGCATGTTCTATGGAGCCAAATTGCAATGAAATTGCACCAAGGTAACACAGGAACCTTTTGCAAATTGGCACCGCTGTTTTATCACAGCGATGATAGTTTGCATTTTTGGGGTTTTATTTGAGATGTGCAAAGAGAGATCACACAGATCAGACAGATACAGATAACAAATATAATAATATTAGAAAATATAAAAAGATTACTTAACTATAGATGCCTTTTTGCCACAGAGTCCCCCGTTTGTATGGCGTCAAACAGTGATCAAACCAGACGCATGCATAATGCAGCTCTGGAGACAAGACTCATACTTCCAAGTTTTGGCAGTGGTATATACAGAACTAGTATGTGAGTAAATGACCAACTGTAATTGTTTGGACAGTAATATCATCAAGAAGAAAGTGGGCTCAGCCATCCTGGTCAGTTAACAATGACATTCCTTTGGTATAGTCAGCTAAGCCAAAGCCATACATATGTCCTTATATGGCCCCTAAACTAAGATGTGAAGGCTTTCTTATACATCAGTGAGCCACAATTTAAGGAGAAATTCATTTTCTCCATCAACTGCACAGTCACATTAATGTCAATAGGCACCAATGAAAATAATGAGATTTCCTTTGACACATCAGAATTCGCACCCGCCAGAACACCACAAATGCCCCGTACACACGGTCAAATTTTCCGACTGAAAATGTGCGATCGGAGCGTGTTGTCGGAAATTCCGACCGTGTGTGGGCTCCATCGGACTTTTTCCATCGGATTTTCCGACACACAAAGTTTGAGAGCAGGCTATAAAATCTTCCATGAACAATATATGCAGCGCTAGTGACTGACTTAAAGTGAAAAAAATATATGTGTATATGTTTGCCGCTGCTGTAGAAAAGTACTGATACTTGATAAATAAAACAAATAAATACAGCGCTGGCTATGTGAATAAACAAACACTGTGCAATAACACTAGGATCATACACAGATGATACCTATTATATAGATGCTGAGCATATGTGAGTATCATAAGTTCATGAAATTAAAATTAAAATGAAACAAAACACATATGTGTAAATTGACAAAAACAGTCCCACTAAACAGTGATAATGGCAATCCTTCAGCCTATGATAAACAGTCTATCACCTGATATGCTGTGATTCATTGGAGGCAAGGGAGAGGACTCTGAATCATAGTTCATGAGATGAGTGCTTCTAGATGCAGGATTTCGTAATCACCCATACAAAATAAAGAAAACACTATGGTGAAGTACTGAGAGGACAGGATATCAATTGCGCATAACAGCGCTACTCACAAGAACAAGGTAGTGAACAGGCATTCAGAGAGCCGGATATTAACGTAATATCCGGCTTACGTCCTAAAACAGTGACACTGCTTCCTGTTCCCGTGGAACGCACGCTTACAGCGGCGAACACGGAAGTCTCTCTGAATGCCTGTTCACTACCTTGTTCTTGTGAGTAGCGCTGTTATTGCACAGTGTTTGTTTATTCACATAGCCAGAGCTGTATTTATTTGTTTTAGAAAATCTTCAACAAAATCCGATTGCGTCAATTCCGACAGTGTGTGGACAATTGTGCCACGCATGCTCAGAAGAAATTCCGAGACGGAACAGCTCGGTCTGGTAAAATTAACATTCGGAATGGATAGAGCACTTTCGTCAGGCTGCAATCTTTAAAATTGTTTAATACAGCCCACTCTCTTCTTCTTAATAATGCAGGAAGAACAAAGTAGTTTTGCTGCTGATATTCACACAGAGTTCTCACAAACTTCTTTCTTTCTTATTTATCGTGATTCCCTCAATATATTATGATTTGTCACATCTGACCATAAATCTATATCTTTTTTTTTTGTGTTTTTTTTTAAGCCTGATGTGATATATTTTTTTTTTTTGGTTTGTATTTTTTTCAAGGCTGATCTTTTTTTTTTTTTTTTTTTTTTTTAGTTATTTAACATCCAGAATATTTTTGTGTGTGTTTTGTGTGTCAAGTTACCACAACACCATTATTATCTTGTATTATTTAATCTCAAGGAGGTTGCTTGGTGTTGGTGTCTCTTGTTAATTTCACATTGTATTTTTGAAATGTACCTGCCTCCTCACAAACAAACTGTCCTTTTTGAATGAAAACACACATAGGCAAGTCTAATTGAAACCAAAAAAACCTTTATTAAGGGCTCAGAACCAAATAAAGAAGGAGGCAACACTGGAGAAACAGCAGAAATTGGCGAAGCCTTTGGCCCCCAGGGCAGACATCAATTATTTTACTGCAAAATTGGTGGCCTGAGGAGTCCATATCTGAGGAAGTGCAGTCTGGTCCAGAAGTCCCAGAGATCATGAAAGCAGCAGATGACATGTATGTCCACAAGCTGTGGTAATACAAGAGCCTGCATCTTTTGCCAGACCAGACTCAACCCAGGGTCATCACTCTCTGGTCTTCCTTCCATGCTTCCTTCCATGCTGTGGCTGTTGTGGTGTAGTTGTGGCAGGAGGAGGAGGAGGATGTTCCAACTCAATCACGTGGGTACTGGGTGTGATTTCGCCCCTCACCCCCTTAGTTAAGACTTTATAAAGAAGGTTCTCACACAGCTGGCGTTGGCCCTCCTGCATGCCCTGCAGTTTGGTGGTAGCCATGCAGGCAAAGGCCTCTTCAGGAGGGGGGTGGCTCTGAGGGACGCAGAAGCCTCCTGAATGAGCCTGAGTGCTGAATCCTGCACCTGACTCCCCTTTCTGGGTCTTTTGGTTGGAAGGCGGAGGGGAGGAACCTGCGATTCGGTCAGGCTCCTACTGGTCCCAGGCATCTCCTGGCTGCCACTTAGCCCCGCCTCCTCCTGGCTGCCACTAACCCCCACCTCCTCCTGGCTGCCACATTCCACAGCCTCCTCTTGTGTGTCACATTCCAGAGCCTCGTCCTGGCTGAGGTCTTCCTGTGTATGAAAAAGGGACATAGTTTTAGTTTTTACTTCATCAATCACACACAATTTGCATCTCATGACTGTTGCAAATTCAATGTTAACAAATATAACAGACTATCATTCTGAGCCCAGCATTTTTCATTCTTGTCCCAATTATTTTTGCCCACTACTGTCTTTTGATATGTAAAACACTTTAAATCAGCAATTAGTGATCAATAATAACATCTAGTAAAGATCATTTCTTTATTGACCAGAAATCTGTAGAAGAATGCTATACCTGGCTCAAGCTGGGCTCCTCCACTTCTTCCTGGCTGGAAGTCCCAGGTTGGACATCGGAAGTCTCAGCTGGGGTAGAAGGAAGAGAGGAGAGGGATTCCCTGACTCCAGTCTGGTCTGACAGAAAACGAAGTCTCTCATAGTACCACAGCCTGGGGACATAAACGTCATCTGCTGCAGCTCCAGATCTCTGGGAATCCGTGACCTTCTTGTGACCTGCTACTCAGGCCACCAATTTTGGCTTTTAAATAAGTGATGGTTGCTGTGGGGACCACCGGCTTCACCAACTCCAGCAGTTTCTCCAGCGCGGTCTGCCTCTTTTGTTTATGATTATAATGTGGATGTTTCACCTGCCACAGAAAGGGCAGCTCCCTGTACTTGTCTACGAACAGAGGGAGGAAGTTGTGGTCATTGAAGCCATCCATTTTCTCTGCAAGACACAACACAAGACAAACCCTAATGTCAGGCAAAACTCTCCTAATCTTGTTACAATACAGGCCTAAATATAGAAGCAGTATAGGCCCAGGTTTAGATCTTACCTTCGTTATCATGATCGGCGCCTCCGATACTCCTTCCTCCGCTCACAGATCGTACGTACTACGCACGCGTGTTACGCTTTATACACACTGCGCATGCGTGAAACTCCGCCCGCTCCTGACGTTCTTTCTATTCTATTTCCCGCCCCTTCTCGTTCAGCGCAGTGGGGGAAGAGCACATGGCGGAGACACAACAGGTGCGTGCTAATTACAGTAACGAGGAGGAGGGAGAGGAAAGCCCGGAGCCATAAACGTCCAGCAGGAGATGATTTAAGGCCTCAAATATATCCTTTAAGGAGATGTTAAAGATGGTGGACATCCTGAAGAAGGTCGACTATGACGGGAAGTATGGACCTTACCCCAACCCCAATGTCCGAAAGGCCAAGATCATGGCGAAAGTGGTCAAGAGTCTGCACCGGAATTTCGGGGTACGGCGATCGAAAGATTAGCTCAGGAAACGGTGGTCGGACCTAAAATTAAGAGAGCACGAGCAGTACAGAAAGATCCAGAAAGTGCTGCTAAAAAGTAAGTAGTTGTCCTGTGTTCCTATTCTTTATGTTTATTACGTTTGTGCTGCTCCATGTGCTTTTCTTAACTGTTATCCAGTTTAAAATGGCAACTTTGATGTTTATGGGCACATTATTAGTTCGTATAAAACATTGTTCGTTCGGCCTAGAAAACAACATTGTTTTGGCCATATGCATTTGCCCACAATTTTTTGGCCTACTTGTCTGCAAATAATTTGGTTGTGTGGATGGGTTTGTAACTAGAATGAAATGCAAACTAGATTCTGTGTAACACTCAGCAGCTGTTTACACATCTGGACGCTGGAGCACTAGTGTGGGACACAAGAACACCCTTTTTATTAGGGGGCCCACACAGGTGCTCCAGTGTCTCCATCTGTGAAGCTTGTACAAAACAGGTAAAGTATTGAATCTTGACAAAGGACAATAAAATTCTACATCTTGGAACTCTGCCAAAATAGACAATTGTACCCCACTTCCAAGCAATGTTTCATATTCCTATTTCTGCGTGTTAAGTATACCTATTTTTTTTTACATAGGGGATAAAGACTCGGAGGACACCCCTCATCCGAGGAGATCACAGACCCCCCACCTCTGGTAGGGGAAATCCACCCAAGCTAAGCAGAGCAGGAGGAGGATGACGTGGTGGAAATTAGCACCACAACAGGTGAGTGTCTGCGACCACAGGCTCAGGTAAGAGATGGATGCCGGCAGATTTATAATACATTGTGGTATTTTGTTTCTATCTTTTTAGGGTTCGTGATGTTGTGGATCCAGGGCATTTCAACTCGGAAAGTGCACACATCCTGATTGGGGAGATCATGGGGTGTAATAGGGACTTGGAAAACATCCTGAAAAACATCAATGATGTTCAACAAAAAATGAAGAACATCATTGATGTTTTAGGGAGAGTTTAAAACCCCTCAAAATCCTTTTTTTTTTTTTTTGCGCGCGCTTTTTGTGAGCTAAAAATTTTTACCATTTTTTGACATATTTGCGAAAAGCCAAATTTTGAAGAGGCACACAGTGTGTCAACATGTGCTATCTGCCATCACGGGAGATCAATGGACGCGTTTTGAGGGTGCAACCCCTTCCTCAAAAATAAAGTAGCTGTGAGGAAGGGGTTGCACCCACAAAACACGTCCCTTGATCCCCCGTGATGGCAGCTAGCACATTTTGACATTTTGCAATTGGTGTGCATCTTCAAAATTTGGCTTTTCTAGGGGTTTTTCTAGGGATTTTGAATTCCAGCCTCAGGCCCAACTGAGCCAGCATAGTTGGCAGAATGTTGCCGTAAAAAGTTCTGTAGAACACAGCACGCCAGGATGATATGATTCAGTTTGTACTCCGCCATGTGTATGGGTGTAAGAAATAGGCGTAACCGGCTGGCCATGATTCCAAACGTGTTCTCCACCACTCTTCTGGCTCTGGCCAGCCAGTAATTAAAAACCCCCTGGTCCGGGGTGAGGGTCCTCATCGGGAATGGCCGCATAAGATGGTCCCCCAGCGCAAATGCTTCATCTGCAATGAAGACGAATGGGAGTCATTCCACATTGTCTTCTGGAGGTGGCAAGTCCAAGCTGCCATTCTGGAGACGCCTGTAGAACTCCGTCTGGGCGATGACTCCACCATCTGACATCAGGCCATTCTTCCCCACCTCCACATACAGGAACTCTTAAGTAGCCGACACCACCGCCAACATCACAATACTATTGAACCCCTTATAATTGAAATAGTATGACCCCGAGTTGGGTGGTGGGACGATGTGGACGTGTTTCCCATCAATTGCCCCTCCGCAGTTAGGAAAGTCCCACTGCTGGGAAAAGTGGGAGGCCACAGTCTGCCATTCCTGTGTCGTAGATGGAAACTGTGGAGTCAAACAAGAAAAACAAATTAGTCATTTTGCACATAAACAGGGAAAGCAGATTAGACACAAACATTCTTGGCCAACATCAAGATAACATTTATTTGAGGGAGTTTTTAAAGACCAAAGTATAAGGTACACCTATCAGATTCCCCCCCCCCCCCTCATGGGCCATTTCTAACATTTTAGGGGGGGAGCTCCTGGACAGGTAACCCTCTCCACTTCATTGAGAGATGAATGCCTAAATAATGGGTATTACTTTGGCCAGCCCCTCCTTAGTTACACTATTGGCAGCCCACTGGACTGGTAAGAAGTGTCATAATACAAAGATATAAATACACATTATACACATTTGAGCACATTTATTATACTATTACCTATCAAGATAATAGTAGGATACAAAAACTTTAAAGAGTACCATTTGAAAGTATACAGGCAGGCCCTTGCACTCCATGCTTTGGGGAATTCATCCATAAATCTGACCACAAAAGAGATGGCTATAGTGTGTATGGGTTTGGCAAAGTCAGAAGAAAGATGATTGAGGGATAGATAGAGAATTGGTATCAGCTGACTTAGCAGTCGGGGGGAAGGGAGGGTTCCAAATGATTTAGGGACCCCCAAAAAAGCCTCTGGCACTCTGCCTGAATTTAAAGCACAAATCACATTTAAAAACATTTCAAGGGGTGTTTGGGGTAAAGCACTACTATGGAGCTGATAAAATACATTGTTAAGTGACTACATGAGGTGAATATAGGGCCAGAAGAGCATGCTGGGGAGGTTAGTGAAGGCAAATATGCATGAAGGAGAAAAAAATAATTACATAAAAATCCAGCATGCATGAGAACAAAGGGGACATTCACAGCATATTCCAATCATGGTAATTAGGGAATGAGGAAAGAAATACAATATAATAGCAAACATTAAATACAATAAAATGTGATATTAAAGGATAAAAATTATACCTTAATATACTCCTTCTGCAGGACCTGGTTGATGGCAGAACAGGTCTCTGGGATAATGATCCCCAGAGCCTGGGGGAAGATGCCTGTCGAGAACTTGAGGTCCTGCAGGCTTCTCCCTGTCGCCAAGTACCACAGGGTGGCAACGAGCCTCTGCAAGTGATGTCTTGCCTCATGCAGGTATCCTGCCTGCTAATATAAGGGGTCAGCAAAGCCAACAAACGGTGAAATACGGGGTCCGTCATCCGGAGAAAGTTCCTGAAATCATCAGGATTATTCTCACGGATCTCACGGAGCAAAGGCATTTGACAGAACTGGTCACGCTGGAGCAACCAATTCTTGGTCCATGAACTCCTCCCCACCCTGTTCATGGACTGGACTTGTGTCAAGGTCCCCAACACCAAGCCCCCGCACAGCACAAACTCTACGAGGAGTACGTATACGCAACATGGCTAGAAAATGGTCGGCTGCTCAGAACGAAGTAACATCTTCAAAATTTGGCTTTTCTAGGGGTTTTTCTAGGGATTTTGAATTCCAGCCTCAGGCCCAACTGAGCCAGCATAGTTGGCAGAATGTTGCCGTAAAAAGTTCTGTAGAACACAGCACGCCAGGATGATATGATTCAGTTTGTACTCCGCCATGTGTATGGGTGTAAGAAATAGGCGTAACCGGCTGGCCATGATTCCAAACGTGTTCTCCACCACTCTTCTGGCTCTGGCCAGCCAGTAATTAAAAACCCCCTGGTCCGGGGTGAGGGTCCTCATCGGGAATGGCCGCATAAGATGGTCCCCCAGCGCAAATGCTTCATCTGCAATGAAGACGAATGGGAGTCATTCCACATTGTCTTCTGGAGGTGGCAAGTCCAAGCTGCCATTCTGGAGACGCCTGTAGAACTCCGTCTGGGCGATGACTCCACCATCTGACATCAGGCCATTCTTCCCCACCTCCACATACAGGAACTCTTAAGTAGCCGACACCACCGCCAACATCACAATACTATTGAACCCCTTATAATTGAAATAGTATGACCCCGAGTTGGGTGGTGGGACGATGTGGACGTGTTTCCCATCAATTGCCCCTCCGCAGTTAGGAAAGTCCCACTGCTGGGAAAAGTGGGAGGCCACAGTCTGCCATTCCTGTGTCGTAGATGGAAACTGTGGAGTCAAACAAGAAAAACAAATTAGTCATTTTGCACATAAACAGGGAAAGCAGATTAGACACAAACATTCTTGGCCAACATCAAGATAACATTTATTTGAGGGAGTTTTTAAAGACCAAAGTATAAGGTACACCTATCAGATTCCCCCCCCCCCCCCTCATGGGCCATTTCTAACATTTTAGGGGGGGAGCTCCTGGACAGGTAACCCTCTCCACTTCATTGAGAGATGAATGCCTAAATAATGGGTATTACTTTGGCCAGCCCCTCCTTAGTTACACTATTGGCAGCCCACTGGACTGGTAAGAAGTGTCATAATACAAAGATATAAATACACATTATACACATTTGAGCACATTTATTATACTATTACCTATCAAGATAATAGTAGGATACAAAAACTTTAAAGAGTACCATTTGAAAGTATACAGGCAGGCCCTTGCACTCCATGCTTTGGGGAATTCATCCATAAATCTGACCACAAAAGAGATGGCTATAGTGTGTATGGGTTTGGCAAAGTCAGAAGAAAGATGATTGAGGGATAGATAGAGAATTGGTATCAGCTGACTTAGCAGTCGGGGGGAAGGGAGGGTTCCAAATGATTTAGGGACCCCCAAAAAAGCCTCTGGCACTCTGCCTGAATTTAAAGCACAAATCACATTTAAAAACATTTCAAGGGGTGTTTGGGGTAAAGCACTACTATGGAGCTGATAAAATACATTGTTAAGTGACTACATGAGGTGAATATAGGGCCAGAAGAGCATGCTGGGGAGGTTAGTGAAGGCAAATATGCATGAAGGAGAAAAAAATAATTACATAAAAATCCAGCATGCATGAGAACAAAGGGGACATTCACAGCATATTCCAATCATGGTAATTAGGGAATGAGGAAAGAAATACAATATAATAGCAAACATTAAATACAATAAAATGTGATATTAAAGGATAAAAATTATACCTTAATATACTCCTTCTGCAGGACCTGGTTGATGGCAGAACAGGTCTCTGGGATAATGATCCCCAGAGCCTGGGGGAAGATGCCTGTCGAGAACTTGAGGTCCTGCAGGCTTCTCCCTGTCGCCAAGTACCACAGGGTGGCAACGAGCCTCTGCAAGTGATGTCTTGCCTCATGCAGGTATCCTGCCTGCTAATATAAGGGGTCAGCAAAGCCAACAAACGGTGAAATACGGGGTCCGTCATCCGGAGAAAGTTCCTGAAATCATCAGGATTATTCTCACGGATCTCACGGAGCAAAGGCATTTGACAGAACTGGTCACGCTGGAGCAACCAATTCTTGGTCCATGAACTCCTCCCCACCCTGTTCATGGACTGGACTTGTGTCAAGGTCCCCAACACCAAGCCCCCGCACAGCACAAACTCTACGAGGAGTACGTATACGCAACATGGCTAGAAAATGGTCGGCTGCTCAGAACGAAGTAACAGAACGCACTGAAGAACAGCAAGGCCTGTGAAGAGCGACCTGAAAAACAGTAACGAACAAACAAGAACACAATGACAAGAGTCAATGGTACTCGCTGCACGCACTGAAGAGCAGATACAAACCCACAAGCACAAACTGAACAGCAGAAAACGATCTGAAAACCACGAGTCTGAAAAAGCGTGAATCGTCTCTCACCAAACTTTTACTAACACGAGATTAGCAAAAGGAGCCCAAAGGGTGCTGCGCTTGGTTCTAAACTGGCCTTTTCTAGTCTCGTCGTACGTGGTGTACGTCACCGCGTTCTTGGCGATCGGAAATTCCGACAACTTTGTGCGACTGTGTGTGCGCAAAACAAGTTTGACCCAACATCTGTCGGAAAAAATTCATGGATTTTGTTGTCGGAATGTCCGATCAATGTCCGATCGTGTGTACGGGGCTTTACACTGAAGTGATGTTTGCCATTTAAAACTTGTGGTTTGAGAGAAATATAACATAGTGATATAATACTAAATCACCTTAGCTTTGTGCCTAGCAATTTTGCAATATACTGTATAAAGAAATGTTGTTCTTCTTAAAGCAGTATTTTACCAAAAAGCAAACAATTATTATATAGTAGCTTACCAATTCTTAGATGTGATGGCTGTATTCATTTTCTTTTATAGGCTTTCTTCTTCTTTTTTAATCTAGTGATCTAGCCAGCAAGCCTGTTTTTTAAAAGCACAAGCTCTCCAGCAGAATATTTCAGTTTACATGGATGAGACAAACCACTTAACACTGACAGGTGTGATTAAAATGATCAGCCTTTATTTATTCATGCAAAATCTTTATCCCAAAAGGCTGATTATAAAGTGTGAGCTGGAATTGGGCTTCCATTTGTTTAGTGTATCTAAATCTGCTTATACATTTAACAAGTTACCAAGTGAAAATAGTGGGCAAAAAAACAAAGATAATAAAACGAATGCGCCATCACATTTAATAAATAGTAAGCTGCAATAGAATACATTTATGGTTTTTGGGTTAATACCGCTTTTAGTGTTTTGCTTTGTTTAATCTACAGAAAGCAAACATTACTGGTCATAGTTTAAAAATAATCTTCCTTTACAAGGTCGAATTGTGTTATAAAATGATACATGCATTGCATAAATGTTGCACTTGAAAATTTTCCAGCTGATATCAGCTTGTCACAGTATAACCATATTTCAAAATCTTGTTAATGGATATATTTGGAATTCTAACAGATCCAATTTTCGTTTAAGATAAAGAAAATGCCAATCTCAGTCATGGACATCTTGCAGAAAATAAGGCCTCACATATCTGTACCCCAGTGTGATGTATTCGGATACCTCAGCGTGGAATCAGAGCTAGTGATCCTTGTGGTACCAGTTGATGTTCATCCTAAAGCAATACAGGTAGAAACTGCCAATTGTTGCCTTTTTGCAGAATTAGACACTGACCAATTAGAATGCTCCTAAACGTACCACCTGACGAGGTACATTTTGGAGATTAAGCTGCGGGGAATTTGTACACCCCAGACCAGTGAGGCGGCAGCCCGATGTGTCATTACGAGTGATCACTGCGCTCCAGGTCAGCGGGACTGGGAGGGGGTGGTCTTGTGTAAGTTCACCTTACAGATTTTTCTGTAAAGGTAAACTTACCCTTTAAATAAATTATTGAATCAAGTCCACTGTAATCCATTCAGTGAAAATATAGTCCAAAAAATGTTGATAAAAGTGCAAAAAAGTGCATGTGCAAAAAAAATATTGCAGTATTGATAGTAAAAGTGAAGCAATCGGGTGCAGGAAAAAACATCAATTCGTATATAATGTGGACACACTTGCTTCCACCATCCACCAGGAGTGTGCACCAGCCTCTCACCTTAGACAAAGACCCCAGCGGGTCTAGCAGCGCCTCTGGTAAATATATCCTTAATGGCAATCTCCACTCCTCTCTTTGGAGCACCAAATAAGGTATATGGTGTAAAGGCAGCAATTGGAGATATTAGGTATAAAGTACTCTCCCACTGTACGTCCTCCTCACTCTCCTCCATTCAAGGGTCATATAAGATAAAGGAGATTTCCATAGTGCAGCAATTCCGTATAAAGTAATTTATTAAAAGTAGTAAATTACATGTAAAATCAGAACACTCAGCATCGATCCAATTCAAGAACTTCCAATCTCGGCCCTGACCGGAAGTGACGTTAGCTGGCTCCTCCCGACACGTGGCATCACTGATCATTGATTTGAGCCCTTGAGAAAGTCACGTGATCAGTGACTAAACGTATCAGGAGGAGTCAGGTAACGTCACTTCTGGTCGCAGCCAAGACCGGAAGTTCTTGAATTGTTTTGATGCTGAATGTACTGATTTTACATGTAAGTTGCTACTTTTAATAAATTACTTTATATGGAATAGCTGCATTATGGAGATCTCCTTTATCTTATATGAACCTTGAATGGAGGAGAGTGAGGAGGACATACATAGCACAGTGGGAGAGTACTTTATACCGAATATTCCTAATTGCTGCCTTTACACCATATACCTGGTTTGGTGCTCCAAGGAGAGGAGATTGCCATTAAGGATATATTTACCAGAAGCGCTGCTGGACCCGCTGGGGTTTTTACCTAAGGTGAGAGGCTGGGGCACACTCCTGGTGGATTGTGGATGGTGGAAGCAGGTGTGACCACATTATATAAGAATTTGTTTTTTCCTGCACCTGATTACTTCACTTCTACTATCAATACTGCAATATTTTTTTGCACATGCACTTTTTTGCACTTTTATCAACATTTTTTGGACAATATTTTTAATGAATTAATTACAGTTCTGGACTTGATTCAATAATTTATTTAAGCTGTTTTCATATCTGTATTATTGATCAGTTTTCAGTATCACTATGCACATTTATTATCACTTATTTGTTCTGAGTTAGCGCCACATTTACTTTTTAAAAAACAAACATGTTATACTTACCTGCTCTGTACAGTTTTGCACAGGGCAGCCCGGATCCTCCTCTTCTTGGGTCCCTGGCCGGCACTCCTGGCCCCTCCCTCCTGTTGAGTGCCCCATCACTGGATAGAGATGGGGCTCAGGTAAGTATTGAGTACTGAGGGGGGCTTCTGCACACAGAAGGCTTTTTATCTTAATGCATAGAATGCATTAGGATAAAAAAAAAAAAACTCTGACTTTACAACCACTTTAATTTCCACAAGGGATTGTATTTGAATGGAATTAGTGTCCTTTACCTGTTCTTCCAGTAGTTTGTGTTTCCTCTTAATACACTAGTAGGTTAACAACAACAACTTCCTATAATCTAGGCTAGATGTCATATTGCACATCCCTTTTTGTTTATACTCTGACCGCAAAGTTTTTTTTGATGGTCACGAGGGAAAGTACAGATGACAGCTGTTTTATGGTGTTTGTGTCCTTTACCTGAGCTTCTAGTAGTTTGTGTTTCCTCCAACTGCACTAGTAGGTTGGACCCTATAGAATGATTTACAGTATAGTCACATTAGACTACATTATTTGATGTTTTAGTAAACTTTTAATAAAGTTTTAACAAACAAATACATTTTAACTCGTTTTTAGTAATAATTTAATAAAGGTGGTTTTCTGTAAAGTGTTGTAGACTTTAGCAGCTCCATAAAATTGAATATTTCCTATCAAATGCTTACCATAATTTTCCTTTCCTGATGGACTCCATGGCAGCATACATTTGGGTAGCCCTGCTTTCGCTCCTACCCCATAGGACCTCACTCCTATAAAATTTCAGGTTGAATCAGAGGCCGCGTTCCAAAACTAGCCTACTCATGACACTGGGAGGGAATGCCTACTCCCATGGAGTCCATCAGGAAAGGAAAATTATGGTAAGAATTTGATAGGAAATTTTCTGTTTTCCTGACAGACTTCATGGCAGCATACGTTTGGGAACTAACTAGCCCAAAAAACTAAGGTTGGGATGTTGAAAAAGTAGGGTTTCAAACATAGCACTTTGTCAACAGAAACCCTATAGATAGATATTAACAGTATAAGGAAGTTAGCTACACCCTAGAGCTACAGCCAGAACAGCCTTAATAGAAGACGTGCCACCGCCCTACAAATATTATCTATACGCCTATTGGCTAGGTGGAATGACATCCAGCGATGATTTTGGAGGATATCTCTGACCCGCTTAATCTGCTAGAGCAATGGTTCTCAACTCCTGTCCTCGGGACCCACTAACAGGCCAGGTTTGCAAGATAATTGAAATACATCACAGGTGATATCATTTGCTGCTCAGTGATTGCGGTATTCTAGTATGCATCTCCCCAAGGTAATACCTAAATTCTGGCCTGTTAGTGGGCCCTGAGGACCGGAGTTGAGAACCACTGTGCTAGAGAGAGTGACAAATATGTCCTAAAACTCTGAGCAAAGCTATAACTTGAGAGCATGCTTGAAGTACCCCAATATCAATGGCATTGAACCAGTTATCCTTGGTGGTCCTGCATATAGGAGGAACAAATCTTTTGTTCTCATGGGATGTCCAAAGCCACCTCAGATTGCCACTCAGTATGGATATAAACACTACCCGTACTAGGCAGAAAGCCAACAAGGATCCCTCATGGCATGAGTTCCAGAGTCCAGCAAATCTCCTGACTGAGGAAAAAAGAACCATAGAGAGGCTGCCTTCATGACTGAGCCTTTACTCAAAACTGGACTTAAAGAGATCCCATCTGGAGCAGCAAACTGCCAAAGGGTCCTAAAGGCCATGATTCTGGACAAGCTTCCTGCTGCGGATGCAGCCCTAGAGAGATTGACATCATGGCTCAATCCTTACTCCAACTGGACTGGAGGGGATCCCACTTTGAGCTGTAAATAACCAAAAGATCCTTCCTAGACTAAAGCTTTGATTTTGCCATGTCTTAATGGCTCAGTCTTTACCCCAGCTGGACTGCAAAGAGATCTCATCTGGATCTGGCAAGGAAGTCCAGAGCAAGTATTAAATCCCACCTATAGAGTCTTGGCTCTCTTTTGAGACTCAGGTGCAGCCCCCCATCAAAGTATTGGATGAGTAACATTGGATATGACAGGGACTGCAGAGATCTGCCCTCTAATAGAGCTTAAGATCAGTTGAAGACCAGAATGTACCTGACCAAAGGACTGAAGCAAAAGAAAACAAAGCAGTTCAAAAAGAGCAAGCATTATTCAAATCTTTATGTAGGATTTATAGATATTAGCTTAGAGAAAATGATGAGAAAGGATGAGAAAATGGAAGAGCTGAACAAGGGTGGAGCATTGCACTCTGCAACAGAGAGAAAGGACTTCAATCCGATAACCTAGTATCAAAAGCAGGAACCAAGGCCTGTTTGGCCAATGGGCAATTACTGCAATAATTACCATGGTCTTTAAAGCAACAGACCCCCAAAAAACTGAATATGGTTCGGACTGGAGGGAAAGCATATGTCTTGTGAGATCTTTCCTGATCTGTCACAGCATCCCCCCATTACTTGGTCCAGGCCCCTAGGAAAAAGCTTTCCAGCTTGTAATAGTAAGAAGATGCTAGCAGATCTAACTCTGAAATCTTGTACAGAGATGAAATCCGCTTGGAGGAACCTAGATGTAGGAACCACCTGTGGCCTAATTCTTCCCACAAGTCCTGAATGTAGACTCAAATGAGATGATAGAGAGATTCTACTCCACTCAGATCACAGTCATTTCTACCTCTTCTCAGTGGACTGGTTCTGCAGGTTCTGACCTGTCCCCTGATGTAGGACACCACTGCTATTGTTCAGCCTCATTGAAGACCTAAAAGCCTATTGTCAGGTGATGAAATGCAAAGGGAGCATAAAAGAGCTGGCAAAAAAAACATGTTCAAAACAACTTCCCAACAGGGGAGTTAAACTGGCAAAACCACTTCCCGATAGGAGTGTTTCACTGGCAAAACAACTTCCCAATAGGGGGGTTCCACTGGCAAAGCAACTTCCTGACAAGGGAGATCCACTGGCAACAGCTCTGCAGCACAGAAAATGTGTTACTGTGCCAGCACCCAAGGCTTCATTCTGCCTGTTTGCGAGAAGTGAAAAACCCCTTTCAGGACACAAAGCCTTCTTCATTGAGCCCACCTCAATATAGTGATGGGAGAGACCATGGTCCTGATCATCAGGCATTGGGATGCCGACAGGTGAAAAGAGAAAAACCAAGATTACCCGGCAAACTATCACCAGTATGCTCTAGTGGCAAAAACAATGTATCCCGAACTGTGATAAATTAAGCTCTCGGATACACAAGGATATGCATAGGAGTCTAATTACCCTTTTTGAAAGACTAGCCAGCCAGATCTCCCTCTGCATTTTGACAGGGATCCCTGTCTAGAGAAGTAGTAGATCAAGCAAAACCAGTAGACATGTATACTGCATAACGTCTTGACACATGTAGAAACCTAGGTATGTCAGAGAAGACAGCTTTGTGAGTTAGAAATAGGCATCCCTCTGAGCAACCACAGTACTTATCTGCTGGAATTTGAGTTGCTGTCCCTACTCCTAGAGATGGCAAGATTGATGTTGGCTAGCAGAACATGTCTATTGTTGCTGGAGCAAAGGATTCCTCTTGGCACAATCGGAGGCTTAAAGGTGACTGAATATTCAGCATGGCCTGAAGAACTTGTCCTGATGGTCCAACTGTCCCAGACCAAAGCTGTTGAAAGGTGCAATTTCACCTTTAGAATATATTTCTCCAGAAGTGGACTAAATTGTTGCCACCATCCCATACATCAATATGTGAAAAGGGGTCCCCCAAAGAGGATTGGGACTTTAAGGGCAACTGGGTATTGGTACACAACCAAGTAATAATTTATAACAAAATGTAATTTATTAAATATTGTAAAAAGCCAATATCTGCATAAACATTGCAATTGACTGTTTAGGAACAATATCAGAATATACAAAAAATACAAAAATGACATAAGTATTGTCTCCTGAGTGGAAATTACGTCCGACGCATTTCAGGAACTTATCCTTCAGGGGCGATCCCTTGTGGAGAACAATGTACATCTATAAATAAAAACATATATCCACATTGAGAAACATATATACAAAATACATGAAGTAAGCATCGTTGAGGGCAGGGGAGTGCAAAAAATTATAATCCCAACCCATGCAATCATAACCCCACCTCCAACAAAAATGTGTGAAAAATTTTTTTTTATTTAATTGAAGAAATAAATATTGTAATATAACCTGATATGGAAAATAAGTAAATTCACTGCTGGATAGAACCTGAATTGTGGTGGAAGTAAGGTCCAAAACGCCAAGTTGAAACAATCCTAATTAGCACCGCATGGTAACAAAATCGCCACTAGATTGAAGAAGTGGCTGTTGAGCGGCAATTAAACCAGGAAATATGACTGGGGAATATCCGCATATGAGCACAAATGTGGTTTAAAACAGGTAATGTGCAGGTGCTACTAAGTGAGAATAGAAAATAAAAATGAAAATAAAAATAATGAAATATGTTATACTAAATTTATGTATATAATTAACTTAGCACTGCAGTATATGGCATGTGTCAACTGACAATCCGTCAAGTAAATATGCACTAGGAGTATACAAGCAACAACCTTAAGTTGCTAAATAAAAAGTCGATACCGTAGTTACCAAAAAACATCCAGTAAAGAAGGCAAAAAATAATAATTCGCCTCTGTGTTTATTACAAAAGTGCAATACCTTAAGAGTACCTAAAAAGATGTTTTTCCCCAATTAAATGGGTACCCTATGTAATTCAATCCACACAGAGATATTGATCTGAATGAATTTGTAATCATAATATTCCAAGAAAAAAATAATAAAATAAGTATTAAGTAATATAGACTAACACAAACAAGTATGGTCAAAATTCCATAACAATACCTTAACGTTTGTTCAACAATGTTTCTGGAGAACCTTCTGTCAGGGAGCAGTGGTGACAAAGAGTGTTTAAACAGATACGTTTATAAAGGCTGCAAAAGTGCCGGCGTCTGCGCAGTGTGAGTCAAGCAACAGATGTAATGATTTGAAACCTAATGAGTACATGACCAAGTGGGCAGCAGCGTCAGAGGAGTCACATGATCTGTCAGATGTAAAGGAATAACGTGTATGCGTCATTGCAAAGGCATCATGACAACAACGCCGTGTCAACAAACAAGATACCCGCTTCAAGAGCGGCACAACGTTGGTCAACATCCGATCACTTTCAGCACCTGCGTACCAGTGAGAGGAAGCGGCTACACCAAAATCTTGCGAGAGCGCGACAGCCACAGATCGCAACAGCAAAGAACCACCAACAACTGCGCATATGCGCCAGCACAATGTAGATACTTGCCAGCACACCAAGGATCAGCACAAGGTGGCATCCAAACGGTTGATCCTTGGTGTGCTGGCAAGTATCTACATTGTGACTTGAACCAGTATCCAGCTGGTTCTTGCTGCAGCACCCAAACCTTTAGAGCTTATACTAGAAACGTGTGCGATGGGAATATGAAACATTACGCGCCAGCACAGACACGGAAGGGCCAAAACAAACCTCATCTGAGCAACCCACGCATGAGGTAAATACCAAAACAGCACCAAGTGTGCAGAGAAGGCCGAACAATGCAGAGATTCACAAGCACCAGTACAGCCCCGTCCCACAAAAGTGGGTGGACCAACTAAACACAAGATTATACATGTAGTTTTGCAATCGAGTTATTTATATTTTATATATATATATATACACACACACACACACACAATATATTGTACATGGAGGTAGAGGACAGCAATGAGCAGGCAAAAAAAAAAAACAAACACTCTTCCATCCTCAAGGGATTATACAGTCTTCATTAGCAAGCATAGCACATGTTACTGGTTAAACCAGTGTTCTCACAGTTGGAAACAGAGGTATATAAAAGGTGAAATACAACTTGATGGATCATAATAACATATTTGGACTATACACTATAATACACAAAGTTAACATTCAAAAACAAAGCCTTGATAATTCACATATCCTTTTCGCATACCCCAGAATTGAATCCCTCAAGAAAAGGTCTCTAACTAAGGATACTATTGAGGCCAGATATATCAGTGGCATTTAAATCCATGATCCAACGAGATTCTCTCTGGAGAAGGAGTTTATTCCAATCTCCACCTCTCGCATTGGGATGAATTCTATCAAGGATCAAGAAAGAATATTTGGGGCCTTTGCCATTATGGAAGCCTCTAACATGCCTTCCAAGTGGCAGGTCTGGGTTTGCTGTTATGCTTTTGATATGTCTCCCTGCCCTTTTACGAAACTCGAGTTTCGTTTTGCCAATGTAGAAACTCTGACATTGACAATGTAACATATAAATTACACCTGTGGTTTTGCAATTAGCAAAGTGCTGGGCTTTAAATGTTTTGCCATTGGGTAACAGAATGTGAGGTCTAGTATCCATATACTGACATATGGTATGACCCCCACATGTGAATGTACCCAGACGCTTACATGGATCTTTCCTAAATTCCCCAACAAATTCAGTATGAACTAATTTGTCCTTTAATGTCGCTTTGCGAAATGTAATAGTCAGGTGCAATGATATATGCAGGTGTATAAGGGGATCAGCCTGTAAAATTCTCACCTTTAACTACTAGTCCTGACTACTATCTTATTATCTAATTATAATTACCTCATTGTTGTCAGATTCCGTTGCTCTCATACCCAAATATCTCTATGCATAGGAATCAGCATAATTGAACAATTGACACAGCAAATTTGCTTCATGCATTGTTCGTTTTTTTTATCCCAGACAGGGTGTTAAATATGAATAAAACATAGGCGTTACCCACCATCTGCCAAAAAAGGGTACATATTCAAATGACACATTTCCCCTTAACATACTTTCAACCAATCATAGTCATTAACTCTTTATGTCACATTATATTATGTCACCCAGACAGACATAACTGCAGACCATCTTTTGACACACACGTAACTTCCCTATGTCTGGTTTCAATTTCAACACAAATTCACTTTTTGAACAACAATATATATATATTTACTTAGTCAGCTAAATTGTAGGTTTAAAGGAGCAGTTGAGCCTTAGATGGCTTTCAATCCTCTCTATTGTCAGGAATTTGACAATAACAAACCCTGTTGATCCCAATATGCCCCCGACATTCACCTGGACTAATTTACCATAAATGTACCACTATCTTAAGCATGTAAAAATAGAGAACAATAAACACATCAGAATTAGTAGATATCCAGCTGCATAGCAATTGTCCATGAAATATAAAGGGGGAAAGGGTGTGACAGTCCATAAAAGCAAGTGAGAGGGGCATGACAGCCTTTAGACCAAAAAAAATATAGTCCCAAAGAAGAACACAAAAAAGTCTCTTGTATGGCTTATTAATGTCCATAAAATTCAAAAAGAAGGAAAAGGAAAACGTCCACATTATAATTATCATTCGCCTAAACTTTTCCCAAAACTTTTCCCAAACTTTTCCCAAATTCTGTGTTCATCCACATAAACAGATTCTTCACCCCCAAATCCTGCCTATTTGTCCAGTACCTGCCGCCGATATTGTGTTTCCAGCACGATGGGATCGCGCTGGAAATCACTGCTGCGAGGCTGTGCTTCTCGCGCTCGCCGTTCCCACGAGATGCCACGCATCCATAGGAATCCATTGGGGGCGGCAAGCGGGAGGAGCGACAGAGCATAGGAATCCATTGGGGGAGGCGAGCGGGAGGAGCAACAGAGCTCGGCGCTGGCTCCTGCGATGGGGCTCACAGATGTCAATCTCGCCGCTAACATGCGTGAGATTGACACAATATCGGCGGCACCTACTGTAAGGACAGAACTCGACATCCACATACAGACTGGAACTGATGCATTGGGCTAGACTTGGGTCTTTGGGCTGCTCACTGATTCGTAGACCTTGGGTTTGCGTCATTTGGCTCCCCCTCAAGGTGTCATTTCCAGGAACATTTTCCAGCAGGAGCCTGCCTTTACTCATCTCAGCACCTCCCATGGCATTAGAACAACAAAAATGAACAACGAAGATTTCAATGTAAAAGCTGTAGTCATTTCTTCAAGTAACTTCACATTCGGATTAGGAATGGATCCGGGGGGGGCAACCGGGCAATTGCCCCCTCCGAGAAATTTGTGATTGGCAGGCCAGTCAGCGGATGAGCGGGCGGGAGGCCGAGTGTGTGGGTTAACGAGCGAGTGGGACAGTCAGCGGGGGTCGGCAGGTGAGAGAGAGAGTGAACGGGCAGGTCAGCAGATGAGTGAGGGGGGGGGTCGCCAGGTGAGTGTGCGGGCGTGCAAGGCAGACATCGAGTGAGGGGGCGGGGCAGTCCACAGGTGAGCGGAGAGACTGGCCAGTCAGTGAGCCGGCGGGCAGGGAGCAGAGAGATTACATCATCTCTCTCCTGCCTGCCTTCACTCTGACAATCTGTACCTTAGCAGGCCAACGACAATAAGCAACATGTGGCAGGTGATGTGACAATCAGCAACATGTGGCAGGTGACGTGGCAAGTGTAATCTGTAATGTGTGGCAAGTGACGTGGCAAGGGACAATTAGCAACATGTGGCAGGTGATGTGGCCAGTGTAATCCGCAATGTGTGGCAAGTGACAATCAGCAACATGTGGCAGGTGACGTGGCAAGTGTAATCCGCAATGTGTGGCAGGTGATGTGGCAAGTGTGACAATCAGCAACATGTGGCAGGTGACGTGGCAAGTGTAATCCCCAATGTGTGACATGTGACATGGCAAGTGTAATCCCCAATATGTGGCAGGTGATGTGGCAAGTGTAATCCCTAATGTGTGGCAGTTGACGTGGCAAGTGTAATCCACAATGTGTGGCAGGTGACGTGGCAAGTGTAATCCACAATGTGTGGCAGGTGACATGGCAAGTGTAATCTGCAGTGTGTGGCAGGTGACGTGGCAAGTGACAATCAGCAACATGTGGCAGGTGACATGGCAAGTGACAATCAGCATCTGGTGGCAGGCAAGTGACAATCCGCAGCTTGTGGCAGGGACGTGACAAGTGACAAGCTGCATCTGAAGGCAGTTCGACATGGAAAGTGACACACTTAGAGCTCCCACTGATTCTGCATTATAGTGAGTTGAACCATTTCATTTTATATTACAATGTAATAATATAAATAATGCGCTTCAATCATCCTGACACCATACACCAACCATTGCCCAGATAAATTGCCCTTAAAAAAAGTATTTTCTGGCAGTGCCCCTCCCGAGACTAGACTCTGGATCCGCCCCTGATCCAGATAGGGTTCCTACCCTATCTGGATCAGGGGCGGATCCAGAGTCTAGTGTCATGTACCTGGGTGTATTCGAACTGGGATGTTACTGGTCCTACAGCTGCAGTCTTACTTGTTGTGCCACAGAGGAGCTCTGGAATTATGGCTATGTTCTCTCAGTTTGATGCATTACCTTGGACTCACTAGCCCCACCTGCTGCCAGCTGTGGACAATCTACAATCAAGGCAGCCCAAAAATAGCAGCACTTCCTATCTCTCAGTGCCCGTTTGTGTGGACTAGTTCCTTGGATGTTGTGACTGCTTTGTGACTCTGAATACCATATATGAACTTCTGCCTGAATTCCTGAATACTCTCTAGCCTGCTGATTTTGTACTTCAACGCCAGCTTGTGTTTGACCTTTGCCTGCCTGACCACTCTCTGGATTTCTGTACCACTTTGCCTGATCTGTTGCCAACCTGATCTGCCCGACTAAGTTTTCGCCTAAATCCTCAGCACACAAGCTCCACTTCGAACACTACCTATCACAGGTACATTACAAACAGGCCACAATGGCAGTGGACACTGCTGAGATTGTTAAGGCAATTTCACGTCAGGGACAATTGATTTGAGCTCATGAACAGCATCTTTCTTCCCTGGACGCCAAGTTAGATGAACTTTGTACTATGCTTAAATCTTGCTTGCCTGGTACTTCTGTAACGGCCTAGACTCCTGCTCCAATCCAACCTACCTTTTCTGTACTGCCCAAACTTCCCCTGCCTGGAAAATTTGGTGGTGATACTGAGGACTGCAGAGGCTTTTTAAATGTTTGCCGTTTGCATTTCCGCAACAACACTGGGGCTTTTAACACTTCGTCTGCCAAAGTGACTTTTGTAATTTCCTTTTTAAAGGGGAAGGCCCTGGCCTGGGTCTCTCCTCACCTGGAACGCAATGATCCTATGCTGCAAGACGCTGACGAATTTCTGGCTTCTCTCCAGACTGTATTCGGCAAGCCAGATAGAGCTTCTACAGCTGAGTACTCACTTTTGGACATACAAGAAGGTATCAGGTCTGTGGCACAATATGCTATTGAGTTCCGTACCCTGGCTGCTGAGACTAATTGGGACTCAAGGGCATTACGTGCAGCCTTCCGAAAAGGTCTTACAGATCGCATCAAGGACAAATTAGTCTTTAAGGATTCCCCAGAAGACCTTGAGAAATTCATAGAGCTGTGCGTTCGTCTAGATGTCCGGTATCATGAAAGGTGCCAAGGGAGACTTAGAACTCGCAAGTTTCCTAGGCCAGTTTACCGTTTTGGCCCCTAACTTCCAAGCACCACCTCAGCCAGAACCTGAAATCTCAGTTGAACCCCAGGCACCTGTAGAACCCATGGAAGTAAGCAGTCTCCACCTAACTGAGTCAGAGAAACAAAGGAGGCGTGCATTGGGCCTATGCCTGTACTGTGGACTTAAAGTACAATTGTTATCTGTCTGCCCTTCCCGTCCAGTAAAAGGCAGGGTCTAACCAGTGTTGGAGGAGCTGGGTTAGACCTTACAAGTATATCCTCCAAGACCAAGATTACCGTTCCCGCAATTATCCATTTACCCTCTAAACTTGTCTCCTGTGAGGCTTTTCTGGATTCTGGAGCCACTGGCATATTCTTGGACTACGCTTTTGCTAAAGAAAATAACATCCCATTTGTTTCAAAGTCTAGACCCCTGAACATCACCACCCTGAATGGACAACCCTTGGGAGATGGCATGTTAAAATTTGAGACTACGACAATCACCCTTCAGGTAGGCGTACTCCACAAAGAGGAAGTTGTCTTGTCTCTTATTGATTCTCCACTTCTGCCCGTTATCCATGGTTACAACAACATAACCCTTCTTTTGATTGGGAAAATGGAGGAGAACTAACCTCTTGGGGGTCGTTCTGTCATCTAAACTGTTTGTCTCAACCCAAAAGACTTTCTGGTTGTCTGCTGGCTTCCGTGGCCATCCCACCTACATTGCCTCGTGAATACCATGAGTTTGCAGACCTATTTTGCAAGCAAAAGGCAGAGGTTTTACCTCCACATCGTTCTTTTGACGGTGCAATTAATTTGATTCCTGGAGCACCTATTTCCAAAGGAAGGACCTGTCCCCTGTCTTTGCCTGAACAAAAATCCATGAAGGAATACGTAAAAGACAACTTGGAAAGAGGTTTTATCCGACCCTCTTCTCCAGTAGGGGCAGAATTTTTCTTTGTTAAAAAAAAGATGGGGGTCTTCGACCATGCATAGACTATCGAGGGTTAAATCAAATCACTGTAAAAGACTCCTACCCTTTGCCTCTCATTCTTGAACTGCTTGATGTACTTAAGGGAGCCGTTATCTTCTCTAAGCTGGACTTACGAGGGGCTTATAATCTGATTCGAATTAAAGACGGGGACAAGTGGAAGAGAGCATTTAACACTCGTAATGGACATTTTGAATATCTGGTTATGCCATTTGTGTTGTGGAAAGCCCCTGTTGTCTTCCAACATTTCATGAATTACATTTTCCACAATTTCAGCAACAGTTTTGTGATCATCTACTTGGACGACATTTTAATCTTTTCCAAGACTCATCTAGAGCACATTTCACATGTAAAGCAGGTATTACAACGACTGAGAGAAAACCATCTTTACGCGAAGATTGAGAAATGCAGTTTCCATCAAAGCCGTATTCCTTATAAGTGCTGTCGGTTTCCAAATGGACCCTCAAAAACTTTCCACTGTCTTGCAATGGGCCCAACCGACCACTTTAAGAGGGCTCCAAAGCTTTCTAGGGTTCGCAAATTTCTACAGACACTTCATCAAAGGTTTTGCCTCCATTGTGGCCCCCCCTTACTGCTATGACTAAGAAAGATACAAATTGCAAGGTGTGGCCCTCAGAAGTGGAATCGGCTTTCCAGAAATTAAAAGACATATTCAGCAAGGCTCCAATTCTTCAGCATCCAAATCCCGATCTCCAGTATATAGTTGAGGTTGATGCCTCTGAGGTAGGAGCAGGTGCCGTGCTGTCCCAGAGACAGCCTAAGTCTGGTAGAATCCATCCAGTAGCGTTTTTTTCTAGAAAGTTTTCTCCAGCGGAGATGAATTACGATGTTGGGAATCGAGAACTACTGGCTATCAAATTGGCATTGTCTTAATGGCGACATCTTCTGGAAGGGGCTCCCAAGCCTTTTTCTATCCTCACCGACCCCAAAAACCTGCTGTATCTTCACACTGCAAGACATTTGAACTCACGTCAGGCTCGATGGGCCCTGTTTTTCTCCCATTTTAATTTTGTTCTTTCTTATGTTCCTGGGCATAAAAACCCGAAAGCCGATGCTCTTTCCAGGCAGTTCGCTCCCTCAGAAGATCAACCTACCGAGCAGTATATAATCCCACCTCACAAAATTGTCGCACAGATCTCTACGGCTCTTTCCCAACAGTTACAAGAAACCCAGAATGGTGTTCCCCAAGGCTTGAAGATACCACCAGGTCGCCTGTTCGTAGCCCCTAGCCTCAGAAAACCTGTACTCCTCTGGGCACATGATGGTGTGTTGTCAGGTCATCCTGGTGTCACCATCACGCTTAAGACCTTGCAGCGTCATGTCTGGTGGCCTCATATGAAAAGGGATGTTACTGACTATGCGGCTGCCTGTCCAACTTGTGCTGCTAATAAAGTACCCCGCACATTGCCTACTGGACTGTTACAACCACTTTCGGCACCTCGCCAGCCTTGGACCTATTTGACTATGGACTTCATAACAGACTTACACAAGTCCGAGGGCATGACTGATATATGGGTCATAGTGGATCGCTTTTCCAAAATGTCTCATTTTGTGCCGCTCCCGGGATTACCTACAGTGGAAGCACTGTCTACCCTCTTCCTTTCCCATATTGTGAGATATCATTACATACCTACCAATGTCATCTCAGACCGCGGATCCCAGTTTGTTTCCCGGTTCTGGATGGCATTCTGCAAGAAACTGGGAGTAACACTCTCACTCTCTACCTCACATCACCCTCAAACAGATAGTCAAACCGAACGCATAAACCAGACCCTGGAAACCTATCTTTGACATTATGTCAATTCCTTACACTCCAACTGGTCTGAGTATTTGCCTTTGGCTAAGTTTGCCATTAATTCCCGTTGGCACAGTGCTCTTCATACCACTCGTTCTACGCAGCCCTAGGCTATCACCCTCAGACTTTTCTCCTACTTTAGCCTTCTTCTGGTGTACCAGCAGCAGATCAGCAGGTGAAAAATATTCTGCTACATTGGAAAAAGATTTGCTTATTACTACGGAAGTTAGCAGACAAGTATGCGCTTTTCTCCAACAAACGAAGATGCCATATACATCCATATGTGTTGGGGGACAGAGTTTGGCTATCAACCAAATATGCGAGACTGAAACAGCCTTCTACCAAATTGGGCCCTCGATTCATCGGTCCTTACAGAATTATTGCTCGAGTCGGGCCAGTCTTCTATCGCTTGAAATTGCCCTCCTCTCTCCGGATACACCCCGTGTTCCACGTTTACCTCCTCAAATAGGCAATTTTCAATAGTTACTCCAGAATGCAACAGCTACCTCCCCCTGTTCTTGTTGATAGACAAAATGAGTTTGAAGTCTCTAAGGTTCTTGATTCCAGAAGACAGGGTCGTGGCCTACCGTATCTGGTTCATTGGAAGGGATATCCCATCACAGACCGTTCCTGGGTCCCAGCCAAAGATTTGCATGCTCCTGCTCTTATTCAAGACTTCCATTCGTCCTTTCCCACTAAGCCCCATGGTCCACTGGGGAGGGAGCTCTGTCATGTACCTGGGTTTATTCGAACCGGGATGTTCCTGGTCCCACAGCTGCAGTCTTACTTGTTGTGCCACAGAAGAGCTCTGGAGTTATGGCTATGTTCTCTCTGTTTGATGCATTACCTTGAACTCACTAGCCTCACCTGCTGCTAACTGTGGACAATCTACAATCAAAGCAGCCCATAAATAGCAGCACTTCCTATCTCTCAGTGCCGTTTGTGTGGACTAGCTCCCTGGGTGTTGTGACTGCTTTGTAACTCTGAATACCGTATATGAACTTCTGCTTGAGTTCCTGACTACTCGCTAGCCTGCTGATTTTGTATTTTCACCGCCAGCTTGTGTATGACCTTTACCTGCCTGACCACTCAAGCTTCACTTCCTGGTTCCCTACTGCGCATGCGCGACTCACGTCGCTGGTTCCTGCTGTCTCCTGGGACTCGTGTGTCTCCCAGAAGACAGCGGGGGGGGGGCGGGAAGTGGCGTAGATGCCCACGGGTGGCGCAGGTATCTATGCCCGGAAGTGGGAGCAAAATACCTGTATTAGACAGGTATCTGCTCCCCCCTCCCCCCTGAAAGGTGCCAAATGTGACACCGGAGGGGGGGAGGGTTCCGAAAAGCGGTAGTTCCATTTTTGTGTGGAACTCCGCTTTAAGCAGATTATAGCAACATACATATAAAAGTACTTACCACTCTCACAATATTTGGGTTAGAGCAAGGGAACTTTCTAAGTCTAAGAGAAAAAGGGTAGGACTTTAAATGAATAGCGTGAATGCTCAGAAACAAAAATCGATGAACAACTAGGAAAATTTTATTCAATTCATAACAATATAACATGCATAAATATATATCAATCATAAATGGAAAGAAATATTGGCAATAATAGCAGCAATTATACATGATTGTATGAATACAGAAATTCTCCATGGTACACCAATTAGAAATTATTACACAGCCATATATTCAAGAGTATACACCCAAAGCCTCCAAAGGTTCCAAATAAAAATTAGAAATGCATGACGTTGGTAAAAAACGCGACAATGGTAGCTCTACGCGTTTCGTGGCTGTTGTGCCACTCGTCAGGAGCAAGCGCGTATCTTATCTAGGATAAAAAATAAAAAATAGGTCTGGTAAGTATCTACATGAGACAAAGGTGGGGTAATAAAAAAGCCCCACACAAAGTACATGCTTACGCATTCTGGTTTGTAGGGTGGTGGCAGAGAGCCATATACCGCCCGGCCATCGGAGACGCCGCCCCCCAGGAGCTGAGGCGGATGGATCGACGGGGGCAGCCCACAGGGCGCCATCCAGGGCAGGCATGGTCCCCCCGAGGCAAAACCTGAAGTGAAAAGTGGAGATTACGGAAGAAATTGCAAACTGCCAAGAAATAGAGAGCAGAGTGAAAGTGAGATTGCAAGAGTGATACAGCCCCAAAAAAAAGGAAAGAGAAAGTTGAGCCCGTGAGGAGGTTAAAAGGAAATCTAGAAGGAAACACCTGAGAAATGCTGCGGATGGAAAGGGAAAAGACCAAGTATCCTGAAGTGGAGATATGGACGAATTGGGAATGGACAAAGCATGAGAGGACATGACAGAAATAAGGATACCTGGCGTGCAGAGTGGAACAGTGTGAGGGGAAGAAAGCAGTAACCCCCAAACGAACTGCTCTCTATTTCTTGGCAGTTTGCAATTTCTTCCATAATCTCCACTTTTCACTTCAGGTTTTGCCTCGGGGGGACCATGCCTGCCCTGGATGGCGCCCTGTGGGCTGCCCCCGTCGATCCATCTGCCTCAGCTCCTGGGGGGCAGCGTCTCCGATGGCCGGGCGGTATATGGCTCTCTGCCACCACCCTACAAACCAGAATGCGTGAGCATGTACTTTGTGTGGGGCTTTTTTATTACCCCACCTTTGTCTCATGTAGATACTTACCAGACCTATTTTTTATTTTTTATCCTAGATAAGATACGCGCTTGCTCCTGACGAGTGGCACAACAGCCACGAAATGCGTAGAGCTACCATTGTCGCGTTTTTTACCAACGTCATGCATTTCTTATTTTTATTTGGAACCTTTGGAGGCTTTGGGTGTATACTCTTGAATATATGGCTGTGTAATAATTTCTAATTGGTGTACCATGGAGAATTTCTGTATTCATACAATCATGTATAATTGCTGCTATTATTGCCAATATTTCTTTCCATTTATGATTGATATATATTTATGCATGTTATATTGTTATGAATTGAATAAAATTTTCCTAGTTGTTCATCGATTTTTGTTTCTGAGCATTCACGCTATTCATTTAAAGTCCCACCCTTTTTCTCTTAGACTAGTACAGGGATGGAAACGCATGACCACATCAGGTCATGCTTTCATTTAAAGTCCCACGGGATATATACTCCCAACCACTTTCTAATAAAAATGTATAGGGATGGAATATGCGTGAAACAAATGCTCTGATATTTAACTTCATCACAATTTGTTTTGCACATCTGTGATGTTGCACATACTTATTTTTCCATTTTAAGCCTCCTCTCAGTTAATTGTTCGATCTTATTATTTGATTTGCTATCTTTATTTTGAATTATATTTATTTGCAATTTAATTTAGACACCAGCCATGTCAATGGTTTTGTCTGTTGGTGGTGGCTCCTCTGGCCCAATGCACCACCGGCTGTGTTGGATTTCCCCCTTCTGGGAGTTGTGACGTGCCTGTCGGCCCCTCCCCCCACTGGGGGGGTGGATCGGCCACCACTGCACGTCAGCGTCACGCACTCCCCATCGGACGTGCGCGCCCTCAAGGACGCTCACACGTCTGATTGGATGGTGTTCATCCCGCATGTCATGGGGATGGGGCGGTGACGTCGGCGGGTCAGGTGTTCAGTACCCGATCGACGTTGCCGCCCGCCCCTCTCTTGATTTTGCGGCGTGACGTTGGTGGGTGGTCCCCGTGGTAGCGCCTATATGGGCGTAGCCTCGGCGGTGCTGGCTCTCGAGGCTTTCACTTTACTGGATGTCATGTTCGTTTGGGGGTTACTGCTTTCTTCCCCTCACACTGTTCCACTCTGCATGCCAGGTATCCTTATTTCTGTCATGTCCTCTCATGCTTTGTCCATTCCCACTTCGTCCATATCTCCACTTCAGGGTACTTGGTCTTTTCCCTTTCCATCCGCAGCATTTCTCAGGTGTTTCCTTCTAGATTTCCTTTTAACCCCCTCACGGGCTCAACTTTCTCTTTCCTTTTTTTTGGGGCTGTATCACTCTTGCAATCTCACTTTCACTCTGCTCTCTATTTCTTGGCAGTTTGCAATTTCTTCCGTAATCTCCACTTTTCACTTCAGGTTTTGCCTCGGGGGGACCATGCCTGCCCTGGATGGGGCCCTGTGGGCTGCCCCCGTCGATCCATCCACCTCAGCTCCTGGGGGGCGGCGTCTCCGATGGCCGGGCGGTATATGGCTCTCTGCCACCACCCTACAAACCAGAATGCGTAAGCATGTACTTTGTGTGGGGCTTTTTTATTACCCCACCTTTGTCTCATGTAGATACTTACCAGACCTATTTTTTATTTTTTATCCTAGATAAGATACGCGCTTGCTCCTGACTAGGGATGAGCTTCGAGTTCGAGTCGAACTCATGTTCTACTCGAACATTGGCTGTTCGCAAGTTCGCCGAACAGCGAACAATTTGGGGTGTTCGCGGCAAATTCGAATGCCGCGGAACACCCTTTAAAAGTCTATGGGAGAAATCAAAAGTGCTCATTTTAAAGGCTTATATGCAAGTTATTGTCATAAAAAGTGTTTGGGGACCTGGGTCCTGCCCCAGGGGACATGGATCAATGCAAAAAAAAGTTTTAAAAACGGACGTTTTTTCAGGAGCAGTGATTTTATTAATGCTTAAAGTCAAACAATAAAAGTGTAATATCCCTTTAAATTTCGTACCTGGGGGGTGTCTATAGTATGCCTGTAAAGGGGCGCATGTTTCCTGTGTTTAGAACAGTCTGACAGCAAAATGACATTTTGAAGAAAAAAACACATTTAAAACTACCCGCGGCTATTGCATTGCCGACAATACACATAGAAGTTCATTGATAAAAACGGCATGGGAATTCCCCACAGGGCAACCCCGAACCAAAAAAAAAAAATGATGTGGGGGTCCCCCTAAATTCCATACAAGGCCCTTCAGGTCTGGTATGGATTTTAAGGGGAACCCCGCGCCAAAAAAAAAAAAAAACGGCGTGGGGTCCCCCCAAAAATCCATACCAGACCCTTATCCGAGCACGCAACCTGGCAGGCCGCAGGAAAAGAGGGGGGGACGAGAGTGCGCCCCCCCCTCCTGAACCGTACCAGGCCACATGCCCTCAACATTGGGAGGGTGCTTTGGGGTAGCCCCCCAAAACACCTTGTCCCCATGTTGATGAAGACAAGGGCCTCATCCCCACAACCCTGGCCGGTGGTTGTGGGGGTCTGCGGGCGGGGGGCTTATCGGAATCTGGAAGCCCCCTTTAACAAGGGGACCCCCAGATCCCGGCCCCCCCCCCTGTGTGAAATGGTAAGGGGGTACTTACCCCTACCATTTCACTAAAAAACTGTCAAAAATGTTAAAAATGACAAGAGACAGTTTTTGACAACTCCTTTATTTAAATACTTCTTCTTTCTTCTATCTTCCTTCATCTTCTGGTTCTTCTGGCCCTTCTGGTTCTTCCTCCGGCGTTCTCGTCCAGCATCTCCTCCGCGGCGTCTTCTATCTTCTTCTCCTCGGGCCGCTCCGCACCCATGGCATGAGGGGGGAGGCTCCCGCTCTTCTCTTCATCTTCTTCATCTTTTTCTTCTTCTTCATCTCTTCTTCCTTCTTCTCTTCTTCATTTCTTCTCCGGGCCGCTCCGCAGCCATGCTGGCATGGAGGGAGGCTCCCGCTGTGTGACGGCGTCTCTTCGTCTGACGGTTCTTAAATAACGGGGGGCGGGGCCATCCGGTGACCCCGCCCCCCTCTGACGCACGGTGACTTGACGGAACTTCCCTGTGACGTCACGGGGAATGCCACAGGGAAGTCCCGTCATGTCCCGTGCGTCAGAGGGGGGCGGGGTCACCGGGTGGCCCCGCCCCCCGTTATTTAAGAACCGTCAGACGAAGAGACGCCGTCACACAGCGGGAGCCTCCCACCATGCCAGCATGGCTGCGGAGCGGCCCGGAGAAGAAATGAAGAAGAGAAGAAGGAAGAAGAGAAGAAGAAGAAGAAGATGAAGAAGAAGATGAAGAAGAGAAGAAGATGAAGAGAAGAGCGGGAGCCTCCCCCCCCATGCCATGGGTGCGGAGCGGCCCGAGGAGAAGAAGATAGAAGACGCCGCGGAGGAGATGCTGGGCGAGAACGCCGGAGGAAGAACCAAAAGAGCCAGAAGAACCAGAAGAAGATGAAGGAAGAAAGAAGAAGCATTTAAATAAAGGAATTGTCAAAAACTGTCTCTTGTCATTTTTAACATTTTTGACAGTTTTTTAGTGAAATGGTAGGGGTAAGTACCCCCTTACCATTTCACACAGGGGGGGGCCGGGATCTGGGGGTCCCCTTGTTAAAGGGGGCTTCCAGATTCCGATAAGCCCCCCGCCCGCAGACCCCCACAACCACCGGCCAGGGTTGTGGGGATGAGGCCCTTGTCTTCATCAACATGGGGACAAGGTGTTTTGGGGGGCTACCCCAAAGCACCCTCCCAATGTTGAGGGCATGTGGCCTGGTACGGTTCAGGAGGGGGGGGGGCCGCACTCTCGTCCCCCCCTCTTTTCCTGCGGCCTGCTAGGTTGCGTGCTCGGATAAGGGTCTGGTATGGATTTTTGGGGGGACCCCACGCCATTTTTTTTTTTTGGCGCGGGGTTCCCCTTAAAATCCATACCAGACCTGAAGGGTCTGGTATGGAATTTAGGGGGAACCCCACGTCAATTGTTTTTAAAAATTTTGGCTGGGGTTCCCCTTAATATCCATACCAGACCTGAAGGGCCTTGTATGGAATTTAGGGGGACTCCCACATCATTTTTTTTTTTTTAATTTTGGTTCGGGGTTGCCCTGTGGGGAATTCCCATGCCGTTTTTATCAATGAACTTCTATGTGTATTGTCGGCAATGCAATAGCCGCGGTAGTTTTAAATGTGTTTTTTCCTTCAAAATGTCATTTTGCTGTCAGACTGTTCTAAACACGGGAAACATGCGCCCCTTTACAGGCATACTATAGACACCCCCCAGTTATGAAATTTAAAGGGATATTACACTTTTATTGTTTGACTTTAAGCATTATTAAAATCACTGCTCCTGAAAAAACGGCCGTTTTTAAAACTTTTTTTTGCATTGATTCATGTCCCCTGGGGCAGGACCCAGGTCCCCAAACAATTTTAATGACAATAACTTGCATATTAGCCTTTAAAATTAGCACTTTTGATTATTCATGTTCGTGTCTCATAGACTTTAACGGTGTTCGCGTGTTCGAACGAATTTTTTTCCTGTTCGCATGTTCTGGTGCGAACCGAACAGGGGGGTGTTCGGCTCATCCCTGCTCCTGACGAGTGGCACAACAGCCACGAAACGCGTAGAGCTACCATTGTCGCGTTTTTTACCAACGTCATGCATTTCTAATTTTTATTTGGAACCTTTGGAGGCTTTGGGTGTATACTCTTGAATATATGGCTGTGTAATAATTTCTAATTGGTGTACCATGGAGATTTTCTGTATTCATACAATCATGTATAATTGCTGCTATTATTGCCAATATTTCTTTCCATTTATGATTGATATATATTTATGCATGTTATATTGTTATGAATTGAATAAAATTTTCCTAGTTGTTCATCGATTTTTGTTTCTGAGCATTCACGCTATTCATTTAAAGTCCCACCCTTTTTCTCTTAGACTAGTACAGGGACCACATCAGGTCATGCTTTCATTTAAAGTCCCACGGGATATATACTCCCAACCACTTTCTAATGGGAACTTTTTAAGTTACTTTGTCCCTATCTCTGACTAAAAATCCCTACCTGCTCAAGCTACTAATGGGCGTGTACACTTTTCCACAGAGTTCCCAGAACGCTTAAAGCCAACAAAAAATATGAAAGTAATCTACCAATACTAACCAGCAATCACAAGTTATGCTACCAGTGAAGTAATACTAATGTGCACACACTTCAAAGTACTTCCTAAGTACCTGACCTGAGGCGTTTGTCTTATAAGGGTGGGCAACCCAGGTGAAACCTAGGAATTAACCAATTCTATCACCAAAGCGGCCTGCACCCTCCCCAACAAAAATACTCAAGAAAAAAAAAAAATATTCTCCTCTTTTAATCTAAGTCCCTATCAAATTTAATCTATATTAAAAATATTATTCAATTACCTGAGTATGTAAAATTCTGACACCACTGTCATGTGCAATTTCACCTTTAACCACTAGTCCTGACTATTATCTTATTATTTAATTATTATATATACTTGATCAGCAAAATGATAGGTTTAACCGCTTGGCGACCAGTGTACGCCGATGTATGTTGGCAGAATGGCACTGGCAGGCAAAAGGGCGTACAGGTACATCCCCTTTAAGAAGTGGTGTCGCAAGTGTGTGTGTGCCTACCGCGGTCTCTGTGACCATGACCACGGGTCCCGCGGACTTGATGTCCACCGGGTGCCCGTGATCGTGTCACGGAGAGGAAAAAACAGGGAGATGCTTTTGGAAACAAAGCATTTCCCCATTCTGCCTAGTAACAGGACAGTGATCACAGCTCTCTGTCATCGAGAGCAGTGATCACTGTCCTGTGTGTTGAAGTCCAGCCCTCACAGTTAGAATTACTCCCTAGGACACACTTAACCCCTTCACTGCCAGTGTCATTTATACAGTAATCAATGCATTTTATAGCACTGATTGCTGTATAAAGGACAATGGTCCCAAAATAGTGTCAAAAATGTCTGATGTGTCCGCCATAAAGTCGCAGTCCCGATAAAAATCGTAGATCGCCGCCATTACTAATAAAAAAAATATAATAATAAAAATGCCATAAAACTATCACCTATTTTGTAGACGCTATAACTGTTGCACAAACCAATCAATATATGCCTATTGCGTTTTTTTTTTTTACAAAAAATATGTAGAAGAATACATATTGGCCTAAACTGAGGAAAAAAAATGTTTTTTTTATATATTTTTGGGGGATATTTATTATAGCAAAAAGTTAAAAATATTGCTTTTTTCAAAATTGTTGCATTTTTTTGTTTATAGCGCAAAAGATAAAAACCTCAGAGGCGATCAAATACCACCAAAAGAAAGCTCTATTTGTGGGAAAAAAAGGACGTCAATTTTGTTTGGGTACAACGTTGCAAGACCGCGCAATTGTCAGTTAAAGCAACGCAGTGCCGAATCGCAAAAAGTGCTCTGGTCAGGAAGGGGGTAAATTCTTCCGGGGCTGAAATGGTTAAAGGAGCAGTTGAGCCTTAGATTAAAAAACCCAAGGGGGGCTTTTTTACATGACTTTCAGTTGTACCCGCCTATCAGAAGAGTAGTAACCAGGTACCGTTAGCAGGGCTGTCTTTAATATTGATTGGAGCCTGGGCAAAAATTTTCTTGGGCCCCCCTATGCAATTTCACTCTCCACCTGCTCTGAGACATACAGTAAATAGCAGCTAGACATTAAAATCAGTTTACTGTATCAGAACAGGCAGCAATTGCGATTGGTTGCCAGCGGTTACAGCATATAATTACTGCTTACTGACTGGTTGCTAGAGGTTACAGCACACATTACGGCTCACTGATTAGTTGCTAGAGGTTACAGCAAATGATTTCCGCTTGTTAGTTAGTTGCTAGAGATTACTGTAGAGTATTACTGCTCACTGATTGGTTGCTAGAGGTTACAGCACATCATCTGCTCACTGCAGGGGGGCATGATCTACATATGAATGCTGCCTTTATTTACATATCAATACAGCCGGCCACAACTATTTACTTATGAACAGTGGCGGCCATAGGGGGCGCCGACCCCGCCCCCGCCGCCGCCCCCCCCCCCCCCCTGCTGTAGTCACAAATTTTTTTTTTTTTTTAAACTGACCTTTAAGAAAAATTTTCTTTAAAAAATGTCCTTTAACTAAGTACACTGTGTTCGGGCGCCAGACATAGTACACTATGGGAAGTGCCACGTCAATGCAATCAGGAGATTGCAGACGCTGTGCTTCATTGGCGGGGTTTGGACATGCTTTGCAGGGCAATCAATCACGCTGACCAGCATCCGCCTGGCCGGTTGCTTTGTTCTCAGTGTGAGAACAAAGTCACTTCCAGCAGGCTACAAAAAGATGGCCGCCGCGAGGACTAACCCCCGTGTGTTCAGTGGAGAGGGGAGGCCCCTCCTTTCTCCACTGAACTCACAAAGTAAACCAGGAAGGAATGGATGAGCCACCACTGACCAGTGTCAGTGTATCGCGCTGACTCTCCAGATGTCTGTGTTGTTTGCTCCTATCCCCGCTGTTCATACAACAGAACGGACTGAAGCCAAAGCCACCTCCCCTCTTGGGCTTTCTACACAGACCAGAGGAGGTACGCTGCTGTGTATGCCGAGCAAAGGTACACTGTACTGTATTGTATTGTAGATGGAGGAGGGGCACAGAGTGTGTACTGAGGGGGGAGGGGAGTCTGTACTTGGTATAATGGTGGGGGGTGTCTGTACTTGGATGTAAGAATGTGGGGTGTTTGTACTTAGTGTAAGGGGGGCTCTGTACTTAGTGTAGGGGACGTGTTTGTACTTAGTGTAAGGGGGGCTGTACTTAGTGTAATGGGGGTGTCTGTACTTGGTGTAAGGTGGGGGGTGTCTGTACTTGGTATAATGGGGGGGTGTCTGTACTTGGTATAATGGTGGGGGGGTGTATGTACTTGGTGTAGGGGGGCGAGTTTGTACTTAACGTAAGGGGGGCTGTACTTAGTGTACGGGGGTCTGTACTAAGTGTAAGGGGGGTCTGTTACTTAGTGTAGAGGGGGTCTGTCATGAGGGGGGGTCTGTACTTAGTGTAGAGGGGGTCTGTACTGAGGGGGGTCTGTACTAAGGGTGGGGGTCTGTACTGTATTGTAGATGGAGGAGGGGCACAGAGTGTGTACCGAGGGGGAGGGGTTTCTGTACTTAGTGTAGGGGGGTGTCTCTACTTAGTGTAAAGGGGAGGGGGGCTCTGTACTTAGTGTGGGAGGGGGATCCATACATAGTGGAGGGGGTTCTGGACTGAGGTGGTCTGTCTGTACTTGGTACAGACCCTCCTCCCCAGTCCAGACCCCCTACACTAAGTGTAAGAGGAGGTCTGTACTTAGTGGCGGGGGTCTGTACTGTACTTAGTGTAAGGGGGGTCTGGACTAAGGGAGGGGGGTCTGTACTGAGGGAGGGTGGTCTGTACTTAGTGGAGGGGGGTCTATACTGAGGGAGGGTGGTCTGTACTTAGTATAAGGGGGTTTGTATTTAGTGTAAGGGGGATTACTACGTAGTGTAGGGGGGTCTGAACTGGGGGAGGAGGGATCTGTACTTAGTGTAGGGGGGGCTGTACTTAGTGTAGATGGGCTCTGGAATGGGGGAAGGGGATCTGTACTTTGGGGAGGGGGTCTGTACTAAGGGAGGGGGGTCTAGACTGAGGGAGGGTATCTGTACTGAGTGTAAGGGGGCTGTACTTAGTGGAGTGGGGGTCTAGACTGAGGGAGGAGGGTGGTCTATACTTAGGAAAGAGGTGGGTGTATACTGAGGGAGGGGGTCTGTACTTAGTGGAGGGGGGTCTGGACTGAGGGAGGCCATACTTAGTGAAGAGGGGGTCTGTACTAGCCAAATACCTACAAACTGAGTGAATCCCTGGTAGTCACCTGTCGGGAGGAGATGCAGGGGAAGCCGTCGTGAAGCACCACCAGGAGGAGACGCAGGGTGAAGCCACCGCCCGGAGGAAGAACTGCCCGTGACCTAGATGGACTAGGTTTGGGGCTGGTGACCGACTGGGGTGGGGGGAGTGCCTGTGAACCTGCGCCCCCCCAAAAAAAAATATACCACCAGCCGCCACTCCTTATGAATGCTGCCGCCATTTACATATGAATGCCAGTTATTTAGATGTAAACACGGTCTGCAGGTGAGTCATCTGTACACAACAATAAGGCAGAGCTGGGCAGCATTAGTACCAGCACTTCACACTGGGATTTTGGGACACAGCACAGGACTAAAACTTCAAAGGACAAGGGAATTTAAACTGGGATAGTTGGAAAGTATGAGGCAGCTGCTTTGGGCCCCACAACAATGACAGGGCCAAGGGCAGCTGCTCCTTTTGCCCTGCCTTAAAGATGGCCCTGCCAGTTAGATATGTATGAGTGGCACAATCTGAAAAGGACCAGTAAGCAACCTTGCCCCAGAAGTGGAGCTCTTTACTGACTACTTGGTTGAGGACCCTCTATCTCTCTTCTTTCTGAACTCTCAGAAGATGCTACACCCCACTAAAGGCCCCCCTCCCCAAGGACACACCCAATCATCATGATTGAGTATACCCCTGAAGGACACAGCATCCTCCAATGACAACTCCATATATATGGCTAAGCTCATGAAGGTGACGTCAACCAAATAGGTGACTCAATATGCTGGAAAACCTCTTCCTCATAAGTGCCCAATCTGACATCCTAGAGAGGTAGAAGTGTCTATCCAGTGCTGCAAGGTGCTGACCACTAAGACATTCTGCTGCTTTGTCCTTATGTTCAATTTGTACCACTCTTCTAGAACAAGCTTCTAGCTTAAACATTATAGAGGGGGGGGGGGGCGACACACTCCTTTGGAAGTGCTAAAAATACTTGCATTGCATGTACCTCTGCAGGATCTTACATTTCCTTACAAAAAGGCCTGCTTAAAGATCATCCTTATCCACATCTTCCTTTTAGGAATTGTTTGAAGAGGGTTAAATTGGCTAGTTGACTGGTTCTGCATGGAAAAAGTTTGACATTGTCAGAGTAGAATCCTTGCACAGGGAGAGTTGCAACAGACTCCTTTAGAATGTCATGACTACCTGTGGCAACCTGCTGGTTGCTGTCATCTTCCTCCCTGGATGCCTGAGCAAAGTAGGAAATTCATATAGGATTTTGCCTGCCAAGGCACGAGCACCAAAGGCCCAGTTTACGGTGTGCATAATACATGCAGATCTGAAGAGACTTAATAGCAAGTGTCCATTAGTCAGCTTTCCATTTACCAGCTTCAAGAGGCACACAGAAGGGCTGACAAACCAGGAAACAGTATCAGTAAGGGAGACACTGCCCCCCTCCAGCTATAACCTGCATAGAGCAGCCTCAACACAGAGGCATTAGACTGCCGGATGCACAAGAATCTGTCACAGCAAGAAATAAATCCCTGCTAAACAGAGACACTGTGCAAGGAGGAACGCCACATTGTTGAGAAAAAAAAGATATTATAACATGGACAATTGCTATTCAAGCCATGTGGTAATTTATTAAACAACATTCCCAATTCAAACCGCAGCTGCTGAAGTTTCCTAAGCTGTGAAAAAAAGAGAACAATGTAACAGTTGTTTCTGTTTGCTATGTGAGAAAAACTCCTAAGGGGTTAACTGTTGCTATAAAGGAGTACGGACACTGCAGACTTCTCACTTCAGTGCACCAACTCCAGCAGGTGATTCACTTGTAAATGAGCCCCCAACACAGAGAGCAAACCCTGCTTAAACAGTTATTTGTTCAGGACAGAAAAAAGACAAAAGAAAAATGTTGCAATGCACATAGATCTCCCAGAGAGCACAGTCATCTCCATATGTTTTCGGTTTGGTTATATATATATATATATATATATATATATATAATTATATTATACCTGTTATTTTTTTAACATAAGTGGAGTTACTCCCTAACAGTCTGCATGGCATCTGGTCCCTTCTGCTGATCCCAAGCCAAACATACTCACCTATCCACAGGGCAATCAATGCATTTGCAGGGTGACTTGGATCCCAGAAGCAGGAACAACAATTGTAGCAACCATGCTGGGCAGACTTATTATTCACCCGCTGTTCTGTCTCTGGGACAGATAGCTAAACCTTTCTTATCCCAATAACTTCAGATACCATATTTTTTTGATCTCAGTTTTATTAGAACAAGCCAGGTGAATTTTTTAGGTTTTCTAAGGGGTGATGACGATAGATTGAGAAAGACATGTCTTGCTTCCTGCAATGTGTTGAAAAGAATGGTGACTGGTTCACTTCCTATTAAGATTCTACCCAGAATTCCCTGCTTGCTGACAACTTCCTTAATTACACATACAATAAAACAAATAAACTGAACTGCAGCAATACCAAAAAGGAACGCTAGATAGAGCCTGCACACCACATATGTCTTAAGTAAAATACACATTTTGCATGTAAATTTAACAACACAGGTAAAAATAAGGTACAAATAATCAGCACGACATGTGGTGGACAGAACACCTGCTGTTAGCAGGGCATCCAACCTGGTACAAATGCCCACCATTGGCAAGGGCCTCCGTTTTGCAGGTCTCCATCTTATGCGTACGTGTGCCATAAAACCACCCCGCTGTTAGCTGGGGACTCGGTGATCACCGGAGCCATCCTGGAAGACTTCTGGACACCACAGGACACTCCTAAAATCTGTACAGCTGTTCTGCATGAAACCCGGTCGCCAATACCTCCAAAAAGGTAGAAAAACTTCATACAACATGGTCCTATGAGTGAGAAGGACAAAAAAGGAAGGTGGCCTCTGGCTCAGCCTGAAAATGTATGGGAGTAGGGTCCTATGGGTTAGGAGCGTGGGGGGGGCTACCCAAACGTATGCTGCCATGGAGTCTGTCAGGAAAAATATATTACATATAAAAAAGAACAGAATGTCAAATCTTCAATTCTTGGTGTAAACCAGTATTACATATAAATAACAGTTTTGATATCTACCTTTCCTTTGTTTAGATTGAAGCCTGCAATAAAGAAGCAGAGAAGATAAATTCTCTTATAAACTCAGACAGTCCAACTCTTGCATCTCAGGTGCCATTGTCAGGACTCATCACATCTGAAGTTTTTATTTCATCAACTGTAAATTCAGACTGTACAAAAAATATTTCAGATATGTTATATTTATGTTCATGTCTCTTGCTTAATATTTTATATATGTTCTGCCATCTATGATTTGGGTTTATTTCAATCAGTTGTATTGTTTTCAAAAAAATTGTATTACCTGAGTTAATCAAGGTCATTTTATAAGAAAAATGTAAACTTAAAAAGGCCAATAGTCAACATTAAAAATAATTTTTATTGCGTTCCCAAATATATTCAATGACATTTCAGATCACATCTCTATGCATTTTTAAACTGTATATTTATTTTGTATAGATAACTTGCTTAAAAAAAATAATATATATATATATATATATATATATATATATATATATATATATATATATATATATATATATATATATATATATATATATATATATATATATGTATATGTGTATATGTATATATATATATATATATATATATATATATACATAATCTCACAAAAGTGAGTACACCCCTCACATTTTTGTAAATATTTTATTATATCTTATCATGTGACAACACTAAGGAAATTATACTTTGCTACAATGTAAAGTAATGAGTGTACAGCTTGTATAACAGTGTAAATTTGCTGTCCCCTCAAAATAACTCCACACACAGCCATTAATGTCTAAACCACTGGCAACAAAAGTGAGTACACCCCTAAATGAAAATGTCCAAATTGGGCCCAAAGTGTCAATATTTTGTGTGGCCACCATTATTTTCCAGCACTGCCTTAACCCGCTTGTGCATGGAGTTCACCAGAGCTTCACAAGTTGACACTGGAGTCCTCTTCCACTCCTCCATGACGACATCACAGAGCTGGTGGATGTTAGAGACCTTGCGCTCCTCCACCTTCTGTTTGAGGATGCCCCACAGATGCTCAATAGGGTTTAGGTCTGGAGACATGCTTGGACAGTCCATCACCTTTACCCTCAGCTTCTTTAGCAAGGCAGTGGTTAACTTGGAGGTGTGTTTGGGGTCTTTATGATGTTGGAATACTGCCCTGCGGCCCAGTCTCCGGAGGATGGGGATCATGCTCTGGTTCAGTATGTCACAGCACATGTTGGCATTCATGGTTCCCTCAATGAACTGTAGCTCTCCAGTGCCAGAAGCACTCATGCAGCCCCAGACCATGACACTCCCACCACCATGCTTGACTGTAGGCAAGACACACTTGTCTGTACTCCTCACCTAGTTGCTGCCACACACTCTTGACACCATCTGAACTAAATAAATGTATCTTGGTCTCATCAGACCACAGGACATGGTTTCAGTAATCCATGTCCTTAATCTGCTTGTCTTCAGCAAACTGTTTGTGGGCTTTCTTGTGCATCATCTTTAGAAGAGGCTTCCTTCTGGGACGACAGCCATGCAGACCAATTTGATGCAGTGTGCGGCGTATGGTCCGAGCACTGACAGGCTGACCTCCCACCCCTTCAATCTCTGCAGCAATGCTGGCAGCACTCAAATGTCTATTTCCCAAAGACAACTTCTGGATATGACGCTGAGCACGTGCACTCAACTTCTTTGGTCGACCATTCCTGTTCTCAGTGGAACCTGTCCCGTTAAACCACAGTATGGGCTTGGCCACTGTGCTGCAGCTCAGTTTCAGGGTCTTGGCAATTTTCTTATAGCCTAGGCCATCTTTATGTAGGGCAACAATTCTTTTTTTCAGATCCTCAGAGAGTTCTTTTCCATGAGGTGCCATGTTGAACTTCCAGTGACCAGTATAAAAACGTGAGAGTGATAACCCCAAATTTAACACACCTGCTCCCCATTCACACCTGAGACCTTGTAACACTAACGAGTCACATGACAAACACCGGGGAGAGAAAATGGCTAATTGGGCCCAATTTGGACATTTTCACTTAGGGGTGTACTCACTTTTGTTGCCAGCAGTTTAGACATTAATGACCATGTATTGTTTTTTTGAGGGGACAGCAAATTTACACTGTTAGACAAGCTGTACATTCACTACTTTACATTGTAGCAAAGTGTCATGTCTTCAGTGTTGTCACATGAAAAGATATAACAAAATATTTTCAAAAAAGTGAGGGGTGTACTCACTTTTGTGAGATACTGTGTATATGGATATTTATATATATATATATATATTGCAGTTGTACTAGTTTGTCGTATTCAATCGGGTTTGTTTTGTAACGCTGAAGATGTTTCAGCATTCATTTGCATCACCTACTCAGATAAAAATGAGTTTCCAGAACGTAACCCAGCATTTACCTTTCTGTCTAGGACAGAGAGGTGGACATTTAGGACAGGAGAACAGAACAAATCGTTCACAGCTAGAACAACCATCCCTAAACTAGGGTGGGAGCCTTCAAGACCACTTGTCATAAAATTACAATATCTTTACCCCTGTGATTTAACAATTTACTCTTTTAACTTAGACAATTACCACCTGCCTAAGACTTCATGGTGCCATGATGATTGGAATATGTATATAAAGTATATTTACATAGGTAGTCTGGTCAAAGTCCATTCAGTTCAACCCACAGAGAAAACACACACACAAACCTCCCTATACTCAATCCTATACCCACAGTTGATCCATGGCAAGGCAAAAAAAAAAAAAAAAATTAAAGCATGATCCAATTTGCTCCAATAAGGAAAGAGCATCCTTCCTGATCCCCTGAGAGGATATTCCCTGGTGCAACCTTACCTATACATATTAGTATATAGTTATATTTTGTTAATTTAGCAAAGAATTCAGGAATTTATGAAAACAATCTGCTGAGCTGGCCAGAACCAGCTCTTGAGGGAGTCTAGTCCTCATTTTCACAGATCTTACTGTGAAGAAGCCCTAAGGTATTTGGAGGTTACATCTCTTTTCCTCCAGACATAAAGAGTGCTCCCTTGTCCTCTGTAGTGACCTTAACCACTTGCCGACCAGCCGCCGCAGTTTCACTGCGGCAGAATGGCATGGCTGGGCGAAACGATACCTTGCGTCTCTTCACCTTTTGGCCACTAGGGGCGCGCGATGTGCGCGATGACCGCCAGGCACCCACAATCGCTCGTGACAGAGCGAGAACCGGGATCTGTGTGTGTAAACACACAGATCCCGTTTTTTTCAGGGGATTAGAGACAGATCTCTCTCTCTCCTCCTAGACAGTCCCATCCCCCCTACAGTTAGAACACACCTAGGGAACAAGTTAACCGTTTGATCACCCCTTGTGTTAACCCCTTCCCTGCCAGTAACATTTATGCAGCATTTTTATAGCACTGATCGCTGTATAATTGTCCCAAAAATGTCTCAAAAGTGTTCAATTTGTCTGCATCAATATCGCAGTCCCGATAAAAATCGCAGATCGCTGCCATTGCTAGTAAAAAAATAATAATAAAAATGCCATAAATCTACCCCCTATTTTGTAGACGCTATAACTTTTGTGCAAACCAATCAATATACGCTTATTGTGATTTTTTTTTACCAAAAATATGTAGAAGAATACATATCGGCCTAAACTGAGGAAAAAATTTGTTTTTTTTTATAAAAAATGTGGGATATATATTATAGCAAAAAGGAAAAGATATTGTGTTATTTTTCAAAATTGTCGCTCTTCTTTTATTTATAGCGCAAAAAAATAAAAAACGAAAGAAAGCTCTATTTGTGGGAAAAAAGGACTTCAATTTTGTTTGGGTACAACGCTGCACGACCACGCAATTGTCAGTTAAAATGACGCAGTGCCATATCGCAAAAAATGGCCTGGTCATTGAGGAGCCAAATCTTCCAGGGCTGAATTCGTTAAAATGAATAACTCTACAAAACCCCCCCCCCCTTAATCTTAAATTTTATTTTAAGAGAGAATACATTCAGTTCAGCTAATCTTTCCTCATAGCTGAGCTCCTCCATGCCTCTTATCAGTTTGGTTGCCCTTCTCTGGAATTTCTCCAGTTCCCCAATATTGTAAATTTAGAATAGGATACTTCAACAAATCTTCATGCCTCACATCATGTTTTTGGAAACCAGCAGCTGCCTTGACACATTTCAAGTTACAATTGTGATTTAAGGTGATTAAGTCAGCCAAGTTGGTACAAATGTTTGGATGTGTTCCAGGACCTCATTTGAAATCAGAAAGCCAATTAAACGAGTGGTGAAATATTTTCAGCATTACAAAGCAAATCCATCTGAATGTGACTAAACTATTGCTAGCTATACAATGATCAGAATTAACTCAAACATTCACAGATGTATATCTATTACTTTGTGCTTGAATTATTATTACAGTAAAAATTATAAAAAATACACACACGCGTGTGTAAGTGTGTGTCTGTTCCAGAATGGGTAATATTGGGGATGGACATGAGGCCAGTGATGATTAGATAGCGGCAGCTAGGGTGGTGGCAGGGGGGACATGGTCAGGTTCAGTGGTCAGGGTGGGCCTCACAAGCAGGTGCAGTGGTCAAGTTGGGGTGTACTGGCGTGCTGGTGGATGTTGAGGGTGGATGGCAGAGTGTCGAGAGAGAGGAATGTGCAGGTGCATGCAGTGGCGTAGCATGGGTTGTCAGCACCCGGGGCAAGGCAAGTAATTTGCGCCCCCTAACCTGCGGACTTTTAGCTATCCCTGAGTCCCTTCAAATACAATAGTACTGACCTACCTGATTCCTATACTGACCATTACACTGAGAACTACACTGTCCACTACACTACATTGTCCACTACACTGACCACTTTACTATACTGTCCACTATAATACACTGACCACTATACTATACTGTCCACTATACTACACTGACCACTATACTATACTGTCCACTATACTACACTGACCACTATACTGTCCACTATACTACACTGACCACTATACTACACTACACTGTCCACTATACTACACTACACTGTCCACTATACTACACTATACTGACCACTATACTACACTACACTGACCACCATACTACACTGTCCACTATACTACACTACACTGACCACCACACTACACTATACTGACCACCATACTACACTAACCACCATACTACACTGTCCACTATACTGATCACTATACTACACTACACTGACCACCATACTACACTGACCACTATACTACACTACACTGACCATTATACTACACTACACTGACCACCATACTACAATACACTGACCACTATACTACACTATACTGACCACCATACTACACTACACTGACCACTATACTACACTATACTGACCACCATACTACACTGTCCACTATACTACACTATACTGTCCACTATACTACACTATACTGTCCACTATACTACACTGTACTGACAACCATACTACACTGTCCACTATACTACACTACACTGACCTCCATACTAAACTACACTATACTAACCACTATACTATACTACACTAACCACTATACTACACTGTTTGTTATACTACACTGTCCACCATACTACATTATACTGACCACCATACTACACTATACTGACCACCATACTACACTGTCCACTATACTATACTGTCCACTACACTACACTGACCTCCATACTAAACTACACTATACTGACCACTATACAATACTACACTAACCACTATACTACACTACACTGTCCACTATACTGACCACCATACTACACTACACTGTCCACTATACTACACTGTCCACTATACTGACCACAATACTACACTACACTGACCACTATACTATACTGACCACTATACTACACTACACTGACCACCATACTACACTACACTAACCACTATACTACACTGTCCACTGCACTACACTGACCTCCATACTAAACTACACTATACTAACCACTATACTATACTACACTAACCACTATACTAAACTACACTGACCACTATACTACACTGTCTGTTATACTACACTGTCCACCATACTACATTATACTGACCACCATACTACATTATACTGACCACTATACTACACTGTCCACTATACTACATTACACTGACCACCATACTACACTATACTGACCACCATACTACACTGTCCGCTATACTATATTGTCCACTACACTACACTGACCTCCATACTAAACTACACTATACTGACCACAATACTATACTAACCACTATACTGACCACCATACTACACTACACTGTCCACTATACTGACCACCATACTACACTACACTGACCACTATACTATACTGACCACTATACTACACTACACTACACTGACCACCATACTACACTACACTACACTGACCACTATACTACACTGTCCACTATACTTCACTGTCCACTATACTGACCACCATACTACACTACACTGTCCACTACACTATACTGACCACTATACTGTCCACTACACTAAACACCATACTAACCACTATACTACACTGACCTCCATACTAAACTACACTATACTGACCACTATACTATACTAACCACCATACTACACTACACTGTCCACTATACTACACTGTCCACTATACTGACCACCATACTACATTACACTGACCACTATACTATACTGACCACTATACTACACTACACTGACCACCATACTACACTACACTACACTGACCACTATACTACACTGTCCACTATACTTCACTGTCCACTATACTTCACTGTCCACTATACTGACCACCACACTACACTACACTGTCCACTACACTATACTGACCACTATACTGTCCACTACACTAAACACCATACTAACCACTATACTACACTGACCTCCATACTAAACTACACTATACTGACCACTATACTATACTAACCACTATACTACACTATACTGACCACCATACTACACTACACTGTCCACTATACTACACTCTCCACTATACTGACCACCATACTACACTACACTGACAACTATACTATACTGACCACTATACTACACTACACTACACTGACCACCATACTACACTACACTACACTGACCACTATACTACACTGACCACTATACTACACTGTCCACTATACTTCACTGTCCACTATACTTCACTGTCCACTATACTGACCACCATACTACACTACACTGTCCACTACATTATACTGACCACTATACTGTCCACTACACTAAACACCATACTAACCACTATACTACACTGACCTCCATACTAAACTACACTATACTGACCACTATACTTTACTACACTAACCACTATACTGTCCACTATACTACACTATACTGACCACCATACTACACTGTCCACTATACTATACTGTCCACTACACTACACTGACCTCCATACTAAACTACACTATACTGACCACTATACTATACTATACTGACCACTATACTATACTACACTAACCACTATACTACACTATACTGACCACCATACTACACTGTCCACTATACTGACCACCATACTACACTACACTGACCACCATACTACACTGACCACTATACTACACTACACTGCCCCCCATACTGACCACTACACTGACCTCAATACTAAACTACACTATACTAACCACTATACTATACTATACTACACTAAACTGTCCTGCCTACAGTCTCTCTCTCGCCCCCCCCCCTCCCCGGCCAGTAACAAGACTCTCACTCACCTTCTTATCTTGGCCTGCATCGATCCGGAGGAGGAGGAGAGGACAGCGGTGGCTCACATTCTTCTCTCCCATGCGCTCTGGCTGCAGCCATGTTCAGTGTCCGGTGCCCTGTGATTGGGCGTATGGGGGGGTCATGTGCGGAGGCGGGACTTCAGGAGCGATCTAGGACAGGCCAGCCCTACGCCTCACATGACCCCCATACGCCCAATCACAGGGCGCTGGCAACTTAACATGGCGGCCGGGCCGGGGACACAGGATCGAGAAATTAGGAGGAGGCAGCCAGTGACACATACTGGCGCCCCCCTAAATGTCGCGCCCGGGGCCACGGCACCCCCTGCACCCCCCACGCTACGCCACTGGGTGCATGTAAAGGGCTTGAAGGGTTCATTTCTAGCAGTGTTGCGAGTGGAGGGGGTTTCTGTGATCACAGAGTAGTGAGAGTGGGAGATGTAGTGCTTGCAGAGTGAGAGCAGATGGGGAATGTAGTACTGGCACTAAATGCTGACATGCCTTAATCTTCAAGAAGTCCAGCTTTAGCATTTTATGTTCACTTTTTTACTTTGCAATAAAATAACGTAATTAAAATGCTTTACCACTATTTATTTCTGCCCACCAAAGCTATGCAACCTAATATATAATTATTTTGAACATACAACCTGGCTGAACCTAAGGGGGAACCAAACTTAATTTCGCTTTATGTATAATTGTGTTACTGTTTAATAATTAGAATAGGAAAACACACACACACAATTGTAGGTCATCCTGCACAAGAATCAACGTAAAGTGAATACTGCATGAAAAGTATGATTGCTTGTGATTGCCAAAGTAAATGGGTAGACCTAGAAAGTCAGTGGTGGAAAGTTTCTAGGTGGTGGATATTGCATTTCTGACAAACTATATTATGTAAAACAGTAACAAGAAGACTCATCTTTGAAGTATCTCTTTCCTAGCTGATTCCATTATTCATATATAGGCTTTTGAATTATCCATTGTTCACAGCTAAAGCTTTGTATGAAAATCCTTTGAGAACAGAAAAACCTGTACAAGCATAAGGCTACCAAGGGTTGCAGGAAAGAAATTAGCTTGATTCCCCCATCAACACAGACAGTTATGATGTGGGAATCCCTCCAGCCAGGCCATTGTCTTCTCCCGGTGGGGACAGCTTCCCCTGCCGGGAGAAGACAATGGCCCGGCAGGAGGGATTCCACACAGTGATTATTGCTAGTGGCTATAGCAGTGGCTATAGCGATAATCGCAGGTAAAACCCAGCATGCTGACTTCCCAAAACTCGAGAGAGGAGCCTGAAGATGGCGTCGGCAAGAGGCCGGTGTTAAGCTCATGGAGACCCATCCACATGGTCTAACAAGCAGACTCTATATTCCCCACTGGCCTGTCACCCCTCCCTTACCTTTCAATCATTCAGTAAGTAGAGAGGCAAAGGGGATATGTCCGTTGAGACACTGCTGATGCAGTATCCTGTTATGGGCTGACAGGAGGTGGAATTAGGAACCAGCAAGAGAGAGCAGCAGAGAGAACCGGGACAAACACATCAGACGCCGGAACGCTGAGGCTTTCAGAGAAGGAACACAGGATATAGAACACTTACAGAGCGACTGTTCAGAAGAGGCTTGGCTGGGGCTTGGTGTCTGAGAAACGGAACCCAGCACATTGTGCCTTACTTGACCCGTGGCTCACTAGTTCACCCACACTTTAAGTGTACAGCTTGCTCCCTACAAACTATCAACATCGCATCTCAACATCCCACCTGTCAAAGTGGTGAGTTTTTTTTTCTCTCTTTTATCCCACGACATGTTGGGTACAAGGTTTGAGAAAAGAACTTTGAGCCCAAGTCTAATAGATTGACCAGCAAATACAGATCCAAACCAAAGTGAAAAAATGGAAAAGTGTTATTTACGGTCGGAGCCCTATGTATAGATGTGAAGCACATAAACACGTCACAAGACTAACAACATAACGTAGACCTGAAGTGTGCCTTGGTCTGCTGGACAGCATACCCAAGATAAGTGAGTGGATGGTTTTGTAGAGAAAGTGTTTTAAGAGAAGTGCCCTAATATGGGTGGGTGCGTACCGCGCACTGGAACCGACAAAGACCATTGTGGGTGGTCTGCTTAAATACCCCCAAGGCTCCTCCCATAATTTCGGGCCACCATACTGGCCTTCCTATTTTTGGTCAGAGCCCTTTGTCCAGGAGAGATGTCAACCACATAAACACGTCACAAAACTAACAACATAAAGTAGACCTGAAGTGTGCCCTAGTCTACTGGACAGTATGCCAAGAGAAGGGGACAAAACACTTGGCTAGGGAGGTAATTATATATTTGAGCTGATAATGTACTACTAGGCAAGCTTGCTGAAGGCTTGTAACGTTTGTGCTTGCGGATTCGGAATGTATCGGGCAAAGAGAATGAGCAATTTCCACTTGCCCATTCTCTTGATGACATGGTCCGACACCCCACGTTGTGATGCTGATGACGCTGCTCCAATCCGGAGGGAATATCCAGGTTATTGGCTGGGGTCAAGGCCTAAGTTAAGCGAGAGGATCCTAATGTGTCTGGTGAACTGGCTACCACTCAGAGGGTTGGTAAGGAAAGGTAGCAATGGGCTAGACTCCGACAGGTTGGGCAGATGAAATAACGACTGGTCTAGAATGGCCACTAGGCACCAGGCGTTGTGAGTCTGGAATAGCGTAATATCTAGCCCGGGATGGGACTGTTGCATTTTTGGACACTACGAGGTGCAGGATGATGTGATTCTGATGGTGTCTGCATAGTACCTGACAGCCGGGGCTGGTGACGGTGAACTCGCTCGGACGTAAGAAGCCATAAAAGGCCAGGTAGATGGCTGCTTGGAGGACCAGGCTGGGCAGTAACCCAAAGGGGGAATGTGACAGGATGAAAGACATTTCTTTGAAGATGGCGCTAGTGCCGGATAGGCACTTGCTACTAGTTTTGGGATTGCTGCCTGTGGATACCATGTAGGGTGGTTTTGACTGCATGGGCAGAGAACAAGAATGGCTTGGTAGGGTCCTATAAGGGTACAAAATGCTGGATGCCAGCTAAGTAGAGTCTGATGGTATTATGTGATAGAGCCAGCTGCGTGTGACAATAAGCCAGGATGTGTTTAAGATCTCCTGACACTGCCCCAGGGTTAAGGGCTAGGAACCTGCCATAGGAATTCCAGGCTGTACGATTTTCCTACAGGGTGTTGCAGGATAACGACTGATTTACAAGGCGGGTCGCATCGCGCAGGTGTTGCTTTAATCCAGTGTCAGCTGTGACCAAGGTGGGATAAGAGATGTGGTTGTCGGTTCCAGGTTCCTATGAGAAGAATGACGTAAAGTTAAAGTGGGATAGTGAATCAGCCAAGTCTTTGCACTTGCCCGGGATATAGATGCAGTGCAGGGATAGTTGCACCAGCAACTATGAACATGATGGCTAGCGATTTGGACCTGCTATGTTTATGATATTAGCTGTGGCCTTATTGTCTGTGGCAAACGTCACTGTTTGCCCTGCCCAGGTGCTGCCCCAGACTTGAGCTGCAGCCACAACGGGGTAGAGTTTGAATAGTGAGAAGGACTGACTGAACCCGAGGATCAGGAGGATTTCTGGTTTCCATGGCCCTGCAAGCAATGATGGCCAAAAATTGCCGCAAAGCCTGTAGTGGCTGCGGCATCCGTGGCTACCTGAAGTGACGAAGAGGATGCTGACAGAATGAACATTGATATTCGTGGGAAATTCGTCCCACATTGGCAAATCTGCTATGCTGCCATGCCTAGCCTAGGAATTTGGGCAGGATCTTGCGCCTGCGAGAGGAAACTAAGAGATGTAAGATGAAGGACCACCCTTGAGGGATGATCCTCATGGCAAAATCAAGCATGCCCAGCAGGGATTGTAGCTGTCTCTTGGTACACCCTCGTGTAAGGGTAAAAGTGTGAATGACCGACCTGATGCGGGTCAACTTGTCAGGAGGCAGGCTGGCCCGTGTGTCGAGCGTAACACCCAAGAAGGTGGACTGTGCCGGGCATTCCACTTTATTCTCTGCTATGGGCATATTAAATTACCAAATACCCCTCTTAAGCTGTCAGCTGTATTACGATGCGCAGGAAGTCATCGAGATAGTGGATGACCTTCTGGCAAAGTGTCTGATACAACAGGGTCCAGGAAAGGGACTGGGCAAAAGTATCGAACAGCCACGGGTTGTGTCTTTTTTCTCTAGTACCAAATTACTTTTTTTTCTTAAAGGGGAAAGCAACAAAGAATAGGTGAGCAGCCGATTAGCCACTGGAGACGGAGAGTGGCAGATTTGAGCCACTTGCAGAGATGCTTGCAACGATTGCAAGTAAGCAGCCTTATCAGGAAGGCCGAAACAAAAGATAGCGGAATTTGAGTATGTAGGAATGACTGACCGAAACACGTACAAATAGATGGAGTGAGATACGTATGTTGATGCTTGATAAGAGTAACGTAAAGCCGATGATCCGAATCCGTACTGCTGTGTTTGTGCCATCAATGCGACTGGATTCGAACCGGGCTGGGGTATGAGTAATGGTGAGGTTTGTAGCGCTGAGAATTCAAATCATAGTGCCGATGATGTGACTAGACTCGGGCTGTTGGTGTGAGAAACGGTGGAGTTTGTAGTGCTGAGGATCAGGATTGTTGCACTGATGATGATACTAGACTCAGATCAGGCTGTCTGTGTTTTGTAGTGCCGAGGATCCAAATTGTTGTGCCGATGATGCGACAAGACTCGGATCGGCTGTAGGTGTGAGTAATGGCGAGGTTTGTAGTGCCGTGGATCCAAATCATTGTGCAGATGATGCGACTAGACTCAGATCGGGCTGTTGGTGAGTGTAATGGTGGTGTTAGTAGGAGGTGTTGTGCTTGTAGGAGCTGTGGATGGGTTTTTTTTAATACCGCAAATTTGAACCGTTTGTGCCGATCATGCGACTAGACTCGGATCAGGCTGTTGGTGTTTTGTAGTACCAAGGATCCGAATTGTTGTGCCAATGATGCGACAAGACTCGGCTCGGCTGTTGGTGTGAGAAACGGTGGTGTTAGTAGGAGGTGTGGTGTTTGTAGGGGGTGCAGATGGGGGGTTTGTAGCGCTGAGGATCCGAATCGTTGTGCCGATGATGCGACAAGACTTGGATCGGCTGTAGGTGTGAGAAACGGTGGTATTAGGAGGGTTTATATTGCATCGGTGATGCGACTAGACTCGGATCGGCTGTAGGTGTGAGTAATGGTGGGGTTTGTATTTGCCAAGGATCCAAATCGTTGCACCGATGATGCGACTAGACTTAGATCGGCTGTAGGTGTGAGTAACGGTGGGACTTGTATGCCGAGGACCCAAATTGTTGTGTCGATGATGCAACTAGACTCGGATCGGCTGTAGGTGGCTGTTTGGTGTTTAGTAGGAGGTGTAGGGGGTCAGTAGGAGGTGTGGGGGTTATTAGGTGTGGTATGGTGTGGCACAGGTTTCGGGACATACGCCGCTGATGCGGCTCGATTTGGAAGTGGCTTGTAGTGTGAGTGAGTTACGTGTATTCGTAACGCTCATGCCGCCTAGGCAGCTAGATACAAATCGTCTCGAGCAGAAGGCTGCCACGAGTCGCGACTGGGCTCGAATGAGGTACAAATCTCTACGAATGAGTACGAATACATACGAATGATATGGTGCAATTTTTTCGAAGCAGTGATAATTAGGCAAGGAACTTACGACATGAGGTGATAACAGTTTTACGAATGGGGAACATGATAGACAATGGTTTGAATGTATGAAATGATGTCTGCTACGAATCGGTTTGTAAAGAGAGATGACTCCAATACGAATTGGTTATAAATGTATGAAACAAATCCGATACGAATTGGTAGTAAGTAGTATTAAATGATGCCAGTTGGTTGTAGAGTGTATGCCACCCCTAGCTCTGAAACCGAACACAACCAACCACCCAACCCCCAGGCTAATCAAGGTGCAGGCAAGGCACCAGGTGGGTCTAATTACCACCTCAATCAACCACAGAACCCGTACAAGCAATACATGCTCATCTCCAAATGGATGAGACGGCAACCCCATTGACAGTGAATCCTATAACCAGCGGAGCCTGTGTCGAGTGATATCGGACAACGACTGACAGTGGCTCAGAGGCTTGGATCTACAAATGAATCGTATGTTTGCAGATGGGATGACAAACAGGGCAGAAGAACCTACGAACGTACTACGCCTGTGCCAAATGATGTCGGGAGCGACAACAACTCGGAGGCAGGTTTTTTAATTAAAGGGATGCTGGATAGGAAGCATAATGAACCGCAATATTGCACATGTTACGAAAAGGTTTGATTCCTACCTGCAACAGTGAGCGGGAACCACTGATGAAGACCACGAATGGAGAAGCCGCGACGTACTTGCGATCGAATGCACAGACTCAGTCAGCCTAGCGACATGTAATACCATGCACTGGAACCAACAAAGACCAGTGTGGGTGGTCTGCTTAAATACCCCCCGGGATCCTTCCATAATTTAAGGCCACCATACTGGCCTTCCTATATATCTAGGATTGTTGGAATATATATAGATGAACTGTAACATTGGGCTTAATATCCTGCACTGGTGAAAGTTAAGACATATACGCTGGGCCTGCAAAGTTGGCCCATACATCTTAACTAGAGGGCATACAGACTTGAGCTTGGTGAATGGCTGCCATAAAATCTCTGCCCTAGGATTACTGACATACATATCCTTTATTAATAAGTGTACACTTTATTAGGAAAGTGGATTATATTGTCTGCATCTATAATTGCTCAATATACACAATATATATAATATCTGATACATAAAAGTTAGCTTATTTTTTCCTGTTAGCATCGTCAGGTGTACCCCTGATCGATGGATGCTGACTTATATGTTTACCATTCATGAAGATAGCCCATACACTACTGATGTGAGAGTACTGGATTAAAAGCGCATGGTCTGGAGGTTGTGATAGGGGTAAAAGTCGGCCTGGAGGGTCTCACTCTGTAAATATTGGGTCATACTATTAATACCATCAGGCGCTGGCCCAAGTACTGTATATCAGAGGGACCTGAGCTGTGTGCTTTTTGATCTGTAGATACTGGACTAAATACTCTCACCTGGAGGCACTGATCTGTGTATCTGCCAGTGGCTAGGGGTGGGCCTGCACTGAGCTTATTTTATTTTTAATTTTTTTGGACCATTCAGTCAGGACATCTTAACTAAAAAAGCAAGATCCTCTTAAACAGTCCAAAACAGTCTAAAAGTTTTAAAGGTACAGTAACAGATGCCTGACAATACAATGAAAGGAAGGGCAGTAAAAGGAGCAGGGGTAAATCCCTCTAAAATAAACACCAGTCCAGGTACAATAAAAAAAATACATGACACAAGAAGGAAGCCAAAATAGTCCAGCCTCTGGAAAACAGTTGGGAGCAAAGAGCAAGCAGGTGGATGCCCAGGTGGAGCAAGACCCCCATTAAACAGTCCAAAACAGTCCAAAAGTTTTAAAGGTACAGTAACAGATGCCCCAGAATACAATGAAAGGAAGATCAGTAAAAGGAGCAGGGGTAAATCCCCCTAAAATAAGTACCAGTCCAGGTGCAATAAAAAAATACATAATGCAAGAAGGAAGCCAGAATAGTCCAGCCTCTGGAAAACAGTTGGAAGCAAAGAGCAAGCAGGTGGATGGAGCCAATAAAAACAAGCAGAATAGGCAGTCAATGGGTCATAGTAGTTCAAATTACTCAAACCAATTTGAGTATAGAAATGGCAGATATGTTCAGGAACAGTCCCTAAAAAAAGATATGGCAACCCTACATGGAGATCTGAGTCACATATTAAAAAGGGTCAAAGACACAGAAGAAAAACCCACGCACTAGAAATAAAACAACCTAAGGAACAAATGAAAAAACTACAAATTGAACAGAGGAATATGTTTTACAGAATGGAAGACCAGGAAAATCAAAATAGAAGGAAAAATATAAGAATTAGGGGTCTCCCAGAAATCGTGCAGGAAGAGGACTTACAAAGTACAATGAATAAAGTGTTCTGCCCACTGCTTGGAAGAACAACAACGGAAACTTTAAATATTGAAAGAGCGCACAGGATTAGAAAACCCCTAAATAAGGCGAGGGAAATACCAAGATATGCAATTGTGAGATTTCTATAAGATAAAGAACAGATCTGCGAGAAATTGAGAACATTACAATCGGTAAAGTATGAAGAGGCAGTGCTTCAGATATTTGCAGATTTATCTCCAGCAACTTTAGCAAGAAGAATTCTTAAGCCTCTATTAGAGCAAATGAGAGCAAACAATGTACAATATTCCTGGGGTTTCCCGGCATGTCTGATAGGACGGACAGATGGTCGCTCGGCTAGATTAAAATTTCCAGAAGAGTTGGAAGAATTTGGTAAGAAACTTGATCTAAACATACCAGATATACCAGGATGGTCAAAAATACAGAAGGAAGAGATAAGTCTAGAAGACCAACAGTGGATCTCAGCCTCAAGAGAAGAAAACTTCAAAAAAAAATAATAAAGAAATTAAACAAAGAAGAGAATAATAGAAGAAAAATGACTGGTGGGGGGGGCAAGGGGGAGGTGGGAAGGAAGGGAGAACAGGAGGTAAGCGATAAATGGACAAGGGATGGGATTTCAGGATTTCAGGAGTGAAACCGGCTTCAGGTCACTCACCTATACAGAGAATAGGCGCCTGACCCAGCAAGTGTACAAGGACAGAGCTCAATCACAAGGGTAGAGAGTCGAAAGCAGGAAGAAAAAAAAAAAAGGATGGAAGATCCTGCATTCAACCTGAAGGCTATAATTGGTCCAAAACTCCCAACAAAAGGGAGATGGGGCAAGGAGGGTCATTGGTGAGGATGGGGGAGGAGGGAGGTAGAAGAGGGAGGGAATGAGTGCTAATAGGAGGAAGGGGAGGAGAACTTTCCAATAAGTGAAATAGTGAAAAGACCACCCAGAGTTTTCCTTACCCCCTGATCCCAAAATCCTGTTGAAAGAAAGGAGCCTAAATTTATGAGAAGGGGGCTGGGCGGCAGATAGAGAATCAATATGGAGGCAATACATTTTTTAACGTATAATGTACGGGGTCTAAATACATAAATAAAGAGACATACATTTCTAAAAGAAATGAAACAATATTCCGCAGGAGTAATCTTCCTGCAGGAAACACATATCTCCCATGATTCTAAAATAAAGCTATATTTGACAGACTAACCTGGTATTATGGAGACTCAACAACAAAAAAAGCAAATATATACTGTCCAAATAAAAACCTAGAAAAAACCATTAGAGAACTAATGGACTTCAAAGAAGGATGGGTGATCATGGCAGGAGATTTCAACTTCTGCCTGAACCCAAATTTACATAATACGTCACATGCACAGGAGACAAATAAGCAACATTTATACAGGATCAAAAATAAATTACATCAAAATCAATTGATAGACATATGGAGGGCTCAAAACCCTAAAACATTAGATTATACATGTTTCTCCTCTGTGCATGGGATGTGCTCCAGGATCGATTATATAATGGTAGTGTCACGAATGTCGCGTCTACCCCAACGTAGGTGGTCAGACACTATAACTAGCTACTGTCTGCTTTCCCTTAAGACAAGCAGGCCTACCAGTACTTGGTTGCCCTCAGGACTTATACACAATGCTTTGATGCATGGCCACCAAGCCAAGGCAGACGCGAACTGATCAAAGCAAACAGATATTTGCAGTTTAGCAGACAGATAGCGTGGTTCTATGACAGTCCAGGTAAAGGGCAGGGTAAGTTCAGGGAATAGTCCAATATCCAAACCAGGTCATACAGGGGGAAATCCAGATTAGCAAAGCAGGGCAGACAAATCGGAGGCTTGACCAGGAACAATGCAGGTAACTGTCTCCATCACAAGCAAGGGATAGAGTGTTTGGTTTGCTTATATCAGGTTGTAAGCTCTAAGGAGCAGGGCCCTCTGATTCCTACTGTATCAAAGTGTATTGTATTTGTACTGTCTACCCTCAAGTTGTAAAGCGCTACGTAAACTGTTGGCGCTATATAAATCCTGTATAATAATAATAATAATAATCAGGTGACTGACCAGATCAATTACCTTCCAGGTGAAAAGAGACAGGGGTAAAGCAACAGCCAACACCCAACTAGTGGAATGAGTAGCTGGAGCACTAAGTGATCCTGACAGGTAGAACATAAACTATTGGAACTAGTGTAAAAAAGAGCATTAAGATAACAACAATATCAGATCATGCCCCAGTATTAATGAGAATGAAGATACCAGGAGTGCATAAAAAGATAAATATATTAAGAATAAATGAGGGTATACTACAAGATAAGGAAGTGGAAGAAAGGATAAAATAAGAACTGGAACAATACTTTAAAATAAAACAAGACCAATGAGGTATCAGGGGCTATGGAATGAGAGGCCCATGAGGCCTATATAAGGGACATACTGATAGCGATGGGGGCAAAAAAGCTTTCCAAAAATACTATAGTGCATTATGTTCAATAAATCAAACGACAGAACAGGAAATGGAATTAAAGAAAGGCAAGAAGATAAGGGACTACTTAAAAGAAGCCAGACTACCTAAAATAGTGGAGAAAAAACGAAAAAGGGTTAGAGAGGCCCATCTCAGAAGAAGAGATTAACATAGCATTAAAAGAAGTACTCACAAGGAAAAGTCCAGGACCAGATGGATTTACGATCCGATATAAAAAATTTAAAGAACAGCTAATAACAAAAATATGCTTGTATATGAATGGGTTAGGAAAAAATTTTGAGATGAGAAGGGAAGTATTATTAGCATCTATAACTGTTATACCCAAAGAAGGCAAAGACTTAATGCTATGTTGGAGTTACAGACCAATTGCATTATTAAATGCGGATACTAAATTATTTGCTAAAATACTGGCAACAAGGATGAAAGATCTAATGAGAGAATGGGTACACCCAGACCATGTAGGATTTGTACCAGGAAGAGGGGGAGAGATAATGGGGTAAGACCACTCCTTTTATTAAATAAAATGAAAGGTAGTGGGTCCCCAGCTCTACTCCTGTCAATAGATGCTGAACAAGCTTTTGACAGGGTAGACTGGGGATTCGTGAGTACACTAGAGGCATTAGGAATCAGCCCGTAGACGTTAAGCTGGATAAAAACATTATACAACCATCCAGCGGCAACAGTAAAAATAAATGGAACATCTTAAGCATAATTCGAAATGCTTAATGGAACTAGACAGGGCTGCCCTCTTTCCACTCCCTTGTTCGTGCTCTCTCTAGAGCCCTTACTAACAATAAATATAAAAGATATTAGGATTGGAAATGAGGAACACAAAATAGCGGCATACTAAATACTAAAAACTATGGAGAAATTTCAGATCTAAAAATGTATTTGGTAAAATCAGAGATTTTGAATATGAATGTAAGTATACAAGAATTTTCATTTGAATGGAAGAAAACAGAATTGAAATACCAAGGAATAAAACTGACACCATCCTTAGGGAAACTATATCAAACAAATTATATAACTTATTTTATTATTTATTTTATTTTATTTCAGGTACTTATATAGCGCCGTCAATTTACGCAGCGCTTTACATTTACATAGTACATTCACATCGGTCCCCACCCTCAAGGAGCTTACAATCTAAGGTCCCTAACTCACATTCATACATACTAGGGACAATTTAGACAGGATCCAATTAACTTACCAGCATGTCTTTGGAGTGTGGGAGGAAACTGGAGTACCCGGAGGAAACCCACGCAGGCACAGGGAGAACATGCAAACTCCAGGCAGGTAGTGTCGTGGTTGTGATTCTAACCAGTGACCCTTCTTGCTGCTAGGTGAAAGTGCTACCCACTACTTATAACTAAATTAAATAAAAAAAGTTATTCTTCATTGTGGGAGTTCTTGTGTAGTGTGGTCAGTAATAGTAGAAAAACATTATGTGCTTTGAGGTGTCTCCTCCACAATTAGAGGCACAGAGTCCTGATAATGTAATAAAAACAAAACAAAAAGGAAATATATTTGATACCTGATAAACATTCACTGGACATAAAAAAATGTTGAGGAAAATGCTAATGATTTGTTGTTTTTGTTTTTAGGAGGCCTTTGCTCATTTTCATCATAGCCAGTATAAAAACTAATGTCCACATTTTATAAATGGAGAATAAAAACTCAAAAGAATCATTAGCACTCACCTAAGCATAGACAAACATTTAATGAATATTGCAACTCCAAAGGTTCTCACATTTGGGATTGTCTCCTCTTAGTGTACCTTTCAGCATATTTAAGCCTCACTTATTGTATTCAAGGTTTCAGGGAGCTGATAGGTGAGTAACACTGAGTAACACACTGGTAATATGCTGATCCAGTTTTCACAAGAGACCCTGTACTACTTCTGCTTGATATAATATTTAGTGCAATTCAAACTTGTCAAATTAAACAAAAGTATACTCACTCACTCTAGATCAGCAGCATACCTGAATAGTTGGTGCGCATATGTGAGTGACATCATTTGACAAACACCGTAAGCTAACAAATTTTGGTGAGGTTCCCATCTTTTTCAAAATAATAAACACCCAGTTTTCACCCACGCAATTTTTATCTCCAAACTTTTTTCATTTGTTTAGCAAAAAAAAAAAAAACCCTGGTGGTGATGAAATACCACCAAAAGGGAGCTCTATCTGTCTAAGAAAAAAAGACTTTATACTCAAACAGCACGATTCACTCAGAATAGATCTCTTTTTGGTTCATTACATTTTGTTTTCAATGTTTTAGTTTTTTTCCAAATGTTATAATAGGTTGGAGTATACAGTGGGGTCATGTGCTTACAGAGACTATGTAATAAAGTTCATCAAGTAGAACAAAACTTAGGTTGAACAGTTTGCAGTCAGTATAGTATTTGAACATTACATATAACTTTGATTTGTATATTTTCTGGTTAATCAACAGGGTAAGTATCATGGAACATACAGTATATAACACATGAACGCATTAAAGCATGTGGTGTTTGGAATCATGAATTATGCCCATATTGGGTCAGCACAGGTCTCATTTCAATGGGCAAAATAGACCAACAGTGTCTTTTGCAGACTACAATATTCAATATGTCATGAATTTTTGTATATATTTCCTGTCTCTCCTCATGACATCATACCTCGGGCTAGCTGCGCCCCCTTGATCCTCAAAAAGACCACCTAACTAGCAAATAAAAAAAACAGTAAGCTCCCCTAACCCAGCATCTTTTTTTATCCCCACTTCAGGACCACGTTTTTTTCCTGCCCTTGCCACTTCTCACCCTGGTTCAGCCTCTCCATGGTGGTAGATCTGGTGTGTTGGGTATACCTGAGGGTGCTGGGGTCTAGCTGTCTTATAATAGGGTATACATTACCCTTATGGTAGGCATCTCTTTTCTTTTTTCTTACCCTCTGTTTTGTCCTTTTTGGTCCCCTGCTTGTCTCCCGGCGGCTGGTCCTCCTTAGGGTCCACAAGGATACTCCTCTGCCTTTTTGTCCCCTTTCGTCCGGGTTCAGCCTTCTGGAGCCCTGGGTTTGCATGACACAGGTATGTTTCACCTGAAGCCTGTTCTTTAGTTCCAGCTCGTACCAGAACTGGTTAGGGGCCAGTGCATGACGTCATCAGACCCGTATGTTGTCCTGGAATGTTTGAAATCAAGCTGTTAGTCACGCAACCTGTCATTCAAAAGGCTGCCTTGATTATGACCAGGTCCTATCTTGGGTTCTCTCCTATTCAGGTATGTGGTTTGCTATTTGAGCTCCCCCTTCCATTTTGCACTGTTCTCTTAAAAAAAAAGAAAAAAAAAAAAAAAAAAGAAGAGTGCAGTCTGTATGCTATTTTTCAGGGATAAAAGTCCTGACAGAAAGTTCACAAAGAAACCCCATGATTCTTCATCTGGAAGAAGGAAAAGTTGTCACCACATGTCTGCATCTTGTTCCAGTAGTCATTCTATTTCACTGGGTTCTAGACACCATCATGCCACTCAAACAGGTTCAATGCATCATCCTTAGTTTGCCACTGCTCTCAGAAGCCCTCTTTCTCTGGAGCCCTAGAACTCTTAGGGAAAATGCTGTGTGCACCTTAAAGGAGGCTACAATGAGAAAAGGAGGCAGAATCTCTAGTGAAGTTAAGGCCTACATAGACCAGACTATTACAGATAGCATGCACAAAGTTGCGCAAACCTTGCTTGCTGCCAAGAGAAGTAGGCCCAGAGATGTCTCTCCTTTTGTGGAAGCAGTACAATCATTTTTTTAAAGGGGGATCAAGTATCTCTGGTTGAGAAGATCTTCATATGCCAACTTATTTCTTCACCAAGATCTGGGCTGGTGGATGTCACAGGATAAATTGTCTCAGGGGGGCGCTTCTCAACCCTGGAGATTGGATCATTGTTACTTCAGATGCCAGTCCTCAGGGCTGGGGGGCACATTGCCTGGGACACCAAGTTTAGGGTTGGTAGCATACTCCTCCCCTACCTCAGTCCAAAATTCCAGAGCTCATGGCAGCATCACAGGCATTAAAGGTTTTTCCATTCTCCTAATTGGTTCCTGTGTCATATGGCTCATGGACAACAAGATGGCATTAGCCTATATAGCCAGTCAGGGCAGTACAAACAGTTCTAATTTTAGCGTAACAGCTGGAATTTTTCCATGGCAGAGTAACATCTCCAGGCATTGACACCATCCTATCTGCTGGGCACTGAAAATACCCTGCCAGATAGGCTGAGCTAAGAGTGGCCTTTGAATCACAAGTACTTCCGCCTAATATTCAAGAAATGGGGAATTCCAGAAGTAGACTTGATGGTGAATCCCGAGAATGTCCATTTCCACAATTCTGTTCCCAGTACCACAGTCATCAAGCAATTGGCCAGGATGCTTTCTCAATTAAGTGGAATTTCAGGCTTGCATATACTAAATGTTTCCACCCACAGGACTGATTTTGAAGACCATATTGAAGTTTGTCAGGGAATCCAGGAAAAGGAATCATTGTGGTGCCATTTTGGCCAAGGAGGCCTTGGTTTCCTCTGTTAATTCAAATGTTGATGGTGCCTCCTTACCATGCTAGCGAGATCTATTGTTCCAGAAACGTTGGCAGCATCCTAATCCACTGAAACTGAGCCCGACTGTGTGCTTATTGAAAGGGGAGACTGATAGATTTGGGTCTTCCATTCTCAGTGATGCTCTATGCTTCCAGCACGAAAACCTTCCACACATTACTTACCATCATGTATGGAAAAATGTTTTTTTTTTTGCAAAGTTGAGAGATTTTGATCCGTTGGTTCCAAAAGCTATGAAAAGTTTTTTCAGTGAACACTGGGAAAGTGTCTAGGCTTCAATGCTTTACTTACAAGGGTCCACCTTGTCTGCTCTAACAGGGGGAAAAATGGTCTGAAAATGTGTTAGTGCAAAATTTCCCTGTGCATCAATAAAATGAATGCCACCGTGGAAGCCATTCTTTCTGTCATGGGACTTGACTTTAGTACTAGAGGTCTTTAGAGGCTCTCCTTTTTTATCCTATAAAATCTTGTTCTATTTAGCATCGAATTTGAAAGGTGGTTTTCCTAGTTGCAATTGCTTCAGCCTGAAGAGCGTCGGAACTTAAAGCTTTTTCCTCTGAAGAAACGTATTGTTCCATACATCCCAGCAAGGTTTTGCTTTGCCTCTTTCTGAAATTTAGGCTCAAAGTGTCCTGTTACCATATCAGCTGGGAATCATTCCTTTTCTCATTATCAGCAGATGCACAAGATTCAGAAGGTTTCTCTTGTCTCGAGACAAGCCTGGACTAGGGCGTAACACCACTCTGTCCACATGAAAAAATCAAATATGGCACAGACATTACTTTAGTGATAAAGGTCCTTCCTAGGCCAAATATCAGCAGGAGGCTGAAGAAGATGGGAAAGTTTTTTGTAGAGTGACGAGATCCCTGTACCACCTGGATAGGATCTTGTAATTCTTTTCTTGAGAGTAGCAAGAGATTGTTGACTTATGGGTAACGTGGAACGATGTCTGCCATTCTGGTCTGGAGATGTCCTCACCCAAATCCGCAGACCACATCCTTGTGTAACGTGGCAGTTGGTCGTGTGTTAGGGCCTGTAAAAGGCTATATAGGGATGAAAGAAGGTGCCTGGGTGTTTCTGGGAGGGAACACAAGTCCTCAAAACCGGTTTGGGGACGATGTATTTGGGAGGAAGCGTGTAGATGTTTAGTGTATGTGGACATGTGTAGGGCGGTAAGCCAGTCACAGGATCCTGCCGGCTTAACTGGTGTCCCCTGTGAATGGTGCACAAAAGAATGCGCTTGAGGCCATTCAGTGCATTTGAAGGACCCCATAGTCGTCGCATCCACAATCTGTGGGAACGTGGGGTTATCAAACAGAGGTGTCATCGTGCATGGGTCAGAAGATAAAATGGCTTCAGGCCTCTATTGTACCAAAGTTTAAGGGAGGCTAGCGTTAGTGGTGATAGAGAGGGTAAGAGGGCATAGTCCTGTCTATATCCCCATAATCGGGCCTGAAGGTCCACGGGGGTCAGGTCTTGCTTTATTGAGACCGACGCCTTCAGGAAGGGACAAGGGAACCATTCCAGAACGTGTGCCATATGGGTGGCTTTGTAGTAGAGCTCAAAGTCAGGGAGACAAGCCCCACCCTGTAACTTTGAGAGGGTAAATAGGTTGTACTTAACTCTGGGGAGCCCACGGTTCCACATAAATCTGATGGCCAGGGATCATAAAGAGGTGAAGAAAGATTTGGTAACTATGACAGGAATAGTTTGTAAGAGGTATAAGAGTTTGGGCAAGGTGTCCATTTTAAGGGTGTTGATCCTCCCAAACCACGGCAAGAGGGATCCACCCCATTCCTCTAAGTCTTTCCGTATGCGGGAGAGGAATTCAGTGGAAATAGGTTGGTCAGATTAGAGGGGATAATAACTCCTAGGTATGAAATTCCTTTTATTTGCCATTGAAAGGAGAAGTTTGATTTCAGTAAGGATAATGTAGAGGCAGGGAGGGATGAATTGAGAGCTGCTGTTTTGGCTATATTAAGTTTAAAGTTGCTAAAGGAGCCAAACCGGCGAAATTCCATAAAGAGCGATGGTAGTGAGATATGTGAATTTTGAATAAAAGCTAAAAGGGCGTCAGCATATAGGTATAGCTTGTGGTGGGAGGAGGGCATTTGAATGCCATGGATAGAGGCGTTTTGGCGTATGGCACATGCTAGGTGTTCGATAATGATAACAAACAGAAGGGGGGAGAGAGGGCAGCCTTGTCGTGTACCATTCGAGATGTCAAATGGTTCTGATGTAGTACCGTTCACTAGTACAGTGGTGGAGGGTTGGGAGTACAAAGACATTACTTTAGTGATAAAGGTCATCCCTAGGCCAAGTTGTTTAAGGGAGAGTTGTAGGAATCTCCAGTTAACCCTATCAAACGCCTTCTCGGCATGGAAGGATAGGGGGCAGGCTTTCAGGTCTTTGCGCTGTATAAAAGAGATGAGGTGAATTGTTTTAGTGGTATTGTCCCTTGCCTCTCGGCCGGGGACAAACCCTACCTGGTCATTATGTATCACTCCCGGGAGAAGGGTGGCCAATACCTTTGCGAATAATTTAAGATCTATGTTGAGCAAGGATATGGGCCGATAGCTAGTACATTGGGATGGGTCTTTGCCCGGTTTTGGTATAATGGAGATGTTGGCAGACAGAAGTCCTTTAGAGGGTAAGTTGGAGTCATCAATAGAGTTAAAATCTTTTGTTAGGAGAGGCACCAGTTGGGAGGCAAAAGCTTTGTAGAACTGGGGGGTGTACCCGTCTGGTCCAGGACATTTGCCTGTTTTCAGGTCTTTTATGGCTTATAAAAATTCGGATGCGGCTAAAGGCTTATCAAGCTCTAGGGCGTCTGACATATCAATGGTGGGTAACGCTGTCTCTGTAATGTAGTCTCGCATTTCATCACCAGTGGTGATGTTCTGGGTATCTGGGACTTTGTGCGAAAGGTTGTAAAGTTGCGAGTAGGGATGAGCCGAACACCCCCCGGTTCGGTTCGCACCAGAACCTGCGAACGGAACGAAAATTTGCACGAACGTTAGAACCCCATTGACGTCTATGGGACTCGAACGTTCGAAATCAAAAGTGCTCATTTTAAAGGCTAATTTGCATGGTATTATCCTAAAAAGGGTTTGGGGACCCGGGTCCTGCCCCAGGGGACATTTATCAATGCAAAAAAAACTTTTAAAAACGGCCGTTTTTTCGGGAGCAGTGATTTTAATGATGCTTAAAGTAAAAAAAAAATAGTTAAATATTCCTTTAAATATCGTACCTGGGGGATGTCTATAGTCTATAGTATGCCTGTAAAGTGGCGCGTGTTTCCCGTGTTTAGAACATTCCCTGCACAAAATGTCATTTTTAAAGGAAAAAATCTCATTTAAAACTGCTTGCGGGTTTAATGTAATGTCGGGTCCTGGCAATATGGATGAAAATCAGTGAGACAAACGGCATGGGTACCCCCGAGTCCATTACCTTTGGGTCTTGTATGGATATTAAGGGGAACCCCGCACCCAAATTAAAATAAGGAAAGGTGTGGGGCCCCAGGCCCTATATACTCTGAACAGCAGTATACAGGCGGTGCAAGCAAGACAGGGACTGTAGGTTTGTTGTTAAGTAGAATCTGTTTGTAATTTTGAACAGGTACATTTTTAACGTGTTTAGCTCCAGCCAAAAAATCTTTTTTAAGCTTTTTGGAAAACATAGGGAAGGGTTATCACCCCTGTGACATTTGTTTTGCTGTCTGTCCTCCTCTTCAGAAGATTTCACCTCACTTTTTGTCCCAATGACAAATGTTTTTTGAAAATTTGGGTTTTTTTGTGGAACAAGGATTGGAAAGCATCAGTGGAAAGGAGAAATGTTTTTCCCATATTAACTCTTACAAGAGAGAATTTGCCTTCCTAGGGGTAGATTTCATTTCACTTCCTGTTGTCTCCTTTCATTTGCAAGTAGGAGTCGTTTGTAAGTTAGATGTTTGAAAGTATATACTCAGCAGAAATTTGGGCCTTAGGTGTTGTTGTGGCCACAACACTGTAAGCCCTCACAGGGCCCTGCTGTGAAATATTAGATCAAGAATTGTAATTACATGCCCCTGTTGAACAAGGGCAGAAAAATTGGGCCTTTGGTGGTGGTGGTGCTGGTGCCACAACAAAGTCCTCACAGACACTCTAGTTGGAACGCAGGAACGAGCCCTGCTGCAAAGTATTGCATCAAAAATTGTAATTACACGCTCCTGTTAAACAGGGGCTGAAAAATTGGGCCTTAGGCACTGGTGGTGGCGCCCAGAACCAAAAATGTTCTTACAAGCTATCAGCGTGATCATTGAGGAGGAAGAGGATAATTACTCAGGGATAGTCACTCAGCATCAGCATAGGCAGTCTTTGAAGGGATCTGAGATTTCAAAAAAAAATATTCGGTTACATCAGCATCAGGTGCTTGGTAGCTGGTGGTGATGCAAGACTGATTCATTTTTATGAAGGTCAGTCGATCGACCGAGTCGGTGGACAGACGCACCCTGTGATCGGTTACAAAGCCTCCAGCAGCACTGAATGTGCGTTCCGAAAGAACGCTGGATGCAGGACAGGCCAGTAGCTCAATTGCATACTGTGCAAGTTCTGGCCAGTGATCCATCCTCAAGACCCAGTAACCCAGAGGATTTTCGGTGGGAAAGGTGTCCAAGTCAGATCTTGCCCCTAGGTATTCCTGCACCATGTAAAACAGACACTGGCGATGGTTGCTGGAACCGATCATACCTTGGGGCTGCGGACCAAAAAATTGTCTGAACGCATCGGTCAGGCGGCCACCTTCTCCACCGCTCCTTCTTTGACTGACCGAAGCCTCAGCAACACGTTGTCCAGAAACAGGAGTTTGTAATCTCCCAGTCTCTGGGAACGCGTTGCACAGACCTTTCTGCAAGGCCTCCCGAAGATGTTTCATCCTCTGCTCCCTCTGCGATGGCAAGATAAGGTCCGCAACCTTACCCTTGTAACGTGGATCAAGGAGGGTTGCCAGCCAGTATTGGTCCTTTTCCTTGATACCACGAATATGAGGATCCTTACGCAGGCTTTGCAGGATCAGGGAGGCCATGCAGCGTAGGTTTGCTGAGGCATTCGGTCCGGAGTCCTCTGGGTCACTAAGGATGACATGGTCCACAGCCACCTCCTCCCAGCCACGTACAAGTCCATGTGTTTCTTGGGACTGATTCCTTAAAGACTGCTGCTGATGCTGAGTGCCAGGCTCAACCTCCATACTGACGCAATCTTCCTCCTCCTCCCCCTCCTCCTCCTCCTCCTCGTCCTCTTCCTGTGTGATCGGCGGGCACGCAGGAACACTGTCTGGATAAAGGGGGCCTTGAGAGCTAAGGAAGTCCTCCTCTTCCTGCCTCTGTTCTGCCTCAAGTGCCCTGTCCATTATTCCACGCAGCGTGTGCTCCAACAGGTGGACAAGGGGGACAGTGTCACTGATGCATGCACTGTCACCGCTCACCATCCTCGTGGCCTCCTCAAATGGTGACAGGACAGTGCATGCATCCCTGATCATGGCCCACTGGCGTGGGGAAAAAAAAACAAGCTCCCCTGACCCTGTCCTGGTGCCATAGGCGCACAGGTACTCATTGATGGCCCTCTGTTGCGTGTGCAGCTGCTGCAGCATGGCCAACGTTGAGTTCCACCTGGTGGGCATGTCACAGATTAGGTATACAATAGGGGGCGCTGTAGACCTCAAAAAATTAAGTGATGATAATTGTTAAATAATTATAAACATATACACACAATTCACATAAATATTAGTGAACCACAATATATTAATGTGCTAAAAACAAATTGCTCAAAACACTTGATATATATTGATTCAAAATATAGAGTCCTTAATTTAAAGGTGAATTGAATATATTCGTGATAATTAGTTGTCCCAATCCAGTGAAGAGATTAGAGCAAAAATAGTGAAAAAAACAAAACCAAGGAAAACAGCATAGATCTTCATAGATGCAACAAAATCTTATCGATGATAAAGGGTTCCGTCACCAAAGAGGAAGAGATCACCTTGGAATAATAGATATCTGATTACCAGATACCAATGACTCCTTTAACTAAAAAGAGAGTCATTAGCGCTTGTACAGGATTGTGCCTGTTCACATGAAGGCTGGAAGGCTGGGTGGTACTCTAGGCATAGATCCCTCCCGTCCCATTCATTCAGGATAAGAACTTCACGCTTCCCTGAGGACGTTCATAACGAAACGTATGTCGGAGCGGTACGTGGTCAAGTGTCCCTTTCCTTCCTACCAACATCCGGTCCATCTGGCTGACTATGCGCACTGGGTGGAACGCACGCCGCACATGATGTGATGCGATGGGTCTTGGACACCATTTACCCTGACATGCAAGCAGTCCCAGTGCCGGGTAGGCACCGATCAATGTAAGCGGCCATTTGGCTATTTTATTGTCTTTTTTTACACTTATTAAACGGTTTTACGCTATGGAGACTCCTTTTTGTTTCCCATATTTCTTTTTTTTTTTTTTTTTTACAAAAGAATTTTATTGTTTATATATGTAAGGTTACAGTAACCATCGAACATACACATTGAACAGAGCATTAATAACAAGGGGAACAGTTCTTCGTAAATTCAAAGTTACATTGTATCCCCATATGTTGAGGTGAACTATGTGTGCTTGAACAGATCTCTTGTGTGTTTCAAGTGTAGACCTGTTGGGGTTGTGTATCTGTAAAGATGGCCAATTCTCATTTGTCTTGTCCGTTGGGTAAACAGTGTGTAGAGGTGTATCTGTTATGAGTCATGGTATGTGTTCAGGTATATGTATAGTCCCCCGGGGATATTTGGGGATTTTTCCACTTAGAAGGTTGTCTTGTGTAGCACTGAATGTATTGATAGTGGAATAGTTGCTTGGGTTATTGCATGTATGGGGTGTTTTGTCATTTGTTCCTGTTCTATTTGCCGATAGTAGATTTATCGGGGAGGTGGGGGGGCAGACAGGGAGTAGGTGGGGGGTATGAGTTATAAATTCCTAAAAGGGTTCACTTAGGCAAGGTGGGGGGGTTGGTGATCTGAGTGTATATGAATGCAGAGCGGGTATAGGGGGGACAGGGGTGGAGAAGGGGGTAATGTCAGGAATATTTGAATTGGGAGAGTTTTTATGATTATGAATATATAGTTGCAGCAGTAGCCATCTCTTGCCCCCCTCCTCTGCAGGGGATCCCCACAAGTCCCGTGTGTGTTGTGTAGCATTATGGGTGTCAAGTGGCTTCCTGGGTCTGGTGGGTTTGGAAGTAACGTGGGAAGTTAGTTAGGTGGTTAGTGCATTTTTAGAGATATGTTTCAAGTTACCCTGAGTCAGATAATTTAATGGTTCTGGGAGTAGATTCGAGCGTATTCTGAAGTCGTTTGGTAATGCCTCCAGCATGCCCATTTGATTCCAAATTTTTGTGGTGTGTCTCTCGCAATGTGAATTAATTCCTCCATTTCAGCGGTCCTATTAATTCTGTCAAACCGTTCTCTAATTGAGGGGGAGATACAGGATTTCCAGTGTATTGGTATGCATTGTTTTGCTGCATTTATCATGTGCATTGCCAGCGATTTATGGTAGGTTCGGTGAGATAGGCGTGTGTGGTGCAGGAGAAACTGCAAGGGTGTTTTATCTAGGTCGTAGGTGGTGACTTGGGTAATTATCCTATGTACTTCCGTCCAGAACTCTTGAATGTGGGAACAGTCCCACCATATGTGAAGTAATGTGCCTGGTTGATCTGTACATCTCCAGCATTCCTCAGGAATTGCTGGGTTGAATTTGTGTAGTAAGGCAGGTGTGCGGTACCAGCGAGTCTGGATTTTGAAGCCACTCTCTTGAGTGGTCACATTGATCGATCCCTTATGGATATTGATATAAATTTTTTCCCATTCATCCGGTGATATAGATATGGATAGGTCTCTTTCCCATGCAGCACACATTGTTGAATTGTTGGGCTTGTGGTCTGCAAAAAGAAGTGAGTGCGTGATTGAAATCAAATGTGTCTGGGGCGATTTTTGAGAACAGAGGCGTTCGAAAGGGGTCAGTGGTCTGGAACAGGAATATTTTTTGTTCAGTTTTCTTAAGAAGTGTGTGATCATGAGATATGTCCAGTCTGGTATCTGAGGTTTTTCATGTTTAGACGAGAGGCGCTATGTGGAGCAGAATGTGTCTAGGTCATAGAAGTCGTGGGCTCGAACCTTTTCTTCAGACCAGTGTTGTACTAAAAAATTAGCATGCATACCTGGGGGAAAGTCCGAGTTTAGTCGTATTGGGGTCATTGGGCCTTGAACTGTCGAAAGGGAGGATTGCTTGCAAGTCTTGTGAAAGCATTGTATGGTTGGTCCGATTAGAGGGTGGAGTTTCAATGCAATAGGAACATGTCGTTCTAGAATCCAAGGTAACGTGGCTAAGGAAAGATTTGTAAAGGATTCTTCCAGTCTAACCCAATCTTTTGTGGGACCGTGAAGGTTCCAATCCAAAATTCTGGTCAAATGTATTGCTTTATAGTAATTGGCAAGATCTGGTAGGCCTATTCTTCCTAAATGTTTGGGTAGTGCTAACTGTGCATATTTGATCCTGGGTCTACGTCCTCCCCAAATGAAAAGTGAGCTAATGTTTCTGTAGTTTTTAAAAAAGGTCAGTGGTACGTGGATCGGAATTGTTTGTAGTATGTATAATATTCTCGGTAAGGCGTTCATTTTTAGAATTGCTGCTCTTCCGAACCATGAAAACATTGGTCTATTCCAATTTGTGAGATCTTCTGTCAGTTTGCTTAGTATCGGCAGATAATTTTTCTTGTATAGGTCTGATAGTTTTGCTGGGAGTTGTATGCCCAGGTATGTGATCGCCTCTGTTTGCCACTGGAAGGGGAAGTTTGCTTTGCAGTGTGTGACTGATGACGGGGGTAAGGAAACGTTAAGAGCAAATGATTTGGTGAAGTTAATTTTGAGATTGGAAATTAAGCCAAATTTTTGGAATTCTTCAAGTAGTACCGGTATGGTAATGTGCGGATTCGAGAGAAATAGGAGAATGTAATCCGCATAAGCGGCTAATTTGTATTCTCTTTGTCTGGTAGATATACCTCTTATGTCGGGGTTGTGCCGTATGGAGCATAGTAGGGGTTCGAGTGTAAGGACAAAGAGGATGGGGGAAAGGGGACATCCTTGCCTGGTACCATTGTGGATGGGGAAGGCATTCGACAGGGTGCTGTTCACCCTAATTCTGGCTGTAGGTTTGGCATATAAAGAGAATATGAGACTGAGCATGCGTGGGCCAAGCCTAAGGATTTTAGAACTGCAGCCATATAGTCCCACGACACCCTGTCGAATGCCTTCTCCGCATCCAAAGAAAGAAAAAAGCCTGCCTCGTTGGAAGTTGTTATATGGTGGTGTAGGTTGATTGCTTTTATAGTATTGTCCCTGGCTTCTCTACCAGGGACAAAGCCAACCTGGTCTCAGGAGACGATTGAGGGGTAGGAGTCTGTTGGCTAATATTTTGGAAAAAATCTTGATATCCACATTAAGTAATGAGATTGGTCTATAACTTGCTGGTTGCGACGGGTCCTTATTGTCTTTGGGTATTACTGTGATGTGTGCTTGAAGCATTTCTGAAGTAAGTGGGGTGGAGCTAGATACGGAATTGAATGCTTTTAGGAAGGGTGTGCTTAGTGTGTCAAAGAATGTTTTAAAGTAAACCGCCGATAGACCGTCGGGGCACGGGCTTTTGCCTGACTTTAGGCTTTTGATAGCTTCTTTAAGTTCTTGGTGTGTGATCGCACTTTCTAGGGTCTTAGAAGATTCTGAAGAGATTCCTTTGGGGCAGTGTGTTTCTAAAAAGTGTTTAATTTTGTTTTGGCGTTCTTCAGTGGAGGGTTTGGGTGTATTTGGTTTGTCTATGTTATAAAGTGTTGTGTAGAATCGCTCGAATTCGTGGGCTATATCGGTATTACTTGTGTATGTATGTCCATCTGAGGAGTGTAATTTGTGAACTGTCGTTTTGGCTTTCCTTGTTTGTAATGCTTGGGCCAGTAAGTGCCCGCTTTTGTTTCCCGATTCGTAGAACAGCTTTTGAGTCAATGTGTACTTTTTTCTAGCATTACGACCCAATTCCTCCTGTATTAGTTTGCGTGTTTCAGTGAGATCTAGATAGGATTTTTGCACTAGAGTCCGTTTGTGGAGGGCTTCTAATGTTTTAAGTTTCTGAAATAGGTTAGTGAGAGTTTGTCATCTTTCTCTTTTAATAGTTGCTGCCATTGAGATAAACCTGCCTCTTATCACACATTTGTGTGCTTCCCATTGGGTCAGACTGGAAGTTTCTGGTGTATCGTTATCCTTGAAGTAGTCAGTCAGGCATGTCGTGATTGTCGATATTCTGGACTTGTCTGTCAGTAACATGGGGTCAAGTCTCCAGATATTAGTATACGTGGTTTGTTCTGGGAATGTCAGAGTAATAGTAATTGGGTGATGATCCGATATGGTCATGGGTCGCTTTGGAGAGGAAAGGAAGGTCCCTTTGCGTGAGAAATAGATAGTCTAGTCTGGAATATTTTTTATGTGGGGTCGAATAAAAGGTGAAGTCTTTTTCTTGCGGTCTGAGGGTGCGCCAGGTATCATGAAGAAGAAGTGATTGAATGCTCAGTTTGATTTGGCGTAATGCTCTGTATGGTAGGCTTGATGTTCCCGTAGATGTATCAAGGAGAGGGTCTAGAGGTACATTAAAATCTCCCCCTAGTATAAGTATGCCGCTTTGGAAAGAGGTTAAGGCATGTAAGGTTTTGCGGATAAATGGAACTTGGGATATGTTGGGGCAATAGATGTTCGCTAAAGTGATTGGTCTATCTCGTATTTTCCCTTTTAGGAATATGTATCTCCCCTGTTCGTCGATTAACGTGTCTGTGATTTTGAGAGGTGTGTTTTTAGAGATAAGAATTGTAACTCCTTTAGTTTTGGAGTTCGGAGTTGGAGCATGATAACTGATTGGAAAGTCTCTGTTGGAGAGTTTAGGAACTGCTTTGGTTGAGAAGTGAGTCTCTTGTAAGAATACATCTGCTTTAGTGCTTCTCATGTATGTTAAAACTCGAGACCTTTTTTCTGGTATATTGAGACCTTTAGCGTTGAGTGAGACTACTTTGAGTGAGACTTTTTTTGTCTTGGTGTTGGAAGTGGCCATAATGGTTTGTGGTGTATTCCTATCTTGTATGGGCCTTCCAGAGGAGGGAGGCAAGAGAGGGCCCGCGCTTTAAGGGTAGAAGAAAAGGGGGGTGTATATAAGTGGGGGGGAGGGTGGAAATCTAGTATGGCAAGTGCGGGATATGAGGGGTGGATTATTCGTGGGGTAATAGGAAGAGATGCGGTGTGGTCTTCAGTCAACTGGTGGTGATTAGGAGTTTTTCACTAATCACTAATAGCGTGTCCAGTAGAGGTCAGCCGGTACTCTCAGAGTCCGCTGTGTGTGGGTGTGATTGGATGAAGTTCCGAGGTGGAATGATGCTCCCGTTCCACTTGGGTCTGGGTAAGTTATGAGGGTAGTAGTTAGTTACAGGTGGCAAATAAGCCTGCGTAGGTATGGATCCGAATGAAATTAGGTATGTGTGTGTGTTTGGGTGGGTGTGAGGAGTGGAGGTGAGATGTAGACACTGATGCCTCAGTCTGTGTAGTTTGAATGTATGTGTAAGCGTTATGGGAGGTGCGATCATCCATGTTCGTGCAGAATATAAAAGTGCTTAACGTTTTTTACATGGAAAACACAAGATGTCTAACAGAGTAAAACCGTTAATGGTATAATAGTGTCATAGAACAAACAGAACCTATTTAACGCTACCTAAACGTGGTAACATTGTAATAACAGTACAAGTCCCGCTATAATCAATGTATGGTCATGTTCCTGGAAAAGAGGGGATGGGAGGGAGAAATCCAGTCTTCAAGACCGGATGGTGGCTTTGAGGCCTGTGTGTGTGCAATAGGTAGAGCAGGGGCTTCTGAGGGCCTGGTAGTTTGGAAGGGAAAGTATCATGTCGCTTCTTGTGTGTGTATCAGATCAAGGATTGGTAGCTTTAGGTCAGCCCATACTCAATATTGGTACATTAGTGTGTGGTTGGCAGAGTAATGGTATTGAAAGCCCTTTCTAGGTCAGGGTACTGGTGACAGCTAGGGTCAGCCGATGGTGGTAGCAATGAGGCATTGAGTGTCACTTATGAGGGGGAACGGTAATAGAATCTCAGTTGTAATTTCATTTATCGTAGATCTCTATTAGTCATTACCTACACAGTATGACATATCTTGTGTTTGATCTCTGGTAGGAATGAGCCGAACACCCCCCGGTTCGGTTCGCACCAGAACCCGCGAACGGACCGAAAGTTCGCACGAACGTTAGAACCCCATTGACGTCTATGGGACTCGAACGTTCGAAATCAAAAGTGCTCATTTTAAAGGCTAATTTGCATGGTATTGTCCTAAAAAGGGTTTGGGGACCCGGGTCCTACCCCAGGGGACATGTATCAATGCAAAAAAAACTTTTAAAAACGGCCGTTTTTTCGGGAGCAGTGATTTTAATGATGCTTAAAGTAAAAAAAAAAAAGTGAAATATTCCTTTAAATATCGTACCTGGGGGGTGTCTATAGTATGTCTGTAAAGTGACGCGTGCTTCCCATGTTTAGAACAGTCCCTGCACCAAATGTCATTTTTAAAGGAAAAAATCTCATTTAAAACTGCTTGCGGGTTTAATGTCATGTCGGGTCATGGCAATATGGATGAAAATCAGTGAGACAAACGGCATGGGTACCCCCCAGTCCATTACCAGGCCCTTTGGGTCTTGTATGGATATTAAGGGGAACCCCGCACCCAAATTAAAATAAGGAAAGGTGTGGGGCCACCAGGCCCTATATACTCTGAACAGCAGTATACAGGCGGTGCAAACAAGACAGGGACTGTAGGTTTGTTGTTAAGTAGAATCTCTTTGTAATTTTGAACATTTTTAACATGTTTAGCTCCAGCCAAAAAATCTTTTCTAAGCTTTTTGGAAAACATAGGGAAGGGTTATCACCCCTGTGACATTTGTTTTGCTGTCTTTCCTCCTCTTCAGAAGATTTCACCTCACTTTTTTGTCCCAATGAAAAATGTTTTTTGAAAATTTGGGTTTTTTTGTGGAACAAGGATTGGAAAGCATCAGTGGAAAGGAGAAATTGTTTTCCCATATTAACTCTTACAGGAGAGAATTTCCCTTCCTAGGGGTAGATTTCATCTCACTTCCTGTTGTCTCCTTCCGTTTGCAAGTAGGAGTCGTTTGTAAGTTAGATGTTTGAAAGTAGGGTCCTGCCCTATATACTCAGCAGAAATTTGGGCCTTAGGTGTTGCTGTGGCCACAACACTGTAAGCCCTCACAGGGCCCTGCTGTGAAATATTAGATCAAGAATTGTAATTACATGCCCCTGTTGAACAGGAGCTGAAAAATTAGGCCTTAGGCACTGGTGCTGGTGCCACAACACTGCAACCCCTCACAGACACTCTAGTTGGAACGCAGGAACGAGCCCTGCTGCAAAGTATTGCTTCAAAAATTGTAATTACACGCCCCTGTTAGACAGGGGCAGAAAAATTGGGCCTTAGGCACTGGTGCTGGTGCCACAACACTGCAACCCCTCACAGACACTCTAGTTGGAACGCAGGAACGAGCCCTGCTGCAAAGTATTGCATCAAAAATTGTAATTACACGCCCCTGTTAGACAGGGGCAGAAAAATTGGGCCTTAGGCACTGGTGCTGGTGCCACAACACTGCAACCCCTCACAGACACTCTAGTTGGAACGCAGGAACGAGCCCTGCTGCAAAGTATTGCATCAAAAATTGTAATTACACGCCCCTGTTAGACAGGGGCAGAAAAATTGGGCCTTAGGCACTGGTGCTGGTGCCACAACACTGCAACCCCTCACAGACACTCTAGTTGGAATGCAGGAACGAGCCCTGCTGCAAAGTATTACATCAAAAATTGTAATTACACGCCCCTGTTAATAGGGGCTGAAAAATTGTGCCTTAGGCACTGGTGGTGGCGCCCAGAACCAAAAATGTTCTTACAAGCTATCATCGTGATGATTGAGGAGGAAGAGGATAATTACTCAGGGATAGTCACTCAGCATCAGCATAGGCAGTCTTTGAAGGGATCTGAGATTTCAAAAAAAATTATTCGGTTACATCAGCATCAGGTGCTTGGTAGCTGGTGGTGATCCAAGACTGATTCATTTTTATGAAGGTCAGCCGATCGACCGAGTCGGTGGACAGACGCACCCTGTGATCGGTTACCATGCCTCCAGCAGCACTGAATGTGCGTTCCGAAAGAACGCTGGATGCAGGACAGGCCAGTAGCTCAATTGCATACTGTGCAAGCTCTGGCCAGTGATCCATCCTCAAGACCCAGTAACCCAGAGGATTTTCGGTGGGAAAGGTGTCCAAGTCTGATCTTGCCCCTAGGTATTCCTGCACCATGTAAAACAGACGCTGGCGATGGTTGCTGGAACCGATCATACCTTGGGGCTGCGGACCAAAAAATTGTCTGAACGCATCGGTCAGACGGCCACCTTCTCCACCGCTCCTTCTTTGACTGACCGAAGCCTCAGCAACACGTTGTCCAGAAACAGGAGTTTGTAACCTCCCAGTCTCTGGGAACGCGTTGCACAGACCTTTCTGCAAGGCCTCCCGAAGATGTTTCATCCTCTGCTCCCTCTGCGATGGCAAGATAAGGTCCGCAACCTTACCCTTGTAACGTGGATCAAGGAGGGTTGCCAGCCAGTATTGGTCCTTCTCCTTGATACCACGAATACGAGGATCCTTACGCAGGCTTTGCAGGATCAGGGAGGCCATGCAGCGTAGGTTTGCTGAGGCATTCGGTCCGGAGTCCTCTGGGTCACTAAGGACAACAACGTCCGCAGCCACCTCCTCCCAGCCACGTACAAGTCCATGTGTTCCTTGGGACTGATCCCTTAAAGACTGCTGCTGATGCTGAGTGCCAGGCTCCACCTCCATACTGACACAATCTTCCTCCTCCTCCTCCTCCTCCTCCTCGTCCTCTTCCTGTGTGATCGGCGGGCACGCAGGAACACTGGATAAAGGGGGCCTTGAGAGCTAAGGAAGTCCTCCTCTTCCTGCCTCTGTTCTGCCTCAAGTGCCCTGTCCATTATTCCATGCAGCGTGTGCTCCAACAGGTGGACAAGGGGGACAGTGTCACTGATGCATGCACTGTCAGTGCTCACCATCCTCGTGGCCTCCTCGAATGGTGACAGGACAGTGCATGCATCCCTGATCATGGCCCACTGGCGTGGGGAAAAAAAACCAAGCTCCCCTGACCCTGTCCTGGTGCCATAGTCGTACAGGTACTCATTGATGGCCCTCTGCTGCGTGTGCAGTCGCTGCAGCATGGCCAACGTTGAGTTCCACCTGGTGGGCATGTCACAGATTAGGCGGTTCTTGGGCAGGTTAAACTCCTTTTGGAGGTCCGTCAGCCGAGCACTGGCATTATATGACCGGCGGAAATGCACACAGACTTTCCTGGCCTGCCTCAGGACATCCTGTAAGCCCGGGTACCTGCCCAAGAACCGCTGCACCACCAAGTTAAGGACGTGAGCCAAACAGGGCACATGGGTCATTTGTCCCTGTCGGAGGGCAGAGAGGAGGTTGGTGCCATTGTCGCAAACCACCATTCCTGCCTTAAGTTGGCGTGGCGTCAACCACCTCTGAACCTGCCCCTGCAGAGCTGACAGAACCTCTGCCCCAGGGTGGCTCCTGTCCCCCAAGCACACCAGCTCAAGCACCGCATGGCATCTTTTGGCCTGCGTACTTGCGTAGCCCCTTGAACGCCTACGGAGCACCGCTGGTTCCGAGGAAGAGGCCATGGAGGAAGAAGAAGAGGAGGGGGTGGAGGAGAGAGGTGTGTCACAATCAGCATTTTGGAGGCGTGGTGGCGGAACAACCTCCAACACTACTGCACCTTGTCCTGCATCCTTCCCAGCTGCCAGCAGAGTCACCCAATGCGCCGTGAAACTTAGGTAACGTCCCTGTTCATGCCTGCTGGACCATGAGTCAGCGGTAATATGCACCTTACCGCTGACCGCCCTGTCCAGCGAGGCATGGACATTGCCTTCCACATGCCGGTAGAGAGCCGGAATCGCCTTCCGTGAGAAAAAGTGGCGTTTGGGTACCTGCCACTGAGGAACCGCACATTCCACAAACTCCCGGAAGGGGGCAGAGTCTACCAACTGAAAAGGCAGCAGTTGAAGTGCTAGCAATTTTGCCAAGCTAGCATTCAACCGCTGGGCATGTGGATGGCTGGGAGCAAACTTCTTTCGGCGGTGCAGCAGCTGGGGCAGGGAAATTTGCCTGGTACAATCTGACGTCGGTGTACCAAAAGCAGATTGCCCACAAGTACTTGGCTGTGACACACCTAATTCTACACCTTCATTCCTCTCACTGCAGGTCTCAGAGAGGACTGAAGGTCTAGTGGGGTTGGAAATCTCAGCTGATGAGGAGCAAGGAGAGATCCTCTTTGTTCTTTGGTGTGGGTCTTTTAGATACGCTTGCCAACGAACTGCATGGCAGGTCAACATATGTCTGGTCAAGCATGTGGTACCCAAGCGGGAGATGTTTTGGCCACGCGAGATACGCTTGAGACATATGTTGCAAATAGCAGCGGTGCGATCTGATGCACTCGTCTCAAAAAAGGCCCCCACCAAAGAACTTTTTGAATAACGCACAAAGACTGCAGCGCCCTGCACATGTAGAGCTTTGGGGTGTGATGCAGTCAATGTGCTGCCCTTAGGCTGGCCCCTGGATGGCATCCTGCCTCGTTGGTGATGTGCCGCCTCCTCCTCCTCTCTCCTATTAGGCACCCAGGTTGAGTCAGTGACCTCATCATCCCCTCTCTCCTCATCACTGGAGCAAACCTGGCAGTATGCTGCAGCAGGGGGAGCATGACTGCCAGATTGCTGTCCTTCTTGGGCACCCACTCTGTCCGTGCTCATGTTACTGCCTTCATCGAGCTCAGTATCATCATCAGAGCCTTCCAAATGCTGGGCATCCTCCTGGAGCATGTACCCAACACTGTGGTCAAACAGTTCGAGGGACTCCTCAGGAGGACATGGTGGGGCTAGGGAAGGAGTCACTGATGACATTGAGCCGAGGGAAGAGGCCGCTGCTTTGCCAGACAAAGTACCCTGAGCATGGGTGAGAGAGGATGAGGAGGATGAGTACGGCTTGGTCATCCACTCGACCAAGTCTTCCGCATGTTGCGGCTCAACACGGCCAGCTGCCAAAAAAAAGGCCAAACGTGTCCCACGGCCACGTGCTGATGAGGATGCACCGTCTCCACGACCAGCACTAGACACAGAGCCTGCTTGCCCTCTCTTAATGGCTTGTGACTGTCTGCCTCTCTTTCTTGGCCTTCCAGATATACTAATGGCCTGTAGCTGCACTAAGCTGGGATATATATATATATATATATATATATATATATATATATATATATATATATGTACTGATACTGCAGCTAGCAAAATCAACTGCCTGCCTGTAGTACACCACAAACCTTCTACAGGTAGCTTTAGCTGAACACTGTGCAGAGCTCGCAAAAAAATAACTTGTAGGTTTAGCTGAACACTGTGAGGAGGACGCACCACACTAACTTGTAGTTTTAGCTGAATACTGTGAGAAGGACGCACTGCACTAACTTGTAGCTTTAGATGAACACTGTGCAGAGGTCTCACTACACTAACTTGTAGTTTTAGCTGAACACTGTGAGCAGGACGCACTGCACTAACTTGTAGGTTTAGCTGAACACTGTGAGGAGGACGCACCACACTAACTTGTAGTTTTAGCTGAACACTGTGAGCAGGATGCACTGCACTAACTTGGAGCTTTAGATGAACACTGTGCAGAGGTCTCACTAGACTAACTTCTAGGTTTAGCTGAACACTGAGGAGGACGCACCACACTAACTTGTAGTTTTAGCTGAACACTGTGAGCAGGATGCACTGCACTAACTTGCAGCTTTAGATGAACACTGTGCAGAGGTATCACCACACTAACTTGTAGTTTTAGCTGAACACTGTGAGCAGGACGCACTGCACTAACTTGTAGTTTTAGCTGAACACTGTGAGCAGGACGCACCGCACTAACTTGTAGTTTTAGCTGAACACTGTGAGCAGGACGCACCGCACTAACTTGTAGTTTTAGCTGAACACTGTGAGCAGGACGCACTGCACTAACTTGTAGCTTTAGATGAACACTGTGCAGAGGTCTCACTACACTAACTTGTAGGTTTAGCTGAACACTGTGAGGTGGACGCACCACACTAACTTGTAGTTTTAGCTGAACACTGTGAGGAGGACGCACCACACTAACTTGTAGTTTTAGCTGAACACTGTGAGCAGGATGCACTGCACTAACTTGAAGCTTTAGATGAACACTGTGCAGAGGTCTCACTAGACTAACTTCTAGGTTTAGCTGAACACTGAGGAGGACGCACCACACTAACTTGTAGTTTTAGCTGAACACTGTGAGCAGGATGCACTGCACTAACTTGCAGCTTTAGATGAACACTGTGCAGAGGTATCACCACACTAACTTGTAGTTTTAGCTGAACACTGTGAGCAGGACGCACTGCAATAACTTGTAGTTTTAGCTGAACACTGTGAGCAGGACGCACCGCACTAACTTGTAGTTTTAGCTGAACACTGTGAGCAGGACGCACCGCACTAACTTGTAGTTTTAGCTGAACACTGTGAGCAGGACGCACTGCACTAACTTGTAGCTTTAGATGAACACTGTGCAGAGGTCTCACTACACTAACTTGTAGGTTTAGCTGAACACTGTGAGGTGGACGCACCACACTAACTTGTAGTTTTAGCTGAACACTGTGAGCAGGACGCACCACACTAACTTGTAGTTTTAGCTGAACACTGTGAGCAGGATGCACTGCACTAACTTGGAGCTTTAGATGAACACTGTGCAGAGGTCTCACTACACTAACTTCTAGGTTTAGCTGAACACTGAGGAGGACGCACCACACTAACTTGTAGTTTTAGCTGAACACTGTGAGCAGGACGCACTGCACTAACTTGTAGCTTTAGATGAACACTGTGCAGAGGTCTCACTACACTAACTTGTAGTTTTAGCTGAACAATGTGAGCAGGACACACTGCACTAACTTGTAGCTTTAGATGAACACTGTGCAGAGGTCTCACTACACTAACTTGTAGGTTTAGCTGAACACTGTGAGGTGGATGCACCACATAATTTGTAGTTTTAGCTGAACACTGTGAGCAGGACGCACCGCACTAACTTGTAGTTTTAGCTGAACACTGTGAGCAGGATGCACCCCACTAACTTGTAGTTTTAGCTGAACACTGTGAGCAGGACGCACCGCACTAACTTGTGGTTTTAGCTGAACACTGTGAGCAGGACGCACTGCACTAACTTGTAGCTTTAGATGAACACTGTGCAGAGGTCTCACTACACTAACTTGTAGTTTTAGCTGAACACTGTGAGCAGGACGCACTGCACTAACTTGTAGCTTTAGATGAACACTGTGCAGAGGTCTCACTACACTAACTTGTAGTTTTAGCTGAACACTGTGAGCAGGACGACTGCACTACTTGTAGCTTTAGATGAACACTGTGCAGAGCGTGCCTGGCTTGCTCGTGAGCGTGCCTGGCTTGCTCGTTCTTGCCATACCTTTGAATTAGGAGAGCGAAGACTGCTGGCTGGTGCACGGGAACGAGCATTTGTTGTGATGGTTCTCTGACATTGCCCCCTCCTTATGAGCAGCCTCTGGATGCCCATCTGGGCCCTCCTTTCCAGATGAGAGCGATGTATAAGTCTTGGGGCATGGAGGTTTGTCTCTGGTTCCCAGGAATTTTCTTCTGGACCAAAACCTCTCCACTTAATTAGATATTGATTCTGTCCCTGCCTTCTCCTGCAATCTGCAATGGTCTCAATCTCAAACTCCTCCTCTCCATACACCATTATAGCTTCTGGGGGTCCCACTTCACGACCCGGAAAGGGATTAACCACATCGGGTTTCAACAGGGAGGCATGAAACACAGGGTGGATCTTAAATGAGTTGGGAAGTTCAAGTTCATAAGCCACTGGGTTAGTTTTCCTCTTGACTGGAAAAGGTCCCAGGTATTTAGGTCCCAATTTCCTGGATGGACAGGCCAATTTCAGATTTATTGTTGAAAGCCACACACGGTCACCAACTTTCAAATCCAGTTCTCCTCTCCTCCTCCTGTCTAAAAATCTTTTATTATCTTCCTGTGTCCTGGAAATGGTCTCTCTCAGCACCTGGTTATTGGTAGCAAGGAAGTTTAGTCTGTCCTGAACATCTGGCAAAGGAGAATCCGGAATCAGCGTTGGCAAGAAAGAGGGATGAAACCCATAGTTTGAGAAGAAGGGGGATTGATTGGTGGCTGCATGGGCAGAGTTATTAAATGCGAATTCTGCCAAGGGCAGTAGTGAGGCCCAATCTTCTTGGGTAAAGGAGGTGAAGCAGCGCAGGTATTGTTACAGCGTTTGATTGGTACGCTCAGTCTGCTTTCCAAAATCTTGAAGTGAACTGCATTCCACGATCTGAGACAATGTCACTAGGAATCCCGTGCAGTCTAACAACCTCTCTTAAAAACTTTAGCATTTTCTGTTGCTGATGGGGTGCCTTTCATGGGGATAAAATGTGACATCCTGGAGAGGCAATCCACCACCACAAAGATGGATGAAAACCCTTCAGATGGAGGAAGCTCTACAATAAAATCCACTGCGATTTTATCCCAGGGTCTTTCAGGAATGGGTAGTGGTCTTAATAATCTCCATGCTTTGCTTTTGCTGTTCTTGTTCCTGAGGCAGATTGAGCAGGAACCAACATGTTTCCTGCAATCCCTTGCTAGGCTAGGCCACCAAAAATGTCTCTGGATCAAATCCATGGTCTTGTATCCCCCGAAATGGCCGGCCAACGGGTAGTCATGGCACACTTGTAGGATGGTTGTACGCAGATTCTGTGGTATGAAAACTTTATTACCCTGCCAATAGAGTCCATCATTTTCCTGAAGGTTCATATCTGGGGGCAAAGAAATTCCCCTGGATCTGTGACATTAGGTCGGCTTGTGTAAGCAGAAAATTTCCAGCCTGTACGATGGTATCCGTTTGGGGTGGAACTTCTATTTCCGTGAACATACGCGATAGCGCGTCAGGTTTCACATTCTTTGACCCGGGCCGGTAGGTTATATGGAAACTAAAGCGTGAAAAAAAAAGAGCCCATATTGCTTGTCTGGGTCTGAGGCGTTTGGTGGTCCTGAGATATTCTAAGTTTTTGTGATCTGTGAAGATCAGTATTGGGTGTGTTGCTCCCTCCAAGAGGTACCGCCACTCTTCCAGGGCCGATTTGATTGCCAACAGTTCTCGGTCTCCCACATCATAGTTCCTTTCTGATCGCCCTAATTTCTTTGAGAAAAAAGGCCACAGGGTGCATTAGAGCCTTAGGTCCCTGGCGCTGGGACAAGACGGCCCTTACAGCGCTTTCTGAGGCATCCACTTCCAGGATGTATGGAAGAGCGGGGTCAGGGTGCTTCAGTACCGGGGCAGAAGTAAAAAGTCCCTTTAATTTGTCAAAAGCAGCTTCTGCTTCTGTCCATTGAAAACGGTTCTGTTTCTTGGTGAGTTGAGTGATGGGCATGATGATACCAGAGAAGATTTTAATAAATTTCCTGTAGAAATTAGAGAAACTGATGACCCGTTGTACCCCTTTCTTATCAATTGGAGATGGCCAGGACATTATAGCTGTGACCTTTTGAGGATCCATTGCCATACCTCCCGTAGAGACTACCAGTCCGAGAAAGTGAATGGTCTGCCGTTCTAATTCACATTTCTCGGCCTTGGCATAAAGTCCATTTTGTCTTAATCTAAGAAGGACCTGTTTCACATGGTCACGATGTAGTTCTAGAGAGACTGAGAAAATTAGAATGTCGTCTAGGTAAGCGATCATTAATAGGTCTAGGAAGTCTCTGAAGATATTATTTACAAAATGCTGAAAGGTTGCCGGAGCATTGCATAAACCGAAGGACATAACGGGGTACTCAAAGTGGCCAAAACGAGTCCGGAAGGCCAATTTCCACTCATCTCCCTTTCTGATTCTGATCAAGTTGTAAGCACCTCGTAAATCCAGCTTAGTGAATATCCTTGCAGAGCATGGTCTCTGGAGCAGTTCTGGAATTAGAGGCAAGGGGTAGCGATTTTTACCGGTAATCTGGTTTAATTCTCTGTAATCCACACATGGACTGAGTGAGTGGTCTTTCTTTTCGGCAAAAAATATTCCCGCCCCGGCTGGAGAAGTAGAGTGTCAGATGAACCCTTTCTTGAGATTCTTATTGACATAATCTTTCAAGACCAAGAGTTCAGGCTCTGAAAGGGGGAAAATGCTTCCAAATGGAATTTCTGCCCCTGGTAAGAGTTCAATCGGGCAATCGTAGGCCCGGTGGGGGGGAAGAGTGTCTGCTTTCTGCTTATCAAAGACATCCAGGAAATCATGGTACATGGATGGAACAAGGTCTTGGGATTCAGACACTGGTTTGAGACAGCCAACAACTGGGGCCGTAGGGTGGAGGATCTTGAGACAGTTGTGGAGGCAATAGGAAGACTGGAAGACCACCTTGCCTGTTGTCCAATCTATCTGTGGGTTGTGTGCTTGCAACCATGGCATCCCCAGAATGATCGGAAAAAGTGGTGAGGAGATAACGTCCAGGCACAACAGTTCTTGGTGGTTAGGTAAAATGTCAGCGGGCAAGGGTTGAGTTTCTTGGACGATGGACCCAGATTTGATGTTGGACCCATCAGCTAATCGTATGGACGGTTTCTGTTGCTTAGATCGCAGAGGAATATTGTGTTGCAGGACGAAAGCATGGTCGATGAAACAGCTACAGGCGCTTGAATCAATTATGGCCTGGACCTGAAGTACCCCTCGTGGAAGCTGTAGGGAAACAGGAACAGCAATGTGAGTAGATCTTGATAGAGTCAATGCACAAGAATCAAGAGGAGGAGAGTCACACTTACGAAACTTGTTGGGGCACATGTTTAAGCAATGACTGGCTCCTCCGCAGTAGAGACAGGGATTATTCATGCGACGGCGCTGCTTTTCCTCTGGTGTCAATGGTGAACGAAGCAGGCCTAATTGCATTGGCTCTGGAGCTTCAGTGATGGGAGCAGGTAGTGGGGGGTGCAAAGGTAGGTGGGTGGCTAGGTACCCTGGGTAGCACCCACATGGGCCGGTAATGGTTGGTCCTTTCAGATCTTCGCTCCCTCAGCCGACGATCGATTTGAATAGACAGTTGGATCAGTTCTTCTAGGGAATTGGGGATCCCCACACGAGCCAGTTCATCTTTAAGTGCCTCCGAAAGTCCTAGGCGGAACTCAAAACGGAGAGCGGCGTCGTTCCATTGTGTGTCAGAACTCCACCGTTTAAAATCTGTAACATAGTCCTCCACGGGCCTACGACCCTGCTGGAGGGTGTGGAGGCTGGCCTCGGCTGTGGTGGTACGTTGCGGATCACCATAAAGTTTAGCCATTTCATCCAAGAAAGAGTGCATAGCATTCAGCAAGGGACTGGCTTGTTCCAATAGGTGATGAGCCCAGGTCTGGGGTTCTCCCTGTAGTAATGAAATGATGAACCCCACTTCGGTACTTTCTAAAGAGAAGGTGTGGGGCTGTAGTAGGAAATACAAATGGCAGGCATTCCTGAGTGCACGGAATTTGCTGCAATCTCCCATAAATCTCTCAGGAGCAGGGACTCGTGGCTCTGGAGGTGGCACCACTACTGTGGGAGTAGAAGCTGAAACAAGTGATGCAGGTGGTGCGGCTGTCTGGTGCGCTGAGGTGCTTGGAGAGAGAGACTCCACTCTTTGTTCGAGCTGTTGGTAGCCATCTTGCAGACCCTGGAGTGCTTGAGTGAGTTTTGCAATCTGTTGGCACAGAGCATCCATAGCTGAGGCCCCCCTTTGGGACTCCATGTGGCTGGATTGTACTGTCACGTACCTTACAGCGGAGTCCGAAATGACGAGGGTGACCTCTTGCACGGTCCCGGTCCTAGCACCCCTGGAGGTTGAGACAGGGCTGCTAGGGCGGCGGAAGGGTGCATGTGCTGTAGCTGGCCAGCTAAGACCTGTCCTAGGTTGCTAATGTGACTTACATGCATATATAGCTAGACCTGCTAATAACCTTAATACAGTTTATATGCTCACATGTGAGAGATAAAAAGCAGAGTTATTTACTGTGACTTTTTTATATGGATGTCATATAACAGTTGTATATTGTGTTCACAGAAGCAAACCAGAAAGCATAGAGTTAAGCCTTTGTTACTCTCAGGAGTTTTGGCCAATCACAGCCACTCTCACACTGAATAAGAGTTTTGGCCAATCACAGCCAGCCTTACACCTATTATTTTGTCTGGAAATTACCCAGCACATTGCTAGATCTCATTATATCAGAGAGAGTGGACCTGAACAGATTGCAGATCCAGCCAGAGTTCAGTTTTATGGAAGCTATTTAATAGTTATATATGTTACTATTGTTTTCTAATGTGATTAGAACTGTATACTGAACTAGTTATGTGTTCACTTGTAGTTCCACCAAACCAAACAAACAAATGTTCAAACAAGCGAGCAAACAGCAAATTGCAATATCAAACAAGTAAAACTATTTCTTAAGCCTCAGATATACCTCTCAGAGAGATAGTAAAGTGTCTAAGGAACTTTAAAGTGAAAGTACAGATACTGCAGAGAGAAATACATCTAACATTTTATGTAATATGACAAGATTGAACAGTTGAATTGCAATTTTGTTATACTTTATTCAACACATGTTTGTACATGCACTGCCTGCTGCTAAATTGTCAGTGTTATATATGAAGAAAAGCTGATGTTAATAAAGAAGATATCATAGAGGTTTGGTGTGCTCTTTAACCACTTGCCGACCGCCTCACGACGATATACGTCGGCAGAATGGCACGGGCAGGCAGAATCACGTACCTGTACGTGATCTGCCTCCCGCAGGCGGGGGGTCCGATCGGACCCCTCCCCCCCGGTGCCCGAGGCGGTCGGCATATCTCCCCCCGGCAATCGGAGGTGAGGGGGAGGCCATCCATTCGTGGCCCCCCCTCGCGATCGCTCCCGGCCAATGAGATCATTCCTCTGCTGCTGTATGGTAAACAGCAGCAGAGGAAATGAAGTCATCTCTCCTCAGCTCGGTATTTTCCGTTTCGGCGCCGAGGAGAGAAGACTTCAATGTGAGTGCACAAACACTACACACACAGTAGAACATGGCAGGCATACATTACACCCCCCTTTACCCCCTGATCCCCCCCGATCATCCCCTAATCATCCCTCCCCCCCGTCACACTGACACCAAGCAGGTTTTTTTTTCTGATTACTGCATTGGTATCAGTTTGTGACAGTTAGTGTGGTAGGGCAGTTAGTGGTAGCCCCCTTTAGGTCTAGGATACCCCCCTAATAAAGTTTTAACCCCTTGATCACCCCCGTCGCCAGTGTCACTAAGCGATCAGATTGCTGTATTAGTGTCACAGGTGACGCTAGTTAGGGAGGTAAATATTTAGGTTCGCCGTCAGCGTTTTATAGCATCAGGGACCCCCATATACTACCTAATAAAGGTTTTAACCCCTTAATTGACCCCTAGTTAACCCTTTCACCAGTGATCACCGTATAACTGTTACGAGTGACGCTGGATAGTTAGTTTATTTTTTATAGTGTCAGGGTACCCGCCGTTTATTACCGAATAAAGGTTTAGCCCCCTGATCGCCCGGCGGTGATATGCGTTGCCCCAGGCAGTGTCAGATTAGCGCCAGTACCGCTAACCCCCACGCACGCAGCATACTCCTCCCTTAGTGGTATAGTATCTGAACGAATCAATATCTAAACTGATCAGATCTATACTAGCGTCCCCAGCAGTTTAGGGTTCCCAAAAACGCAGTGTTAGCGGGATCAGCCAAGATACCTGCTAGCACCTGCGTTTTGCCCCTCCTCCCGGCCCAGCCCAGCCCACCCAAGTGCAGTATCGATCGATCACTGTCACTTACAAAACACTAAACGCATAACTGCAGCGTTCACAGAGTCAGGCCTGATCCCTGCGATCGCTAACAGTTTTTTTGGTAGCATTTTGGTGAACTGGCAAGCACCAGCCCCAGGCAGTGTCAGGTTAGCGCCAGTACCGCTAACACCCACGCACGCACCGTACACCTCCCTTAGTGGTATAAATATCTGGACAGATCAATATCTGTCCTGATCAGATCTATACTAGCGTCCCCAGCAGTTTAGGGTTCCCAAAAATGCAGTGTTAGCGGGATCAGCCCAGATACCTGCTAACACCTGCGTTTTGCCCCTCCGCCCGGCCCAGCCCAGCCCACCCAAGTGCAGTATCGATCGATCACTGTCACTTACAAAACACTAAACACATAACTGCAGCGTTTGCAGAGTCAGGCCTGATCCCTGCGATCGCTAACAGTTTTTTGGTAGCATTTTGGTGAACTGGCAAGCACCAGCCCTAGGCAGCGGCAGGTTAGCGCCAGTACCGCTAACACGCACGCACGCAGCATACGCCTCCCTTAGTGGTATAGTATCTGAACGGATCAATATCTGATCCGATCAGATCTATACTAGCGTCCCCAGCAGTTTAGGGTTCCCAAAAATGCAGTGTTAGCAGTGTTAGCCCAGATACCTGCTAGCACCTGCGTTTTGCCCCTCCGCCCGGACCAGCCCAGCCCACCCAAGTTCAGTATCGATCGATCACTGTCACTTACAAAACACTAAACGCATAACTGCAGCGTTCGCAGAGTCAGGCCTGATCCCTGCGATCGCTAACAGTTTTTTTGGTAGCGTTTTGATGAACTGGCAAGCACCAGTGGCCTAGTACACCCCGGTCGTAGTCAAACCAGCACTGCAGTAACACTTGGTGACGTGGCGAGTCCCATAAATGCAGTTCAAGCTGGTGAGGTAGCAAGCACAAGTAGTGTTCCGCTGCCACAAAGAAGACGAACACAGGCCCGTCGTGCCCATCATGCCCTTCCTGCTGCATTCGCCAATCCTAATTGGGAACCCACCACTTCTGCAGCGCCCGTACTTCCCCCATTCACATCCCCAACCAAATGCAGTCGGCTGCATGAGAGGCATTTTCTTTATGTCCTCCCGAGTATCGCTAACACGCACGCACGCAACCCAACGAACCCCCCCAAAAAAGATGTTGTGTCTGCAGCAAGCGCGGATATAGGCGTGACACCCGCTATTATCGTCCCTCCTGTCCTGACAATCCTGGTCTTTGCATTGGTGAATGTTTTGAACGCTACCATTCACTAGTTGAGTATTAGCATAGGGTACAGCATTGCACAGACTAGGCACACTTTCACAAGGTCTCCCAAGATGCCATCGCATTTTGAGAGACCCGAACCTGGAACCGGTTACAGTTATAAAAGTGTAAAAAAAAAATATATATATTTATAAAATAAAAAAAAATAGCTGTCGTTTTATTGTTCTCTCTCTCTCTATTCTCTCTCTATTGTTCTGCTCTTTTTTACTGTATTCTATTCTGCAATGTTTTATTGTTATTAAGTTTTATCATGTTTGCTTTTCAGGTATGCAATTTTTTTATACTTTACCGTTTACTGTGTTTTATTGTTAACCACTTTTTTGTCTTCAGGTACGCCATTCACGACTTTGAGTGGTTATACCAGAATGATGCCTGCAGGTTTAGGTATCATCTTGGTATCATTCTTTTCAGCCAGCGGTCGGCTTTCATGTAAAAGCAATCCTAGCGGCTAATTAGCCTCTAGACTGCTTTTACAAGCAGTGGGAGGGAATGCCCCCCCACTGTCTTCCGTGTTTTTCTCTGGCTCTCCTGTCTCAACAGGTAACCTGAGAATGCAGCCGGTGATTCAGCCAGCTGACCATAGAGCTGATCAGAGACCAGAGTGGCTCCAAACATCTCTATGGCCTAAGAAACCGGAAGCTACGAGCATTTCATGACTTAGATTTCGCTGGATGTAAACAGCGCCATTGGGAAATTGGGAAAGCATTTTATCACACCGATCTTGGTATGGTCAGATGCTTTGAGGGCAGAGGAGAGATCTAGGGTCTAATAGACCTAATTTTTTTCAAAAAAGAGTACCAGTCACTACCTATTGCTATCATAGGGGATATTTACATTCCCTGAGATAAAAATTAAAATGATTAAAAAAAATAAAAAGGAACAGTTTAAAAATAAGATAAAAAAGCAAAAAAATAATAAAGAAAAAAAAAAAAAAGCACTCTGTCCCCCCCTGCTCTCGCGCAAAGGCGGACGCAAGCGTCGGTCTGGCGTCAAATGTAAACAGCAATTGCACCATGCATGTGATGTGTCACCGCGAACGTCAGATCGAGGGCAGTAATTTTAGCAGTAGACCTCCTCTGTAAATCTAATGTGGTAACCTGTAAAGGCTTTTAAAGGCTTTTAAAAATGTATTTAGTTTGTCACCACTGCACGTTTGTGCGCAATTTTAAAGCATATCATGTTTGGTATCCATGTGCTCGGCCTAAGATCATCTTTTTTATGTCATCAAACATTTGGGCAATATAGTGTGTTTTAGTGCATTAAAATTTAAAAAAGTGTGTTTTTTCCCTAAAAAATGCGTTTGAAAAATCGCTGCGCAAATACTGTGTGAAAAAAAAAAAATGAAACACCCACCATTTTAATCTGTAGGGCATTTGCTTTAAAAAAATATATAATGTTTGGGGGTTAAAAGTAATTTTCTTGCAAAAAAAAATAATTTTTTCATGTAAACAAAAAGTGTCAGAAAGGGCTTTGTCTTCAAGTGGTTAGAAGAGTGGGTGATGTGTGACATAAGCTTCTAAATGTTGTGCATAAAATGCCAGGACAGTTCAAAACCCCCCCAAATGACCCCATTTTGGAAAGTAGACACCCCAAGCTATTTGCTGAGAGTCATGTCGAGTCCATGGAATATTTTATATTGTGACACAAGTTGAGGGAAAGAGACTAATTTTTTTTTTTTTTTTTGCACAAAGATGTCACTAAATGATATATTGCTCAAACATGCCATGGGAATATGTGAAATTACACCCCAAAATACATTCTGTTGCTTCTCCTGAGTACGGGGATACCACATGTGTGAGACTTTTTTGGAGCCTAGCCCCGTACGGGACCCCGAAAACCAAGCACTGGCTCCAGATGGCACAAAACCCCCCCAAATGACCCCATTTTGGAAAGTAGACACCCCAAGCTATTTGCTGAGAGGTAAAGTGAGTATTTTGCAGACCTCACTTTTTGTCACAAAGTTTTGAAAATTGAAAAAAGAAAAAAAAATGTTTTTTCTTGTCTTTCTTCATTTTCAAAAACAAATGAGAGCTGCAAAATACTCACCATGCCTCTCAGCAAATAGCTTGGGATGTCTACTTTCCAAAATGGGGTCATTTGGGGGGGTTTTGTGCCACCTGGGCATTTCATGGCCTTCGAAACTGTGATAGGCAGTGAAGAGTGAAATCAAAAATTTACGCCCTTAGAAATCCTGAAGGCAGTGATTGGTTTTCGGGGCCCTGTACTCAGCTAGGCTCCCAAAAAGTCCCACACATGTGGTATCCTTATACTCAGGAGAAGCAGCTAAATGTATTCTGGGGTGCAATTCCACATATGCCCATGACCTGTGTGAGCAATATATCATTTAGTGACAACTTTGTGCAAAAAAAAAAAAAATTGTCACATTCCCGCAACTTGTGTCAAAATATAAAATATTCCATGAACTCAACATGCCTCTCAGCAAATAGCTTGGGGTGTCTACTTTCCAAAATGGGGTCATTTGGGGGGGGGGTTGTGCCATCTGGGCATTTTATGGCCTTCAAAACTGTGATAGGTAGTGAGGAGTGAAATCAAAAATTTACGCCCTTAGAAATCCTGAAGGCGGTGATTGGTTTTCGGGGCCCCGTACGTCGCTAGGCTCCCAAAAAGTCCCACACATGTGGTATCCCCGTACTCAGGAGAAGCAGCTGAATGTATTTTGGGGTGCAATTCCACATATGCTCATGGCCTGTGTGAGCAATATATCATTTAGTGACAACTTTTTGTAAATATTTTTTTTTTTTTTTGTCATTATTCAATCACTTGGGACAAAAAAAAAATATTCAATGGGCTCAACATGCCTCTCAGCAATTTCCTTGGGGTGTCTACTTTCCAAAATGGGGTCATTTGTGGGGGGTTTTGAACTGTCCTGCCATTTTAGCACCTCAAGAAATGACATAGGCAGTCATAAACTAAAAGCTGTGTAAATTCCAGAAAATGTACCCTAGTTTGTAGACGCTATAACTTTTGCGCAAACCAATAAATAAATGCTTATTGACATTTTTTTTACCAAAGACATGTGGCCGAATACATTTTGGCCTAAATGTATGACTAAAATTGAGTTTATTGGATTTTTTTATAACAAAAAGTAGAAAATATTATTTTTTTTCAAAATTTTCGGTCTTTTTCCATTTATAGCGCAAAAAATAAAAATGGCAGAGGTGATCAAATACCATCAAAAGAAAGCTCTATTTGTGGGAAGAAAAGGACACAAATTTCGTTTGGGTACAGCATTGCATGACTGCGCAATTAGCAGTTAAAGCGACGCAGTGCCAAATTGGAAAAAGTCCTCTGGTCCTTATGCAGCATAATGGTCCGGGGCTAAAGTGGTTAAAAAATGCGCAAACACAAAAGTGGTGGGAACCTCTCTCCAAAGGAAACCACCGCAGTACAGTCACTATGCGCACAACACTCCCTTACAATTAAACAGGCAGACAAGGGAGGTAATATAGTTATCATGTCCAACACCCAATACAGAGCAATGTGCCTTAAAATATTACACAATGAAACCTGGTACAAAAATATATCTGCAAGCACAGTTACCAGATTTTATGAGACCTATTACACCATGGTCGATGATGCCTTCTCACAGGGGGCCATCGACAAGGGTATTTGGGAGTTTATTCGTACCAAGCATCCAATAATTCCAACACTATATTGCCTGCCCAAGATTCACAAACAATCTTTGTTTCCTCCCGGAAGACCCATTATCTCTGGGAAAGGAAGCATTAGTGACAATCTAAGCAAATATATAGACGCATTTCTTAGGCCTTATGTGATGGAACTTCCATCACACATCAAAGATACTATACATTTTTTACAAATCATTGAAACAATTAGGCTCAACCCTGATAGTCTTTTTTTTTTTTTACAAAATTTTTTTTTATTTGTTTTGATAGAAAGTAGTTTACAGGTTCAGATAGTACAAATGCATCCATAAACAAATCTCTTTTACAAAATATAAAAGAAAGTACAATAGCCCAACGGGGGCCTTCATTCCTCAACGGAGGAATGAAGTATACCACTGGTCACATAAGGGTAATGAGTGTGGACCTCGTAGGGCACCACAACCTAAAATCACAATGCTGTATACAGCAGGGATATTTTCATGAACACAACATCCACACCATACATACTCATTCACACAAAAAGGCAAACCTTGTCCCACCCCGCCTCCACCACAGGTACACAAACGACCCACCATCCAAAGGTTACAGCCTCCCCTAGACGTCAAAACAAAAAAAAAACAAAAACAAAAAAAAAAAAAGAAAACCCATCAAGGGGAGGCCGGATATAGTTATTGTTGTGAGAGCGGAGTGTCCTTCCAAAAGGAGTCTGCTATATCAAGCCAGGGCTGCCAGATCTTAGCAAATTTTTTTGGGCAGGCCCTACCCTTATAAACCAGTTTAAAAATTGGTATAACTTTATTCATCATACGATACAAAACTTGAATATCTGGGGCAGTTGCATTCTTCCATTGCATCAAAATTAATTTTCTGGCATAAAACAGTATTATACGGACAAGAGTTTGAGTATGAGTCCTGTGTATGAAATCATTCAGCACACCCAATAGTCCAACCTCCGGGGTGCAGGGCACCTTTATTTGTAGTGTGTTTTCAAAAAAGGAAAATAAGTCCCTCCAAAAGGTGGACATAACAGGGCAGGACCAAAACATATGCATGTATCCAGCTTCTGAGAAGCCACACCTAACACAGGAGGCCAGCCTAGCAGGAGTGTAATGCATCTGATGTATAAATTTATATTGTACATATTGGTCATTTGATCCAATAAGGTCCAGAAAGCACACCTCTGAGGCCTCCTCCCACCCCTCCTCTGACAACCCGGGAATTTCCTTTTCCCATTTCCGCTGAGCAATCTGAAAGGGTTTAATGCCCGCCACCTGAAGGCGAGAATATATAGTAGTAACAATTTTCCCAATATCGGGATATGACAATAGCACCTCTAGAGGTGATTCAGTGAGCTCCAGGGACAAACCAGAAAATTGTGCCCTGATGGCATGGCGCAGTGAAAGATACCCAAAATAAAACCTGTTTGTTACACCACACTAATGCCCCGTACGCACGGTCGGACTTTGTTCGGACATTCCGACAACAAAATCCTAGGATTTTTTCCGACGGATGTTGGCTCAAACTTGTTTTGCCTACACACGGTCGCACAAAGTTGTCGGAATTTCCGATCGACAACCACGTGGTCATGTACACCACGTACGACGAGACTAGAAAAGGCCAGTTTAGAACAAAGCGCGGCACCCTTTGGGCTCCTTTTGCTAATCTCGTGTTAGTAAAAGTTTGGTGAGAGACGATTCGCGCTTTTTCAGACTCGTGGCTTTCAGATCGTTTTCTGCCGTTCAGTTTGTGCTTGTGGGTTTGTATCTGCTCTTCAGTGCATGCAGTCAGTTCGTATCAGAGTTTTCTGTGTGATCTTGCCTGCTCGTTGCTGTTTTTCAGGTCGCTCTTCACAGGCCTTGCTGTTCTTCAGTGCGTTCTGTTACTTTGTTCTGAGCAGCCGACCGTTTTCTAGCCATGTTTCGTATGCGTACTCCTCGTAGAGTTCGTGCTGTGCGGGGGCTTGGTGACACAAGTCCAGTCCATGAACAGAGTGGGGAGGAGTTCATGGACCAAGAATTGGTTGCTTCAGCGTGACCAGTTCTCTCATATGCCTTTGCTCCGTGAGATCCGTGAGAATAATCCTGATGATTTCAGGAACTTTCTCAGGATGACGGACCCCGTGTTTCACCGTTTTTTGGCTTCGCTGACCCCCTATATCAGCAGGCAGGATACCTGCATGAGGCAAGCCATCACTCCGGAGCAGAGGTTGGTCGCTACCTTGCGGTATTTGGCCACAGGGAGAAGCCTGCAGGACCTCAAGTTCTCGACAGGCATCTCCCCCCAGGCTCTGGGGATAATTATCCCAGAGACCTGTTCTGCCATCATACAGGTCCTGCAGAAGGAGTATATGAAGGTAAGATTTTTATCCTTTTATATCACATTTTATTGTATTGAATGTTTGTTAATATATTGTATTTCTTTCCTCATTCCCTAATTACCATAATTGTAATATGCTGTGAATGTCCCCTTTGTCCTCATGCATGCTGGATTTTTATGTAATTATTATTTTATGTCCTTCATACATATTTGCCCTTCACTAACCTCTCCAGCATGGTGTCTCCTGCCCTATATTCACCTCATGTAGTCACTTAACAATGTATTTTATCTGCTCCATAGCAGTGCTTTACCCCAAACACCCCCTAAAATGTTTGGTAATGTTATTTTTGTTTTAAATTCAGGCAGAGTGCCAGAGGCTTTTTTTGTGGTGTCCCCAAATAATTTTTAGTAACCCTCCCTCTCCCAACTGCTAAGTCAGCTGATCACAATTCTCTATCCTCAATCATCTATCTGCTGACTTTGCCAAACCCATACACACTATACCCATCTCTTTACTGGTCAGATTTATGGATGAATTCCCCAAAGCATGTAGTGCAAGGGCCTGCCTGTATACTTTACAATGGTACTGTTTAAAGTTTTTGTATCCTATTATTATCTTGATAGGTAATAGCAGAATGTTCAAATGTCCTCAAATGTGTACAGTGTGTATTTATATCTTTGTATTATGACACTTCTTACCTGTCCAGTGGTCTGCCAATAGTGTAACTAAGGAGGGGCTGTTCCAAGTAATACCCATTATTTAGGCATTCATCTCTCAATGAAGTGAAGAGGGTTACCTGTCCAAGAGTTCCCCCCCCTATAATGTTAGAAATGGCCCATGAGAGGGGGGGAGGGGGAATATGATAGGTGTACCTTATACTTTGTTGTTGTTAAATTCCCCTTAATAAATGCTATCTGGAGGTTGGCCCATAATGTTTGTGTCTAATCTGCTTGCCATGTTTCTGTGAAAAAATAGTAATGTTTATTGTTTTTTCCTCAACAGTTTCCTTCAACGCCACAGGAATGGCAGACTGTGGCCTCCCACTTTGCCCAGCGGTGGGACTTTCCTAACTGCGGAGGGGCAATTGATGGGAAACACGTCCACATCGTCCCACCACCCAACTCGGGGTCATACTATTATAATTACAAGGGGTTTAATAGTATAGTGATGTTGGCGGTGGTGTCGGCTAATTATGAGTTCCTGTATGTGGGCGTGGGGAAGAATGGCCTGATGTCCGATGGTGGAGTCATCGCCCAGACGGAGTTCTACAGGCGTCTCCAGAATGGCAGCTTTGACTTGCCACCTCCAGAGGACAATGTTGAAGGTCTCCCATTTGTGTTCGTTGCTGATGAAGCATTTGCGCTGGGGGACCACCTGATGCGGCCATTCCCGATGAGGGCTCTCACCCTGGAACAGAGGGTTTTTAATTACCGGCTGGCCAGAGCCCGAAGAGTGGTGGAGAACACATTTGGAATCCTGGCCAGCCGGTTCCGATTATTTCTGACACCCATCCATATGGCGGAGTATAAACTGAACCATATAATACTTGCCTGCTGTGTTCTCCATAATTTTTTAAGAAAACATTCAGCCAACTATGCTGGCTCAGTTGGGCCTGAGGCCGGAATCCCAAATCCATCAACACTGACGGCGCTTGAAAGTGGCTGTCCTGGCTTGCCCTCCCTGAGTGCCCGTGATGTCCGGTTACGATACCTGGAGTTCTTTGCAGGTCGGGGGGCTATCAATATGCCAGACAATCTGTGAAACCTTTTTCAAATAAAAAACAACCAAAAGAAATTCTTTGTGGACATTTACTGCTTGTGTTTGTTTTAGCTGACCCTGACAGAAATGTGTTGAGTGCAGAAAATGTCGTGATTGGGTAACCTTATAAAAAACAGTGTTGGCTGGTACTTCCTAAATGCAAAAACACATTTCACTACAAGTGCACTTGCAACTGCACTGAACCTGCACTTGTAGTGCAAAGTGTATTTGCCTTTAGGAAATAACCCCCATTTTTGCATAAAACAGCAATTACATCACCCCAAAAGTGTTGTAGTGTTGAGACAATAATCCACACATTCTTGAGTAAGCCACTTTTTTATACCTGCACAATCACATGTGCATTTACCAAAGGTTTTTAAAACAAAACAACATGTTTGTTGTATAACAATTTTTGCAGTAGCATTATCAAAAATCGAAATATCCATTTCAGATAAAACAGGCCTGTGTAAAACCAACAAGAAAGCCAAAAAACTTGAACTTACAAAGTTCACATTAGGTAAAACCTGAAGGCTATATCAGACATCAGTATTTAGGAACTGGGTTTGATATAGCGTTCAGATGGGGGGAAATCACCCCTAGAAAAGCCAAATTTGGAAGATGCACACCAATTTATAAATGTCAACATGTGCATCAGGGGGGATCAAGGGACGTGTTTTGGGGGAGCAAGCCCTTCCTCACCGCGACTTTATAATTGAGGAAGGGGTTGCACAACCAAAACGCCTCCATTGATCCCCCGTGATGGCAGATAGCACATGTTGGCACACTGTGTGCATCCTCCAAATTTGGCTTTTCAAAACATTGAAAAAAAATTTCTAAGATTGGACCACAATAAAACAAGTGATTTTGTGGGGTTTAAATTCGCCCCAAAACTTCAATGATGTTATTATTTTTTTTAATAACATCACTGATTTGTTGCTGTATGTTGTGCAATTCGAGATTACACCCCATGATCTCCCCGATCAGGATCTGGGCACTTTCAGAAGTAAAGCGTTCTCTATCCCTCACATCACGATCACCTAAAAAGAGATAAAGAACAACAAAAAAAGGTCTCAAAAATCTGCCACCATCCATCTCTTTTACCTGAGCCTGTGGTCGCAGACACTCACCTGTTGTGGTGCCAATCTCCACCACATCTTCTTCTTCCTCCTGCTCTTCTTCTTGTGTTGGTGGTATTTCACCTTCTGCCATAGGTGGGGGGTCTGTGTTCTCCTGGGATGAGGGGTGTCCTCCAAGTCTTTTCTCCCCTATGTAAAACAAAAATGGTATAATTAGCACACAGATATTTGATGGCAGAACTATAAATAGGAAACATTGCTTGGAAGTGGGGTACAATTGTCTATTTTAGCCGAGTTCCAAGATGTATATTTTTTAGTGCCCTTTGTCAAGCTGCAATACTTTACCTGTTGAGTACAAGCTTCACAGATGTAGCCCCCCCTATAGTATACACTGGAGCACCTGTGTGCCCCCCCTAATAAAAATGGTGTTCTGGGGTCCCACACTAGTGCTCCAGTGTCCAGATGTGAAAACAGCTGCTCAGTGTCCTCTCCTTACACACAATCTAGTTGGCATTTCATTCTAGTAACAAACCCATCTACACAAACAAATATTTGGCATCCAAGTAGGCCCCAAAAAATGTGTGAAAATGCATATGGCCTAAACAATGGTGTTCTAGAGGCCGAAAGAAAAATGTTTGATACGAACGAATAATGGGCCCATGAACATTAAAGTTGCCCTTTTAAACGTTACAATTAATAAAAGCATATGGAGCAGAACGAACGGAATAAAGACAGAAAGAATAGGAACACAGCACAACTACTTACTTTTTTGCAGCACTCTCCGGATCTTTCGGTACTGCTCTGGCTCTCTCAACTTCAGGTCCGACCACCGCTTCCTGAGCTGATCTTTAGATCTTCGTACCCCGAAATTCCTGTGAAGGCTTTTGATCACTTTAGCAATGATTTTTGCCTTTCGGATGTTGGGGTGTGGGTAAGGCCCATATTTTCCGTCATAGTCGGACTTCCTCATGATGTCGACCATCTCCAACATCTCCCCAAAGGACATATTTGTGGCCTTAAAACGTCTCCTTCTGGATCGGGACGTGCCTGGATCTGGGCTTTCCTCCTCCTCCTTGCTAGAATTAGCATGCACCTGCTGTAACTCCGCCATGTGCACTTCACCCACTGCGCCGAACGAAAAGGGGCGGGGAATAGATTAGAAAGAACGTCAGGGGCGGGCGGAGTTACACGCATGCGCAGTGTGTATAAAGCATAACACGCGTGCGTATTACGTACGATCTGTGAGCGGAGGAAGGAGCATTGGACGCACCGATCGTAAGAACGAAGGTAAGAGACAAACTTGTGCCTATACTGCTTCTAGATTGAGGCCTATATTGTAACAAGATTAGGAGAGTTTTGTCTGACATTAGGCTTTGTCCTGTGTTGTGTCTTGCAGTGAACATGGATATCTTATTAAAAGATAATGACTTCATGTCAGTATTCGTAGAGATGCTAAGGGAGCTGCCCTGTCTGTGGGAGATTACCCACCCCCATTTCAAGAACCAAGCAAAGAGGAAGGCAGCACTGGAGCAATTGTGTGAAATTGTGAAGCAGGTGATCCCCACGGCAGACATCACCTATTTAAAGATTTTCATTGGTGGCCTGAGGAGCACATATCTGAGGGAGCGCAAGAAAGTCCTGGATTCACAGAGATCCGGAGCAGCAGATGACATCTATGTCCCCAGGATGTTGTACTACGACAGGCTGCACTTTCTGACAGGCCAGACTGAACCCAGGCCATCCCTCTCCAGTCTTCCTTCCACGCTTCCTTCCCCCCCTGCTGAGGCTTCTGACGTCCAACCTGGGCCTTCCAGGCCACATGTGGAGGAGCCCAGATTGAGCCAGGTATAGCATTCCTCTAAATATTTCTGCTTGTACAATCAATGATGTTAACTAGATGTTAGTTGGAAGTACTAATTTAGGATTGTGATTGATGAAGCAAAAACTAAAACCATGTCCATTTTTCATACACAGGGAAGTCTCAGCCAGGAGGTGGCCGGGCCGAGCTGGCTGGCTGATCTGCAGGTCCCTCCACCCCCCCGAAAACAGAAAGTGGCAGTAGGAGGAGTACCCTAGAGGATGCTGCTATAGGATTCTTTTGGAGGGCTACAGAGGTCCTGGGAGCACCACACACCATGGAGGAGAACATTGCTGCCTTCATAGCATATAAAATGCAGAGGATGGAGGAGGGCCAAAAAGTCATGTGTGAGGCCATCATATCGGAGGCTCTGGAGAAAGGTATGAGGGGCCAAATTACACCTCAGACACACCTTCGCGTTGGTCCTCCTCCTGCTCCTGCAGGTCCTCCTCCTCGTCCTCCCTCTCCTCCAGGTCCTCCCAGTCCTCCTCCAGGTCCCCCCAGTCCTCCTCCAGGTCCCCCCAGTCCTCCTCCTCCTCCAGGTCCTACTCCTCCTCCTGCCACATCTCCAACTGCACAGCCACAGCCGGGAAGGAAGCGTGGAAGGAAGACCAGACAGTGATTGCCCTGGATCCAGTCTGGTCGGCCAAAAAATGCAGCCTCTTGTGGTACCACAGCCTGGGGACACAGATGTCATCTGCTGCTTTCCGGATCTCTGCGAATTCTGGACCAGACTGCCCTCCCTTACATATGGACTCCTCAGGCCACCAATTTTGATGTTGAAGAATTGATGTCTGCCGTGGGGGTCCCAGGCTTCGCTAATTTCTCCTGTTGATCCAGTGTTGCCTTCCTCTTTGTTTGGTTCTGATGCCTTAATGAAGGATTTTGGTTTGGAATTATACTCTCCTATGTGTTTTACTTCAAAAATGACAGTTGGTTTGTGAGGATTCAGGTACATTTCAAATATACAATGTGAAATGAACAAGGGACACCAACACCAAACAATCTCCTGGAGATTAAATAATAAAAGATATCAATGGTGTTGGGGTAACTTGACACACAAAACACACACAAAAATATTCTGGAGTAAAAATAAAATTACATTGAACAAAGATCAGCCTTGGAAAAAATCCAAACATTAAAGAAAAAAAAAGGCTTAAAATCCAAAAAAAAAACTAATATAAAACTGTCAGATGTGACAACTAATAACAATATATTCAGGGAATCCCACTAAAAAAACAAAAATAAAAGTTTGTGAGAAGTGTGTGTGAATATGAGCAGCAAAACTACTTAATTCTTGTCACATTATAAAGAAGAAGAGAGTGCGCTGTATTAAACCATTTTGAACATTGCAGCTTGACGAAAGTGCTGTATCCATTGCGAACGCTAAGTTTACCAGAACGAGCTGTCCCGTGTCGGAATTTCTTCTGAGCATGCGTGGCACTTTGTGCGTCGGAACAGGCCACACACGGTCGGAATTGACGCGATCGGATTTTATTGTCGAAAAATTTTATCTCCTGCTCTCCAACTTTGTGTGTCGGAAAATCTGATGGAAAATGTCCGATGGCGCCCACATGCGGTCGGAATTTCCAACAACACGCTCCGATCGGACATTGTCCATCGGAAAATCCGACCGTGTGTACGGGGCATTAGCCTTCAGATCGGCAAATGAGAAAAATGAGTCGTTTGAGTAGATCTGAGAGACTTGGGTAATACCAAGTCTTATCCACCACTGAGAATCTGGATGGCCCAGGAGCTCTGGAAAAATAGGATTATGCCATAGAGGAGCATTGGGGGACACCCCTATCTGGTTAATGATTACTTTATTGCCCTCATGCCAGGCCAGCCAGCCCACCTCAATCGGCGAGCTCCTAGAACAACGTCGAGGCATGGACCTGTGTAATGTGTCCACTAGTGAGGCCCTGGGGCCGTTAAGAGCGTTCAATAGAGTGGTGGAGCAGGAAGAGGAGGCCTCCAGAAACCAGTCATAAACATAAGCCAGCTGTGATGCTATAAAATAGTGCCTTAAATTAGGGCAGGCAAAACCTCCATCCAGTTTAGCAGCCTGGAGTGAGGCCCTAGCGATTCTCAGGTTCAAGCCCTGCCAAAGGAAGGAGGATACGAGTGAGTTAATTTTGATAAAAAGTTTCTTAAATAAAAATATTGGGGAAGACCGAAAAACATAGAGAAATTTAGGTAAAAATATCATTTTGAAAATATTCACGCCAATCAATTTTAGTGGCAATGAGGCCCAGCAGCGTAACCTGGTCTCCATTTGAGTTATGATCGGGGTGATATTAAGGGTCTGGAAACTAGATAGATTATTATGAATATGTATTCCTAGATATTTAAATGTATGATGTATAGTCAGCTTGGACTGACTATACATCATACGTAAGGTAAGCATAACATACATATATATACATATACATCATACGTAAGGTAGGCATAATCCCTGTCAGGGCCTATGGGGAATGCCACAGACTTTTCCCAGCCAACTCTCAGTCCGGAAGCCCTCCCAAACTCGTCCACAACCTCCATCAAAGAGACAAAGGCCTGTTCTGAGCCGTCTAAGTAAATCAAGGCTTCATCCGCATATAGAGAGATCCTCTCAGACAGTTCGCCATAGCAGATGCCCCCCACTGTCTCCGTTTGACGCACTGCCAGAGCAAGTGGCTCAATGGCTAGTGCGAACAAAAGTGGAGAAAGCGGACAGCCCTGCCTGGTTCCCCTCTGCAAACTAAACATATCCAATATATCTTTGTTGGTACATATTCTTGCCCTGGGGTTAGTATAAAGCAACCTGACCCATTTAATAAACTGGACGCTGAAACCCATACGATGCATAGTTTCCCAAAGGAAGGACCAGCTAACCGTATCAAATGCTTTCATCACGTCAAGTGATAGTACCAGTCCGCTTCTTCTGTCCGTGGCAGCCCTGTGAATATGTATATAAAGGCGACGAATGTTGTCATATGTACTCTTACCATGCATGAACCCTGTCTGGTCCCTGTGAATAAGGTGAAGAATGACCTTTTGTAATCTCAAGGCTAGGACCTTCGCTAGTACTTTAACATCGCTGTTTAGTAGCGAGATTGGACGGTATGACCCACACAGCAGTTTGTTTTTGTCAGGCTTGGGTAGCACAACAATGAGGGCTTCATTCATGGAGGTGGGAGGTTCTCCCTCCTCCATTGCCCCGATTAAAGAGAGATAAAAGTTTCTGTGCCAATTCCACAGCATAGGTTTTGTACCATTCTGCAGGCAAACCGTCCAACCCAGGGGTTTTATTGGGGGGTAAAGAGCAAATAGCCTCAGTGATCTCTTTGATTGTCAAGGGAGTGTCTAAGATGGAGCTGTGGGAGTCATCCAATACAGGAAATTGAAGGGAGTCAAAAAACTCCAATGTCTCCAATTCATCTGGGGGGTGGGGGCTTCATATAGGGTCTCATAGAAGGACTTGAACGTCCGATTTATGGTCAATGGGTCTGAGGTGATTGAGCCGTCAGGCAATTGAATCTGTGATATGGTCCTGTGCGAGAAAGAAAGGCTAACATTTTACTATTCTTCCCATTATATTCATGTAGTCTGGCAGCCAGATATAACTGCTGAGTCCGCGTTGCGTCCACCCTATGGAGATCCAGGGCCCTGTGCACCCCCACCAAGACTCCATGAGAATCCGGGGTGGGGAGCGCAGAGTACTGGGCCCTAGCAGCCTCCAGAGATAACTCCAAGGCCAGAAGAGCAGCACGGGAGGATCTCCTATGTTTAGCAATGTTTGAGATATATGAGCCCCGTACAGACGCCTTAAAAGGCATCCCATGTGGGGCCAAAAGAAGCCGATCCAGCGTTGTCCCCCCAATATAGGGACATGTCCTGCCGGACCGGCTCTTCAAATTCAGGGGTGGAGACCCAGATTGGACTGAGCCTCCACAACCGAAAAGAGGGTCTGTGACCGAGTATTAATTCAACACACAGGGCGGAGTGGTCAGAAATTGTCTGAGATATATAGTATATTGTCTGGGTTAGGGATGAGCTTCGTGTTCGAATCGAACGCATGTTCGACTCGAACATCGGCTGTTCGACCGTCCGTCGAATTGCGAACGTTATGGGCCGTTCGCGCCAAATTCGTGTGGCGCGTCACGGCCCATAATTCACTGCGGCATCGCAGTGCATTGCTGGCTGATGATTGGCCAAGCATGCACTATGACCCGCATGCTTGGCCAATCAAAGCGCCGTCAGTAGAGAGAGCTGTAATTGGCCAAAGCCAGGGTGGCTTTGGCCAATTATGGCTCAGGGGATTTAGTACACGCCCCACACTATATAAGGCCGCCTGCACGGCGGCCCTGTGTAGTGTGTTCCGGTGTGCTGATAGAGAGAGAGACAGACAGTGTCATTTGATTTGAGTTAGCTAGATTAGGTTAGATCTGTTCCTGCTATTTACATTTAATGCAGTGCGTCCTGCTCACAGTGTTCAGCTAGATCCGTTCCTGCTATTTACATTTAGCGCAGTGCGTCCTGCTCACAGTGTTCAGCTAGATCCGTTCCTGCTATTTACATTTAGTGCAGTGCGTCCTGCTCACAGTGTTCAGCTAGATCCGTTCCTGCTATTTACATTTAGTGCAGTGCGTCCTGCTCACAGTGTTCAGCTAGATCCGTTCCTGCCATTTACATTTAGTGCAGTGCGTCCTGCTCACAGTGTTCAGCTAGATCCGTTCCTGCTATTTACATTGAGTGCAGTGCGTCCTGCTCACAGTGTTCAGCTAGATCTGTTCCTGCTATTTACATTTAGTGCAGTGCGTCCTGCTCACAGTGTTCAGCTAGATCTGTTCCTGCTATTTACATTTAGTGCAGTGCGTCCTGCTCACAGTGTTCAGCTAGATCCGTTCCTGCTATTTACATTTAGTGCAGTGCGTCCTGCTCACAATGTTCAGCTAGATCTGTTCCTGCTATTTACATTTAGTGCAGTCAGTGCGTCCTGCTCACAGTGTTCAGCTAGATCTGTTCCTGCTATTTACATTTAGTGCAGTGCGTCCTGCTCACAGTGTTCAGCTAGATCTGTTCCTGCTATTTACATTTAGTGCAGTGCGTCCTGCTCACAGTGTTCAGCTAGATCTGTTCCTGCTATTTACATTTAGTGCAGTGCGTCCTGCTCACAGTGTTCAGCTAGATCTGTTCCTGCTATTTACATTTAGTGCAGTGCGTCCTGCTCACAGTGTTCAGCTAGATCTGTTCCTGCTATTTACATTTAGTGCAGTGCGTCCTGCTCACAGTGTTCAGCTAGATCCGTTCCTGCTATTTACATTTAGTGCAGTCAGTGCGTCCTGCTCACAGTGTTCAGCTAGATCCGTTCCTGCTATTTACATATAGTGCAGTCAGTGCGTCCTGCTCACAGTGTTCAGCTAGATCCGTTCCTGCTATTTACATTTAGTGCAGTCAGTGCGTCCTGCTCACAGTGTTCAGCTAGATCCGTTCCTGCTATTTACATTTAGTGCAGTCAGTGCGTCCTGCTCACAGTGTTCAGCTAGATCTGTTCCTGCTATTTACATTTAGTGCAGTCAGTGCGTCCTGCTCACAGTTTTCAGCTAGATCTGTTCCTGCTATTTACATTTAGTGCAGTGCGTCCTGCTTACAGTGTTCAGCTAGATCTGTTCCTGCTATTTACATTTAGTGCAGTGCGTCCTGCTCACAGTGTTCAGCTAGATCCGTTCCTGCTATTTACATTTAGTGCAGTCAGTGCGTCCTGCTCACAGTGTTCAGCTAGATCCGTTCCTGCTATTTACATTTAGCGCAGTGCGTCCTGCTCACAGTGTTCAGCTAGATCCGTTCCTGCTATTTACATTTAGTGCAGTGCGTCCTGCTCACAGTGTTCAGCTAGATCCGTTCCTGCTATTTACATTTAGTGCAGTGCGTCCTGCTCACAGTGTTCAGCTAGATTCGTTCCTGCCATTTACATTTAGTGCAGTGCGTCCTGCTCACAGTGTTCAGCTAGATCCGTTCCTGCTATTTACATTGAGTGCAGTGCGTCCTGCTCACAGTGTTCAGCTAGATCTGTTCCTGCTATTTACATTTAGTGCAGTGCGTCCTGCTCACAGTGTTCAGCTAGATCTGTTCCTGCTATTTACATTTAGTGCAGTGCGTCCTGCTCACAGTGTTCAGCTAGATCCGTTCCTGCTATTTACATTTAGTGCAGTGCGTCCTGCTCACAGTGTTCAGCTAGATCTGTTCCTGCTATTTACATTTAGTGCAGTCAGTGCGTCCTGCTCACAGTGTTCAGCTAGATCTGTTCCTGCTATTTACATTTAGTGCAGTGCGTCCTGCTCACAGTGTTCAGCTAGATCTGTTCCTGCTATTTACATTTAGTGCAGTGCGTCCTGCTCACAGTGTTCAGCTAGATCTGTTCCTGCTATTTACATTTAGTGCAGTGCGTCCTGCTCACAGTGTTCAGCTAGATCTGTTCCTGCTATTTACATTTAGTGCAGTGCGTCCTGCTCACAGTGTTCAGCTAGATCCGTTCCTGCTATTTACATTTAGTGCAGTCAGTGCGTCCTGCTCACAGTGTTCAGCTAGATCCGTTCCTGCTATTTACATTTAGTGCAGTCAGTGCGTCCTGCTCACAGTGTTCAGCTAGATCCGTTCCTGCTATTTACATTTAGTGCAGTCAGTGCGTCCTGCTCACAGTGTTCAGCTAGATCCGTTCCTGCTATTTACATTTAGTGCAGTCAGTGCGTCCTGCTCACAGTGTTCAGCTAGATCTGTTCCTGCTATTTACATTTAGTGCAGTCAGTGCGTCCTGCTCACAGTTTTCAGCTAGATCTGTTCCTGCTATTTACATTTAGTGCAGTGCGTCCTGCTCACAGTGTTCAGCTAGATCTGTTCCTGCTATTTACATTTAGTGCAGTGCGTCCTGCTCACAGTGTTCAGCTAGATCCGTTCCTGCTATTTACATTTAGTGCAGTCAGTGCGTCCTGCTCACAGTGTTCAGCTAGATCCGTTCCTGCTATTTACATTTAGCGCAGTGCGTCCTGCTCACAGTGTTCAGCTAGATCCGTTCCTGCTATTTACATTTAGTGCAGTGCGTCCTGCTCACAGTGTTCAGCTAGATCCGTTCCTGCTATTTACATTTAGTGCAGTGCGTCCTGCTCACAGTGTTCAGCTAGATCCGTTCCTGCCATTTATATTTAGTGCAGTGCGTCCTGCTCACAGTGTTCAGCTAGATCCGTTCCTGCTATTTACATTGAGTGCAGTGCGTCCTGCTCACAGTGTTCAGCTAGATCTGTTCCTGCTATTTACATTTAGTGCAGTGCGTCCTGCTCACAGTGGTCAGCTAGATCTGTTCCTGCTATTTACATTTAGTGCAGTGCGTCCTGCTCACAGTGTTCAGCTAGATCCGTTCCTGCTATTTACATTTAGTGCAGTGCGTCCTGCTCACAGTGTTCAGCTAGATCTGTTCCTGCTATTTACATTTAGTGCAGTCAGTGCGTCCTGCTCACAGTGTTCAGCTAGATCTGTTCCTGCTATTTACATTTAGTGCAGTGCGTCCTGCTCACAGTGTTCAGCTAGATCTGTTCCTGCTATTTACATTTAGTGCAGTGCGTCCTGCTCACAGTGTTCAGCTAGATCTGTTCCTGCTATTTACATTTAGTGCAGTGCGTCCTGCTCACAGTGTTCAGCTAGATCTGTTCCTGCTATTTACATTTAGTGCAGTGCGTCCTGCTCACAGTGTTCAGCTAGATCCGTTCCTGCTATTTACATTTAGTGCAGTCAGTGCGTCCTGCTCACAGTGTTCAGCTAGATCCGTTCCTGCTATTTACATTTAGTGCAGTCAGTGCGTCCTGCTCACAGTGTTCAGCTAGATCCGTTCCTGCTATTTACATTTAGTGCAGTCAGTGCGTCCTGCTCACAGTGTTCAGCTAGATCCGTTTCTGCTATTTACATTTAGTGCAGTCAGTGCGTCCTGCTCACAGTGTTCAGCTAGATCTGTTCCTGCTATTTACATTTAGTGCAGTCAGTGCGTCCTGCTCACAGTTTTCAGCTAGATCTGTTCCTGCTATTTACATTTAGTGCAGTGCGTCCTGCTCACAGTGTTCAGCTAGATCTGTTCCTGCTATTTACATTTAGTGCAGTGCGTCCTGCTCACAGTGTTCAGCTAGATCCGTTCCTGCTATTTACATTTAGTGCAGTCAGTGCGTCCTGCTCACAGTGTTCAGCTAGATCCGTTCCTGCTATTTACATTTAGTGCAGTCAGTGCGTCCTGCTCACAGTGTTCAGCTAGATCTGTTCCTGCTATTTACATTTAGTGCAGTCAGTGCGTCCTGCTCACAGTTTTCAGCTAGATCTGTTCCTGCTATTTACATTTAGTGCAGTGCGTCCTGCTCACAGTGTTCAGCTAGATCTGTTCCTGCTATTTACATTTAGTGCAGTGCGTCCTGCTCACAGTGTTCAGCTAGATCCGTTCCTGCTATTTACATTTAGTGCAGTCAGTGCGTCCTGCTCACAGTGTTCAGCTAGATCCGTTCCTGCTATTTACATTTAGCGCAGTGCGTCCTGCTCACAGTGTTCAGCTAGATCCGTTCCTGCTATTTACATTTAGTGCAGTGCGTCCTGCTCACAGTGTTCAGCTAGATCCGTTCCTGCTATTTACATTTAGTGCAGTGCGTCCTGCTCACAGTGTTCAGCTAGATCCGTTCCTGCCATTTACATTTAGTGCAGTGCGTCCTGCTCACAGTGTTCAGCTAGATCCGTTCCTGCTATTTACATTGAGTGCAGTGCGTCCTGCTCACAGTGTTCAGCTAGATCTGTTCCTGCTATTTACATTTAGTGCAGTCAGTGCGTCCTGCTCACAGTGTTCAGCTAGATCCGTTCCTGCTATTTACATTTAGTGCAGTCAGTGCGTCCTGCTCACAGTGTTCAGCTAGATCCGTTCCTGCTATTTACATTTAGTGAAGTCAGTGCGTCCTGCTCACAGTGTTCAGCTAGATCCGTTCCTGCTATTTACATTTAGTGCAGTCAGTGCGTCCTGCTCACAGTGTTCAGCTAGATCCGTTCCTGTTATCTTCCTACTGACAGGCAGGCTTGTCTGGTTACAGTATATAAAGCTACCTGAAGAAAATTACAGGTGTTCTATCCCAGCTTAGTGCAGCTACAGGCCATTAGTATGTCTGGAAGGCCAAGAAGGAGAGGCAGACAGTCACAAGCCAATAAGAGAGGGCAAGCAGGCTCTGTGTCTAGTGCTGGTCGTGGAGACGGTGCATCCTCATCAGCCCGTGGCCATGGGACACGCTTGCCTTTTTTTTCGGCAGCTGGCCGTGTTGAGCCGCAACATGCAGAAAACTTGGTCGAGTGGATGACCAAGCCGTCCTCATCCTCCTCATCCTCTCTCACCCATGCCCAGGGTGCTTTGTCTGGCAAAGCAGCGGTCTCTTCCCTCAGCTCAATGTCATCAGTGACTCCTTCCCTAGCTCCACCATGTCCTCCTGAGGATTCCCTCGAACTGTTTGACCACAGTGTTGGGTACATGCTCCAGGAGGATGCCCAGCGTTTGGAAGGCTCTGATGATGATACTGAGCTCGATGAAGGCAGTAACATGAGCACGGACAGAGGGGGTGCCCAAGAAGGACAGCAATCTGGCAGTCATGCTCCCCCTGCTGCAGCATACTGCCAGGTTTGCTCCAGTGATGAGGAGGGAGGGGATGATGAGGTCACTGACTCAACGTGGGTGCCTGATAGGAGAGAGGAGGAGGAGGAGGAGGAGGAGGCGGCACATCACCAACGAGGCAGGATGCCCTCCAGGGGCCAGCCTAAGGGCAGCACATTGACTGCATCACACCCCAAAGCTCCACATGTGCAGGGCGCTGCAGTCTCTGCGCGTTATTCAAAAAGTTCTTTGGTGTGGGCCTTTTTTGAGACGAGTGCATCAGATCGCACCGTTGCTATTTGCAACATATGTCTCAAGCGTATCTCGCGTGGCCAAAACATCTCCCGCTTGGGTACCACATGCTTGACCAGACATATGTTGACCTGCCATGCAGTTCGTTGGCAAGCGTATCTAAAAGACCCACACCAAAGAACAAAGAGGATCTCTCCTTGCTCCTCATCAGCTGAGATTTCCAACCCCACTAGACCTTCAGTCCTCTCTGAGACCTGCAGTGAGAGGAATGAAGGTGTAGAATTAGGTGTGTCACAGCCAAGTACTTGTGGGCAATCTGCTTTTGGTACACCAACGTCAGATTGTACCAGGCAAATTTCCCTGCCCCAGCTGCTGCACCGCCGAAAGAAGTTTGCTCCCAGCCATCCACATGCCCAGCGGTTGAATGCTAGCTTGGCAAAATTGCTAGCACTTCAACTGCTGCCTTTTCAGTTGGTAGACTCTGCCCCCTTCCGTGAGTTTGTGGAATGTGCGGTTCCTCAGTGGCAGGTACCCAAACGCCACTTTTTCTCACGGAAGGCGATTCCGGCTCTCTACCGGCATGTGGAAGGCAATGTCCATGCCTCGCTGGACAGGGCGGTCAGCGGTAAGGTGCATATTACCGCTGACTCATGGTCCAGCAGGCATAGACAGGGACGTTACTTAAGTTTCACGGCGCATTGGGTGACTCTGCTGGCAGCTGGGAAGGATGCAGGACAAGGTGCAGTAGTGTTGGAGGTTGTTCCGCCACCACGCCTCCAAAATGCTGATTGTGACACACCTCTCTCCTCCACCCCCTCCTCTTCTTCTTCCTCCATGGCCTCTTCCTCGGAACCAGCGGTGCTCCGTAGGCGTTCAAGGGGCTACGCAAGTACGCAGGCCAAAAGATGCCATGCGGTGCTTGAGCTGGTGTGCTTGGGGGACAGGAGCCACACTGGGGCAGAGGTTCTGTCAGCTCTGCAGGGGCAGGTTCAGAGGTGGTTGACGCCACGCCAACTTAAGGCAGGAATGGTGGTTTGCGACAATGGCACCAACCTCCTCTCTGCCCTCCGACAGGGACAACTGACCCATGTGCCCTGTTTGGCTCACGTCCTTAACTTGGTGGTGCAGCGGTTCTTGGGCAGGTACCCGGGCTTACAGGATGTCCTGAGGCAGGCCAGGAAAGTCTGTGTGCATTTCCGCCGGTCATATAATGCCAGTGCTCGGCTGACGGACCTCCAAAAGGAGTTTAACCTGCCCAAGAACCGCCTAATCTGTGACATGCCCACCAGGTGGAACTCGACATTGGCCATGCTGCAGCGGCTGCACACGCAGCAGAGGGCCATCAATGAGTACCTGTGCGACTATGGCACCAGGACAGGGTCAGGGGACCTTGGTTTTTTTTCCCCACGCCAGTGGGCCATGATCAGGGATGCATGCACTGTCCTGTCACCATTCGAGGAGGCCACGAGGATGGTGAGCACTGACAGTGCATGCATCAGTGACACTGTCCCCCTTGTCCACCTGTTGGAGCACACGCTGCGTGGAATAATGGACAGGGCACTTGAGGCAGAACAGAGGCAGGAAGAGGAGGACTTCCTTAGCTCTCAAGGCCCCCTTTATCCAGACAGTGTTCCTGCGTGCCCGCCGATCACACAGGAAGAGGACGAGGAGGAGGAGGAGGAGGAGGAGGAGGAAGATTGTGTCAGTATGGAGGTGGAGCCTGGCACTCAGCATCAGCAGTCTTTAAGGGATCAGTCCCAAGGAACACATGGACTTGTACGTGGCTGGGAGGAGGTGGCTGCGGATGTTGTTGTCCTTAGTGACCCAGAGGACTCCGGACCGAATGCCTCAGCAAACCTACGCTGCATGGCCTCCCTGATCCTGCAAAGCCTGCGTAAGGATCCTCGTATTCGTGGTATCAAGGAGAAGGACCAATACTGGCTGGCAACCCTCCTTGATCCACGTTACAAGGGTAAGGTTGCGGACCTTATCTTGCCATCGCAGAGGGAGCAGAGGATGAAACATCTTCGGGAGGCCTTGCAGAAAGGTCTGTGCAACGCGTTCCCAGAGACTGGGAGGTTACAAACTCCTGTTTCTGGACAACGTGTTGCTGAGGCTTCAGTCAGTCAAAGAAGGAGCGGTGGAGAAGGTGGCCGTCTGACCGATGCGTTCAGACAATTTTTTGGTCCGCAGCCCCAAGGTATGATCGGTTCCAGCAACCATCGCCAGCGTCTGTTTTACATGGTGCAGGAATACCTAGGGGCAAGATCAGACTTGGACACCTTTCCCACCGAAAATCCTCTGGGTTACTGGGTCTTGAGGATGGATCACTGGCCAGAGCTTGCACAGTATGCAATTGAGCTACTGGCCTGTCCTGCATCCAGCGTTCTTTCGGAACGCACATTCAGTGCTGCTGGAGGCGTGGTAACCGATCACAGGGTGCGTCTGTCCACTGACTCGGTCGATCGGCTGACCTTCATAAAAATGAATCAGTCTTGGATCACCACCAGCTACCAAGCACCTGATGCTGATGTAACTGAATAATTTTTTTCAGATCCCTTCAAAGACTGCCTATGCTGATGCTGAGTGACTATCCCTGAGTAATTATCCTCTTCCTCCTCAATCATCACGCTGATAGCTTGTAAGAACATTTTTGGTTCTGGGCGCCACCACCAGTGCCTAAGGCACAATTTTTCAGCCCCTGTCTAACAGGGGCGTGTAATTACAATTTTTGATGCAATACTTTGCAGCAGGGCTCGTTCCTGCGTTCCAACTAGAGTGTCTGTGAGGGGTTGCAGTGTTGTGGCACCAGCACCAGTGCCTAAGACCCAATTTTTCTGCCCCTGTCTAACAGGGGCGTGTAATTACAATTTTTGATGCAATACTTTGCAGCAGGGCTCATTCCTGCGTTCCAACTAGAGTGTCTGTGAGGGGTTGCAGTGTTGTGGCACCAGCACCAGTGCCTAAGACCCAATTTTTCTGCCCCTGTCTAACAGGGGCATGTAATTACAATTTTTGATGCAATACTTTGCAGCAGGGCTCGTTCCTGCGTTCCAACTAGAGTGTCTGTGAGGGGTTGCAGTGTTGTGGCACCAGCACCAGTGCCTAAGGCCCAATTTTTCTGCCCCTGTATAACAGGGGCGTGTAATTACAATTTTTGATGCAATACTTTGCAGCAGGGCTCGTTCCTGCGTTCCAACTAGAGTGTCTGTGAGGGGTTGCAGTGTTGTGGCACCAGCACCAGTGCCTAAGGCCTAATTTTTCAGCTCCTGTTCAACAGGGGCATGTAATTACAATTCTTGATCTAATATTTCACAGCAGGGCCCTGTGAGGGCTTACAGTGTTTTGGCCACAGCAACACCTAAGGCCCAAATTTCTGCTGAGTATATAGGGCAGGACCCTACTTTCAAACATCTAACTTACAAACGACTCCTACTTGCAAACGGAAGGAGACAACAGGAAGTGAGATGAAATCTACCCCTAGGAAGGGAAATTCTCTCCTGTAAGAGTTAATATGGGAAAACAATTTCTCCTTTCCACTGATGCTTTCCAATCCTTGTTCCACAAAAAAACCCAAATTTTCAAAAAACATTTTTCATTGGGACAAAAAAGTGAGGTGAAATCTTCTGAAGAGGAGGAAAGACGCAAAACAAATGTCACAGGGGTGATAACCCTTCCCTATGTTTTCCAAAAAGCTTAGAAAAGATTTTTTGGCTGGAGCTAAACACGTTAAAAATGTTCAAAATTACAAACAGATTCTACTTAACAACAAACCTACAGTCCCTGTCTTGTTTGCACCGCCTGTATACTGCTGTTCAGAGTATATAGGGACCTTTCCTTATTTTAATTTGGGTGCGGGGTTCCCCTTAATATCCATACAAGACCCAAAGGGCCTGGTAATGGACTGGGGGGTACCCATGCCGTTTGTCTCACTGATTTTCATCCATATTGCCATGACCCGACATGACATTAAACCCGCAAGCAGTTTTAAATGAGATTTTTTCCTTTAAAAATGACATTTGGTGCAGGGACTGTTCTAAACATGGGAAACACGCGTCACTTTACAGGCATACTATAGACACCCCCCAGGTACGATATTTAAAGGAATATTTCACTTTTTTTTTTTTACTTTAAGCATCATTAAAATCATTGCTCCCGAAAAAACGGCCGTTTTTAAAAGTTTTTTTTGCATTGATACATGTCCCCTGGGGTAGGACCCGGGTCCCCACACCCTTTTTAGGACAATACCATGCAAATTAGCCTTTAAAATGAGCACTTTTGATTTCGAACGTTCGAGTCCCATAGACGTCAATGGGGTTCTAACGTTCGTGCGAACTTGCGGTCCGTTCGCGGGTTCTGGTGCGAACCGAACCGGGGGGTGTTCGGCTCATCCCTAGTCTGGGTATATGAGGTCAGGTCAGAAGTCCCAAGGGCGTAGTCCAGCCTGGAAAGTGTACGATAAGACCGGGACTGACAAGAGTATTCCCTAGCCAATGGGTTTTGTTGTCGCCATTGGTCAATGTATCCAAAGGAAACACACCACTGACAAAACAGCTTAGATTCATACTGAATGGGTTTGTCTATCCAAATTAGGGTCCATAACAGAGTTAAAATCCCCCAAATAAGGGTGGCTAATGTAGGCAGATCCGAGAGCCTTGTGCATAGATCTGTAAAGAGTGCAGCCGTGACAGGAGGGGGAGCATGCACAACCACCAGAAGTAATGGGGTGGCATGTATCTTACATTGGAGGAAAATATACCACCCATTAGGGTCTAAAATCACTCTATCACATGAAAAGTGGAGGCCCTTCCTTATGAGGACGGACACACCCCTGGCTTAATTAGAAAATGTGGAATGATATCCATGCATGACCCAGTGTTTTTTTAAAGCAAGCACCTTAGACCCCATAAGGTGTGTCTCCTGCAGGCACAGTATATGAGGCTTATGAGCCTTGAGAAATTCAAACAGGGAAGCCCTTTTAAATTTGGAATTTAAACCCCGGACATTCCAGGAGATACATTTGACTAAAGACATATGAAGTTAGTGAAAATCAGCAGATCAAGGGTATCGTCATGGCTGCAATCCCAGAGGATGTACAAGGATGTACAAGGCAGGACAAAAATCGCACACACACTTACACACCGCAATCATCCATTCACACAACATTCCTGTGATCAGTAACAACACAGTGAAAACTGGCAGTAACACATAGTTAACCCCTGCCTTACCCCAAAAAGAAAAAACAGGAGCAGGCTTAGATCCCAAACTGCTAGTACATACTAGAAACATGGCCAATACAGGCACATCAGCAAACAAAACTTAAAGAAAATCAGATGTCAACCAAATATGCATACAATTAGCAGCATAGATCCCAGATTGAGATCTTGTCTTCATGTGAAAACAGGTATCTTGAATCACCTGCCACAGCTAAAGGCACACAGGCCGGGGAAAAAGAAAAGGGAAGGAGAAATTTAACAAATTTCCAGGACAGTAACCAGTTCAGGTGTCCAGGGCCCGGCCAGACATTCGACCCGGTTGATGCAAGGACTCAAACCAGGAAAGAGCATTTGCAGGGGTTTGGAAAAAATGTACCTGGCCCTGGTGCACGACTCGCAGTGTGGCAGGAAACAGCATAGAATATTGGATGGTCTTCTCCCTCAATTTCAGCTTAATGTGTAGGTACTTGACTCTTGAGGCACGGACCGCTGGGGAATAATCAGGAAACAATGACACAGATGCGTTGTTGATCTTTAGGCTCCCTTTTATGCAGGCAGCTTGCAGGATAGCGTCCCTATCACAATAATTGAGGAGACGGATTACCATAGTGCGTGGAGAGTTGCCTGCAGGAAGCGGCCTGCCAGGCACTCTATGTGCACGCTCCAGGACAAAACATGGGGAAAGGCAGTCTTTACCAAATTCTTGGATAAACCAACTTTCCAGGAAGGAGACCGGGTCAGCGCCCTCAACCCGCTCGGGGAGGCCCACTAGACGCAGGTTGTTTCTGCGCAGACGGTTCTGCAAATCGTCGACCTTGTCCTCCAGAGAGAGGATTTTAGTGCCATGCGTTTTTTGAGTAGCTTGGACCGGGCCGACAGCATCCTCCAAATCGCTAATATGGCGTTCAGTCTCAGAAACCCGGTCCCTCATTTTATGCATGTCCTGGCGCATAATTGTTATGTCCAGTTTAAGTTCCTCCACTTTCCCCATGATATCAGAGTAATTTACCTTGATCAGTTTGAGGACATCCAGCAGGGTGGGTTCCGGTTCTGGAGCATCCTCAAGGCCATCGTCACTGTGGGGAGGGATGACCGATAGCGCCGGGGGAGCTGAGGTCCCTGGAGAAGGTGGTAGCAAAGGATCTGGCTCCTCATCAAAAAGATCCGGCGTGGATGCCAGGGACGAGTGTGGGATGGTGGAGCGGTGGCCATCTTGCCCAGAACGTGTGGTAATACTCATCCTTGCCGGGGGCTGTTTCCTTCGTTTTCCCATCCACCAGAATCCCCCACGAATGTTACAAAGTCTTCCCCAAGTGTACAGGAGAAATTTCAGCCGAGTTTGTGTGGCAGGTGAGCAGGATTACACAGGATTGTGCAGAGGGATCAGAGAGCTGCTGAGAAAGTTGTCTGCTCACATGCTGTGTAAGGCCACGCCCCTACCCTGATAGTCTTTTAGTAGCTATCGATGTCAAAACACTGTATAGCTCCATTCCACATCACCTTGGACTGGCGGCTAACCAGCATATACTGTCCCAGTCGCATGGCCGCGACATTAAACTTCATCAATTCATCATATCAGCCTTGGAATACATTTTAACCCACAACATCTTTACCTTTGATGGGTACCACTACCTCCAGGTACAGAGTGTCGCTATGGGGACCTCATGTGCCTCTTCCTACGCGAACCTGTACCTGTTCCTTTTTTGATGATGAAGATTTATTCCCTTTACCAAAAACATCACACTATGGCAGCGTTACATTGATGATGTTTTTATGATTTGGGACGGTCCCATTGATGCGTTACACGCCTTTATATCCACTTTAAACAAGAACACCTTTAATCTTTAATTCCCCATGTCATTCAGTGACACCTCGATCACTTTTTTAGATGTAACTGTTCACAAGAAAGAGACTGGTGGTTTCTCTAGTGGACTTTTTAGGAAGCCCACTGCGGGAAACATGATTCTTCATGCATCAAGCGCTCACCCACAATCTCTCATCAAATCCATCCTTTATAGTCAACATCTTAGACTAAAAAGAAGTTGTTCTACAACTGAATCTTTTGAACTAGAGGCAGCCCATTTGAGAGATCGGTGACTTCTACGAGGCTATACCTGCCTCAAAAAGGCATACAGACGAGTCCGTAACAAACTTAGACCAGATTTACTCTTTCCAAAACAAAAACATCTCGCTACCAAACCACAATATACTAGACTAATAACTAAATATAGCAATCAACATCAAAACATCAAAAACATTCTCTCAAAACACTGGAAAATCCTACAGACTGATCCTATTCTCAGTCAAGATACCTCACCACATCCTAACATCACATTTCGCAAAGCCAGTTCTTTGAAAGACAAACTAATACGTTCAGAATTCGTAGGGGAATTCAGAAAAGACCCATGCAAGCGTTTTGTTACATTTACCTGTGGGGGATGTACCATATGCCAGTATATGGACATAAGATCCCACATTGTCTTACCCAATGGAAGAGTTTTTAAACCTCAACATTTTGCTAATTTCTAAACTTCTGGCGTGATCTAAATGCTACAATGCCAATGTTCCAGTTTTTACATTGGCAAGACGAAACTTGAGTTTTGCAACAGGGCTAGTAGACACATAAAAAGCATGAAGACAGCTAACCCAGATTTACCCCTTGGGATACATGTAAGGGATCTACACAACAGTAAAATTCCACAGATTTCCTTCATAATCCTTGATAGGATTCATCCTAATGCGAGAGGCGGAGATTGGAACAAGCTCCTTCTCCAAAAAGAATCTCTCTGGATTATGAAGTTAAATGCTACCAACGCACCTGGCCTTAACGGTATTTTGAGTTTTAGACCATTCCTTGAAGGATTTAGTTCTGGGGTTTGTGAGAAAGACATGTAACTGTGAGTTTAATATGTAATTGTGATATTCAAATTGTCTGAATTTTTTTCTTTTTTTTTTTTTACTTTTTATGTTCTGTACAAAATCATGTTTTGTTACATTATGATGTATAGATGTAGGTTAGAAAATATTATGCAATTGGGAGAAATATGTTGTTGGGATGGTCATAATGTCTGTTTTTTTATTCTTATTCTGTATAATATCACCCTTTATTGGATTGTGTTGTGGGTCATCTTATGTCATTCAACACAATCAGCCAAAATCATTTTGTGGGTTAATTATGTGGGGGTCTTGTGAGCCAAAGATGGACTGATGCCTCTGTGAGGTGAAACAAATATAGATAAGCTGCAAACACTAACCACGTTTCATTGTGTGCATAAACCAAAAAGTATATAAATAAACGTGCCTGCGCTGAAAAACCATATATATCCCAATAGTTGGGAGGTGCATATATAGTGTAAAACTATACTACAAAATTTCAATATATAAAAAAAAAATGCTAGTAATATATAAATAATAGAATAAATACAATCCTTATATAAAAATATCCCATAAAGTGCAACATGCAAGAAAACAAAATATATATGTGGTTATAAATATAAGATCAAAGTGCAAAATCAAGTGCCCACATTTAAAAAGTTCAATTCATTGAACATAAAGTGCAAGTAAGTATTGTCCACAGAAAACAGTGTTCCTCATGCTCCTCCTTAATGGTGTTCACAATCCAGCATGCTTCAGTGCTCTCATGTGACCCCCCACTTGTGCTTGCGCTCACCTCTGAGCGTGTGACACGGTAATTAAACGGTGTCTAAACACGCATTGGAGCCACCCCTTGGGCTCATACAGGGTATGCTGGTATAAACTCCACCACTCTCAGATGTCATCAGATAGTTTCACATACAAGAAAGAAAAAGCTCCATAGTGTGATACAGTAGGGATTTATTTAAAATATATTAAAACTTCCCTCCAGAAGGGTACTCACAATATGTAGGTGCGTGAGTGCACCAATCTTTCCAGAGAGTGTTTGTATAAAACAAGCGTTTGTATGGCGTGCGGTGTGTCGTTCCTCATCTACCTCTGTTGCTGACAGATCTGTCCTGACGTGATCCCTGTGCCGAATACGCGTCGGGGAGGGGTAGGACGGAGCTGTCAGCAACAGAGGTAGATGAGGAACGACACAGCGCACGTCATACAAACGCTTGTTTTATACAAACACTCTCTGGAAAGATTGGTGCACTCACGCACCTACATATTGTGAGTACCCTTCTGGAGGGAAGTTTTAATATATTTTAAATAAATCCCGGAGGTTGTTCCTTCGATTTCTGTTCTCTGCGTCCTCCGCACGAGCTTCCAGGACTTTCATTTTGGTCTGCAGCGTGCGGAGTGAGACTCCCTGGTCCTGAGTATGTCTTCTGCCTCCCCCACTCTTCTTTCAGCTTCAGTGAGCCTGGAGCGGAAACAGTCCATGTCTCTACGAATGAGGCTGATATCCAGCTGCATGCACTCTATTTTCCCTGTCAGGGTAGTTTGGCAGGTAGTAATAGCCTGCATGAGGGCTTCAAAGTTAGTTTGTTCCCGTAGAGCTGCTTCTCCCTCCTCTGCCTGAGACGCCATGCTGGCCGCTGTGGCGGGAGACAGGCACGCTATGGAGGCCTGCTTCTTCGGAGTACTCCGGGGCTTGCGAGATGCCTGGGAGTATCTCCCTCTGGTCATACCATTCCTGGGAAGCTCCGGTACCATTTGTGTCCAATTTCAGGTCGGAAAGTGCAGGGATTCGGATTATATGCTGGTCAGTGCTCAGAGCTCTCTTAGAACACGTCCAGTCCGGCGGCCATCCCGGACACGCCCCAAATAAACCCGCTTTACTGGGTACAGAGTCCACGAAGTAAGGATGCAATGCTGGTGAAAAGGCTGAGAGCACCAAGATGGCCGCCGAGACTAGGCCAAATCCCCGGTCCGGATTTAAGGTTGTCGCTGTGTGGGGGGGCACTGTTTGGCTCAGACTCCTTTCAGGGTCCTGTGCAGGGGGATCAGCTTGTAGTGGGGGAGCAAGGTATCCCAGAGGCCAGATCGTAGCACCCTTGAAGAGGTCTGGAGGAGCAAGATGGCCGCCGGAGCTCCGGACCAGGCCGAAGCCGCGGCCTGGATTTGGGGCTGCCGCCGTGCGGACTGATACCGCTCCGCCTGAGCCTTATCTGGAAGCCCTCAGGGTAGGGTCCGTGGGCGGGAGGAGAGCCAGACACCCAGGAGGCCGGGTAAGGCAGGATGGCCTCCGGAATTGAGTAGGCCCGAAGCCGCGGTCTGTAGTTGCGGCTGCCACCTTGGAGGAGCTCCATGCCGGTTCGAACGTCCGTCCGATCTAAGACCTGCAGAGACAGGTCAATATATGTGCAGGGGACTCAGGAGGTGTATCATACTGCTGCAGGATGATGCTGGCATGCAGGATTGGGGTGGATTTAGGAGTGTTGGACGGAGCTCGGGTCTAACACGTCCTACTCCATGCTGCAGCAGGCCACGCCCCCATCATAGTCCACCTTTGGTGAATTATTTATTTTAGAGCCTATTTCATACCACAATCCCCCCCTTTATCTGCCTTCCTAATACCACAATTCCCCCCTTTATCGGCCAGCCTAATTACCAAATCCCAAATCCTGCCACAGGGTACATGTATCAATGCAAAAAAAGTTTTAAAAACTAAAGTTTTTTCGGGAGCAGTGATTTTAATGATGCTTAAGGTGAAAAAATAAAAGTGAAATATTCCTTTAAATTTCGTACCTGGGGGGTGTCTATAGTATGCCTGTAAAGTGGCGCATGTTTCCCATGTTTAGAACAGTCCCTGCACAAAATGACATTTCTAAAGGAATAAAAGTCATTTAAAACTGCTTGCGGCTGTAATGTAATGTCGGGTCCCGGCAATATGGATGAAAATTATTGAGAAAAACGGCATGGGCAACCCCCCAGCCCATTACCAGGCCTTGTCATTCTTAAGTTGAATCTGTTTGTAATTTGGAACAGGTACATTTTGTAAGTGTAGCTCCAGCCAAAAAATCTATGTTTAAGCTTTTTGGAAAACATAGGGAAGGGTTATCACCCCTGTATTATTTGTTTTGCTGTCTGAGCCCCTATTCAGAAGATTTTCACCTCACTTTCTGTCCCAATGACAATTGGATTTTGAAAATTTGGGTTCTTTTGAGAAACAAGGATAGGTGATAAAGCATCAGTGAAGCACCTTTTTCCCATATTAACTCTTTTTTTTTTTTTTAAACAAAGGTTTAATTAAGTAAAGATGATGCATATAAATACAACACAGTACTAGTATACATAAACTGCATAATAAATTCCAGAAAACACATGAAGTATTTAATACTGATATAGTCAATATTAGAAAGTAATATATGCTGATGTATATCTAGGTAGATGCATCCATGAAATACTTCCAATATAATGATTGATTGCCCGATTTTTTTTTCCCTCCCCCCCCCCCTGTTAAACATAGGTTTTATTTGAGTACATATGATGTGTATATGAATAATGTAGGGTTTACATACATGAAGCGTATATTGAGGTCCATGAGATGAATATTGCATTCAGTACGGGTATAACCATTGTAATGGAATGACATGTGCTGCTTTACATTTTGATCTGTGCATTCACTGTACATATCCAAAATAAAGACTTAATTACAAAGATCTAGATTTTATATTACTAATCAGACTTATAATTAACTACAAGTTTCTGGTTCCTGTAGCCAACGATCCCAAATCTTATTATATTTGGCCGAGCAGCCTCTATTAATATATATATATTTTTTGTATGGTAAGGTTGTGTTGACTTCTGTCCTCTATTCCGCAAAACTAGGGGGGATGGTCTCATCAATTTTCTTGCAATTATTTTCCTGACAGAAAATAGAGTTTCGTGAAGGAATACTTTAGTAAATTTATCTACTGTGTCTGGGAATATCCCTAAAAGATATTGTTTTGGTTGTAGCGCTATGGGGGAACCCATGGTGTCGTGCAAAAAGGTTACAACCTGTTTCCAAAGTTGTTGAATTTTGGTACAGGTCCATATTAAATGGTAGAACATGCCCGTTTCTTGTCCACATAGTAGGCAAAGGGTAGACTGGTTGCGCTTATATCTGGCTACTCGACTAGGGGTGAGGTATGTTCTGTGTGTTATGTAAATCTGAGAGAGTCTATCTGAAAGTCTTGGTGATACCGCTTTGCATGTCTCAAGAGCCTCCTCCCACTCTTCATTCTCCATAGGGCCTACCTCTCTTTCCCAATGAGGCTTCAGGTCAAATGCTATTTTTGACGAAGTGGGGACCAAAAGCATATTATAGAATGTGGATATTAGGCCACGTGGGTCTGTGTTCTTAACTATAGCCATGATGGGATGGAGCGTGGGTGGTGTGTGAGCCTGTGGAAATTGTGCTTGGGCCACGTGTCTTACTTATAAGTATCTGAAGAACATGCAATTTAGGAGAGAGAATTCCTCTTTAAGCGTGTTATAAGTTTTGAGGATTCCATCAGAGAACAAATGGTTTAGATAGTATACTCCCCTAGTTTCCCACAACTCTGAGTCTGGGATATGTAAAATTCTGTCATATCTCTATTGTGCCATATTGGCTTATGGTCGTGGAATCGGGGTATTCCTAATTTAGTGGAGGCGAGGTCTCAGATGCGTCTGTAATGATACACCAGGGACTTTGTATCCCCTCCGAACTCAGTATTCCTGGATCCCGCTGATATTGCATATAGGGAGTCACTGGTAAGCTGCACTCTTTTTGAGCAAAGTAGGACCTGGAAACGTAGGTTATCTGTCTTGTCTATGTGAAATAATTGTGATAGTTGAGATGCAATGTAATAGAGATTCAAATCTGGTAGGGCCGTTCCCCCCATATCTGTTGGATTTTTAAGCGCTTGCCATGCGATTTTATGTCTGCTGGTCCCCCAGACAAAGGGTTTAAGCAGGGCTTCAAGAGATTTAAAGTATTTTAGTGGAAGATAAATTGGGGTGTGCCATAATACATAAAGGATTTTGGGAAGAAGGAACATTTTTATCAAATTTATACGACCCCATATTCCTAGAGGTAGGCTGGCCCATACGCGTATTTTGGCTCTGACTAGTGCAAAGAGGGTTTGAATATTGAGGGAGATGTAGTCGGCCGGATTCCCAGATATGTGGATTCCTAGGTACTTAATGGTGTCTACTCTTTGAAGCGGGGTCACTTTCCGGGACTCTGATGGTGGGAAACTATCTATTGGTAGAATTTGGGACTTTCCCCAATTGATCTTTAATCCGGAAAATGTTCTGAAGCGTTCAATCAACTGGAGTGCAGCCTGGAGGGAAGGGCCTGAGTCAGCAAGATACAATAAGGTATCGTCTGCGTATAAGCTGATTTTTTCGATTAGGGGTCCCATTTGTAGACCCACGATCTCGGAGCTTGCGCGGATGGACGCGGCCAAAGGTTCTGCAGCTAGGGCATACAGAAGTGGGGAAAGAGGACAGCCTTGTCTCGTGCCTTGGCTGAGGTCAAACTCCTGAGATGGCCATCCATTCGCCACCACTCTAGCTGTAGGAGCTTGGCAGAGTAACTTAACCCGCCTAAGGAACCTGGGGCCGAAACCATAGCTTTCCAGGCATTTCCACAGGTAGCCCCACTCCACAGAATCAAACGCTTTTGCCGTGTCAAGCGTCACAACCACCCGGGATCCTACGTTTTCATGTGTGGCCTGTAAATTAATAAATCATTTCTGCAAATTGAACGAGGTATTGCGACCCGGAATGAACCCCACTTGATCCGTGTGGATCAATGAGAGTATAACTTGATTGAGTTGGAGAGAAAGTACTTTGGCTAATATTTTGACGTCCACCTGCAGTAGGGAGATGGGGCGATAAGATTCGGGATATCCAGGATCTTTCCCCGGTTTGGGTATGAGGACTATTGTCGCCTCTCTCATGGAGGTAGGGAGTGTGTATGTCTCGAATAGATGGTTAAACAAGGTTAGAAGTTTAGGAATCAGAGTTTCGCTGAATTGGGAGTAGAATTTTATAGGTAGGCCGTCCGAGCCAGGGGACTTGGATCTGGCAAATCTGGCAATAGCCACCGCTATTTCCTCCTCGGTGAGAGGTGCCTCGAGGAGGTTGACCTGGTCATCTGTCCTACAGAAAGCAGTTCATTGGGCCCCTGTCCTCAGGACTTTTAGATGTATAGAGGTCAGTGAAGAAATCTCTAAACATAGAGGTCACTGTGCGAGGATCGGTAATATATTGACCATCAGGGCCATGCAGAGAAATTACCACTGGGGGTCTATCCTCGCAATGTACCAGGTATGCCAGGAGTTTGCCAGCCTTTTCCCCGTGCTCAAACAACTTTTGTTTGGCGAAGAACATTTTTTGCCTCGCTTTCCCGTATTGCAGTTGGGTCACTACTCTAGTCTGGAGCTTAAGTGTACCTGCGTTTGTGGGAGAGGGATCATCCATATAATTTTGTTCTGTAATGGACAGTTCCGTCACTGCTTTGTTAAGCTCTCTAGCAGAGTCTAGCTTGATTCTGTTAATGCGAGATGTGAGTATCATGCGAACATGGGATTTAAAAGACTCCCAGATTGTCGCCGTGGGGGCAGATCTGTCATTGTCTCTGAAGTACAGCTTTCATTCATTAGTAAGTTCATCATCCTCCGGGAGCAACGAGAGCCAGAATGGGTTTAATCGCCAGTTCCGCAGTGGTTTGTCAGTGGGTACGCTTAAGGTTATCCAGTATGGACTATGGTCAGGTAGCAACCTGGGAGAGAAAGCTGTCTCTAGTAGTCGCGGTGTAAGACTTTGTGATATTAATATGGGATCAATTCTAGACATATAGTTGTGAGCAGAGGAGAAACACGAGTATGTTCATCTGTGTGGGAAATTATGCCTCCAAGAATTCACAAGGTGGAAGGGGGAAATCAGTTTGGAGAATTTGGTGTCTCTGTTGGTTGCCGAATGTGGATTTGAGGGTTGAAGCCTATCTAGTGAAGGGTTTAGTGTGGTATTGAAATCCCCCAGCCAAACTGCAGAAGGAGTATATGAAGGTAAGATTTATCCTTTAATCTCACATTTTATTGTATGTAATGTTTGCTAATATATTGTATTTCTTTCCTCATTCCCTAATTACCATGATTGTAATATGCTGTGAATGTCCCCTTTGTCCTCATGCATGCTGGATTTTTATGTAATTATTTTTTTAGTCCTTCATACATATTTGCCTTCACTTACCTCCACAGCATGTTCTCCTGGCCCTATATTCACCTCATGTAGTCACTTAACAATGTATTTTAGCAGCTCCATAGTAGTGCTTTACCCCAAATACCCCCTAAAATGTTTACAAATCTGATTTGTGGTTTAAATTCAGGCAGAGTGCCAGAGGCTTTTTTTTTGTAGTGTCCCCAAATCATTTTTATTAACCCTCCCTCCCCCCAACTGCTAAGTCAGCTGACACCAATTCTCTATCTATCCTCAATCATCTATCTGCTGACTTTGCCAAACCCATACACAGATGCTCAGATGTATGGATGAATTCCCCAAAGCATGTAGTGCAAGGGCCTGCCTGTATGCTTTCAAATGGTACTGTTTCAAGTTTTTGTATCCTATTATTATCTTGATAGGTAATAGCAGAATGTCCAAATGTGCTCAAATGTGTACAGTGTGTATTTATATCTTTGTATTATGACACTTCTTACCTGTCCAGTGGGCTGCCAATAGTGTAACTAAGGAGGGGCTGTTCCACGTAATACCCTGTATTTAGGCATTCATCTCTCAATGAAGTGAAGAGGGTTACCTGTCCAAGATTACCCCCCCTATAATGTTATAAATGGCCCATGAGAGGGGGGGAGGGGGAATATGATAGGTGTATCTTATACTTTGTTGTTGTAAAATTCCCCTTAAGAAATAACATTTCTTAATGTTATCTGGATGTTGGCCAAGAATGTTTGTGTCTAATCTGCTTTCCATGTTTATGTGCAAAAATACTAACGTTTTTTGTTTTCATCAACAGTTTCCTTCCACGCCACAGGAATGGCAGACTGTGGCCTCCCACTTTGCCCAGCGGTGGGACTTTCCTAACTGCGGAGGGGCAATTGATGGGAAACAAGTCCACATCATCCCACCACCCAACTCGGGGTCATACTATTATAATTACAAGGGGTTCAATAGTATTGTGATGTTGGCGGTGGTGTCGGCTAATTACGACTTCCTGTATGTGGACGTGGGGAAGAATGGTCAGATGTCCGATGGTGGAGTCATCACCCAGACGGAGTTTTACAGGTGTCTCCAGAATGGCAGCTTGGACTTGCCACCTCCAGAAGAGAATGTGGAAGGACTCCCATTCGTCTTCGAATGCGGATGAAGCATTTGCGCTGGGGGACCATCTTATGTGGCCATTCCCGATGAGGACCCTCACCCCGGAACAGAGGGTTTTTAATTACCGGCTGGCCAGAGCCAGAAGAGTGGTGGAGAACACATTTGGAATCCTGGCCAGCCGGTTCCGCCTATTTCTGACACCCATCCATATGGCGGAGTATAAACGTAATCATATAATCCTAGCGTGCTGTGTTCTACATAACTTTTTACGCCAACATTCTGCCAACTATGCTGGCTCAGTTGGGCCTGAGGCCGGAATTCTAAATGAAACAACCCTGAAGGCGCTTGAAAGTGGCCGTCCTGGCTTGCCCTCCCTGAGTGCCCGTGATGTCCGGTTAAGATACCTTGAGTTTTTCGTGGGTAGGGGGCCATCAATATGCCAGCAAATTTGTGAAGCCTTTATCAAATAAAAACAAGAACAAAAGCTAATCTTTGTTTACATTTACTGCTTGTGTTTGTTTTAGCTGACCCTGACAGAAATGTGGGGAGTCCTGAAAACGGGGTAATCACCTTACAAAGCACTGTTGGGTGTTATTTACCAAAGGCAAAGACACTTTGCACTACAAGTGCACTTGAAAATGCACTGAAACTGCACTTGTAGTGCAAAGAGGATTTGCCCTTAGGAAATAACCCCCATTTTCACAGAAAGCAGCAATTACATCACCACAAAAGTGTTGTAGCGTTGAGACAATAATCCACACATTCTTGATTAACAATCTTTTTAATACCTGCACAATCACATGTGCATTTAGAAAAGGTTTTTAAAACAAACCAACATGTTTGTTGTATAACAATTTTTAGGGGGGCATTATAAAAAATATAAATGTCCATTTAAGATAAAACAGGCATGTGTAAAACCAACAAGAAAGACACAAATCTTGAACTTACAAAGTTCACATTTGGTAGAACTTGAAGGCAATATCAGACATGATTATTTAGGAACTGTGTTTGATATTGCGTTCAGATGGGGTGAAGTCACCCCAGGAAAAGCCAAATTTGGAAGATGCACACAAATTTCCCAATGTCAACATGTGCAAGCTGCCATCACGGGGGATCAAGGGACGTGTTTTGGGGGAGAAACCCCTTCCTCTCAGCTACTTTATTATTGAGGAAGGGGTTGCACCCCCTAAAAAGGGGCCATTGATCTCCCGTGATGGCAGATAGCACATGTTGGCATACTGTGTGCATCCTCCAAATTTGGCTTTTCGAAAAATCGCTAAAACATTTTGAACATTGTAGCACACAAAAAAACAAAGGGATTTGGAGGGGTTTTAAACTCACCCCAAAACATCAATGATGTTTTTATTTTTTTGAATAACATCATTGACTGTTTTTCTTGAGGTTTTCCAATTGTTAATTACACCCCATGATCTCCCCGATCAGGATCTGGGCACTTTCTGATGTGAAAGGATCTGGATCCACAACATCACAATCACCTAAAAAGAGAGAAACCAAACAAAAACAGGTATCAAAAATATGCCGGCATCCATCTCTTACCTGAGCGTGTGGTCGCAGACACTTACCTGTTGTGGTGACTAGTTCCACCACGTCTTCTTCCTCCTGCTCTTCTTGGGTTGGGGGTATTTCCCCTCCTTCCAGAGGTGCGGGGTCTGTGGTCTCCTCGGATGAGGGGTGTCCTCCGAGTCTTTTCTCCCCTATGTAAAACAAAAATGGTATACTTAGCACACAGATATTTGATGGCAGAACTATAAATAGGAAACATTGCTTGGAAGTGGGGTACAATTGTCTATTTTGGCAGAGTTCCAAAATGTAGCATTTTCAGTGTTCTTTGGCAAGCTGCAATACTTTACCTGTCTTGTACAAGCTTCATAGATGTAGTCACCCCTATAGTATACACTGGAGCACCTGTGTGGCCCCCCCTAATAAAAATGGAGTTCTGGGATCCCACACTAGTGCTCCAGTGTCCAGATGTGAAAACTGCTGCTGAGTGTCCTCTCCTTAGCATTTAATTCCATTCTAGTAACAATTTCATTCTAGTAACAAAGCCATCTACACAACCAAATTAGTTTCAGACAAGTAGGGAGTAAAAAATGTGGCCAAATGCATATGGCTAAAACAATAGTGTTTTATAGGCCGAAAGAAAAATGTTTGATACGAACTAATAATGTGCCCATGAACATGAAAGTTGCCATTTTAAAATGTACACTTGTAAGAAAAGCACATGGAGCAGCACGAACGTAATAAACATAAAGAATAGGAACACAGCACAACTACTTACTTTTTTGCAGCACTCTCCGGATCTTTCTGTACTGCTCGTGTTCTCGTAATTTGAGGTCCGACCACCGCTTCCTGAGCTGATCTTTCGATCGACGTACCCCGAAATGCTGATGCAGACTCTTGTCCACTTTCGCCATGATCTTGGCCTTTCTGACATTGGGGTTGGGGTATGTTGTGGAAATTTTATATTAATGTGTTGTCATAAGTCTCCCAGTGTGTGTTCAACCACAGCCCGCTCTAAAGAGCTGACTGCGGCAGATCGACGCTGGCTGAGACCTGTTATGTAGTGGAAAACTTCCTGGTGTTTGGAGAGAGGTGTTTGTGGAGAGAGGACATGTCCGCCAGCAAAAGGGCCCCTGTGCAATGCACAGAACGATCGTCTGGTGGGGATGCGTTCACTCTGCAAAGACATTATCGGTTTAGAGGTGTTTTGCTCTTGTCGCCCCTGGTATGCCTGATCAACATGTTTGGGGTGCCATGACGTACACCTGCAGATAATCTCCCATCCATGATGAACTTTAGTCATCGTCATTTAGTATATTGTATCATGCCCTGTAGTCATTGTTCATTGGTTGTTTTGTGTTCTGTTGTTAAATCCTTATATGGTCACTTACATCCTGTGAGGTCATATCTTGTGACTTGTGAGGTCACAAGCTTTGTAAGAGGTGTGTTTGGCTGTTGGAGGCGGAACCCTCGAGCTTTTGAGACCTCCTATTGATATGCTAATAAAGTGGCTCACGCAGACAGCTGGGGCTGGCTAGCAGTGTGTTTTTGGAACTTGAACGAGGAGGATGTGATTATTTGTCTAGTTGGTTGGATGGGGCACACACCAGAGGATGGATACGATCAAAAGGTGAGATGGTATTATATCATTTAGACGAAATTGTTATTATGATTAGAAACAGGAGATTTGGCTGTGTGCTTTGCGTACAACCAAATTTCGCTGACAGCATGGCAAGCCAGAACGTAGGAGTGAACAGAACCTCCTTCAGAATCGGATCATTAGGATGTGCTGGGGAGGGCCTGCTTCGCAAAAAGAACAAATTTTCGTCTTTTGAAATAATGCTGGAAGTTTGATCGCATGTCTGGTGTGTGCCTGTGTGTGTGTGTGCCTGCTTGCGTGTGTGTGTGCCTGTGTGTGTGATTTGTATCTTGAATCTTTGTGTAAGGAGACTGTGTGTGTGTGCCTGTGTGTGCGTGTGTGTGACTGATGCTGTGTAACAAGTTTGTAATGCATATGAGAAATATAAATGTATGAATTGATATTATTTGCAGCCTGATGTGTGTGTGTGTGGCTGCATAGTTTTGTAAGTAACTGAACCTGTTTGTAAAGATGCCATGAGTTTAGTGAAGGGGCAGGCATTGTTGTTTTTGTATTGAAAGGGGCTACGCCCTGGGGGAAGGGAACTATAATGTTCTGAACAGACATGCAAGCATTCACTGTTCGTGAACTGAGTTTGAGTGTGTGTTTCAGCCATGTAATTGTGAGTTATGTGGATATGTTGTTTCATTGGATAGCATGTGTTCCTAAGTTGTGTTTTTTTTGTAACTTTAACACGTTTAAATGTTTGTCTAAGCGTTCATTTAGTATCTCAAATGTGTAATTTTGTGGGGAGAAATTTTTGGTTTTGGCAGGAAAATAGTTTTTGTCTGCTATTTCCTTTTGTTCTCTTGTTGTTGTTGTCTACCATGTGACTACGGTCGGCCATTTTCTTTACCTTTGTGTGTGTGAACTTTGAAATGTTTATCCATCTTGGTCAGTTTTGGCTGGAAAATGCGCCATTTTGTTGGGGTCTGGCCTTTGTTGTGGTCACCATGTGCATCTGGGGCCATTTTGAAGACCTGTGAGCCTCCTATAGGGGAAGCTGCTACATTGTGTATTCCTTTGTGTGTGCAAAGCCATGTGCTTTAAGCTACAATCTGGCTTCTAGGCACCATTTTGTGAATTCTATTTTTGTACTGTTTACATACTTTTTAAGGAAACTATTGCGTTTTCTGTATTGAATATTGGTTTTAAGTTGAAATGCCTGTCGCATATCCAAGTGTCCATGCATTGTTGGGACATCACAAGAGGAGCTGTTTACACCCTGTGGGGGTCTCAGGTTTCTAGGTAATAGCATGGGGGAGTTCTAACTCTGAGTCAAATAGAGTGTATTGTTTAAGAAATCCTGGTTTGTCTTGTCATTTGTTAATGTCGGCCATTTTTCTGTAGTCCGGGTTTCATTCACCATTTTGCCGTGGACCAATTTTCGATTGCTGCAACTGCCTTTTTGTTTATGCTGATTTTAGTCTCCAGCGAAATATCTCTGGTTTTGTACTGAATTCCATTTCCAGTAGAATAATTTAGGTTTTTATTCCAGTTGTTTTAAAGAAGTTTATGTTTCTAGTGAAGATTTTTCAAATGTTTTTGATAGACAAAATATGAAGCTATTCAAGGCTTCCCCTCCCCCTCCCTCTTCCTACTCAGGTGTGCAACAGGAAGGTGGTGGGAGGGGCTTGGGGGTCTTTTGACTTGTGTTTGGAAGGACAAAATCATTTTTATTTTTAAATTATATTAAGGTTTATACTGTAATACAGTTTTGGGTAGAGAGCAAACAGGAGGCATCCAAGTTATTGTTGTAATATCGAGGTACAGAGAGAAGCCATAAGATTGTTTTGAATAGTGGAGGATTTCATGGTGCTTTGTAGTTTGTCTGACAACACATTTATAGGGCTGCCGATAACCGGTTGTAGAGCATATAAATGTGAGGATTAGTACGCTAGCACACCGGGAGGCCGTGTAAAATAATCGGAGAACGTCGGGTGCCAGTACTGTAAAAATAGTCACTAAGCAGTACTGATCCGAAAACTAGTGCAAGGGTGCTCTGGACGCAGGGACCATCAAAAGCGATTCGAATCGTCATGGGTAATGTTGGTCCATGCGTTGGAGGAAAACTCCACACCAGTCAGACAGCTGCACCTCACATGAGATCTGGTTTGGGGCTCCGGACATGAGACCCCTTAAAGATTGGCAGATATGGTCGGAGGGTACAGTAAGGTGTATTCCTTTGGAAGGTACTTTTGATGTCTAGAGGTACGAGACCCCAGAATAAAAATACCTTGGAAGAAGCTGTGGCTTCAGAAATCTGTAATGTTGAGTGAGGTGATGGATGCGTAGTACACATTTGTGTGATTAAAAATACACAGGCCTGTTTTTGAACTTTGTGTGGCTGGTCCATGCAAAGATTTCGAGATGCTCTCGTACTTTTCAATTTGTATTATTTTTCTTGTCAAAAGAAGTTTATTGAGTATACAATATTATAAAGATACATAAAGTAAGTTTACAAGGATCTATAAAGTAAGCTCATTGTTTTACAGTAGGGTTTATATAGGTAAATATCATGAAATTTCAAATATTAAACATTGGGTTCACGTAAACCTAAATTAAAGATATATATCATTTCCTTAGTTACTTTTGTAGGTATTTAAATGATGTATACCTACTATACATATTGTTTACAGGTAGAGTGTATATAGGTCAAATAAATTCTCATAATGAGCTTTAATCGTAAGGTGGAGAAAAGGAAAGAGAAAGAAGAAAAAGTGTATTAAGGCAGAGGTATGGTCCACAAGGTTGTCCCGCTCGTCAGTTTATTATTCTTTTTAGTTCTCTTTGAAGCCTTAGAATGGGTATCTCTGTAAGTCACAATTTGTATTATTTTTCTATCGCTAAAAGAGTGAAGGCAGCATTCCATCTGGTCGTTTTTATTTTTTTTTCATTTTTCGTTTTTGGGAACTATGAAATACCTCCCCCACATTTGTATCTAAATGTTTGTCTCATTGTTTGTATGTGGTAACAAGATGTTTGAACCTACCATGACAGCCCTCTTGCGTGTCGCGGCTGTTGTATTTTAGAAAAAAAAACGTGAAAGTAAGATTTACAGAGGGTTTAGTTATTATCCGTTTTGTGGAATGTCAGTGACAATTTACCAATGTACATGAATGTTGTATTGTTTACCATTCTTTGAAGGATAGAGTAATAACCTTTGTTTATAAGTATCTTTTCAGGTCCAAAGAGTTTCTGGAAGTGTGTGTACAGGTGTATAAGAAGGTAAAAGTATCATAGGCTATTTCACTGTTTTATTCTGCACCATTCTAAACCCTGCATGTCTTCCTCCAGTTTGTAATGAGGAGGGAAGAAAAGGGGGGATGAGAGTGGTGAGAATGACACATTTTCAAACCAACAATACTAACCGCTCTAATTCTAACCAAGTTTGTGCCAAGACTGTCTTTCTTTGATGGAATTTGAATCTGCAAGCTGCAGTCTGGTGAAAGAGGCTCCCATCCCAGATGCTAAGAACCTTTTTGTCACTGGTTCCAGGTATTACAACCCAGATGGTAAGCCACGCACAGGTTATGCAGTGACCACAGTCCCGATGTCTGGGTTATTGTCATATGAGGTTTGTTTGGAGGTCAACCAAAAAACAGGGTTGTACTTTCCTCATTAGCTGTCACCTACATTCTCAGCTGATGTGGTAGGTGCAATCACTGTAACATGAACTTCAAAAGGTCCACCACAGAGTTCACGAGTCCATCCTGGACCCTGACACAATAACCAGTTTACATTCTTTCCAACCAGGTGACTAGGTCATTGTAAAGAAGCTTGAGGGATGGGACCACGCCAGCCACTGCAAGAAGCTGATCAACCACAAAGAGTAGAGGAGTATCTTTGTTCATTTATATTTTTTTGTTTAATAAATTTTGGCAAGGGTAACGATGAAAAGCATCCCAACTAGCTAAGAAAGAGAACAGGACACATGCTCGGGTCTATTAGTGCCCCAGCAATGACGGCGGTACATGCTATATGTGACGGTCATATTGGTGTGAGGAGTTTTGACAGACGGGTAAAATCCAAACAGACACCTGTCAAAGGAACTTAACAAAACATTTCTAGGGTAATAATTTTACCAATAGCTCTGGTTCTTGCCAGCTTTGGTATCAGGATAACTAGGTAGCCCACAAGTGTGCTACAACTGTAGTTTTAATGCGGATCTACAGCTTATAAGGTAATTTCCCGTAAAGGCAAGAGGTTCATGTGTGCTGGTGAAACTTGTCCCAGCATCTTATGTCGCGGCCGATCGTGAGGATCTGATGGCGCGAGAGAAGGTAAGAATGGCAGGGACAGCTGGAAGGGAATTGCTTGTACACAGTGGGGGCTTGAGCTTATGAAACACTTGAACAATTTCTCATCCATTGAGGATGGGATGTTTCATGTAACTGTTAAAGCTACAAGGAAGTTCCCACATTCCAAGGGGGTTTCTAGGAATTCATAAGTAAAGATTGTTATATCTGGATCGGGGATACTAGTGACAAAGTTCAGGCCCATATGGATAAGGTTTAGATCCCTACAAGGCAAAGCCAGAGCTATAGATAGTGAAGGTTGGAATCTTTTTTAAGGGTTTGGGAATCGTTGGAGATTTAATTTTTATCTTGCAGCTGATCATAGTGAAGGAAGTAGGGGTATATATACTCATGTTGTTTTTGTTCCTATTCCTTCTATATGCCATGATGAGGTGCTCCTGTTGCCTGATTGGACGCGTGACCAGAGCCTGAGCAGATGACCACATCTTCCCTGATGAGATGCCCCGAAGCCCGACCCCCGTACAAGACACAGAGGATCCCAGACCGACCGGCGACTACTACAGCTCACCACGTCATCTCCTACAGAGTCTACATGTCAAGCCGTGTTTTACTTTTTATGGACTAAGAAGATCAGGATTCATCGAGGGACACATGGGATCATATGACAAGAGGAGGGACTGTTGTGGAAATTTTATATTAATGTGTTGTCATAAGTCTCCCAGTGTGTGTTCAACCACAGCCCGCTCTAAAGAGCTGACTGCGGCAGATCGACGCTGGCTGAGACCTGTTAGGTAGTGGAAAACTTCCTGGTGTTTGGAGAGAGGTGTTGGTGGAGAGAGGACATGTCCGCCAGCAAAAGGGCCCCTGTGCAATGCACAGAACGATCATCTGGTGGGGATGCGTTCACTCTGCAAAGACATTATCGGTTTAGAGGTGTTTTGCTCTTGTCGCCCCTGGTATGCCTGATCAACATGTTTGGGGTGCCATGACGTACACCTGCAGATAATCTCCCATCCATGATGAACTTTAGTCATCGTCATTTAGTATATTGTATCATTGGTATAGTATATTGTATACTGTAGTCATTGTTCATTGGTTGTTTTGTGTTCTGTTGTTAAATCCTTATATGGTCACTTACATCCTGTGAGGTCATATCTTGTGAGGTCACAAGCTTTGTAAGAGGTGTGTTTGGCTGTTGGAGGCGGAACCCTCGAGCTTTTGAGACCTCCTATTGATATGCTAATAAAGTGGCTCACGCAGACAGCTGGGGCTGGCTAGCAGTGTGTTTTTTGAACTTGAACGAGGAGGATGTGATTATTTGTCTAGTTGGTTGGATGGGGCACAAACCAGAGGATGGATACGATCAAAAGGTGAGATGGTATTATATCATTTAGACGAAATTGTTATTATGATTAGAAACAGGAGATTTGGCTGTGTGCTTTGCGTACAACCAAATTTCGCTGACAGGTAAGGTCCATACTTCCCATCATAGTTGGCCCTTTCATTATGTAGACCATCTCCAACATCTCCCCAAAGGACATATTTGAGGCCTTAAATCTCCTTTTGGATCGGGACGTCTCCGGATCTGGGCTTTCCTCCTCCTGGTTCCTGTAATTAGCACGCACCTGCTGTGTATCCACCATGTGCTCTTCCCCCACTGCGCAGAACGAAAAGGGGCGGGGAATAGACGATAAAGAACGTCAGGGGCGGGCGGAGTTACACGCATGCGCAGTGTGTATAAAGCATAACACGCGTGCGTATTACGTACGATCTGTGAGCGGAGGAAGGAGCATCGGAGGCGTCGATCATGATAACGAAGGTAAGATCTAAACTTGGGCCTATACAGCTTTGAAATTGAAGCCTATATTGTAACAAGATTAGGAGAGTTTGGCCTGACCTTAGGGTTTATCTTGTGTTGTGTCTTGCAGAGAAAATGGATGGCTTCAATGACCACAACTTCCTCCCCCTGTTCATAGACAAATACAGGGAGCTGCCCTGTCTGTGGCAGGTGAGACATCCCCATTACAACAATAAACAAAAGAGGCAGGCAGCGCTGAAGAAACTGCTGGAGTTGGTGAAGCCGGTGGTCCCCACAGCAACCATCCCCTATTTAAAAGCTAAAATTGGTGGCCTGAGGAGCACTTATCTTAGGGAGCGCAAGAAGGTCACAGATTCCCAGAGGTCCGGAGCTGGAGCAGATGACATTTATGTCCCCAGGCTGTGGTACTATGAGAGACTGCGATTTCTGTCAGACCACACTGAAGTCAGGGAATCCCTCTCCACTCTTCCTTCCACTCTTCCTTCCACCCCAGCTGAGGCTTCCGATGTCCAACCTGGGCCTTCCAGCCAGGAAGAAGTGGAGGAGCCCAGCTGGAGTCAGGTATAGCATTCTTCTACAGATTTCTTGTCAATAAAGAAATGATCTTTATTAGATGTTATTATTGATTACTAATTGCTGATTGAAAAAAGTGTTTTACATATCAATAGACAGTAGTGGGCACCCAAAATTGGGACAAGAATGAAAAAAGCTGGGCTCAGAATGATAGTCTGTTATATTTGTTAACATTCAATTTGCAAGTCAGGAGGTGACAATTGTGTGTGAATGATGACTAAAAAACTAAAACGATGTCTCTTTTTCATACACAGGAAGACCTCAGCCAGGAGGAGGCTGTGGAATGTGGCAGCCAGGAGGAGGCGGGGATTAGTGGCAGCCAGGAGGAGGCAGGGCTAAGTGTCAGCCAGGAGAAGCCTGGGACAAGTCTCAGCCTGACAGAATCGCAGGTTCCTCCCCTCCGCCTTCCATACAAAAGAGCGAGGAAGGGGAGTCACGTTCAGGATTCTGCACTCAGGCTTATTCAGGAGGCTTCTGCATCCCTCCGAGCCTTACCCACTCCTGAAGAGGCCTTTGCTTGCATGGCTGCCACCAAACTGCAGGGCATGCAGGAGGGTCAACGCCTCATGTGTGAGCAACTTATTTATAAAGTCCTAACTAAGGGGGAGAGTGGCAAAATCACACCCAAGACCGACGTGATTGAGTTGGACCATCCTCCTCCTCCTCCTCCTCCTCCTGCTGCCACAAATCCACCACCAGAGCTACAGCGTGGAAGGAAGCGTGGAAGGAAGACCAGAGAGTGATGGCCCTGGGTTCAGTCTGGTCTGACAAAAGCTGCAGTCTCTTGTATGACCACAGCCTGGGGACACAGATGTCATCTGCTGCTTTCCGGATCTCTGGGACTTCTGGACCAGACTGCACTCCCTTAGATAAGGACTCCTCAGGCCACCAATTTTGCAGTAAAATACTGATGTCTGCCCTGGGGGTCAAAGGCTTCACCCAGCTCTGATGTTTCTCCAGCGTTGCCTCCCTCTTTGTTTAGTTGTGAGCCCTTAATAAAGGAATTTTTTTGGAAAATTATACTCTCCTGTGTGTGTTTTCATCCAAAAAGGACAGTTTGTTGGTGACGATTCAGGTACATTTCTAAAGTCCAATGTGAAATTAACAAGAGACAACAACATCAAACAATCTCCTACAGATTAAATAATACAAGATATCAATGGTGTTGTGGGAACTTGACACACAAAACACACACAAAAATATTCTGGAGTAAAAATAAAAATACAATAAAACAAAGATCAGCCTTAAAAAAAAGACAAACCAAAAAAAAATAATCTGCCTTAAAAACAAAAATAAAAATTCCAACACAAAAAAATGTTGTCAGATGTGACAAATCTAAATATATTAAGGGAATCCCGTTAAATAATAAAGAAAGAAGTTTGTGAGAAGTCTGTATGAATATGAGCAGCAAAACTACTTCATTCTTCTTACATTATAAAGAAGAGGAGAATGCGCTGTATTAAAGCATTAACATTGCACCGTGACAAAAGTGTTGTATCCATTCCGAACCCTAAGTTTACCAGACCGAGCTGTTCTGTCTCAGAATTTCTTATGAGCTTGCGTGGCACTTTGTGCGCCGGAACAGGCCACACACGGTCGGAATTGACGCAATCTGATTTTGTTGTCGGAAAATTTTATAGCCTGCTCTCAAACTTTGTGTGTCGGAAAATCCGATGGAAAATGTCCGATGGAGCCCACACATAGTCGGAATGTCCGACAACACGATCCGATCGGACATTTTCCATCGGAAAATCCGACCGTGTGTACGGGGCATTAGACTGTGGGATATTTTGCCCTAAATGTGAATCCCTCTAGAATTATAGGTATGGAGAATGGGGGGGGGATATAGAAAGCCAAGATAAGAAAAGGTTCCTCATATAATTTAGCAGATAAGAAGACATATTGTCCACGTGGGTCCGTGGAAACCTCATTGAGTTCAAATTGTACAGATTTGGCCACCAGTACAGATATCCCACGTGTGTGGGATGTGTATGTCGAGTGGAATGCCCATCCAACCCAGGGACGGCGAAGGGCCATCTGTAATCTCTCCTCCACATGAGTCTCTACTAGGACTATGATATCGGTGTGTTGTTTTTTAAGGAATGTGAGAGCCGCCAAGCGTTTTATCTTCTCACGCAGACCTCGCACATTCCAGGTGAGGAACTTAAAGGACCCCATGTGCTCTCCTCTATACAATAACGTGTTCCGACTAGCTTGTGTTTGTCGGCTCTCTTGGTTAGTGCTCTCATGGGTCCATGTAATATAGTAAGTGTACACAATATTAAGTATAACATGGCATTTAATACCTGAATCAACATTGCTGTACTTTGCTTTGTAGGTGGTCGAAATACATCACGTGCAAATCTGTTCAACAGGTGGACTATTCCCCCCACCACCCCCCGCCCCACAACCTCTCCAACTGTTGCGGGCATCATCCCCAAACCAATTGAAAATCCCCAACAAGAGAAAAAAAAACTTTACATGGTAAAACCAAAAAACGGGTGAATATTTGGGACCACTGCACTGGAGAATAGTGTTGGAGTAGGCTCCACGTTAAGTAAGTGGCACAGGTTTGTTCATTGCAGTGGCACCCAACCTCACAACCATGTTCTCTGGTGATAGGTGGGGGAAAGTCTCGCTGCACTTTGCGCTTAGGGGGTATGACTGTGTCAATTCTGGGGCTCCGTCCTCCAAGAAAGCATGGTGAGCCACTTAGGACTCCAGGAGAAAACAAGTAAAAAATAAGGGGGAAAAAAAAAATATACAAAAGCCCTCTAAAACGGTTGACATTAAAGTCTTAACTTGACTCTCGTAGCAAATATATTACAACTGGGCTCCTTATCTGCTCCATCTTCAGGCATGTTTAACAAAGAAATGAGCTAGTGTATAAGGCATTTAAATCTGAAGTTTAGTTCTGTGAAAGCCCACTTATTGAAGTGACTCTAAAGTAGAAGCTGTAAACAGGCCTGTAACAGGCAGTGGAGGTAGCACGCTGTATTGTTTGTAGTAAGGGGTATCAAGAAATGTACTTACAGCGGTGTCAGTCTGCTCTCTCCGGTGCTGCACGGCGTTCTCCCATATTAACTCTTACAGGAGAGAATTTCCCCTCCTAGGGGTAAATTTCATCTCACTTCTTGTTGTCTCCCTCAGTTTGTAAGTAGGAGTCGTTTGTAAGTCGGATGTTTGAAAGTAGGGACCTGCCCTATATACTCTGCAGAAATTTGGGCCTTAGGTGTTGGTGATACCAGAACACTTTAAGCCCTCACAGTTACTCTTGGTGGGCATTGGAACAGGCCCTGCTGTGAAATATTATATCAAGAATTGTAATTACATGCCCCTGTTGAAGTTGAACAGGGTCAGAAAAATTGGGCCTTTGGTGGTGGTGTGGTGGTGTTGCCACAACACTGTAAGCCCTCACAGTTACTCTTGGTGGGCGCAGGAACGGGCCCTGCTGTGAAATATTATATCAAGAATTGTAATTACATGCCCCTGCTGAAGTTGAACAGGGTCAGAAAAATTGGGCCTTTGGTGGTGGTGTGGTGGTGTTGCCACAACACTGTAAGCCCTCACAGTTACTCTTGGTGGGCGCAGGAACGGGTCCTGCTGTGAAATATTAGAGCAAAAATTGTAATTACATGCCCCTGTTGAACAGGGGCAGAAAAATTGGGCTTTAGGCACTGGTGGGGGTGCCACAACACTACAACCCCTCACAGATACTCTAGTTTAGCGCAGGAACAAGCCCTGCTGCAAAATAGGACAGCAAAAATTGTAATTACACGCTGCTGTTGAACAGGGGCAGAAAAATTGGGCCTTAGGCACTGGTGGTTGTACCACAACACTGCAACCCCTCACAGATACTCTAGTTGAGCGCAGGAACAAGCCCTGCTGCAAAATATTACAGCAAAAATTGTAATTACACGCCCCTGATGAACAGGGGCAGAAAAATTGGGCTTTAGGCACTGGTGCTGGTGCCACAACACTGCAACCCCTCACAAATACTCTACTTTAGCGCAGGAAAAACCCCAGCTTCAAAATATTACACAAAAATTTGTAATTACACGCCCCTGTTGAACAGGGGCAAAAAAATTGGGCCTTAGGCACTGGTGGGGGTGCCACAACACTGCAACCTCTCACAGATACTCTAGTTGAGCACAGGAACAAGCCACCTTCTCCACCACTTCTTCTGTGACTGACCGAAGCCTCAGCAACACGTTGTCCAGGACCAGGAATTCGTAACCTCCCAGGCTCTGGAAACACGTTGCACAAACCTTTCTGCAAGGCCTCCCGAAGACGTTTCATCCTCTGCTCCCTCTGCGACGGCTGGATAAGTTCCGTAACCTTACCCTTGTAACATGGATCAAGGAGGGTTGCCAGCCAGTACTGATCCCTCTCCTTGATCCACGAATCTGAGGGTCCTTTTGCAGGCTTTGCAGGATCAGGGAGGCCATGCAGCGTAGGTTTGCTGAGGCATTCCATCCAGAGTCCTCTGGGTCACTAAGGATGACCTGATCCGCAGCCACCTCCTCCCAGCCACTTACAAGTCCATGGGTTTCTGGGGACTGTAAACGATCCCTTGAAGACTGCTGCTGATGCTGAGTGCTAGGCTCCACCTCCATGCTGACACAATCCTCCTCCTCTTCCTGTGTGATCGGCGGGCCCGCAGGAACACTGTCTGCATAAAGGGGGCCTTGAGAGGTAAGGAAGTCCTCCTCTTCCTCCCTCTGTTCTGCCTCAAGTACCCTGCCCAGCGTGTGCTCCAACAGGTAGACAAGAGGGACAATATCACTGATGCATGCACTGTCACTGCTCACCATCCCCGTGGCCCCCTCAAATGGTGACAGGACAGTGCATGCATTCTTGATCATGAGCAACTGGCATGGGGAAAAAAAGCCAAGCTCCCCTGACCCGGTCCTGGTGCCATAGTCGCACAGTTACTCATTGATGGTCCTCTGCTGCGTGTGCAACCGCTGCAGCATGGCCAGTGTTGAGTTCCATCTGGTGGGCATGTCACAGATTAGGTTGTTCTTGGGCAATATACAAAACATAGAGGGAACAAAAATTTGTTTAAAGGTGCAAAAGGGTGACACAAAATTTATGTGAAAATTTTACATTTTATTGTGCAAATACCTATATTGGATGTGAGGCAATTATTTATATTTTCTCCTTTGGTTCTTGGGCAGGTTGTTGGAGGTCAGCCAGCCAAGCACTGGCATTATATGACCGGTGGAAATGCACAGACTTTTCTGGACTGCCTCAGGACATCCTGTAAGCCCGGCTACCTGCACAAGAACTGCTGCACCACCAAATTAAGGACGTGAGCCAAACAGGAAACATGGGTGAAGTTTCCCTGTCGGAGGGCAGAGAGGAGGTTGGTGCCATTGTCACCACCATTCCTGCCTTAAGCTGGCGTGGCGTCAACCACCTCTGAGCCTGCCCCTTCAGAGCTGACAGAATCTCTGCCCCAGTGTGGCTCCTGTCCCCTAAGCACACCAGCTCAAGCATCTTTTTGCCTGAGTGCTTGCATAGCCCCTTGAACACCTACGGAGCACCACTAGTTCCGAGGACAAATCTATAGAGGAAGAGGCCATGGAGGAAGAAGAAGAGGAGGGGGTGGAGGAGAGAGGTGTGTCAGAATCACCACTAGTTGCATTTTGGAGGTGTGGTGGCGGAACAAGCTCCAACAATACTGCACCCTGTCCTGCATCCTTCCCAGTTGGCAGCAGGGTCACTCAGTGCGCCGTGAAAGAAAGGTGACATCCCTGTCCATGCCTGCTGGACCATGAGTCAGCAGTAATATGCACCTTACCGCTGACCGCCCTGGCCAGCGAGGCCAAGACATTGCCTTCCACATGCCGGTAGAGAGCCGGAATCGCCTTTTGTGAAAAAAAGTGGTGTTTGGGAACCTGCCACTGAGGTACCACACATTCCACAAATTCATGAAAGGGGGCTGTCAGGTAAATCAAGGGCAAATCGCTCTCGACATCTCGGCTTCGGTAAGTACCTACTTACCGAAGCCGAGATGTCGAGAGCGATTTGCCCTTGTGACTAAGCGCAGTCCGCCCCCTGGAGGTGGAACAGGAAGCGGATGGCACGAAGAGGCACAGGCTACCAGCAGGTTGGATGGGACTTGCGTAATACTCCTAGAAGGGTCCTGGTAGATGTGCAGAGACTGGCAATTCAGAAGGTCTGAAACAGGCTGAGGATAAAACACAAGGTTAGCAGGCAGATCCGGGACACAGGCAGAGGGTCAAGCACAGGAGAAAGCAGGTAAGTCCAGGTCACAAGCAGAAGTTCAGGCACAGGAGATAGTAGGCAAATCTGGGTCACAAGCAAAGGTTCAGGCACAGGAAATAGCAGGTAAATCCGGGTCACAAGCAAGGGCGTCAAACACTGAAGACAAGGCAGAATCCATATAAACAAGCCGTTGGTTGGGTCCAGGAGAAGAGCAGAGTAGTCAGGGACGATCTGGGTCAAGCAGTGATTCAGTAGGCAGGAAACAGGAAACAACTCAGACAGGAAGCTGAAGACAAACCAGCAACCTGTCTGAGCACCTGAGTGTCTTTAAATAGGCAGCCAGAGCATCACGTTGAGCGAGTGCTAATACGAACGCACGTGCGTTGTGCCATTGGGCTACGAGCACGCGAGCGCCGCATCGTTCTACTGCGCATGCGTTCGTTTCCGGAAACCCATTCGACCGATACAGCCGGGTTGATTATTTCTCTGACAGTGCCCCCCCCGAGGGGCGGACTCTGGACGCCCAAACTGGACATCAATTTGGGATGTTCTTGATGAAATGCTCAGATCAAGAGAGGAGCGTGCAGATTCCTAGCGGGTTCCCAGGAGTTGTCCTCAGGAGGATACCCCTTCCAACTAATCAAATACTGGAGCTGTCTACCCCTCTTCCTGCAGCCTAGAATAGACTCCACCTCAAATTCCCTCTCCCCGTCTACCTCGACTGGTGGGGGAGGTAGTTCTTCTCTCCCAGAGAAGGGGATGGAAACAACAGGCTTTAATAAGGAGGCATGAAATACTGGATGTATTCTGTAAGAGTTGGGCAGTGCTAGCTCGAAGGCCACAGGGTTGATCACCCTTTTGATCTTAAAGGGTCCAATGAACCTTGGCCCCAGCTTCCATGAGGGAAGAGGTAATTTGAGATTAGTAGTTAATAGCCAAACTTCCTCGCCAATTTTGAAGAGGGTTCTCCTTCCTTCCTTTATCATAATATCTTTTGTAATTGTCCTGAGCTCTTTGTATAGTTTCCTGAATTTTCTGGAAGTTCAACTGAATAGAGGCTAGGCGGTCTTGTACCGCAGGGACAGATATCTCAGGAATGGTGTTTGGAAGAAAAGAAGGGTGGAAACCGAAGTTTGACCAAAAAGGTGAATGATTAGTAGCTCTATGGATGGAGTTGCTGTACGCAAACTCAGCGTATGGCAGAAGATTGGACCAATCATCTTGGGAACCGGAACAAAAACAACGGAGGTACTGCTCTAGAGTTTGATTTGTTCTCTCCGTTTGGCCATTGCTCTGTGGGTGATAGGCAGAGGAGAGACAAATCTTTATTTCCAGGGCTTTACAAATTTCCCTCCAGAACTTGGAGGTAAATTGGACACCTCTATCCGAGACCATGCTCCTAGGTACACCGTGAAGTCCTGTAATTTCTTTAAAATTTTTTTTAGCTGTATCTGCAGCAGAAGGAGTACCCACCATGGGCAAAAAATGTGCCATTTTAGAAAAACGGTCAACGACCAAAGATAGTGGTAAACCCCCCCCGAAGGAGGTAGATCCACAATGAAGTCCATTGAGACTTCCACCCACGGTCATTCCGGAATGGACAGAGGCTTGAGTAGACCCCAGGATTTGGTGTTTGGACCCTTACTGCGCTGGCAAAGAGAGCAAGAAGAGACATAATCCTTACAGTCCTGTCTCCAGCCTGACCACCAAAAATATCAGGAGACGAGTTCAGCGGTCTTTTGTGTCCCGAAGTGACCTGCTAGTTTGTGGTCATGAAAAGTCCTAAGAGCCAAGAGTCTTATTTCTAGTGGAACAAAGATTTTTCCTCGGGCCCAGAGTAGGTCATCATGTTTTTCCAAGGAAGGTACTTCTGGGTCGGTACAGTGATTGGACATTGATTTAATAGAAGTTTTTAAGTCAGTTTGGATGGCCAACAAGAAATTTTGTGGAGACAAGATAGTGCTATGTTCAGCTGCCTGAGAGGTTTCAAGGAACATCCGAGAGAGTGCATCTGTCTTTCCGTTTTTGGAGCCAGGTCTGTAGGATATGTGAAAATTAAATCTACAAAAAAAAAGAGCCCAGCGGGCTTGTCTGGGTTTTAATCGTTTGGCTGACCTGAGGTATTCTAGATTCTTATGATCGGTGAAGATCATGACAGGGTGGAGTGCACCCTCCAGTAGGTACCTCCACTCTTCCAAGGCGAATTTATTGGCCAAAAACTCCCTGTCACCTACATCATAGTTCTTTTCTGGCGGAGTCAGTTTCCGGAATGCGAAGGCTACGGGATGTAGAAGGGCCTTGAGCCCCTGTCTTTGGGAGAGGATGGCTCCGGTGGCAGTTTCAGAGGCATCTACTTCCAATACGAATGGCAGAGCCGGATCTGAATGCTTAAGGATTGGTGCCGAGGTGAACAAGGCTTTCAATTTAATAAAAGCTTCCTGGGCTTCCTGGGACCACTGAAAACGGTTGTGTTGACGTGTCATTTGAGTAATGGGGGCTACAATGGAAGATAATCCAATGATAAATCTTCTGTAAAAATTGGCAAAGCCAATGAAACGTTGTACCCCCCTTTTTGTCTGATGGGGCTGGCCATTCCTGGATTGCCTTGACCTTCTGTGGGTCCATTGCGATCCCATTGGTGGAGATAAGGAATCCCAAGAATTGCACAACAGACTTTTCAAAGTCGCATTTCTCTGCCTTAACCACTTGACGACCGCCTCACGCCGATGTACGTCGGCAAGGTGGCACGGACAGGCAGAATCACGTACATACACGTGATCTGCCTTCCGCAGGCGGGGGGTCCGAGGTGGCTGCCATTTGTTCCCAGGCGATCAGAGGTGAGGGGGAGGCCATCTATTCGTGGCCACCCCTCCGGATCGCTCCCGGCGAATGAAAATGCTTCCTCTCCCTCTGTAATGTAAACAGAGGGAGAGGAAGTGATGTCATCCCTCCTCGAGCCGGTCTTTTCGATCCGGCGCCGAGGAGAGAAGACATCCAAGTAAGTGGACTAACACTACACTTCCAGTAGAACACGCCAGGCACACTTTTCACCCCCCCCCCATCACCCCCCATTCACCCCCCTGTACCCCCTGTCACACTGACACCAATAACAGTTTTGTTTTTTTTTGCATTGGTGTCAGTTTGTGACAGTTATAAGTGTTAGGGCAGTTAGGTTAGCCCCCTTTAGGTCTAGGGTACCCCCCTTTAGGTCCAGGGTACCCCCCTAACCCCCCCTAATAAAGGTTAACCCCTTGATCAACCCCCGTCGCCAGTGTCACTAAGCGATCGTTTTTCTGATTGCTGTATTAGTGACACAGGTGACGCTAGTTAGGGAGGTAAGTATATAGGTTCGCTCTCAGTGTTTTATAGTGACAGGGACCCCAATATACTACCTACTAAAGGTTTTAACCCCCTGATTGCCCCCTAGTTAACCCTTTCACCAGCGATCACCGTATAAGTGTTACGGGTGACGCTGGTTAGTTAGTTTGTTTTTTATAGTTTTAGGGCACCCGCCATTTATTACCTTATAAAGGTTTAACCCCCTAATTGCCCGGCGGTGATAAAAGTTAAGTTTTTAGGGTCAGATACGGTCTGCGTCACCCCAGGCAGCGTCAGGTTAGCGCCAGTACCACTAACACCCACGCACGCAGCATACACCTCCCTTAGTGCTATAGTATCTGAGCGGATCGATATCTGATCCGATCAGATCTATACTAGCGTCCCCAGCAGTTTAGGGTTCCCATAAACACAGTGTTAGCGGGATCAGTCCAGATACCTGCTAGCACTTGCGTTTTGCCCCTCGGCCCAGCCCTGCTCAGCCCACCCAAGTGCAGTATCGATCGATCACTGAAACTTACAAAACACTAAGCACACATAACTGCAGCGTTCGCAGAGTCAGGCCTGATCCCTGTGATCGCTAACAGTTTTTTGGTAGCGTTTTGATACAGTCGCTGACAGTCAGGAGCTTTTTTGCCTGTGAGTCTCACTAGTGTACCCCTAAATTTAGAGCCCAAAATGGCAAGGTACAACAGTGAAGAGGCCTACACGTTTCTGAGCATGACAGATAGTGAAGAGGAAGTCACTCATCTGTCAGATTCAGGCTCAGAATACGATCCTGTAGAGGACAGATAGCTCTGACGACGGAGTTGTGGTCCCTGCCAAGGTCAGGCGTACCAGACCCCAATCTTCTTCTTCTGTCCCTGAAGTGCAAGAACCGCAGGGCTCTTGTATGGAGCAGAGAAGTACTAGTGCTGCTATTCCTTCTGGTGAACTGGCAAGCACCAGCGCCCTAGTACACCCTGGTCGTACATCCAGCACTGCAGTATCACGTGGTTACGTGGCGAGTCCCATAAGTGCAGTTCAAGCTGGCGAGGTGGCAAGCACAAGTAGTGTCCCGCTGCCACCAAGAAGACAAAGACAGGCCCGACGTGCCCATAGTGCCCTTTCTGCTGCATTCGCCAATCCGAATTGGGAACCCACCACTTCTGCAGCACCCATACTTCCCCCATTCACTGGCCAGCCCGGAATTCAAGTGGAAACAGTTGATTTTACGCCACTGGATTTTTATTCGCTGTTTTTCACCGAAGATCTCTATAGATCTATTGTGGACCAAAGCAATTTATACGCTGGTCAACACATCGCCGCTAATCCCCAGTCCTCCCTTGCCAGAGATTGGAGACCAATTAACGGTCTCCGAATTTAATGATCTTTCTGGGCCTTTCCCTCAACATGGGCATAAATAAAAAGGGTAAGTTGCGGTCATATTGGTCCACTGACCCAATTTACCATATGCCCGTGTTGTCTGCTTCCATGGCCAGGGCACGATACGAGCAGATTTTGCGGTTCATGCACTTCAATGACAATGAACTCTGTCGTCCTCGTGGAGACCCCGGATACGATCGGCTCTACAAAATTCGGCCCCTCGTAAACCACTTCAACCAACGTTTTGCAGACTTGTTTACTCCCCATCAAGTTGTCTGCGTTGATGAGTCCCTGATTAAATTTTCTGGCCGCTTGTCATTCAAACAGTACCTTCCCTGCAAGCGTGCCAGATACGGGGTCAAGATGTATAAGCTCTGTGACAGGGCCACAGGCTATACATGTAGTTTTATGGTTTACGAGGGCAAAGATAGTCACGTAGAGCCGACAAACTGCCCTGACTACATAGGAAGTGCTGGCAAGATAGTGTGGGACTTGGTGTCACCCTTATTCGGAAAGGGGTACCACTTGTACGTGGACAATTATTACACGAGCGTGCCACTTTTTAGTCACTTGTTTGATCAGCAGATTGGAGCATGTGGCACCGTGCGACCTAATCGCCGGGGCTTTCCCCAGCGGCTTGAAGATTCCCGTCTTAGGCTGGGGGAGAGAGCCTGCTTGCAGTGTAATAATTTGCTCGCTATGAAGTGGAGGGATAAGAAGAATGTTTTCATTCTCACCTCCCTTCATGCAGACACGATCCCAAAATGACTACGGCGACTGGTGTTGTGGAGAAACCCCTATGTGTCCACGAATATAACCAAAATATGGGAGGGGTGGACCTCAACGACCAGTTGTTGGCGCCGTACCTAGTTGCCCGTAAGGCCAGACGCTGGTACAAAGAAGTGTCTGTTTATTTATTTCAATTGGCTTTGCTGAGCGCTCATGTGCTATACAGAGCTTCAGGACAGACGGGATCCTTCCCTAAATTCCAGGAAGAGATTGTCAGAGCCCTTCTGTATCTAGACGGTGCTCCACCTCACCATCTCCAACCAAATGCAGTAGGCCGGCTGCATGAGAGGCATTTTCCTTATGCCCCCCTACCCAACGAGCCCCTCAAAAAAGATGTCGTGTCTGTAGCAAGCGCGGATTTAGGCATGACACCCGGTGTTGTTGTCCCTCCTGTCCTGGCAATCCTGGTCTTTGCATAGGTGAATGTTTTGAACGCTACCATTCACTAGTTGAGTATTCGCATAGGCTACAGCACTGCACAGACTAGGACACACTTTCACAGGGTCTCCCAAGATGCCATCGCATTTTGAGAGACCCAAACCTGGTACCAGTTACAAAAGTTTAAGTTACTAAAAAAAAGTGTAAAAAAATAAATAAATAAAAAAAATAAAAACACAAAAAAATATAAAATAAAAAAACCAAAAATAGTTGTTGTTTTATTGTTCTCTCTCTCTCTATTCTCTCTCTATTGTTCTGCTCTTTTTTACTGTATTCTATTCTGCAATGTTTTATTGTTATTATGTTTTACCATGTTTGCTTTTCAGATATGCATTTTTTTTTATACTTTACTGTTTACTGTGTTTTGTTGGTAACCATTTTATTGTTTTCAGGTACGCCATTCAGCTGCAGAGCGGATTTATTTATCTTGACAACAACAGCGTTTGCTCCCACGATACATAAAGCCGTGACTCCAGCGCTGTCGGAGGTGATTTCACCACCACAGTTACATACTTCAGCATATATGCCGAAGCCTGGGGGCAGAAGTGGGTGGAGGAGCGATTTGCTCCTGCCTTTTGTGGGAGGATGCCCCCATGCTTCGGCATATATATATTTTAGGCACAGGTTGCGTTAAATGTTTTATTTTTTACTGTTTTTTTTTGTATTTGCTTTGCAGGTATGGTAAGTCTTACTGTTATACTGTAATGTTACTTTGTTTTATTGTTAACCATCATTTGCTTAGCAGGTACGCCATTCAGTTGCAGCGCGGATTTATTTATCTTGACAGCAACAGCGTTTGCTCCCACGATATATAAAGCCATGACTCCAGCGCTGTCGGAGGTGATTTCACCACCACAGTTACATACTTCAGCATATATGCCGAAGCGTGGGGGCAGCAGTGGGTGGAGGAGCGATTTGCTCCTGCCTTTTGCGGGAGGATGCCCCCATTGCTTCGGCATATATAAATGGTGCATGTATGCCCATCATTAGAAGTGGGTGGATGAAGGGAGGTATTCTAATGGTGGGCATACCCACCGATCAATATCTTTTTTTCGTTCAGCCCACAGGCTGCATGAAAAAAAAGTTTACAATATATGCCCAACAAGGACCAGCAACGTACTGGTATGAGTGGTTATACCAGAATGATGCCTGCAGGTTTAGGTATCATCTTGGTATCATTCTTTTCAGCCAGCGGTCGGCTTTCATGTAAAAGCAATCCTAGCGGCTAATTAGCCTCTAGAGTGCTTTTACAAGCAGTGGGAGGGAATGTCCCCCCCCACCGTCTTCCATGTTTCTCTCTGGCTCTCCTGTCCCAACAGGGAACCTGAAAATGCAGCCGGTGATTCAGCCAACGGACCATAAAGCTGATCAGAGACCAGAATGGCTCCAAACATCTCTATGGCCTAAGAAACCGGAAGCTACGAGCATTTCATGACTTAGATTTCGCCAGATGTAAACAGCGCCATTGGGAAATTGGGAAAGCATTTTATCACACCGATCTTGGTGTGGTCAGATGCTTTGAGGGCAGAGGAGAGATCGAGGGTCTAATAGACCCCAATTTTTTTTAAAAAGAGTACCTGTCACTACCTATTGCTATCATAGGGGATATTTACATTCCCTGAGATAACAATAAAAATGATTAAAATACATAAAAATGAAAGGAACAGTTTAAAAATAAGATAAAGAATAAAGAAAAAAAAAAAAGCACCCCTGTCCGCTCCTGCTCTCGCGCAAAGGCAAACGCAAGCGTCGGTCTGGCGTCAAATGTAAAAAGCAATTGCACCATGCATGTGAGGTATCACCGTGAAGGTCAGATCGAGGGCAGTAATTTTAGCAGTAGACCTCCTCTGTAAATCTAAAGTTGTAACCTGTAAAGGCTTTTAAAGGCTTTTAAAAATGTATCTAGTTTGTCGCCACTGCACGTTTGTGCGCAATTTTAAAGCTTGTCTTTTGTCTTTCTTCATTTTCAAAAACAAATGAGAGCTGCAAAATACTCACCATGCCTCTCAGCAAATAGCTTGGGGTGTCTACTTTCCAAAATGGGGTAATTTTGGGGGGTTTTGTGCTAGCTTGGCATTTTATGGCCTTCGAAACTGTGATAGGTAGTGAGGAGTGAAATCAAAAATTTACGCCCTTAGAAATCCTGAAGGCGGTGCTTGCAGTGTAATAATTTGCTCGCTATGAAGTGGAGGGATAAGAAGAATGTTTTCATTCTCACCTCCCTTCATGCAGACACGATCCCAAAATTACTACGGCGACTGGTGTTGTGTGAGCTGCAAAATACTCACCATGCCTCTCAGCAAATAGCTTGGGGTGTCTACTTTCCAAAATGGGGTAATTTTGGGGGGTTTTGTGCTAGCTTGGCATTTTATGGCCTTCAAAACTGTGATAGGTAGTGAGGAGTGAAATCAAAAATTTACGCCCTTAGAAATCCTGAAGGCGGTGCTTGGTTTTCGGGGCCCCGTATGCGGCTAGGCTCCCAAAAAGTCCCACACATGTGGTATCCCCATACTCAGGAGAAGCAGCTAAATGTATTTTGGGGTGCAATTCCACATATGCCCATGGCCTGTGTGAGCAATATATCATTTAGTGACAACTTTTTGTAAATATTTTTTATTGTCATTATACAATCACTTGGGACAAAAAAAATAAATATTCAATGGGTTCAACATGCCTCTCAGCAATTTCCTTGGGGTGTCTACTTTCCAAAATGGGGTCATTTGGGGGGGTTTTGTACTGCCCTGCCATTTTAGCACCTCAAGAAATGACATAGGCAGTCATAAACTAAAAGCTGTGTAAATTCCAGAAAATGTACCCTAGTTTGTAGACGCTATAACTTTTGCGCAAACCAAAAAAAAACCGCTTATTGACTTTTTTTTACCAAAGACATGTGGCCGAATACATTTTGGCCTAAATGTATGACTAAAATTGAGTTTATTGGATTTTTTTTATAACAAACTGTAGAAAATATCATTTTTTTTCAAAATATTCGGTCTTTTTCCGTTTATAGCGCAAAAAATAAAAATGACAGAGGTGATCAAGTACCATCAAAAGAAAGCTCTATTTGTGGGAAGAAAAAGACACAAATTTCATTTGGGTACAGCATTGCATGACCGGGCAATTAGCAGTTAAAGCAACGCAGTGCCAAATTGGAAAAAGTCCTCTGGTCCTTAGGCAGCCAAATGGTCCGGGGCTGAAGTGGTTAAGATACAGCTTGTGTGTTCTGAGAATTGCCAGGACCTTTTTAACATGAATTCGGTGTAACTCAATAGTAGCAGAAAAAATAAGGATGTCGTCCAAGTAGACGACTAATAAGTTGTCAAGATACTCCCGGAAAATGTAATTGACCAGATGTTGGAAAGTGGCCGGGGCGTTGCATAGCCCAAAGGGCATCACCAGGTATTCATAATGTCCAAACCTGGACCTAAAGGCAGTCTTCCACTCATCTCCAGCCCAAATCCTGATGAGGTTGTAGGCCCCTCGGAGATCCAGTTTGGAGAAGATTCGGGCGGAACAAAAACGTTGAAACAACTCCGGGATAAGTAGAAGTGGATACCGGTTCTTTATAGTTATTTTATTTAGTTCCCTGTAATCAATGCATGGCCTCAGGGAACCGTCTTTTTTTTCTACAAAGAAGATACCGGCTCCAGCCGGTGAGGAGGAAGGGTGGATAAAACCCTTTTCTAGGTTTTCATCGATGTAAGTCTTGAGAGTTTTTAGCTCCGTTTCTGTTAACGGGAAGAAACGGCCAAAGGGAACTTCAGAGCCGGGCAGAAGGTCAATGAGGCAGTTGTAAGACCGGTGGTAGGCGATCAGCCTGTTGTTTGTCGAAAACGTCTCGGAACTCGAGGTACACCGATGGAACATGTTGGAGGTTATCAGGGATTACAACTGAACAGGCGGCTGGGGCCGGAGTGAGACAGTGCTGGGAGCAATACTCAGAAGAGAAGGAAACCTCTTTCTTGTTCCAGTTTATTTGTGGTTCATGTGCCTGTAGCCAGGGGAGTCCCAAGATGATGGGGAACAAAGGAGAGGAAATAAGGTCAAAACGTAGGAACTCTTGGTGACCAGAATCAGTAGTGATGAAAATGGGTCTGGTTTCCTGGGTGATAGGTCCAGAGCGGGGGAGAGACCCGTCAGCCAAGTTTACTTGAAGGCTTTGCTTCTTAGTTTGAAGAGGAATTTGTAGCTTTTGAGCCAGCGTGATGTCCAAAAAACAGCTACATGCTCCAGAATCCATTATAGCTGGCAGGCGAGTTTCCTTTTCCGCTAGCTGTAGGGAGATAAGGAGGGATACATAAGTCTTGGGTGCACTGGTAACTTGATAATTCATAACAGATCGAGGATAAAACTTACTAGGTCTCACAGGGCAGTTACGGAGAAAATGACCTGTACCCCCACAGTATAGGCACAGATTGGCTTGCCGCCTACGTTGCCTCTCCTCGGGAGTAAGAAGAGCGCGGACCAGTCCGAGTGGCATAGGCTCGACTTCGGGAGTAGCGGTGGTTGGAGGAATCGGAAAGGGGGTCGGCTGGGGAAGCACCCAGCTGGATCGAGGAACCTGGAAGCGCTCTGAGCGCCGTTCGCGCATGCGCCTGTCTAGCTTGGTGGCTGACTGGATCAATTCCTCTAGAGTTGCAGGGGTCTCCACCCTAGCTAACTCGTCCTTAAGGACTTCCGACAACCCCTGTCGGTATTGGTACTTCAGGGCAGGTTCGTTCCAGCCGGTATCAGCTGACCACTTCCGGAACTCCACTGTGTAGTCCTCAACCGGCCTTCGCCCTTGAGACAGGTTATGTCAAATGGTTTCAGCAGTAGCCATGTGCTGTGGGTCATCATAAAGTTGTACCATGTTTTCAAAAAAGGTATCTACTGAATTTAGAACAGGGGTCCTTTGTTCCATCAGACTGTGGGCCCAGGCTTGGGGTTCATCGGCCAGGAGGGAAATAACGAAGCCCAACTTTACTACTTCAGAAGAAAAAGACCTGGGCTGAAGAGCTAGGTATAGGGAACAAGCATTCCTGAAAGCCATATATTTTTTGCGATCGCCTGCAAATCGCTCCGGCATAGGGACCCTAGGTTCAGGAAGGGCTATTACCACAGTTGGATTTGATGAAGGCTGAGGAGCAGAGGCCCCACTGGCGGGTACAGCTGTTGGTATGGGTGTTCTAGAGAGTTGCTGGAGGCGACTATTAATTTGGGTGTAGCCTTCTTGCAGTTTCTGAACTACATCGGTGAGTGTGGAAACCTGCTGGCACAGTATTTCAAGCAGAGAGCGCACTCTGTCGGCCTCTGACATCTGGATGGTTTGTACTGTAAGGTAAGTACTTACCGAAGCCGAGATGCCGAGAGCGATTTGCCCTTACGACTAAACGCAGTCTGCCCCCTGGGGGTGGAACAGGAAGCGGATGGCACGAAGAGGCACAGGCTACCAGCAGGTTGGATGGGACTTGCGTAATACTCCTAGAAGGGTCCTGGTAGATGTGCAGAGACTGGCAATTCAGAAGACCTGAAACAGGCTGAGGATAAAACACAAGGTTAGCAGGCAGATCCGGGACACAGGCAAAGGGTCAAGCACAGGAGAAAGCAGGTAGGTCCAGGTCACGAGCAGAAGTTCAGGCACAGGAGATAGTAGGCAAATCCAGGTCACAAGCAAAGATTCAGGCACAGGAGATAGCAGGTAAATCCGGGTCACAAGCAAGGGGGTCAAATGCTGAAGACAAGGCAGAATCCGTATAAACAAGCCGTTGGTTGGGTCCAGGAAAAGAGCAGAGTAGTCAGGGATGATCCAGGTCAAGCAGTGATTCAGTAGGTAGGAAACAGGAAACAGGAAACAACTCAGACAGGAAGCTGAAGACAAACCAGCAACCTGTCTAAGCACCTGAGTGTCTTTAAATAGGCAGCCAGAGCATCACGTTGATCGAGTACTAATACGAACGCCCCTCGCGTCGTGCCATTGGGCCACGAGCGCTCGAGCGCCGCATCATTCTCATCGTTCGTTCCGGAAACCCATTCGGCCGATACAGCCGGGTTGATTATTTCTCTGACAGGGGCAGAGTCTACTAGCTGAAAAGGCTGAATATACTGCAGCTAACTGAATGAACTGCCTGCCTGTAGTATATTAGTCATATGTAGTTGGAGTGCTAGCAATTTAGCCAAGCTAGCATTCAGCCGCTGGGCATGTGGATGGCTTGGACTGAATTTCTTTCACCGGTTTAGCAACTGGGGTAGGGAAATTTGCCTGCTACAATCGGAAGTTGGTGTAGCGATAGCAGATTGCCCGCAAGTACTTGGCACACCTAATTCTACACCTTCATTCCTCTCAGTGCAGGTTTATGAGAGAACTGAAGGTATAGTGGGGTTGGAGATCCCAGCTGATGAGGATGAAGGAGAGGTCTGCCTCGTTCTTTGGTGTGGGTCTTTTAAGTACGCTTGCCAACAGACTGCATGGGAGTTCGAAATATGTCTGGTCAAGCATGTGGTGCCCAAGCGACTGCTGTTCTGGCCACGCTTGATACGCTTCAGACATATGTTGCAAGCAGCAACAGTGCTATCTGCTGCACACGTCTCAAAAAAGGCCCACACCAAAGAACTTTTGGAAAAACACACGGAGTCAGCAGCGCCCTGCACATGCAGAGCTCTGCGGTGTGATGCAGTCGGTTGGCTGCCCCTAAGCTGGTCTCTGGAGGTCATCCTGCCTCGTTGGAGATGTGCCTCTTCCTCCTCCTCTCTCCTATCAGGCACCCACTTAGAGTCAGTGACCTCATCATCCCCTCCCTCCTCGTTACTGGAGCAAACCTGGCAGTATGCTGCAGCTGGGGGAACATGACTGCCAGTTTGTTGTCCTTCTTGGGCACCCCCTTTCTCTCTGGGCTCATGTTACTGCCTTCCTCAATCTGGGTACCATCATAGGAGCCTTCAAAACGTTGCGCATCCTCCTGCAGCATGTACCCAACACTGTGGTCGAACAGTTCGGGGGACTCCTTAGGGCATGATGGCGGGGGTTAGGGAAGGAGTGACTAATGACATTGAGCCGATGGAAGAGGCCCCTTTGGCAGTTGCATTGGCAGTCAAAGTACTCTGAGCCTAGGTGACAGAGGATGAGGAGGATGAGGACGGTTTGGTCATCCACTCTACCAACTCTTCTGCATGTTGTGGCTCAACACGGCCAGCTGTCGAAAAAAGAACAAGCGTGCCCCACGGCCACGTGCTGAGGATGCACCGGGTCCACGTCCAGCAATGTTGGCTGTAGACACAGAGCCTGCTTGCCCTCTTTTAGTGGCCTGTGAGCGTCTGCCTCTCCTTGTTGGCCTTCCAGACATACTGTAATGTATTTGAATAGGTACACCAGGAATGGCCTGCAGTGAGATGTAGCTGCAGAAAGCTGGGATGTATATATATACTGAATATACTGCAGCTAACTGAATACACTGCCTGCCTGTAGTATATTAGGAAGAGAACAACAGGAATGGTCTGCAGCGTGATCTAGCTGCACAGGATACAGTAATGAATATATTGCAGCTAACTGATCGATCTGCCTGCCTGTAGTATATTAGGAACAGAACAACAGGAACGGTTTGCAGCGAGATCTAGCTGCACAGGATACAGTACTGAATATACTGCAGCTAACTGAATGAACTGCCTGCCTGTAGTATATTAGGAAGAGAACAGGAATGGTCTGCAGCGAGATCTAGCTGCACAGGATACAGTATTGAATATACTGCAGCTAACTGAATGAACTGCCTGGCTGTAGTATATTAGGAACAGAACAACAGGAACGGTCTGCAGCGAGATCTAGCTGCACAGGATACAGTATGAATATACTGCAGCTAACTGAATGAACTGCCTGCCTGTAGTATATTAAGAAGAGAACAGGAAAGGTCTGTAGCAAGATCTAGCTGCACAGGATACAGTACTGAATATACTGCAGCTAACTGAATGAACTGCCTGCCTGTAGTATATTAGGAAGAGAACAACAGGAACGGTCTGCAGCGAGATCTAGCTGCACAGGATACAGTACTGATTATACTGCAGCTAACTGAATGAACTGCCTGCCTGTAGTATATTAGGAAGAGAACAACAGGAACGGTCTGCAGCGAGATCTAGCTGCACAGGATACAGTACTGATTATACTGCAGCTAACTGAATTAACTGCCTGCCTGTAGTATATTAGGAACAGAACAACAGGAACGGTCTGCAGCGAGATCTAGCTGCACAGGATACAGTATGAATATACTGCAGCTAACTGAATGAACTGCCTGCCTGTAGTATATTAGGAAGAGAACAACAGGAATGGTCTGCAGCGAGATCTAGCTGCACAGGATATAGTACTGATTATACTGCATCTAAAGTAAATAGAAAACACCGCGCTAACCAGTGGAATAAATAAAAGTTGCTGCATACAGTCTGACAAAAACAATAAATAGGTATATGGAAAAATGCAGCGCATGTACAAATACATATGTGTTTATAATGGTAAAATAGTGCTAGAATGAATAATTAACCACAAGTGAGTTAAAACAAAAATGTCCATAAATGGATGTGAATGTCCAACTGCGCAGGAGGTGTAGGTACTCCGAGAGGTGGTGGTGATCTGATGGTTGTCAGAAGTCACCTGGCATCTTATAACGACTTCCCAACAGGGTGGATCATTCAGGGAAAATGCAAAAAAGCCTCTTACCAGATCTCGTGGATTCCCGTGTCAGCGACAGGGAATCGCATGCGCAGTTTGTCACCAATGACATGGAATGGGAGCTGGAATCGCCAATCCCTTGGGTTGTGGTCTTCAAGGGTCTCCGACAGCAACCGGATGGGTCTTCCCACCAAACCGTCCAAGCGTGAATCCGGGAGTTTTCAGAAGGTCACCGAAAGAAAACGGTTGGAGGTACTAGGCCTCATGCGGTGAATGTAAAAACAAAAAGAATATGCCTCCACATGGTGCAGATAAAAAGGGTGTTTTTATTGACAAAAACAGCCATAGACAGGTAAAAAACGTGATCACGATGCATAAAAACAAATGGGCAACAAGGAGAGTGGTATATGTACCCGACGCGTTTCGACCTAGGGGTCTTCAACAGGGGCATAGACCACCCACTCCAGGTTGCCATATATATATAATAAAAATATCAAGAGAGGACCAATCACAATGAGTGAAAAAACAAGACATTTCATTGGGTGGATACAATCACATGACTTGTTTGGATGACTAAACATAAAGATCATACATGGTCTTTGTAATTAAATAGATAACACTGAACTGAAACCCAGGGTACTGTAGAAAGATCAACCAGCAGAAAAACAAACAACTGTAAGATCTATCTAATGGTGATAAAGCGCTTTGCATTAAGTCCTAGTGAAGAAATACTCCTCTGCTGACAGTCCAGCCGAATGTAACGCCCTGTCAGCCAGAGGAGCCAATCCCCGGTTGGTAAACAACAAATGTTGGAAGGAACAACCAATAGGCCGCTGTGTATAAGCCGACCTTTGTCCCTGCACTTCCGCATGTCCGGCCCGTGGAAGGAATGACGTCACGTCCGTGGGCGTGTCTAACGTCTCCCTCTCACGTGGCTCGTTCGGCCAATCAGAGGGCCGGCGTCCGACCCAGCTGTGCTGTTCGTACAATCTGTACACAGCAGAGGGATAGGACGTCACGCAGACATACCAAGCGTCATTCGCCCTCTACTTTCACAAATAACGGGTGCTCAATGTGGCCAAACGGCGTCCCGGTTCCATGTACATAAAAACGTGTGTGATGGGGGATATTGGATCCTGGTAACCCGGAAATGTGCATAAAGGTTAAGTGGACAGGAAGTGTATTCAAATAGGGGACACACATGGTGAAATGTGTTGTAATGAGAAAACGTCTCAATGAAATAAAATAAAAATGTGTAAAGAAATGACCTGAATGGCACACATATTTCACTTGTGATCCATATGTTTATTGCTGAAACTAACTAAAAATTATGTAAGCAGAAAACGAGGACACACCTTATAAGATGTGTCAAAATGAAAAAATGTCTGAAAGAAATATAGAAATGTGTAAAAAGGTGACGTGAATAGCTCACAGGTATCATTGTGATCCCTTGAGTGATGAAAGTCATTCAAATAGACCGAATAGGTCGATTCTCAATAGAACAATTTCTATTAGATGAATAGACCCTCTAGGTCCCCCCCAATAAAGAATGTGTAAAAAATGTGAATGTGATGAAAAATGTGAATATGATGAAAAAAAAAAAAAAGGGGGGGGGGCGTTACGATTGATTAATAAAGGAGTTGAGGTCCCACTCCACGTTCAAGCCAAACGGGAAATAGGACCTCAACTCCCATATCCAATAGGTCTCGAGGCATGAAACGCCTCGAAGCCGGGATTCTCCTCTCCAATGTGGGACAAATTTGGCGATCACCTGGAATAAAGTCCCCGTCGGGTCTTTATTGTGACATTCCAGATAATGGCGGGGTACTGTGTGTTTATCCTTGCCTTTCTTGATACCTGCCACATGTTCATTAACTCATATAGAGAAAGTCCTGATGGTGCGACCAACATACTGTTTGTGGCAGGGGCAAGTGATCAAGTAAACAATGTATTGTGATGTACAAGTTGTAAAATGTTTCATCTGATAAACAAGAGAAGTGACTGTAGACTGGAAAGTAGTACTTTTTTGTCTGCCTCGGATGTTATGGAGGCAGACATTGCATCTACGGCAGGGGTAATAACCCTGACATTCCCGAAAAAAGGATACTTTTTTGGGGGGATCTATTATATTCAGGGCAATCTGAATTGAATGGACCGTGCTCCCCTGAATACAACAGCCGCCCGTTCAGGAAGAACTGACCCAAGAAGATTGTCATTTAAAAGTACTTTCCAATGTTTCTTAATTATAGCTTTCACTTGTTTGGACTGAATGGAGTGAGTAGTGAAGAAAGACCATTTGTACATAGGTTCAACTATGGATTTAGGGCGTTCTATCAAGGTGGATTCTCTATCTGTAAATAGTGCCCTATTGAATTCCTCATCTAGATGTCTGGGATTGTAACCTTTTTCAATAAATCGATCTCTCAGAATTAATGCTTGTGACTGGAAATCAGTAGCATTGGTGCAATTGCGCCGTAGTCTCAAGAATTGGCTACGGGGGACAGACTTGAGCCACTGCTCCTGATGACAACTGTCAAGCGGAATAAATCCGTTCCGGTCCGTAGCTTATACACAGCGGCCTATTGGTTGTTCCTTCCAACATTTGTTGTTTACCAACCGGGGATTGGCTCCTCTGGCTGACAGGGCGTTACATTCGGCTGGACTGTCACAGAGGAGTATTTCTTCACTAGGACTTAATGCAAAGCGCTTTATCACCATTAGATAGATCTTACAGTTGTTTGTTTTTCTGCTGGTTGATCTTTCTACAGTACCCTGGGTTTCAGTTCAGTGTTATCTATTTAATTACAAAGACCATGTATGATCTTTATGTTTAGTCATCCAAGCAAGTCATGTGATTGTATCCACCCAATGAAATGTCTTGTTTTTTCACTCATTGTGATTGGTCCTCTCTTGATATTTTTATTATATATATATATGGCAACTTGGAGTGGGTGGTCTATGCCCCTGTTGAAGACCCCTAGGTCGAAACACGTCGGGTACATATACCACTCTCCTTGTTGCCCATTTGTTTTTATGCATCGTGATCACGTTTTTTACCTGTCTATGGCTGTTTTTGTCAATAAAAACACCCTTTTTATCTGCACCATGTGGAGGCATATTCTTTTTGTTTTTACATTCACCGCATGAGGCCCAGTACCTCCAACCGTTTTCTTTCGGTGACCTTCTGAAAACTCCCGGATTCACGCTTGGACGGTTTGGTGGGAAGACCCATCCGGTTGCTGTCGGAGACCCTTGCAGACCACAACCCAAGGGATTGGCGATTCCAGCTCCCATTCCACGTCATTGGTGACAAACTTTGCATGCGATTCCCTGTCGCTGACACGGAAATCCACGAGATCTGGTAAGAGGCTTTTTTGCATTTTCTCTGAATGATCCACCCTGTTGGGAAGTCGTTATAAGATGCCAGGTGACTTCTGACAACCATCAGATCACCACCACCTCTGGGAGTACCTACACCTCCTGCGCAGTTGGACATTCACATCCATTTATGGACGTTTTTGTTTTAACTCACTTGTGGTTAATTATTCATTCTAGCACTATTTTACCATTATAAACACATATGTTTATTTGTACATGCGCTGCATTTTTCCATATACCTATTTATTGTTTTTGTCAGACTGTATGCAGCAACTTTTATTTATTCCACTGGTTAGCGCTGTGTTTTCTATTTACTTTAGATACCGCTTTTTGACTCCTTACACACCTGCAGCTTTCCTTTAACCTCTAATTGAGTCCACACGCCCTTCTTTCTTATGGATGTGTTTGAATATAGGACTGCCAGGTCCCTTAACACTGAAGGTGTCTTCACCAATACCAACCCCAACTCTGAGATGAGTGGCATTTTTATCAGATTAAAAAATCTGATGATTAGTGAATTCAGTGGGACACAGCGTTCCTCGAACAATACATCAAGGAACAGATGGTCCCCCGTGGTCTCAGATGGGATATTCATCCTCAACAGGATGAACTGGACCTCGAATCATGGTATAAGTATTTTAATGAGGTATTAAGTTACTTGGTTACCTCGTTGAAAAGAAGAGGATCAGGTTGTCCCTTATAGATATAGAAATTAAAGAATTGAGGGACAAACTGATTCCTTTCAAGACCTCCGCTGAATACATTGCACTTTCCAATAACTTAAGAAATGTTTTAGAAAAAGAAGAGAAGGACCAGCGTAATAAAAAACAAAAAAAATATAATAGGGACTATACTGACTACACCACTCATGCAGTTTTCAATTGGCAGAAGAAGCTCAACCCCTCTTCTTCTTCTCATAATGGGGAATCTACCAATATGGAGACTTCCACTGCTACTACGGCCCATACGGATAGAACGTTGGTTTACCAACCAATATCCCAACCAACGACTAAGGAGGTCATGGTTAAGAAACAAGGCCCTGAACAGGGTCCTTATCGACCCCCTCGAGGCCCCCCTCCATTTCGTGGACCAAGGGGGAAAGACCCTGGGGGGAGAGGTCCACCCAGGGGACACCCCATAGATCCACAACAGAGGAACAATACTAGGGGTCCCCCCCATACTATGGCCCTCCTCAGGGTTACCGTGTACCACAGCATTCAAATCAGGAATATGGCTACCATACTCCTGTCCGGGTGAATAAGCGTTTCACCCCCCTCGGAGAAAACACTCCTCATGAAGTACATCGAGATACATATAGTTACTCTGGGAGAGATGAGGATTACTATCATAGATCCCCATACAACTATAATCAAAATCAGCCCGGTCCTAGTTACTCTTCGGATTTTCCGAGAACCATGGACGGACATCCGGGACATACAGAAAGAAAAGAGGGTCCAGAGGGGGGAGGAGGATACAATCCCAAAAGAAAAAGAACATAAAAGGAAAAGGCATTTTTAATTTAAGTTCTGTCACTCTGACCGAGGCAGAGAAATCTGTCCTTGACAGAGGACTTAACTTCGTTCCGCCCAAACCCCTTAATAAATTCTCCACTTTCATTGATGTTCTTAAGTTTACACGTAAACTGAGCATACAAAGACACTTTCTCACTAAACCCCCTTTGGGATTCACCGGCCAGGGGATCTCATCTACAATGACCCCCTTGGCTCCCGCCAATACATATACAAGTTCTCAACCCGCAGACTTTACTTCTACCGATGTACAGGTTACACATTCAGGATTATCCAATCCATCATATATAACCCCCCAGGTTCTCTAGCTCCCTCCATACAGGTCTTTAAAAATCTTGTTTTGGGGGATTTGGACAAACTAAATAAACAGAAAAAACGTGTCTATGTTCAATCTGACATAAAAAATGGTCTTAGATCTCTTTGCGAGAAAAAGAACCTTATAATCCGCCCTGCAGATAAGGGGGGCGGGATTGTAGTTCTTGATAAGGTTGATTACCTTAAAGAGATGTATAGAATCCTGAATGATTCGAACACTTACAGTTCCATTCCCACTGACCCTACCACACCTTTTAAAAAAGCCCTGGTTGAACTTATTGAGGAAGGTTATGCGCTGGGGATTTTAAACAAAAAAGAAAAAAGCTTTCTAGTCCCACAAGTCCCACGCATTCCAGCTATATATTATCTTCCTAAAGTCCATAAGGACTCAGTCAATCCCCCTGGCAACCTATTGTCAGCGGGATTGACTCAGTCACGGCCCGTATTGGCAAGTATGTAGATTTTTATCTACAGCCTTTGGTTCGTTCCACTCAGTCATATCTTAAGGACACTAGGGACACCATAAAATTATTGGAACCAGTTTCTGTTTCCGAAGGGATGCTTTTAGTCACAGCCGATGTGGCGGCACTTTATACGTGCATCCCGCATCACTTGGGCTTCGAGGCGGTTGAGAAACACCTGTCTAGAGACAATAAGCTCCCTTCTCTTTAGCGTAATTTTATTATGCAATTACTCATATTCGCAACGGAACACAACTATTTCTGGTTCCAGAATCAATTCTTTTTGCAGAAGAGGGGCGAGGCCATGGGGGCCAAGTTTGCCCCCAGCCTCGCCAACCTCTTCATGGCCCAGTGGGAGGAGGATGGCGTCTATGCGGCCCGGAGATCCGAGTTGATCCTCTGGGCCAGATACATAGACGACATCCTCTTCCTATGGGATGGTGACCGCACATCGCTAGATATTTTTATGACCAGTCTCAATACTAATGATAGAGGAATATCTTTGAGCTATGAGGCCAGCTCTACCAGTGTACATTTTTTGGACTTAGAAATATTTGTGGTGGATAAGCATCTTGAGTTCCGCGCGTATTTTAAAGCTACGGACCGGAACGGATTTATTCCGCTTGACAGTTGTCATCAGGAGCAGTGGCTCAAGTCTGTCCCCCGTAGCCAATTCTTGAGACTACGGCGCAATTGCACCAATGCTACTGATTTCCAGTCACGAGCATTAATTCTGAGAGATCGATTTATTGAAAAAGGTTACGATCCCAGACATCTAGATGAGGAATTCAATAGGGCACTATTTACAGATAGAGAATCCACCTTGATAGAACGCCCTAAATCCATAGTTGAACCTATGTACAAATGGTCTTTCTTCACTACTCACTCCATTCAGTCCAAACAAGTGAAAGCTATAATTAAGAAACATTGGAAAGTACTTTTAAATGACAATCTTCTTGGGTCAGTTCTTCCTGAACGGGCGGCTGTTGTATTCAGGGGAGCACGGTCCATTCAAGGACAGATTGCTCCGAATATAATAGATCCCCCCAAAAAAGTATCCTTTTTTCAGGAATGTCAGGGTTATTACCCCTGCCGTAGATGCAATGTCTGCCTCCATAACATCCGAGGCAGACAAAAAAGTACTACTTTCCAGTCTACAGTCACTTCTCTTGTTTATCAGATGAAACATTTTACAACTTGTACATCACAATACATTGTTTACTTGATCACTTGCCCCTGCCACAAACAGTATGTTGGTCGCACCATCAGGACTTTCTCTATACGAGTTAATGAACATGTGGCAGGTATCAAGAAAGGCAAGGATAAACACACAGTACCCCGCCATTATCTGGAATGTCACAATAAAGACCCGACGGGGACTTTTTTCCAGGTGATCGCCAAATTTGTCCCACATTGGAGAGGAGAATCCCGGCTTCGAGGCGTTTCACGCCTCGAGACCTATTGGATATGGGAGTTGAGGTCCTATTTCCCGTTTGGCTTGAACGTGGAGTGGGACCTCAACTCCTTTATTAATCAATCGTAACGCCCCCCCCCCCCCTTTTTTTTTTCATCATATTCACATTTTTCATCACATTCACATTTTTTACACATTCTTTATTGGGGGGACCTAGAGGGTCTATTCATCTAATAGAAATTGTTCTATTGAGAATCGACCTATTCGGTCTATTTGAATGACTTTCATCACTCAAGGGATCACAATGATACCTGTGAGCTATTCACGTCACCTTTTTACACATTTCTATATTTCTTTCAGACATTTTTTCATTTTGACACATCTTATAAGGTGTGTCCTCGTTTTCTGTTTACATAATTTTTAGTTAGTTTCAGCAATATACATATGGATCACAAGTGAAATATGTGTGCCATTCAGGTCATTTCTTTACACATTTTTATTTTATTTCATTGAGACGTTTTCTCATTACAACACATTTCACCATGTGTGTCCCCTATTTGAATACACTTCCTGTCCACTTAACCTTTATGCACATTTCCGGGTTACCAGGATCCAATATCCCCCATCACACACGTTTTTATGTACATGGAACCGGGACGCCGTTTGGCCACATTGAGCACCCGTTAGTTGTGAAAGTAGAGGGCGAATGACGCTTGGTATGTCTGCGTCACGTCCTATCCCTCTGCTGTGTACAGATTGTACGAACAGCACAGCTGGGTCGGACGCCGGCCCTCTGATTGGCCGAACGAGCCACGTGAGAGGGAGACGTTAGACACGCCCACGGACGTGACGTCATTCCCTCCACGGGCCGGACATGCGGAAGTGCAGGGACAAAGGTCGGTTTAGACACAGTGGCCTATTGGTTGTTCCTTCCAACATTTGTTGTTTACCAACCGGGGATTGGCTCCTCTGGCTGACAGGGCGTTACATTCGGCTGGACTGTCAGCAGAGGAGTATTTCTTCACTAGGACTTAATGCAAAGCGCTTTATCACCATTAGATAGATCTTACAGTTGTTTGTTTTTCTGCTGGTTGATCTTTCTACAGTACCCTGGGTTTCAGTTCAGTGTTATCTATTTAATTACAAAGACCATGTATGATCTTTATGTTTAGTCATCCAAGCAAGTCATGTGATTGTATCCACCCAATGAAATGTCTTGTTTTTTCACTCATTGTGATTGGTCCTCTCTTGATATTTTTATTATATATATATGGCAACCTGGAGTGGGTGGTCTATGCCCCTGTTGGAGACCCCTAGGTCGAAACGCGTCGGGTACATATACCACTCTACTTGTTGCCCATTTGTTTTTTTGCATCGTGATCACGTTTTTTACCTGTCTATGGCTGTTTTTGTCAATAAAAACACCCTTTTTATCTGCACCATGTGGAGGCATATTCTTTTTGTTTTTACATTCACCGCATGAGGCCCAGTACGTCCAACCGTTTTCTTTCGGTGACCTTCTGAAAACTCCCGGATTCATGCTTGGACGGTTTGGTGGGAAGACCCATCCGGTTGCTGTCGGAGACCCTTGCAGACCACAACCCAAGGGATTGGCGATTCCAGCTCCCATTCCACGTCATTGGTGACAAACTGCGCATGCGATTCCCTGTCACTGACACGGGAATCCACGAGATCTGGTAAGAGGCTTTTTTGCATTTTCTCTGAATGATCCACCCTGTTGGGAAGTCGTTATAAGATGCCAGGTGACTTCTGACAACCATCAGATCACCACCACCTCTGGGAGTACCTACACCTCCTGCGCAGTTGGACATTTACATCCATTTATGGACGTTTTTGTTTTAACTCACTTGTGGTTAATTATTCATTCTAGCACTATTTTACCATTATGTTTATAATGGTAAAATAGTGCTAGAATGAATAATTAACCACAAGTGAGTGGTGAGTGGGTGGACTCTCAGCTGCAGCCTCTAGCAACATATGTTCATTTGTACATGCGCTGCATTTTTCCATATACCTGATTATACTGCAGCTAACTGAACTACTGCAGCTAACTGACCTACTGAGCTACTGCAGAAATGGACGAAGTGATCTGGATAGCCACACACCGGACAAGATAACAAGTGCCTTTATTGATAAAGAACTGGATCATAGAATGTACAAGACACTGCAGCAGGAACGTACAGGAATCAGCTGACACTTTTCGCACTCATGACGAGTGCTTACTCCATAGCTGACAAACATGGGAATGGGAATCATATATAAACCCCCTATGTTTTAAACCATGTGACCACATAGTGATGCAAGAAATCAAGAACAGCTGAATGCTGACTGTGCGAGGTCTCAGCACCTTCTGAACAGGTTTTAGAATGGGAACTCCCATGTTAATGGTATATAAGCAAAAAACAGAAAAATCACCTGTGTATAAAATAGATAGTTGAAAATTAATAAAAAAAACATGATATGGACAAAGTATATGCGCCATCATGTAGATGGCGGGTGTGGAGGAATGTAAAAAAGTAGGAAACAAATAATGTTTAGGTAAAATAATATAAGATGAAATAAGAGTGACTAGGGTAGTGTAAAAGTGTTGTTGAAAACGTGCCGAAAAAATCCAAAATAATATATTATAAGCTGGAGTCAGCCTGTGTATGTGTGAATATGAACGATTTGAGCTCAAACCTAGGTATAAAATGCAGTGACATAATATCAGCAGTGACATAATATCGGCCGGCATTTATATGGGGCTACTAAAGTGTACATCCGTGCCGAAAAAATCCACACTAGTGTAAACCGGAGTCAGCCTGTGTATGTGTAAACATAGACATAAACTATTTAAGCTCAAAACTGGGTATAAAGTGGTGACATAATATCGGCCAACATTTCTGTGGAGCTGTTAAGATGTACTTACGTGTATATGCCATGATATAGAATGAGTTGTTTAGTGTGTTAACTGTTGCTGTTAACTGGCCTGTTTATATGTATATGGCAAATACAAAAATATGAAAATAAATAGATACCAGCAAATGCTGAGACCTCAGCAATGAGAACAACAACCACCAACTTTTAGAAATATAAGGCATAAGATGTATATAACATTAAATCCTAGTAGTCAATGACAATATAGTTCATGATATAAAAGATAAAACAATTTGATCCATCGACATAAGCAGGCATTTAAGGCAAGATGTTGGTCCAGTCTAAAAAATAAATTATAATGGTAGTGATAATAATGTGAAAAAACTATTATATAAATATAATAAGGAATAATAGACACATGAATACAACAATATTTAAAAACATATTATGCACAGAGGTGTAGACTGTGCTTATCAGGACAGTAAATGAATCTCCAGAACCAATGTAACCATATAACAAGATTATTGTTTAACAATTCATTAATATTTGGGATAAACCAGAGATGACTGTCCTAACCTAAGAAAAAAATGGAAATCCAAAAAACATATAGCCCATAACGGCAATATGGACTCCATAATGCGAACTCCCACAAGGTTGTTTGTTGTGTGTAAAAAGCATGATTTATGATTTTATATTAGTTAGGATACATCCAAAACCACATAAAGTTACAAAACTATAAGGATAACCTATATATGTAGAAATGTGTACAGGTGTGGACGATATCAACTAATAAAACAACCTAAAAAGTTGTGGCAGCATCTGACATAAAGTATAATAGGGGCGCTTGGGTGAGTGGGTGGACTCTCAGCTGCAGCCTCTAGCAACTAGCCTTCCTGGTTATTTAAGAGACACAAAACAGCTACTCAATAAGCTTAAAGATCTCTGATGGAAAAATAACTACAGGTGGATCAGCTGTGATGTCACCAGCTTATATTCTAGCATCCCGCACCATTTGGCAGATTTTCCTTAATATTGCAGGATTTCATTTTACAAGCCCTTGTAAACTCACCCACAACTTTTTCATGTTTGACTCGGGTTATTATCGCCAGAGATGCGGGGCCTCTATGGGGGGCGAAATTTTTGCCTTCACTTGCCAACCTCTTCATGGGTTGGTGGGAGAGGTCTCGCATCTTTGGACATGATAGCCCCCGCCGCTTAGATACAGTTTTTTACTGTCATTTCATTGATGACCTCCTATTCATCACATCTGATGAAAATGCTGACCTTAATGCTTGGCTCTCATATTTCAATAACAACAATCTTAACTTGAGTTTCACGGGGACCATACATTCTTGCAGCATAGAATTTTTAGATGTCAAACTTACAGGAACAGGGGAATAAGTCCACACTACCCTCTACAGAAAACCCACTGCAGGTAACACTCTTTTTAGAGCAGATTCCGCACATCTTAAACACACTATTCGAGGTGTACCTTATGGACAATTCCTGAGGTTAAAACGCCTATGTAGCACTCCTGAGAGTTTCCAAATGGAAGCCAATAACATGGCCCAGTGTTTCAAAGATCGAGGGTATGGAGATACCCTGGTTAATAGAGCACTTACCACTGCCAGCACTGTCCCTAGACAGGACAAACTTTCCACTAAAAATAAACGTCAATCAAACGTTTCCCTTAAAAAAAGTCTTTTCAACACCATTTAGCGCAGAGTTTAATAAAATAAATAATATAGTTACCAGATATCTTCCGATATTATTCAATGACCCTGCATATAACAATATTCTTTCAGAGGGTATCAAGGTGGTCTCTCGTAGAGCGCCCACTCTAGGGAGCTCCCTTTCACCCAGTCTAGTATTGACTGGACGATCTAAGTCAAACTGGTTAAACTTTGTGGGTAACTTTAAATGTGGTAAAAAAGGCTGCAATTACTGTAGCCACACCAAGAAGGGCAAACACAATCTCAGAAAATTAGAATATTACATGCAATCAATAAAACAAGGACTGTACATAGAACAATATCGGACCTCTGAAAAGTATAAGCATGCATATGTACTCAGTACTTGGTTTGGGCCTCTTTTGCATCAATTACTGCCTCAATGCGGCATGGCATGGAAGCTATCAGCCTGTGGCACTGCTGAGGTGTTATGGAAGACCAGGATGCTTCAATAGTGGCCTTCAGCTCTTCTGCATTGTTCGGTCATATGTCTCTCATCTTTCTCTTGGCAATGCCCCATAGATTCTCTATGGGGTTAAGGTCAGGCGAGTTTGCTGGCCAATCAAGCACAGTAATCCCATGGTCATTGAACCAGGTTTTGGTGCTTTTGGCAGTGTGGACAGGATCCAAGTCCTGCTGGAAAATGAAGTCAGCATCCCCATAGAGCTCATCTGCAGAAGGAAGCATGAAGTGCTCCAACATCTCCTGGTAGACGGCTGCGTTGACCCTGGACTTAATTAAGCACGGTGGACCAACACCAGCAGATGACATGGCTCCCCAAATCAACACAGACTGTGGAAACTTCACACTGGACTTCAAACATCTTGCAGTGTGTGCCTCTCCATTCTTCCTCCATACTCTGGGTCCTTGGTTTCCAAATGAGATGCAAAATTTGCTCTCATGAGAAAAGAGGACTTTGGACCACTGAGCAAGAGACCAGGTCTGTTTTTCTTTAGCCCAGGTAAGACGCTTCTGACGTTGTTCGTTGTTCAGGAGTGGCTTGACAAGAGGAATACGACATTTGAAGCCCATGTCCAGGATCCTTCTGTGTGTGGTGGCTCTTGATGCACTGACTCTAGCCTCAGTCCACTCCTTGAGAAAGTCCCCAACACTTTTTAATGGCCTTTTCCTGACAATCCTCTCCAGGCTGCGGTCATCCCTGCTGCTGGTGCACCTTTTTCTTCCACACTTTTCCCTTTCCCATAACTTTCTATTAAGGTGCTTTGATACAGCACTTTGGGAACATCCAACTTCTTTTGCAATTACCTTTTGAGGCTTTCCCTTCTTATGGAGGGTGTCAATGATGGTTTTCTGCACAACTGTCAGGTCAGCAGTCTTTCCCATGATTGTGATTCCTACTGAACCAGACTGAGAGACCATTTAAAGGCTCAGGAACCCTTTGCAGGGGTTATGGCTTAATTAGCTGATTAGAGTGGGACACTTTGAGCCTAGAATATTGCACCTTTTCACAATATTCTAATTTTTTGAGATTGTGGATTTGGGGTTTTCATGAGCTGTAAGCCATAATCATCACAATTATGACAAATCAGCTTGAACTATCTTGCTTTGCATGTAATGAGTCTATCTCATATATTAGTGTCACCTTTTAAGTTGCATTAGTGAAATAAATGAACTTTTGCACGATATTCTATTTTTTCGAGGATCACCTGTATACTGGGTATGCACGTTGTTTTTTGTTTTTTTTAAATGCGTTTTCATGTCAGACATGGTGTCCGTGACACCGATATGCTTCAATTGGTGGTTGTGACAGCTCCATGATTACACACTGCACAGAGTATTTCCTCATAGGTATCTGCTTAATGTTATTTTAGTCTTCACCACTAGGTGTCATTTTACTATGTATGTACAGTGGGGACGGAAAGTATTCAGTACCCCTTAAATTTTTCACTCTTTATTATATTTCAGCCATTTGCTAAAATAATTTAAGTTCATTTTTTTCCTCATTAATGTACACACAGCACCCCATATTGACAGTAAAACTGAATTGTTGACATTTTTGCAGTTTTATTAAAAAAAGAAAAACTGAAATATCAAACAAGTATTCAAACCCTTTGCTGTGACACTCATATATTTAACTCAGGTGCTGTCCATTTCTTCTGATCATCCTTGAGATGGTTCTATACCTTAATTTGTGTTCAGCTGTGTTTGATTATGCTGATTGGAGTTGATTAGGAAAGCCACATACCTGTCTATATAAGACCTTACAGCTCACAGTGCATGTCAGAGCAAATGAGAATCATGAGGTCAAAGGAACTGCCTGAAGCGCTCAGAGACAGAATTGTGGCAAGGCACAGATCTGGCCAAGGTTACAAAAAATTTCTGCTGCACTTAAGGTTCCTAAGAGCACAGTGGCCTCCATAATCCTTAAATGGAAGACGCTTGGGATGACCAGAACCCTTCCTAGAGCTGTCCATCTGGCCAAAATGAGCTATCGGGGGAGAAGAGCCTTGGTGAGAGAGGTAAAGAAGAACCCAAAGATCACTGTGGCTGAGCTCCAGAGATGCAGTCGGGAGATGGGAGAAAGTTGTAGAAAGTCAACCATCACTGCAGGCTTCCACCAGTCAGGGCTTAATGGCAGATTGGCCTGACGGAAGCCTCTCCTCAGTGCAAGACACATGAAAGCCCGCATGAAGTTTTCTAAAAAACACCTGAAGGACTCCAAGATGGGGAGAAATAAGATTCTCTGGTCTGATGAGACCAAGATAGAACTTTTTGGCCTTAATTCCAAGCGGTATGTGTGGAGAAAACCAGGCACTGCTCATCACCTGTTCAATACAGTCCCAACAGTAAAGCATGGTGGTGGCAGCATCATGCTGTGGGGGTGTTTTTCAGCTGCAGGGATAGGATGACTGGTTGCAAACGAGGGAAAGATGAATGCGGCCAAGTACAGGGATATCCTGGAAGAAAACTTCCAACAAGACAATGACCCTAAGCACACAGCTAAAATAAGACCCAAAAAGACTCATGGCTGTATTAGATCAAAAGGGTGCTTCTACTAAATACTGAGCAAAGGTCTGAATACTTAGGACCATGTGATATTTCAGTTTTTCTTTTTTAATAAATCTGCAAAAATGTCAACAATTCTGTTCTTTTCCATCAATATGGGGTGCTGTGTGTATATTAATGAGGGAAAAAATGAACTTAAATGATTTTAGCAAATGTGGCAAAGAGTGAAAAATTTAAGGGGGTCTGAATACTTTCCGTCCCCACTGTATATGTATCAAAAAGGGGATCATAGTGCCCCATTTTTATATTGATTTTTTTATACCTATTTACTTCAGGGCGTTCACCTACTTCTAATATACGTAAAGTCATCGCCGTCCTGGAGCATGCCAAAGCCAACCCCACCAGTGATTTAGCTATTATCACACTAGATGCCGAAAAGGCGTTTGACAATGTTAGTTTTCACTGGTTACGGTTGGCTCTCCTGGGCTTTGACTTTACTGGTTCCTTCCTCCACCTTATTTCCACTATGTAATCCTCTCCCTCTGCAAATGTCATTGCTGCAGGTCATATCTCAAATATTCCCCTCCACAAAGGAACCAGACAGGGATGTCCCCTCTCACCGCTATTATTCAACCTAACTCTTGAGCCTCTGTCACGATATCTCCTCCGCCACTCACAAATACACGGAGTCATGTTATGACAACACGAGATACGCACGGCTTTATTCGCTGATGCCATCCTGATATTTACTTCCAACCCTGAGATGGATATGCCTCACATTCAAGAAATCTTTACTCAATTCCAGGCTTGCTCAGGGCTCAGAATAAACTTCTCTAAAAGTAAAATACTCCTCCTATACTCCTCCTATGCCTGTCCCCCTCCCTGGACAGCACACTCAATCTTTTCTTTACAATCTTTGTTATTGAAATTTTTAAGAAATATATAAACATAAAGTATATCATGGCACAGCTTAATAATGCACATGAAAAGCATATTTGATCGTAGAAATGATCAAACATCAACAGCTCTCCGGCGAAGGCTGGGAGTCAACATAGGGTAAATAAGCTTAGGTGCTCAGGGGTTGAGATAGTCCACAAAAAATTCTTGAAAAACAAGACTAAAATCGGGGATGAGAGAGAGAGGAAGAGAGAATATATGGTGAAGAGGGACACAAGAAATGAGATGAAAAGACGGAGAAGAAAAAGAGATGCAGAGCAGGAAGGTTGGGTAGGAAAAAGGGTTCCCCCAGGCTCGGAGGGGTTGAGGAGGTAAATTAGTGTGACCTAGGCTGGTCGGGTGCAGAGAGAGAAGAGTGTAGGACCACCACGGGCCCCACAGCTTGGCATGGGAATCATGGAGAATGCTAGACATCTTCTCATTGATCATGACGAGAGAGCCGCTTTCTTCCAGGCCCTAGCTACTGTAGGCTTCGCAGCGATAAACAAGTAGGTGGCCAGCTTTTGCTGATAAGAAAAGAGGCCCGGGATCAGGCAGTGGAGTAAGGCCAATTTGGAATCCCTGCGGGGGGGGGTGTATGGAAGAGAGTGGAGAGAAGACCGAATGCCCTCGACCAGAATCCCACTAGGCGAGGGCAGGACCACCAGATATGAAGTTCATCTCCACGCTGACCGCAGCCCCTGAAGTATCCATGGCTACAGGATGGGTTTGATTTGGCAATACGGGATGGAACTCAGTACCAGTGGAAGAGTACGTTATAGGCTGCCTCTAGGGTAGCCATGTTAAAGGAGCATTTCGCAATATTAGACCAGGCTTTGCTCCAGTCCGCTGGATCAATGTGTGATAAATCTCGCTCCCAGTTGTGGACATAGGACAAGGAGGTTGGAGTTCCGCTTGAGTTAAGGGAGGAGTAAATCAAAGATATGGTACCCCGAGATCCTGGAGAGTGTTGGCAGGTTTGTTCAAAGGCCGTTTTCTGATAGGGAAACATATCATTGCACCTGAGAGAGGAGATCTAGTGTCGTAATTGAAGATAGCGGAAGAATTCCACTGGGGGAGCTTCATGAGCCTCTTGGATTGAGGTCCACGAGTGGAAGGTGCGAGTCCCAAGAAAATGACAGAGCTGTGTGAATCCATGGGCTGGCCACCAGGTGAAAACATGAGGTTGTTCTAAGCCGAGGGGAACAGTGGGTTATTGAGAAGGGGAAGGAGCGGGAGGGATGGGGACATGAGCCCACCGGAGTACCGAACCGAGTCCCAGGGTTTTAGGCTATGGGCCATCAGAGGGCAGAGTGAGGGAGGGCTCATCTTAAGAGGGAGCCACAAGAGGGCAGAGATGGGGACCGGTGCACAGTTGGGGATTTCCAGGAGAACCCAGAATGGAATATCGGAGGTAGCTTGGAGCATCGCAAGCTGGGAGATTTGTGCAGCTTGATAGTATTTGGCAATGTTCGGGACTCCAAGCCCACCTCTCAGTCTGTGGGCATACAGGGTAAGGTGGGAAACCCTGGGACGCTTGTTGGCCCAGATAAAGGAGAGAAGCCTTTTCTGGAGGAGACGCAATCAAAATGCTGGGATCTGAACTGGTAGAGTCCGGAAAAAATATAGGATGTTTGGAAGGACCGTCATCTTGATGGCATGGATGCGGCCAATCCAAGATAAGGTGGGGAACTGCCAGGATGCCATGAGCGCTGTGATGGTACGCAACAGGGGATTCAGTTTGCTGAAAAAAGAGAGGAATAAGAGGGGGTCAACTTAACACCCAAATATTCTAAGGTAGAGCCGGACCAGCAGTATGGGAAGAAGGATTGGAGGTGCGTGACCAGGGAGCTTGGAAGCGAAATGTTCATCGCAGTGGTTTTGTGGGGATTAATCTGGAGCCCTGAGATGGCAGCAAAGCGGGTCAAGAGTAATTGTAGATTGGGCAAGGAGACAATTGAGTTAGTTAGGGTCAAGAGAACATCGTCCGCAAAGATATTTACTTTGTAACATTCGCCTGCGCATGGAATTCCATTAATGTTTGGATCAGCTCTAAGAGCCATGGCCAAGGGTTCAAGGGAAAGAATGAAGAGAACAGGAGAAAGGGGACAACCCTGCCGTGTTCCTCTGCAGATGGGAAATGAGGGCGATAAGCAATCCGCATAGCGGACGGCGGCCAAGGGGATGAGTAGAGTGCGGCCAGCCAGGTGAGAAATGAGTCTCCGAAGCCCCAACGTTGGAGCTCATAGCCCCATGAAGCCCCAACGTTGGAGCACATTCCCACGAGAGGGAATCGAAGGCTTTATACATGTCGAGCGAGAGGAGAAACCCAGGGATTTTGCCGTGGTGTAGCAGGAAAATCAGGTGAACCACCTTCTGGATATTGTTTCCAGCCTGACTACCAGGCACGAAGCCTACCTGGTCCCTGTGAATCAAAGAACGAAGGTGTTTATTAATGTGTGAACACAGGATCTTACCTAATAATTTCATATCCTCATTCAACAGAGAAATCGGGTGGAACGCTTGGGGGTCATGGGCTTCTACAGAGGTTTTCTGGATCATGGATATGTGCACCCATAAGGAGTCAGAGGAAGGCAAAGCTCCCTGTTTCATACTATTAAAGTATACTGTCAGGTGAGGGAGCAGGAGGGAGGAAAATTTCCGGTAGTATAGGCCGAAGAAGCCGTCTGGGCCTGGGGCCTTTGAGAGTCGAATGCCTTTGATGGCTTGGGCCACCTCCAGCTCACAAATGTCTGCATTAAGGGCCGTGTGAGCCGCAGATGAGAGGGGGGGAGATGTAAGTCACGGAAGAAGGCGTCTGCTAAGTCGCAGGGGAAGGGGGTGTTTCCTATATAAGGTGGTCAAAAAATCAGCAAAGGCTGCTGTGACTGTGGTCGGCTCAGAAGTAAGGTCACCTCCGGCCACGCAAAGGCGAACCGGTTCGTGGGTGTGGTCCGTGGCCTTGAGTTTTTTGGCCAGCATCGCGCGTGGCTTGTTTGCACAAGAGTAAAATTTGTGTTTGACCCATCGCAGTGCTTTTTCAGCTCTGTCGGTGGATAGTAGATCCAGTTCCGCGACAATGGTGTCGTGGGCCTTCTTATTGGCTGGGGTGGGGTTGGATTTCCATGTCTCATTAGCGAAAACCAAGCGGGCCATGAGTTCTTGAATTTTAGCTGTATGCAGTGGCCCCGCATGGTGGCCTTGTGAGCCTCCCACAAAGAGATAGCCGATGTCACGTAGCCTACGTTGTCCAAAAAAAAGTGCTGGAGGCGGGAGTGAAGTTCAAGGAGGGGGCCCTGGAATGTTAAGAGAGAGTCGTTGAGCCGCCATTGATAAGGCGATCAAGTTAGGCCCGTGAGCGCAAGTGTGAAGACTATGGCATCGTGATCTGACCATGGAGAGGCAGGAAGCATTATCTTATGTATGTTAGAAATGAGTTGTAGGGGGATAAAGATGTGGTCAATCCTGCAGAAACTATCATGTGGATTGGAATAAAAGGTAAAGTCACGATCACGGGGGTGATGTTCCCTCCATGTGTCCGCCAGGCCATGTGATTGCAAGAGGGATCGCATTTGAGCTTCTACAGCTGGGTCATGGGACCCGGGTCAAGGGAGGAGGTCGCTCCTTGTGTGCATTTCCTGTCCACTGAGGATTCCAGTGTTACGTTTGAATCACCCATAAGGATCAGAGTCCCGGAACAGTGCTGGGAGACCACTGCAAGGAGGTGTGAGAAAAATTTGTGTTGGAAGCGGTTAGGAGCATAATAGGCTACTAAGGTTATGTCATGACCATTTAACGGGCCTTGGAGTAATAAATATCTACTGGTTGGATCTGCGTTTTCTTTGGAGCAAGAAAATAAAAGGTTGCGCCAAAAGGCAATTAGAACTCCTCTATGTTTTTCGGGCGCAGAAGCAGCATAGAATGTGGGGAAATGAGGAGAGAGGTATTTTGGGGTGTAGGAGGAGGAAAACCTGGTCTCTTGTAAGCATACCACGTCAATGTGGCTAGTTTTTAAATGATGAAATACCTTTGTGCATTTTACTAGCGAGTTAAACCCATGGATATTGTGCGAATAAAACTTCAACGTGGTCATAGCCGTATTGAGGAGATGAAGCTGGGCTGGACTGTGGCAATTCCGTAGCGGCATTCAGGGACTGGCTTTTTGAGCCATAATCGAGCTCCGACCTGGGGGGACAAGAAAGGGAAAAGGCAGAGGAAAGGAAAAAAGGAGAAAAGACCAGAAGGGGGGAGAGACAAAACAGATACTAGATAGTAAAGGAGGAAGGGTAGTACTACGTACATCACGCCAAGTGTGAACCACATCTAGTGATGAGATGTGTGAGGTAGGGGGGATCTGCCGCTGGACACATGGCTGTGGTGGGCTGAAGTAGCCAGAGTTGGTAATTTGAGGGAGACTTGGCCAGGGAAAAGGAGAGGGGATGGTGAGTACATAAACAAAAAAAAACAAACAAAACAAAACAATAAAAACAAAAAAGGGGGGGCAATTGGGGGTGGGGACAAATGGAAAGTGCAATAGGCGCCCTCGGGGGGGGGGTAAAAGGGAACAATTAACCTGTGAGGGGCCAGTACAGCAGTAAAACAGGTCACAGCTTGTGGAGAAGGAGGTAGCATAAGCAAAACAAAACTTCAAGTATAACTTAAGGACATGCAGAGGTGCGTTGGCACAGTAACTCAATGGTAACACGAGTGAGCCCTCCACGGGGTATGGCATGGGTCATGGCACGGAGACCTGAACCAGCTGGTTAAGAATACAGTGCAGGACTCGCAAGGCAAACCCCCAGGGTCAGTCTATCTCCGTAAACCCATGAGGGGGCACATCCCCCTAGGACCTTAAAGGAAACAAATACAGGAGGTTTGATGTTTAATTTCAGGATGTGGGGTTCGCAGGCAGGGGCCCAGCTGGCAATAGATCAGGGAATTGGGAAGATCAGGGATGGGGAGAAGAGAGGTACAGGGGGGGACAGGGACTCAGTTTGGTACTCCAGTGGGCTCATGTCCCCATCCCTCCCGCTCCTTTCCCTTCTTAATAACCCACTGTCCCCCCCGGCTTAGAACAATCTCATGCTTTCGCTTGGTGGCCAGCCCATGGATTCACACAGCTCCGTCATTTCCATGTGGGCCCTGCGTGCGAGCCCCTGCTATATCAACATCAGCTTAAGCAAATGTTTGAGGGCAAGCTGAGCCCTGTGTTTGGTGGAGGGGTTGTCAGGTCCATTACATGCGCAGAAACCAAGCTACCTTAGGGGGTGGGCTCTAGTTCTAAGGTGGTAATGAACAATAATAACAAGTAAAATTAACAAAAGGAAAGTTAACAAAAAAAACCTGCAGCGGTCTTATTTCAGCCCTAGTTCAAGAGCAGTGATCCCAGAGGCAGGTAACATTGCCTGGGTGGGCGAGTAGCAAGACAGTGTCATGCAGGAAGGTGAAGGCTAATGGCGAACCGTCCAGTGAAGGTCCATGCAAAGATGGGTCGTGGTGTTGCCAACATGCCAAGGTAGGGTATGGGCAAGTAGCAATGAAAAAAAAACATCAAATAAAAAGAAAAAAAACCCCCAGGGAAAGGCCGAACGTTAGTTAAGGTTATGTGGGAGAGGATTTCGGCACCCACCGTCTTTCACAGTGGACAGTAGCAAACGTAAACTGGTGAGTCCAGAGCACTAGTTCAGACAATGTCAAACTTACAGTTCCAGGGCTCATCCCGGGTCCGAGCGTTGGGAGCCAGTTGCAGGTGAGGTGCGAGTGCGGGAGTGCTTGTGGCTGTTCACTGTGTCCCAGGTGCGGCCCGGGAGTTTGGAAGCCGGACCAGGAGAGGCAGAGTCAGCCGGGCTCCGGTTTCCATTGCTGGATGTCAGGAGGTGAAGGGATTCCAGGATTGCTTGTGCTTCGTCTGGGGTAGTCAGGGTATGGTTGTGGCCCCTATAGGAAAAAGAAAGTTTGAAGAGGAAACCCCAATGGTACCGAATGTGATTGGCCAGCAGAGCAGAGATGTAGGGCTTCATCTGTCTCCTTTTCACAATTGTGGATTGGGAAAGGTCTGCAAAGGCTTGATAGCGATTACCTTGGAATAATAGGTCAGGCTTGTCCCTGGCAGCCCGCAGGAGGGTTTCTTTAGTATGATAGTAGGTAAGCTTTATTACAATATCCTGGGGTGGCCCTTCAGGTTTTTTAGGGCCAAGCGTGCGGTGGATGCTGTCGAACTCCAGCCTTTCAATGGGAATGCCAGGCACTAGCTCTTGGAACAGAGCTGTTGCTGTGGAGGTAAGGTCTGTGACAGTCTCTGGGATGCCTCTGAGACCCAGATTACCCCTGCCAGCTCTGTTTTCAAAGTCCTCCAGACGGAGGTGGGCAGCTTCCAGATCTTTTTTCAGGTCCGTGATGTCCTGCTCATGGTTCTCCAGGACTGTGGCAGCAGCATCCATTTAGTGCAGAAGCCGAGCTCCCTGATCTCCTTGGTGAGGTGTGTTGCAAGTTTGGTAGTGGCAACTGAAAGTTCCGCCTGCAACATAATTTTGAAGCGCACCAGGAGGTCGGCCTCGCGGAGTACAGGTTGTTGGTGCGGGGCCACTTCAGACATGTCACTCACGGCATCCTTGAGGGAGAATGGCTAAAAAAGATCCTGACTCGAGCCCGGGGCTTCCATGATGGCGTCAGGCGGGGAGGCCGCGAGAGGGCTCCGGTCCGCTGATTTATCGCTGGAGGAGCGGGTAGATCTCTCCATGGGGTGCACTGAGCTGCGGGGGACCGGAGAGGCACAGGGGAGGCCAAGAGTGCCCTCAGTAACGGTGATAATGTGGCTGATGTGTCCAGGCGGCGAGGAGCGAGATTACCAAGCGACCATCTTGGTTCTCTGCTCGCGAGCGCTCCCCCCACACTCAATCTTTTCGATAGCCAAATCCCACATTACTTACTGTACTTAGGGATCAAAAGAGGCAAATCTCCCTCTTCTCTATACCACCTGAACTATCCCCCAATTATCTCCAAAATCATTGGGGAATTGGAAACCTGGGCAGATCTACCTCTTACCCTTTTTGGGACATACCACCTGTTCAAAATGGTTAGTTTCCCTAAACTCCTATACCCTCTGCAAACCATTCCTCTACTATTATGGCAAAAGACCTCCAGAAACTTCATAAGGCCCTCTCTGTTTTTTTGGCGCGGCCGCCGTCCCCGGATTTCCTTACCAAAGTTATTTCTCCCCAAATGCCAGGGGGTGCCAACCTGCTAAACAATCGACTCTACAATCTGTCATGTTTACTCAGAGTGTGTTTAGACTGAATAAACCGATCCTCCAGGTATTCCAACTACGATCTAGAGTCCCAGATGGTAGACCCATGTGGACTGCCTAATTTGCTGCACTGCAAGTTCCACTCCCGTCCCCTTCATCTGAAACACAACCTGCTTTTAAAGGATACATTGATAGCCTGGAAGGAGATCAGGAAAAAGTTAGGCCTGTCTCCTTTGCTATCCCATCACCTTTCGATATACAAACACCTCATGTTCATGCAGAAGCGGCAGTATGCTGCATTTTCCACATGGGCCTCCCGCGGGCTTACCCATCGATTTGACTCTATCTCAAGTAAAGCTTTGTCCTTTTCAAAAATTATGGCTCAATATAATTTACCTGCTAATCACCACATCTACGCCCAACAAGCAATTAACTTTGCAGCCAGTCTGTGCCCAGCTAGAGAATTAAGGTTCCGCACTTGCCTGCTAGATACCCTCCTCGAGCATCAGCAACTCAAGATTTTCCACATCTATGAGCCCTTGTCTACTCACCTCGTCAAACCCCTGTATGCCGGTTCCATCTGCCATTGGAACAAGGACCTCCATTCATCCAATGCTATTAACTCTACATTAGCCAGCTATAATACCACCTGCACCTTTATCACCAACGAGTTCTGGCGTGAACAACAATTCAAGCTTATGCACCGTGCCTACATCCCCTTCACTATGTCTTCAACATCTTCAACTAAACATTAATGCACATGGTGTGGTACTTCATTATTCCACAGGCTCTGGCACTGCCCCCTCATCTCTCGCTTCTGGGATCAGTTGGAAAATCTTGCTGCTACGATCACAGGATACCAGCCTTGCAAAGACCCTCTTCTTCTTCTATTTAGTCATCTAGAAAGTCCCTCTTCAGGCCTTTCAAAACTACGTCTGGTTATACAATGCAAGAAACCTTGGCTTACCACTTGCTTAATGGCGGCTAGGAGGGCTATCCTTAAACAATGGACATCTACTTCTCCTCCTCCATCACGATGTAAGTGGACTTATCCAGTCTCCTATGGAAAGATCAACTAGACGTGGCCTTTTCTCACAGCATACACTCTCTTCATTTTCACAACAAATGGGACTTGTAAATAACTAAGATTCTGCCAACCCCAGTCAGCTCTATCTCAAGTCCCTTTCCCCGCATAATGGGGCGACAATATCAACATACACCTTCCTCCTGACGCCAAGGACTCATCAAACACCACCCTCTACCTCTCTCAGAAAAGCACTAAAAAATATGTGACTTAGCTTGTTCACGGTTATAATGACCTATGCCCCAAACCCCCCCCCCCCCCCGAACCACCACCGGGATACGTTCCACCTATTCGCATTATTCTTATACCCCTGATTGTTTAATGTTCATTGTCTTCCAAGCTCAGTGTTAGCCCTTCTTTTGTAAAATCTAAGCTCCGATTCCCCTCCCTCCCCTCCTTCCCGCTATTCCGTTCTTTTCCTCCCTCCTTTTTATCTCTCTCCTCTTCTCACTCCCCCCCCCCCCCTCCACCCCCTCTCCATTCCTTCCTTAATTGGCATTGTATTGTATGGTACTATTAGCCTCTGGGTTACTTGCCAATTGTGTGTGTAGTCTTTCCTTTGAGTTTGTTTGTCATTGTAACTTGTAAAACCCAATACAGTATCTTAAAACAAAACGAAAAAAAGAGTGAAAAATATTGTGTACAATAGGTAAAAGGTGGCATAAGCAAATGTTGACATAGACTGGGAATTTTAATCATCTTTGTTTTGCTTGGCATAGATAAATAATTAAATACGCTACGCTTCCTGTATGACTTATATGATTTTTTAAATGGCACTGCAGGCAAACAGCCCGACCTAGATTTCTGTACTGACAAGTCTATCTGGTGATACTGTACATAATGAAGCTGGCTTAAATTTAGGTTTTCTTTCCTCCTGAAGATGTATTGAATTATCACCTTTTAATGTATTTACTTTTCAAATTACTGAACACATTTCATCATGTACCTCATCATATTCATTTGCATAACACACAGACATACACACACATATGCACACACACACCTTAGGATGGCCCATAGTTCAACATTTCTAAAACAAAAAAATTATCCTTGACTGTGGTTTGATGTAGTAGATGGTTTATTAGCTGATCTATTTAGCCTGCAAAGAACAAAAATAGGAAGAGAACAGTTTTTTTTTTGAAGATTGGAAAGGGCAGTAGTAGACTGGGGGGGGGGGGTGGAGAAGGTAATTGTAGGCCGGCAAGTAAGGTTTGGGACAGGAAGTAGGTATATTGGAAAAAAGAGGTGGGGGAATGTGGGATTAACTGATACATGAGCAATGAGAGAAGGATATGTGGTATAAAGTAGGGGGATGGTAAATGAAGGTAAAAGAGGAGTGAAGAAAAGAAAGATAAAATGAGGAATTAGGGTGGGGTAACAGGAGGATAGATTGAGGAGGGGGAATCAAGAAGGTTCTTAGGAGAGCACCAATGAGTAATTTGGAGATTCAAGAAACTCCTTATCAGAAACCATGAATCAGACTGAGACAGAAGTGCAGTAAAAATCACACTTGTTTAATAATGATAATAGAGGAGAAGGTAAAAAGAGTAAATGTAGTCAAAACATAGCCAGAGTTTGATAACCGGAACGGATAGTCAGACAAGCCAGGAAATCAGGTAACCTGAATTAGGATAGTAATCAGAGACAGTTGCTGCTGACAGTCTAATGTCCATCAAGTAAAGAAGTTGAATCAGGAGTATCTGCTGACAAGGATGTTAGATCGAGAGTGTCTGCTACTGATAAACCGGTGTCTGCCACTGTGATATAAGCCAGATATGAGCCAGAGCAGCAGCATATATATAGGGAAGTGCAACACTGAGGAAAATTGCTTAACGCAGCACAGCTGTGTATGTATTCAGCTGAGGAGATTAGAGTGGAGGGTGTGTAAAAACTGGCCAATCACGGGCAAGCCTCGGGGCCGTCCCAGCCGCCACGTGGTCACGCCTGACAGGCGGGGACATTTCCCGAGGGGCGTACCTCAGGCACAGGGGCGCGCGGCGCAACCGCTCCCGTGCCTGGCGCGATGGCGTCACGCATCAACGTGCCACCGGCTGGAAGGCTTCGCCGCCGTCATGGAGATGGCGGCGAAGGCATATGAACGCTCCACCCCCCACAGCCAATACAGGACGGGAAGGGAGAACCATCACCATCCTCGGCTGACCGACTAGTTCAAAGTGAATATCAGTCACATAGGGGTGATATCTGCAAAACCTTGGGCACCTTTTCGTGTGGTGGATGTCCCTACTGCCAGTATATGGACAGGAGTAGGGACACCCACCTACCCAATGGACAGATATTCCACCCAAGACACTTTATTAACTGCAAAACCCCAGGGGTGGTTTACTTGCTCACATGCGAGTGTGGAGGATATTACATTGGAAAGACTATCAAACCCTTCTGGAAGAGGATATACCAGCATATCTCAGCCATTTCCAAATATACCAATGTGACTATGGTCCTCTCCGAAACATGTTGGGAAATAAGCATTAGCCACCTACCCCCACCAGATCTACCCCATGCAGGTGGATGGTTCAGAGTTGCTGGCATTGGGTGATATTATTTATTCATGCTCTATATGTCTTTGTTATTATCATTTTCTACACATATACCCAATACTGATTGTATACGTCTGTCTTGTCTTTTTAGACATTTTTATTCTATTTTTGTATATCAATAAAGTTGGCACTGTTGTTGCCTTTTATGGTTAATACTTTCTCTACTTTGTCTCTGCCTACAAAATCCAAAGGGGCGTCCCCTATATGTACTTTGTTGGATGTGCTAGAAATAGAGCGAGTACAGAGAAGGGCAACAAAACTAATAAAGGGACTGGAGGACAGTAGTTATGAAGAAAGGTTACGAGCACTGAACTTATTCTCTCTGGAGAAGAGATGCTTGAGAGGGAATATGATTTCAATTTCCAAATACCATAATACTGGTGACCCCACAATATGGATAAAACTTTTCCGTGGTAGGGAGTTCAATAAGACACGTGGCCACTCATTAAAATTAGCAAAAAAGAAACTGTGTAGAAACTTTACTGTAAGAGCGGCAAGGATGTGGAATTCCCTTCCACAGGCGGTGGTTTCAGCGGGGAGCATCGATAGTTTCAAAAACTATTAGATAAGCACCTGAACGACCACTACATACAGGGTTATACAATGTAATACTGACATAAAATCACACACACAGGTTGGACTTAATGGACTTGTGTCTTTTTTAAACCTGTTTATATACACCTTTGGATCCTGTTTAATTACATGTCCTCTCTGGCCTCTCTCTAAGTGCAATCTTTCCCCCTAACGCTGACATTGTTCGCTACAGGGTGGATCAGGCGTACCTTGTGAAGGTGCCCTTGCGGCTCTGCGTGTTATCTTTTGGCATCCCTTCTGTCACCCGTTGACATTTTTCTCTGCTTGTCTTTTCCTTATGACATGAGCTTTATTTTGTAAGTACTATGATTGTTTTTTTGATGACTTTTTGTGATATAAATATGGCTATAAAATAGACCATTTATATGGTTCCGTTTTTTGCTATGTTACTCATTGATGTTCATATCTATGTTCTTGAGACAAGAAATATTTACCCTCCACCCATCTGTATGTAAAACAATTCCCCTGAAGAAGGAATATACCAATGTGACTACGGTCCTCTCCGAAACATGTTGGGAAATATGCATTAGCCACCTACCCCCACCAGATCTACCCCATGCAGGTGGATGGTTCGGGGTTGCTGGCATTGGGTGATATTATTTATTCATGCTCTATATGTCTTTGTTATTATCATTTTCTACACATATACCCAATACTGATTGTATACGTCTGTCTTGTCTTTTTAGACATTTTTATTCTATTTTTGTATATCAATAAAGTTGGCACTGTTGTTGCCTTTTATGGTTAATACTTTCTCTACTTTGTCTCTGCCTACAAAATCCAAAGGGGCGTCCCCTATATGCACTTTGTTGCAGGTAATTCTCTCTAAATATGTTAGGATCCTTCATAACAGTTTGTACCCAGGCTCTCTGGAAATAGGACCCCTCCATAACTTATTCACCTCAATACCTAGTACTGTTCTACAACCCCTGGCAAAAAGTATGGAAACACCACTCTTGGAAAATGCTCATTCATTTGTTTACTTGTGTAAAAGGAAAAAAAACAGACATGCCTCAAAACTATTTTCAGAAAAATATAGAAGAATGCAGAATACAGAAGAAAACTGTAGTCAGTTGCAACTGTTTTTGCAGATCAAGCAGAGAAAAAAAATATGGAATCACTCAATTCTGAGGAAATGCAGTTCTTTGCAGTTCTAAAACAAACATCTGCATCAGATTACATCCTGAAAAATGATGTCATCATCACCAAACATCCTTTCAATTGATGGATAAAGAAAAGCATCCAATATCTCAATATAAACTTGTGCATTTATTGAAAATTTAATGACTGTCATCTCCCCCGTACCTTTACCTGAAATGCAACCCCATATCATCAATGATTGTCGAAATTTGCATGTTTTCCTCAGGCAGTCGTCTTCATACATTTCATTGGATGCCCAATGCAGACTCGTAATTCATTGCTGAATATTACTTTCATCCAGTCATCCACAGTCCATGATTGCTTTACTCTAGCCCACTGTTTTTTCTTTGTTTAGGTGTTAATGATGGTTTTTGTTTGCCTTTTCTGTATGTAAATCCCATTTCCTTTAGCCAATGTCTTGCAGTTTGGTCACAGACATTGACTCCAGTTTCTGTCCATTTGTTCCTCTTTTGTTTTGTTGTGCATTTTCTGTTTTTAAGGCATATTGCTTTAAGTTTTCTAACTTGACACTTTGATGTCTTCCTTGGTCTACCAGTACGCTTCCCTTTAACAACCTCCCCATTTGATTTCTACTAACTAAAACCATCATTAACACCTAAACAGAAAAAACAAGGTTATAGTGGGCTAAAGAAAAGCAATCATGGACTGTGGATGACTGGATGAAAGTGATAATCAGCGATGAATTACGAATCTGCATTGGGCAGGGTGATGATCCTGGAATCTTTGGTGCCGTTACAATAAAAGGCGTGAAGACGACGGCCTGAAGAAAACATGCAAATTTCCACAATCATTGAATATATGGTGTTGCATGTAAGGTAAAGTCATGTAAGGTAAAGTCACAGGTGACAGTCATTAAATCCTCAATAAATGCACAAGTTTATATTGAGATTTTAGACACTTTTCTTATTCCATCAGGATGTTTGGTGATGATGACATAATTTTTCAGGATGTAATTTGATGCAGATGTTTGTTTTAGAACTGCAAAGTACATGGTGATTCCATATTTTTTTCCTCTGCTTGATCTGCAAAAACAGTTGCAACTGACTACAGTTTTCTTGGAATGTTGAATAAAAATAGTTTTGAGGCATATCTGTGATTATTTTTTTTTCTACACAATTAAACAATTGAATGAACATTTTCCAAGAGTGGTGATTCCATCCTTTTTGCCAGGGGTTGTAAATCTGCTCTTGAAAAAGGCCTCCTACTTTTTCCTCGCATGGTAGTGACCTTCCTTTCTTGTCCTGATGGCCCCCCTCAAGTCCTTTTCTAAGTTTTACAACTCAGACACTTGTTTTCCCTACCATTCCTGTGGCATTTTCCAGACCCTTACAGGCCTCAAAACTATATGCACAAACACAAGCCTATTTTGGCATTTCTAATCTATCTACTATAAATACCTCTTTCAAACAAAAGAAGACCAGGAGGTACCACATCTTAAGCAATTCGAGAAAGATCTACAGATAACCTTCTCAACCACACAGTGCCAAAAGATACTATATTTTTCAATAAAATCCTCCATATAGAAACTTTGAAATCCATAACTTTAATCCAGAGGTTACCAACCTGTGAGGGGGCAGTAACTCTGCAAAGGTTAATTTCTGAACAAAAATAGGACCTACAAACCCTTTGCTAGATATATCCAGAATCTACAGTAGATTAATACAGTAGATACGGGGCAATTTAGGAAACAGCTATCACAAGTCAGTTAGCTTCAGTATAAATCACACAAATAGGAAACATAAGGGGAATACAAAGACACTGAATTTCAAAAGAGCCAACTTCCCTAAACTACAAACACGGAGGAGAGATAGGTTAGCTTTAAGAGCATATTAAATAAGGGCATTAGCCAGTGCATCCCATTGGGAAATAGATTTAAAAGAGCGAACAATAATTTCTGTATTTGCGGACGATACTAACCTTAGTATCGTCCGCAAATACCGAGATTGAACTGTTTACCCCAGGTTTACCCCAGGTCGTATTTGAACAAATTAAATAGGATTAGTCCCAGGACAGAACCCTGGGGGACCCCACTTTCCACCCCTGACCATTCTGAGTACTCCCCATTTATCACTACCCTCTGAACTGGCCCTTGTAGCCAGTTTTCAATCCATGTACTCACCCTACGGTCCATGCCAGCCGACCTTACTTTGTACAGTAGACGTTTATGGGGAACTGTGTCAAATGCTTTTGCAAAATCCAGATACTGTACACCACATCTACGGGCCTTCCTTTATCTAGATGGCAACTCACCTCCTCATAGAAGGTTAATAGATTGGTTTGGCAAGAACGATTCTGCATGAATCCATGTTGATTACTGCTAATGATACCGTTTTCATTACTAAAATCTTGTATATAGTCCCTTATCATCCCCTCCAAGAGCTTGCATACAATTGATGTTAGGCTAACTGGTCTGTAATTCCCAGGGATGTATTTTGGCCTTTTTTTAAATATTGGAGCTACATTGGCTTTTCTCCAATCAGCTGGTACCATTCCAGTAGGGCAATAACTTCTCTGCAGGATGTGGAAACCTTGCAAGTAGATCTGAACAAATAATGGGGTGGGCAACTACATGGCAAATGAGGTTTAATGTGGAAAAATGTAAAATAATGCATTCAGTTGGCAAAAATATGAATGCAATCTACTCACTGGGGGGAGAACCTCTGGGGGAATCAAGGATGGAAAAGGACCTGGGGGTCCCAGTAGATGATAGGCTCAGCAATGGCATGTAATGCTAAGCTGCTGCTAACAAAGCAAACAGAATATTGGCATGCATTAAAAAGGGGATTAACTCCAGAGATAAAGTGATAATTCTCCCATTCTACAAGACTCTGGTCCGGCCTCACCTGGAGTATGCTGTCCAGTTCTGGGCACCAGTCCTCAGGAAGGATGTGCTAGAAATAGAGCGAGTACAGAGAAGGGCAACAAAACTAATAAAGGGACTGGAGGACAGTAGTTATGAAGAAAGGTTACGAGCACTGAACTTATTCTCTCTGGAGAAGAGATGCTTGAGAGGGAATATGATTTCAATTTCCAAATACCATAATACTGGTGACCCCACAATATGGATAAAACTTTTCCGTGGTAGGGAGTTCAATAAGACACGTGGCCACTCATTAAAATTAGCAGAAAAGAAACTGTGTAGAAACTTTACTGTAAGAGCGGCAAGGATGTGGAATTCCCTTCCACAGGCGGTGGTTTCAGCGGGGAGCATCGATAGTTTCAAAAAACTATTAGATAAGCACCTGAACGACCACTAAATACAGGGTTATACAATGTAATACTAGCATAAAATCACACACACAGGTTGGACTTAATGGACTTGTGTCTTTTTTAAACCTGTTTATATACACCTTTGGATCCTGTTTAATTACATGTCCTCTCTGGCCTCTCTCTAAGTGCAATCTTTCCCCCTAACGCTGACATTGTTCGCTACAGGGTGGATCAGGCGTACCTTGTGAAGGTGCCCTTGCGGCTCTGCGTGTTATCTTTTGGCATCCCTTCTGTCACCCGTTGACATTTTTCTCTGCTTGTCTTTTCCTTATGACATGAGCTTTATTTTGTAAGTACTATGATTGTTTTTTTGATGACTTTTTGTGATATAAATATGGCTATAAAATAGACCATTTATATGGTTCCGTTTTTTGCTATGTTACTCATTGATGTTCATATCTATGTTCTAGAGACAAGAAATATTTACCCTCCACCCATCTGTATGTAAAACAATTCCCCTGAAGAAGGAATATACCAATGTGACTACGGTCCTCTCTGAAACATGTTGGGAAATATGCATTAGCCACCTACCCCCACCAGATCTACCCCATGCAGGTGGATGGTTCGGGGTTGCTGGCATTGGGTGATATTATTTATTCATGCTCTATATGTCTTTGTTATTATCATTTTCTACACATATACCCAATACTGATTGTATACATCTGTCTTGTCTTTTTAGACATTTTTATTCTATTTTTGTATATCAATAAAGTTGGCACTGTTGTTGCCTTTTATGGTTAATACTTTCTCTACTTTGTCTCTGCCTACAAAATCCAAAGGGGCGCCCCCTATATGCACTTTGTTGCAGATAATTCTCTCTAAATATTATGTAGGATGATGGCAGTATTATTGCACACCAGTATGGTTCTCATAATTTAATCTCTTAATATATCTTCGGTAGCAACTACCTGTGTAAGTCCCCTCAACTCCTGAGAAACCTGATGTGCTCTTGTTTTCTCTGTACATCTTATAGTGCTTACTTTCACCTCGTGTCTTCCTTTTCTCCATTTCTATTACCATATTCTATAATTTTTTAATTTTTTTTATTTTTTGTTGTTGTCTAACATGGCATTCTACCAGGGAGAACAATGGACAACTCTTATGTCTAGACTGCATACTGAATTTGAACAGAAAGAGTCTCTTGATTCTGAACTTGCAATGTCTTTCTCCACGCTCAATCAGATCCTAGAGAAAAAATCGTTGCTACATTGGCACATTAAATCTTTTCAAGATTACATCACTAAAAATCTGAATCCATTTGGACTTAGAATCCAAATCTTCCCTACCTTCGATAACATCGATTCCAGCTTTAAAGCGGCAGGGGAAGAAAATTTAAATTTATGTTCTAAAAACATGATGAATTTATTAATTGACGAATATAAAAAAAGATTAGTGGATCATGATGAAAAACTGGAGGAAATTCAATTGCAAATGATGAACCTTAAATCACATCCTCTTTACTCTGAATCTGAACAAAAACTCAAAATTCATTTAGAACAGTTCAACAAAAATATCCTGATCAAAAAAGACAGGAAATTACAACGAGACAAAAGGGCTTTTGAGGAGGGAAGAGCCTACAAGTGGAACTCTCACCTCAATCATGGTAGATCCCAATCCAAACGTGGCAAAAATGGTTACAACATTAACAACAATTCTGATTTATCTATATATCCACAGGCTATCTCTCTCCCACAGTCGTCTTCCCAAGAATGAGGCCGGGGAAGACAAAAATCTTATAAACGAGGAACAGGATCACGTGATGATTCCTCCCATATCGAAGCCTCGGTATCCAGGACAGGTAACACCGATCAATCTCGATCTGCCACAAGCAGTGACAGATCTGATACATCGGCTTCACTCAGTAGCTCAAGATCCTTGATACATTTACCCACCACCTCAATAACTACACGTTCACAATCAGTACCTCCGGGTACTTTTTTAGATCAACCCAGAAGCCATACACAGGCACACCAAAAGAAATTACAACCACACCCGTCCAAAACCCACAAATCCAACAAACAAAAACGTCGCTAAATGTAGTCAATCTGTCTTCACGCTCCCTCACTCAATCCTTGGGCGTGGACTTTTTGCCCTGACCGTGGCCTGGACAAATTCGACGCCATCAAGGACATTCACCTCTTCATCCACAAAATTTTACTCAAAAGCATGTTCAACAAAAGAGCCGATCCTGGTCTTCAACAGTCTGACCAGGGGAACCTGGCGCTGGCAAATTGATGAAAATGACTCTACGGAGTGTGCTGACTCCAAGGACCCCTCTTGCCGAACAGATTCTGATTATTCTTTTGAATCTGTTGAACATGCGGCTACCCCATCAACACCTGAGGGGGTTATTACTATGCCAATTACAGCATTGGCCTTTGATCCACGGAAAAAAATAAAAAATAAATCCATACTATACCCATCCCCAAGGGCCAATCAAAATACCTCTGCCTTTTTGAAGCTCGTTACGGCCGATATTGACAATATGAAACTCTTTCATAAGCCCCGGAGCAATCTGAATCATGATGAGCGTAAGGCACTTGACACTCTGGCCCATGACCACGGCATTGTCATCAAACCATCTGACAAGGGTGGCAATGTCGTGGTCATGGACAACACTCAATACATAGAAATGTGTCAAGATTTACTTAAAAATAGGGAGTGGTACCGCCCGATTGGACGGTCCTCCCTAGTAGGGATGAGCTTCGAGTTCGAGTCGAACTCGTGTTCGACTCGAACATTGGCTGTTCGCAAGTTCACTGAACAGCGAACAATTTGGGGTGTTCGCGGCAAATTCGAATGCCGCGGAACACCCTTTAAAAGTCTATGGGAGAAATCAAAAGTGCTAATTTTAAAGGCTTATATGCAAGTTATTGTCATAAAAAGTGTTTGGGGACCCAGGTCCTGCCCCAGGGGACATGAATCAATGCAAAAAAAAGTTTTAAAAACGGCCGTTTTTTCAGGAGCAGTGATTTTAATAATGCTTAAAGTCAAACAATAAAAGTGTAATATCCCTTTAAATTTCGTAGCTGGGGGGTGTTTATAGTATGCCTGTAAAGGGGCGCATGTTTCCCTTGTTTAGAACAGTTTTGACAGCAAAATGACATTTCGAAGGAAAAAACCCATTTAAAACTACTCGCGGCTATTGCATTGCCGACAATACACATAGAAGTTCATTAATAAAAACGGCATGGGAATTCCCCACAGGGGAACCCCAAACCAAAATTTAAAAAAAAAAATGACGTGGGAGTCCCCCTAAATTCCATACCAGGCCCTTCAGGTCTGGTATAGATATTAAGGGGAACCCCGGCCAAAATTTTTTTAAAAAAATGACGTGGGGTTCCCCCTAAATTCCATACCAGACCCTTCAGGTCTGGTATGGATTTTAAGGGGAACCCCGCACCAAAAAAAAATGGCATGGGGTCCCCCAAAAATCCATACCAGACACTTATCCGAGCACGCAACCTGGCAGGCCGCAGGAAAAGAGGGGGAGACGAGAGTGCGCCCCCCCTCCTGAACCGTACCAGGCCACATGCCCTCAACATTGGTAGGGTGCTTTGGGGTAGCCCCCCAAAACACCTTGTCCCCATGTTGATGAGGACAAGGGCCTCATCCCCACAACCCTGGCCGGTGGTTGTGGGGGTCTGCGGGCGGGGGGCTTATCGGAATCTGGAAGCCCCCTTTAACAAGGGGACCCCCAGATCCCAGCCCCCCTGTGTGAAATGGTAAGGGGGTACTTACCCCTACCATTTCACTAAAAAACTGTTAAAAATGACAAGAGACAGTTTTTGACAATTCCTTTATTTAAATGCTTCTTCTTTCTTCTATCTTCCTTCATCTTCTTCTTCTGGTTCTTCTGGTTCTTCCTCCGGCGTTCTCATCCAGCATCTCCTCCGCGGCGTCTTCTATCTTCTTCTCCTCGGCCCGCTCCGCACCCATGGCATGAGGGGAGGCTCCCGCTCTTCTCTTCTTCTTTTCTTCTCTTCTTCTCTTCTTCTCTTCTTCATTTTCTTCTCCACGTCATTTTTTTTTAAATTTTGGCCGGGGTTCCCCTTAATATCCATACCAGACCTGAAGGGCCTGAAGGGCCTGGTATGGAATTTAGGGGGACTCCCACGTCATTTTTTAAAAAAATTTTGGTTCGGGGTTCCCCTGTGGGGAATTCCCATGCCATTTTTATCAATGAACTTCTATGTGTATTGTCGGCAATGCAATAGCCGCGAGTAGTTTTAAATGGGTTTTTTCCTTCGAAATGTCATTTTGCTGTCAGACTGTTCTAAACACGGGAAACATGCGCCCCTTTACAGGCATACTATAGACACCCCCCAGCTACGAAATTTAAAGGGATATTACACTTTTATTGTTTGACTTTAAGCATTATTAAAATCACTGCTCCTGAAAAAACGTCAGTTTTTAAAACTTTTTTTTGCATTGATCCATGTCCCCCTGGGGCAGGACCCAGGTCCCCAAACACTTTTTATGACAATAACTTGCATATAAGCCTTTAAAATTAGCACTTTTGATTATTCATGTTCGTGTCCCCATAGACTTTAACGGTGTTCGCGTGTTCGAACAAACTTTTTTCCTTTTCGCATGTTCTGGTGCGAACCGAACAGGGGGGTGTTTGGCTCATCCCTACTCCCTAGATAAATTTACACACGAGTTTTACAATCTCGTGGATACAGCTTATCATCACAATGTTATAACCAAAGACACTTGGGAATTTGTCAGAACCGACCACTCGAAATAAGCCACTTTCTATCCATTGCCTAAACTGCATAAGAACTTAAATAAACCACCAGGCAGACCAATCATTTCCAGACGTGGCAACCTCATGGAAAATCTCAGTAGGGTGGTCGACAATCATCTGAAACCTCTTGTTGAATGTCAAACATCATACATACGTGACACCATACATTTTCTACAAGCTCTACGAGATATATATATCCCTGAGGGCACTCTCTTAGTCAGTATTGACGTGGAGTCTTTATACTGTAGCATACCACACAACCTAGGTCTCGCAATGGTGCGTCGCGCACTTTCTCAATTTAGTGACTCTAAACCAGAATACGATGAGTTCATTTTGAACTCTCTCGAATTCATTTTTTCTCATGTGTTTTGTTTCAATGGTTCCCACTACCTCCAGGTACAGGGTGTTGCGATGGGGACATGCTGTGCCCCATCGTACGCCAATCTGTACCTGGGGGAGTGGGAACACTCCCTGATCACCAACGATTCGTTGTCTACCTACATGTGCCACATCTTCACGTGGCGCAGGTATATAGACAACGTTTTCCTTATATGGGAAGGCCCAGACAAACTTCTGCACGAATTCTTGGCTGCAATTAACTGCAATGAATTTAATCTAGCCTTTACTATGGTTTACAGTGATACTGAGATTACTTTTTTGGACGTGTCAGTCAAAAAACAACTTGACGGCAGTCTTTCAAGTCAATTGTATCGGAAGTCTACAGCGGGAAACTCCTTGCTACACGCAACCAGTTTCCATCCTAAACCCCTGTTGTCTTCTATACCTTACACACAATACCTCAGGACACGCAGAAACTGTTCTGATGACTTTACATTTAAAGTAGAGGCTGACAAACTAAGAACGAGACTACTTGAAAGAGGCTACTCTCGATCTTCCCTCAAAAAGGCCTACAAAAGAACACTAGCCTTGTCACGACATGACTTACTGGATACACCTACACAGTCTCCCATGGATAATACCACCAGAATCATTGCCACTTACACTACACAACACCGAAGATTAAAACAAATTCTTAATAGATACTGGTACCTATTAAAAATGGACCCACTTCTATCGCCCTTTGTTCCAGATACACCAGCTGTAACTTACAGGAGGGCCCCATCTCTTGGTGACCGACTAGTTCAAAGTGAATATCGGTCACATAGGGTTGATATCTGCAAAACCTTGGGCACCTTTTCGTGTGGTGGATGTCCCTACTGCCAGTATATGGACAGGCGTAGGGACATCCACCTACCCAATGGACAGATATTCCACCCAAGACACTTTATTAACTGCAAAACCCCAGGGGTGGTTTACTTGCTCACATGCGAGTGTGGAGGATATTATATTGGAAAGACTATCAATCCCTTCTGGAAGAGGATATACCAGCATATCTCAACCATTTCCAAACGTGACCCTGATGTCACGATTGGCCGACACATGGCCCAAGCATACCCCACCTCGACCCCCAAAGTTCACTTTCTGGGATTAGATCGCATCCACTTCAGTTCACGAGGTGGTGATTTTAATAAAAGCCTCCTCCAATGTGAACTCAAGTGGATTGATAGTTTACGAGCCACGTTTCCACCAGGACTGAATGAGGCTTTCAACTTTAGACCCTTCCTCCCAGGTTTCTCGTCAGGGGAATGCGAACTTAACATGTAGGCCACCCTTTCAGTTTAGATTTTATACTTATCTTTATTTCATTCCATTTTTCAACTATACACAATTTTACATCTTGATATGTAGTGTTGATGTAACCCTTTTGATTGTTGATCCAAGTTTGATGTTACATCACTGCTGTCTCCATGTTGTGCAATGCTATGGAGTTTTGTTTTGTTTTTCCTTCTCCCCCCCCTACTCTATATTTGTATATATATTTATGTATGCATTTCGCAGTTTTGTTCTCCCCTTTCCCTTCTCCTCCACTATGTGCATTTGCCCATTCTTTTTCTCTTTTTTATTATTTTTTATTATGTTTATATTCTATATATTTTTTTCCTTTTTTTTTCCTTTTTAGTCTGTGTCCAATAGTGTCTATTTTATCATTCATGACACGTTGTGATTGTGTTTTCTTTGTTTGACAGGCTGGTTGTTCTTTTTACATCTATCCACTGGGTGGCAGGTATGGGCGCCTTCGGTTCCCGTGGTGCTGCTTGTGCACTGACACCCGGCGGGTGGGCTCCCCCTACCGCAGCTGAGGATAGTGATGGTTCTCCCTTCCTGTCCTGTATTGGCTGTGGGGGGTGGAGTGTTCATATGCCTTCACCGGCAAAGCCTCCCCGCCGGTGGCACGTTGACTAGTGACGCCATTTTGCGCCAGGCAAGGGCGCGGTTGCGCCGCGCGCCCCTGTGCCTGAGGTACGCCCCTGGGGAAATGTCCCCGCCTGTCAGGCCCCGAGGCTTGCACGTGATTGGCCAGTTTTTACACACCCTCCACTCTAATCTCCTCAGCTGAATACATACACAGTTGTGCTGTGTTTAGCAATTTTCCTCAGTGTTGCACTTCCCTATATATATGCTGCTGCTCTGGCTCATATCTGGATGTCTCACGCCAACACAGTGGCAGACACCGGTTTGTCAGTAGTAGACACTCTCGATCTAACATCCTTGTTAGCAGCAGATACTCCTGATTCAACTTCTTTACTTGATGGACATTAGACTGTCAGCAGCAATTGTCTCTGATTACTATCCTAATTCAGGTATGAACCATGTGTGTCTCTCACTCAACTGACGCCTTAATAGGGTCAGTTTATATACACCTTTGGATCCTGTTTAATTACATGTCCTCTCTGGCCTCTCTCTAAGTGCAATCTTTCCCCCTAACGCTGACATTGTTCGCTACAGGGTGGATCAGGCGTACCTTGTGAAGGTGCCCTTGCGGCTCTGCGTGTTATCTTTGGCGTCCCTTCTACAACCAGCACGTTGACATTTTTCTCTGCTTGTCTTTTCCTTATGACATGAGCTTTATTTTGTAAGTACTATGATTGTTTTTTTGATGACTTTTTGTGATATAAATATGGCCATTTATATGGTTCCGTTTTTTGATATGTTACTCATTGATGTTCATATCTATGTTCTAGAGACAAGAAATATTTACCCTCCACCCATCTGTATGTAAAACAATTCCCCTAAAGAAGGAATAAACCAGTGTGACTACGGTCCTCTCCAAAACATGTTGGGGAATATGCATTAGCCACCTACCCCCACCAGACCTACCCCATACAGATGGATGGTTCGGGGTTGCTGGCATTGGGTGATATTATTTATTCATGCTCTATATGTCTTTGTTATTATCATTTTCTACACATATACCCAATACTGATTGTATACGTCTGTCTTGTCTTTTTAGACATTTTTATTCTATTTTTGTATATCAATAAAGTTGGCACTGTTGTTGCCTTTTATGGTTAATACTTTCTCTACTTTGTCTCTGCCTACAAAATCCAAAGGGGCGTCCCCTATATGCACTTTGTTGCAGATAATTCTCTCTAAATATTATGTAGGATGATGGCAGTATTATTGCACACCAGTATGGTTTCTCATAATTTAATCTCTTAAAGGGTCCTAACATATGAGGAGATTTAAGGTGTGATGGTGTTTCAAAGTGGCACCACATTAATCTATTTAAGGAAAATTTAAAGAAGGACTGTTCAAGATGATGCATTGTTTGATGTTATTATGTCTACACTAGTCCAATAATCTGACCAGGTGGGAGACTGTGTGTTGTTTAGACAAGTCTGGTAAGGCTGTGCCACCATAAGATTTAAGAAGGCTAAAGATTTGCATTTTAAGCCTAGGTCATAAACACATATAAATTTGGGGAACATGGAGTTGACCCTTCTCAGATAAGGGGGCAGGAGTAAGTATGGGAATTCAGGTAAGATCAACATTTTGAGGATGTTACAATGGCGAAACCAGGACAACAATCCCGAATTCCACTTTTGAAGCAAAGACCTTACTCACTCTGTGGTGGAGGGGTAGCAAAATCGGAGTACAGTGTCCTGCAAGTTTGCCCGAATTGGAGTATCCAGATACATTTGAAGTTGATCTTCAGAGTATGGGTTTGTTGTGTATCAGTGCCATGCCCATTGCTTCAGAATTTTGAAATAAATTATCAGGTATGAGAATTACCTAATCAGGTTGAAAAAAAAAGTCCCCCCTAATTCAACCAACTAGTTCAATGAGTTCCTCACATATGAGTGGGAAGGGATATCTGTGGGTTAATATGGGAGAAGAGAAGATAGTCTGCATAAGTGAAAAATTTGTATTATTCATTCCTTGTAGGTCCTGGATAATGCATAGGAAAGGGTTCTAGGGAGAGTACAAAGAGGACTAGGAATAGTGGACATCCTTGGAGGGTGCCATTTGTAATTGAAAAGGTCTAAGAAAAGACTTCACTAAATTTGACTAAGGCAGAAGGAATGGAGTAAAATAAATTTATTTTATCCATTTCATATCAATGTCGTCTAGCACAATGTGTTGTGGTACACATAGGTCAACATTTGAACACACATGTCATAATTTGAGCGTGAGATTTGTCAAAAACTGGATTAGCAGGACAGACTTTTCCCTTTTTTTGGAATGACAATGCAGACCCTTAAGGAGTCATGGGAAAGCAGAGCGATAGGTTAGATAGTTGAGGGCTTTGTAAAGTGAAGAGCTAGATTGGGTAGCAGTTCCTTATACTGTAATATTGGCCATTTGGTATGATTTGCCTGATTTGGTGGAGCTAATGGCAGCCTTGAGTTCTTCCTGTGTTATTGGAGCATCCAGGTCATGGTTTTAAACAGGGTTTCAGTTTGGGCAGTTTAGAAAAAAAAATATAGGAGTGGATTTTCAGACATCTTGCTGTGGAGGGAAGCGTAAAGGCAAGAGTAGAAGGCTTCAAAGCAGTTTGTGATGTCTTGTGGATGGTCTACCTTTTTGCCATGTGGTGTGGTATCAGCAGTATCATTGAGAACCCAGGACAGGATGCCAAAGTGCCCCCACAAGATATATGATTACGTGTCAGCAAAATCCCCCCCTCCAAAATCAAGCACTAATCTGCACACTTACCCCCTAAGCATAAATTACCTTTGCAAACTAAAATTCTCTGCAAACAAAGATTCTCCTTCTCCGAGGATTAAAAATCCACCCACTGGTGAAGTCCACCCTCCCAGCACAAATCCTCTATCTCCGCAAATCCCCCTTCCCCAAAACCACCCCTCCTAGCAAAAATACCCCCCACCCCATCATCTCTATTAGCACAAATTCTCTATCCCAAATCCTCTTTCCTAACACAAATCCCCTCCCTCCACAAATTCCCTCCTAGCACAAATCCCTCCTCTCCCAAATCCCCCCTCCTAGCACAAATCCTCTTCATCCCCATCTCCCTCAGCACAAATCTCCCCTCCTAGAATACATTTTACCAAATGCTGCCCCCAACATTTCCACTCCCAGCACAAATCCCCCCCACCTTTTCCCCCACAATCCCCCCCAGCACAAATCCCCCCAAAATACTCCTTCTAGCAAACCCCTCCCCCAAAATATGTCTCCTCCTAGAACAAACCTTACCCATCACCCCTCAAATTTCCCCTCCCACCACAAATCTCCCCTTCCTCTCTTCCAGCACACACACCCTCCCCCCTCCACCTAGCACTAATCCCCCCCCCCTTTCCTAGCATAAATACTCTCACCCCATTTTGACCTCAGATGCAGTGCAGCAGAAGGCTGTGGAATGTACTTCCTTCCAGGCTTCTCCTCATCTTAACACATCAGAGTTGAGGAGAAGACTTGGGGAAGCTGAATTCTAACACATTTGACAAGCTGCTGCAGCAGGGGTACCTGCAGCGGATGCCGCTGCTACAGGGGTATGGGATTGTGGCTGAGGAACACCACTAAATTTCAGATTGGGGCTTCTTTGTTGGGAGGAGATGGGTGTGGGTAAGCAAACCCTACACAGTCCCAATTTGACAGTCCCTATCCAGGAGCGCTGGTAAGAATGTGGAGATGGAGGGAAGAGAGAGCACCGCCTGCAACTCCTCCTGGCTCTCTCCTCTTCTCCTGATTTTACTTGTATCTTTGTGTCTTCCCCCCAGAATGAGAGTTCTGCTTCTGTTTTAACCCTGGACCCATGTATAATGAAGATTCCTTGAAATTACAGTTTATGGGCTCCCCATACTAATATGGGTTCACTGTTGTCACGAATGAGGAAATCTGCCGGGCCTGCATCCCTTTAGATGGGTTCCTATTAAAAGTGTCTCTCAAAAAAATGACATTTTTGTTGCAAGGGATGCTTGATATCTGACTGGTATCTTAGGCAGACTTCTGGGAAAATTGGTGAGCCAATCACACAAGCAGGAAATGATGTTGAAAAGATGATCTGTTGTCTCCTGTTTGTGCTATATGCCTTTTCAATTTTTTGACTATATTTACTTTATTGTATTATTTTTTGGTTTCAGATAGTTATACCTGACTGCTAGTGTAGTCCATTGGGTGTTTCTTGTGGATGCATGTTTTGTTGCACCTCCCATTGGTTGTGCGTTTTTTCACCAGTTTTTGTTTATATTTGAAAAACACCAACTGTTCCATATGCTTGTCTCGCATCTATATGTTGTATATTGTTTTCTATGTAAGTATATAATCAGCTATGTATATATCTTAAATTACTATATGGAATTAATGGTCTTGCTCACACAATATGTTGCAACGTGACTATCAGTAATTATATCTATATTTCAGAATCACCAAAACATTTAAACACCCCTGAAGAAGGAATATACAGTACCATTTCCAAAACATGTTGGGCGACACAGGAAACCTATATGGACTGACTTTGGTAGCATATGGGGATACCTGTATCGACTGGGTTTGATTGCACTTTATAAATCTTTAATTGTGTTATCAATTTCATATACATACATACATACATGCATATCTTGTTTTAACTTTTGCCGGGCTATGTTTGCCCGTTTGTTACTCTTTCTATAAATAAAAGTGGCGTCACTGGCTTTTAAATACAGCTTACTGTCCATTATACATTTTTTCTGCCTTTAAAGTCCAAGGGGATTGTTACAGTGCCCCCCCCCTCTCTCTCTCTCTCTCTCTTATATATATATTAGGATGTTGGCAGTTTCATACCCCTTTCCCTAAACATATTTTTTCTAAATAATTTGGGTAGGAAATACCTGCTATATCCCCCTTTAGTTTTTTCAGGGAACTGGTTTGATCTTTCTGTGTTGTAGCTGATAGCTGATTTGATCTTTCTGTGTTGTAATTGTAATTGTGTATTTTTCCCACCCCCCCTTTTTTTTCCCTATGGCGTCTTACAAAGGAGATCAATGGGCTACATTTATGTCCAAAGTACATCAGGATTTTGAACAAAAGAAATCAGTTGAATCTGAAATGTCCTTTGTTTTTTTTAACCTTAGTCAGATTTTGGAAAAAAAAGTCTCTGTTACATTGTGTAATGTCCTTATCTCTCCACTGGTGGCTCCGACATCTCTCCTGTTATGTCTTTATCCCTCCACTGGAGGCTCCGACATTTCTCCTGTAATGTCTTTATCCCTCCACTGGAGGCTCCGACATTTCCCCTGCAATATTCTTATCTTTCCACTGGGAGCTCCAATATCTCCACAAACTCAGTCGCAGATGGATGACGTCACAAGGACATCACCCGCCTCCTCCTCTTGTCCCTACTTAAACAGCTGATGCCATTTGCTTGACGTTCGTGTTAAGAACCTGATGCCAGGTAAAGATCTCCAACAGAAGACTGCCATCATCTCTCTTTTGGGCCGGTAGGAGCCCAGACTATCATCTCTCTTTTGGGCCGGACAGAGCCCTGACTATCATCTTACTTTTGGCCCCGTCTTCCACCTCACTTTTGGGCCGGACAGAGCCCCTCCCAGGGCCGGATTAACATAGGGGCTGATGGAGCTGCAGCTCCAGGCCCCTGCCTACAAAGTTAGATATTGTTTTGGTCAATGGTCCGACATTCTGTGCAGCAAATATACAGATAACTAAATGTTTGTCTAATGAAAGGTTTAAAATATGAGTTTGTTTATGTACAAATCTAACAATGAAAAACGCGTACATTTATTTAAAAGAAAGGAAAAGACACATGTGTTAAATTGATGGTGTAGGAATCAGCTGCTGTGAGCCCAGTGCGGGACACACTCCCTGAAGACCCAGATATTACATTTTTTGTAGATTTGAGTATGCATTTTATCACCCAGAAGGATACTCTGTATTCAAAGTCATTGGATCCTTTTTCCCCAGCTCAAGAAGCAGAGCTCCATGTTTTAGCAAAGCCTGTGAGCTACAAAAAGAGTTTATATTTATATAGATAGTCGAGATATAGAGAGCTTTTGGTTCCATTTGAGGGGCCAGAAGTTTTTTTTTTACTTCGGCAGGTAAACCAATAAAGCATGCCAAGTTAATTTGATCGGCTGTTTTCAGCCTTCCAGGTTCTTACTGAGGTAGCCATATTAACTTTCACACATGGAAGCAGACCAGGTGACTAAGGATGCTGCATTTACAGCCCCGGACACTTGATGGGTCTGTGCAACTCACAGATTCCACCCTAGTTCTGGCCCAGTATAGCTGGGATTAATAATTCAACTTTAAGGACCCCAGAACGAGAAGAACAAGTGGTCCACAGGGGGCAACTTCTTATGAAACAGGACTTTGGAAAAGGTGATCATTTATGTCTGCCAGCCACTCTTTTCCCTCCAGCTTGACACATGGACCGTGTCATCAGTCACAAGCAGTTATGGCTGCCTTAGTAAATGAGCGTGGGATAGAGCCAGGGTTCACCACAGTTGTTTTACTAACATACCACTTCTTGTTTTACCTGTTACCAAAGGTGTTACCAAAAGCTGAACATCCCTTCCAGAGATTACAAAAAAGATATATCCAGATGCCCAAGTTAGGATCTTACGAGTATGCATTTTGTCTGTATGGTCATGTTTTTTGGATGTCCAGTGGCAAATGCTACTACAAAGGCCACAGTAAAAAGTGTTGTCAGAAGTAGTTTTGTAAATATAGAGTGCAGAAAGAACAGAGAGTAACAAAAGAAATAATTTTTTATAGGAGAGTCCTTACTAGAAGTTTTGAGGTTTTATTTTTACACCCCCTACTGTCTACAATGTAGCGGACAAAGTAGAGTAAGAAACTAAAAAACTTTTGCCTGAACGTTTTCTTATATTTTATCAAGCCTCTAAGGGGGATGTTGGACTCTCTCCCTATGGGATTTGGTTTGGGAGTGTGTTACTCATTTGCTTATATTTTGTCTCAGCAGCTGAAGTCCTCCATTCTGATCTCACGGAGAATGTTGATGATCTTTTAAGGTTTTTTACAAACTCATTTATGTGTTTTCTCCCCAATTCCAGATCCTAAAAGTTTGGAAGGATCTAAAGCTAAAGCCAGGTGACTTGTGGATTGTTAAGAGACATTTATATATAAGGAAAAGTTTGGAGCATCTATTTCATGTACAGTTTTTGCAAAACTTGAAGGAAAAGTCAACTGGATCCACCCCAGACACTGCAAAAATGACTTAATTAAAGAAATCTCTTTGTTTGATTTGTTTCCCTCTTGTCATCACAGTCTAGGGTACTTTTTGATTCAATTACTTTAATTGTATGGGATATATATATTTGAAAAATAGTTTAGCCATGTTGAAGTCATATTTGTCTTTTGTATGTCTTCCATTTTATGTAGAATTGTCTGTGTTTACATATGCTGATAAGTCAGCATGTCCACAATTCAGCTAGAAGGCCATTCTGGCCACAGGAGTGTACAACTGTGTACTCTGTAAATATGTAAATATGTCTTATCAATCATTTGTTTTCATTTGTTTTTCACAATGAAAAGTCATTTAAAAGTTATTTTGTAATGAAAAAGTTGCTCAGCTATTATTTTCTCCACAATGGAGTTTTTTTTGCCTCTTTGGCCAGGACTACCTCCACCTAAGCGTGTGGAGGTTCCAGGTTAAAGGTTATAGCAGGTATGGTTAGTGATCAAAATATTGATCAAAAGAGGGGAGATTGTAATGGAAATTTGTAAGTTCTGTATATAATTGTATTGTATTTTGTATGTATTGCACACTGCCCTCACTGTGCACACAGCACTAATAATGTTTTCAGTAAATGTTTACATTCTTTCGAGTCCTGATTAGAATTAGCCTGCCTATGTAATGCCCCTTGTTACCATAAACGTACAATTGTAATATTAATGTGATACCTACGTAATCATGTGCATAAAAACCTTCAATTGCGTCATAATAAAGCAGAACAGTAATTTGGAAAGATGCTGAGCGTATCTTTTGTGTCTGTTCCCTACTGCAGTAGTTATTATTAATTTCGAACCACTAATCAATATGAGGATAGGAGTTGCCTATCATCAATTTAACCGAGTCACCATTTTCACTGTCCAGGGGAACACATCAGGGCTGCCCAATATCTCCCATGTTATATGCCTTAGCTGTCGAGCCATTGGCCATAGCTATCAGAGCGCACCCGGACATCAAGGGCCTCCGTCGGGGGCAGTTGACTGAGGTGCTTAGTTTATACGCCGATGACATGCTACTTTATTTATCAGACGCTGGTCCCTCGTTGGCCTCAGCTCTACAGCTTATCCAGCAACATGGGACCTTCTCAGGGCTACAAATTAATTGGTCTAAGTCTCAAATACTCCCCATGGATGTCTCTGTTCCAACGCACACCCGGGTGTCCCTCCCACTGGTAAGGACTAGCCAGCTCAAATACCTAGGCATACAATGCTCACAATCCCTAACCGACTACATACACCTGAACATCGAACCAATGTTCGCGTATCTTAAAAACAAGACGCAAATTTGTTCCAGACTCCCATTGGGGGTGATGGGTCGTAACAGCTTGGTGAAGATGATTCTTCTTCCCAAGCTGCTATACCTATTCTGGCACGCCCCTTTATGTGTCCCAGCTCACATATTCAGGTCCCTCGAGTCCATACTAAACACGTTTATATGGGGCAGATCGAGACATAAGCTTTCATCGCAGACCCTTAAATGCCCCACTCACCTGGGGGGCACGGCCACTCCTGACCTCGCATTTTATTATTTAGCTTCACAGTTGTCCCATTTTTTCCACCTCAATAAGCATGACAGACTCCGCTACACTATCCTGGCATGCACACACGCCTCTGACGTGGTGGCCCACCCCTTTCAGATACTTTTCTGCAAACATAGGAGTAATTCTGGTTCTGCGGGTGGGAACCGACTGATACAGCACCATAGCAGAATCTGGCATCGCACACTTACTATTATCGGAGCTCCTCCTGTTCACGCTCATACTCCATTGTGGGATAATCCTCAGCTCCCTGAACTATTGACTATCCCAGACTTTAAACTATGGATCATCTATGAAGTCATATATCTCTATCAGGTCATAGCGGGAGGGGGGTCAAGTCCTTTCAGGCTTTAAAAGATGAATTCGCCCTTCCTAATCATATGTTTTTTAGATACCTCCAGATTCGCCATGCCCTTCAGTCTCAATTTAACAATAACATCCTCACTTTAGAAGTGGTGACCGTCACAGATCTTCTCTTAGGCGACGACCCAAAAAAAGTTGATCTCCACCCTATATAATCTTATATATATAACTTATACATTCTCCACAGATCTTATCTCACCCCTGCACGCATCCTCAAGTACAGGCCGGATGCCACTTCAGCCTGTCCCCGCTGCGGTAACACTTCCAGCACCTTCTATCACTTAATATGGTCTTGTCCAATCATTCAGAATTACTGGCTGCAAATAGTTAAATTTCTCCATGATCAAATGGGCTCTCCTCTGACGCTGTGCCCTCGCCACCGTACAAAAAAGTTTTGTATACCCACCGTGGTTGTCCTGCCAAATACCACAAAATATGGGATAGATGGAAAAATGATGCCGCTACATGCACAGACTAGCAATACACAACATAAATATGTCTGGTGGTATAATGACACTTACCTTTATTTATGACCAAATTCTTATTAACTTAATTAAGATGTACACTTTGATACTGGTTTGTAATGGCTTGTCAAGACTTTCTGTGTAAAAGTTAATACCTCTGATTCCTGTAAATGCTGTATCTTGTTAATTAACATTCGTAATATGTACTGACTATTATGCTCAATAAACTTTGTTTTTGATTAAAAAAAAATAAAGCCCACACTAAGGCCAAACATTCTTTTTCCATGGCAGCATATCCAACTTCATGGGGTAACAACTTGCGGCTGAGATACGCCACCGGGTGCTCTTTCCCGTCATCGCCAACTTGACTTAGTATGGCTCCCAGTCCGAACATGAAGGCGTCTGTATGAATGACAAAGCATTTGTTAGGATCGGGTGCTGCCAGCATGGGAGCTTGCGTTAGGGCGGTTTTTAACTGATGAAACGCTGTCTTGCACTCCGGGGACCACAGGACCTGTCTAGGGAGAGTCTTTTTGGTCAGGTCCGTCAGGGGTTTGGCTAGGTCACTATAGTGGGGTACAAACTTCCTGTAGTACCCTGCTGGCCCTAAAAATGCAGTACCTGGGTCTTGGTTCTGGGAACCAGCCACTTTAGGACGGCCTCGATTTTTGCAGGTTCTGGCCTCTGCTTCCCACATCCCACTCTATGTCCCAGATATTGCACCTCAGACATCCCGATATTACATTTGTCTGGCTACAGGGTCAGGTCAGCGGCTCGGATCCTATCTAGCACTATTCCCAGGTGTCTAAGATGTTCCTCCCATGTCTGGATTGGGATGTCGTCAAGACATGCACATGCAAAATCTTGCAGACCGTCGAGGAGTTCATCTATCATCTGCTGAAAGGTAGCCGGAGCATTCTTCATCCCAAATGGCATTACCCGAAACTGGTAAAGGCCGAACGGAGTGATGAAGGCCAACTTTGGAATTGCTTCCACTTCCAAGGGAATCTGCCAGTAGCCCTTACACAAGTCAATAGTCATCAGATAATGTCCCTGAGCTATTTTGTCCAGCAAATTGTCCACTCGGGGCATAGGGTAGGCACCTGTCACAGTACAGTCATTCAGACGCCTATAGTCGTGCCATCCCGTTTTGGGACTAATACTACAGGGGATGCCCAGGGGCTTGCTGATGGTTCGATCACCCCTAACTCGAGCATCTCCCTAATCTCTGCTCTCATCCCTTCTTGCACAGCTCCGGGAATTCTATAGGCTGGTTGTCTCAGGGGCTTCTGCCGGGGGTCTCTACCTTGTGCACAGCTATGTGAGTGTACACAGGGAGTGCCGAGAACATCTCCTGCCGGTCCTGGAGTAATTCTCTGGCCTGTTCTCATTCTTGGGATCCTAATTTATCTCCTAGCCGTACATCTTCCACACCCCCAGAACAGTTACTGATTTCGGGAAGCTCCAGCATCGGTAGAGATTCATAGTCCCCGGTGGCAGGAGCGCATATGGCGGCTACTGCCTCAGTCCTCTCATGATAGGCCTTCATTATATTAATGTGGAGTGTCCCCTAATTTTTGTGTCTGCACAGCTGGCAACCACGTAGGTGGTATTGCACAGCTGTTTTACCACCTGATAGGGGCCCTGCCAGGAGGCCTGTAATTTATTTTGCTTTAGGGGTTTTAGTACCAGGACTTTCTGTTCGACATAAAAGGTGCGATTCCGCGCAGACCGATCATACCAAACCTTCTGCTGACTCTGGGCCGATTGCATATTCTCATGGACTCGATCGGTAAGTTCCCGCAGTCGCTCCCTGAGTTCCAAGACATAACTAAGGATGCGGAGGCCATCTGGATCCTCTACCCCCTCCCACTGGGCCCTCACTAAATCTAAGGGTCCCCTAACCCTTTGCCCATATAACAGCTCAAATGGGGAAAACCTGTGGACTCTTGGGGTACCTCTCTATAGGCGAACAGTAGATAGGGAAGATATTTCTCCCAATCCTTCCTACTCTCCACGAAGGCCCGAAGCAGCTGCTTCAGGGTCCCATTAAATCTCTCACACAGCCCGTTAGTCTGAGGGTGGTAGGGGGCGCTCTGGAGGGGTTTATTCCCACAGAGACGCCACAGCTGCTGCGTCAGCGTGGCTGTGAACTGGGTACCCTGATCGGACAATATCTCCTGGGGAAACTCTACTTAAGTGCATACCCGTAGTAAGGCATCTGCTACTGTATCAGCCTGGATACCAATATCCATAAAGGAATAATTTAAGGGAATGGCCTCCTGGTAGCAGGTGGCGTAATCCACCACCGTAAGAATATACTTCTTCCCGGTGGCACTGGGGCAGGCCAGTGGGCCTATAATATCTACCGCTATGTGGCTAAAGGGTTCTCTAATGATCGGCAGGGGTTGCAGCGTGGCTTTTGGGTGATCCCCTGTCCTCCCTACTGTCTGACAAGTCTCACAGGTCCGACAGTATGCTCGCACCTCAGCATGTAACCTGGGCCAGAAGAAAGCATGAGACAACCGACTCCGGGTCCTAGCTATCCCTAAATGTCCGGCCAAGGGGATGTCATGAGCCAGCCGCAATAGCTCCCATCTGTATTTCTGGGGTACAACTAGCTGTTTGTGGGGACCCTGTCGCTTCCCGGTGCCCATTTCCTCCATGTAACGATATAGAAACCCCCCTCCCACTCTATTCTGTCTTCCCCCAACCCCCCTGGATCCTTGCCCTCCCTGTCCCGATAACCAGCCAAAGTTGAGTCTCTTGCCTAATGTCAGAGGGAGAATCCCAGGACACAGGGTTGTCAAGTCGGGGTAACGTAGGAGGATTTGATCTTACCTGGGTCCCCATAGGAGTGGAGTTGCCTTGAAGTTGGCTCTGACATGGTCGCGGTCACGGCCATGGCGGCCTCTGGGGCATATGAGGAAGTTAAATGCCCCAAATCGTTTCCCAGAAGTACTTCCGTGGGTAACTCACATAGTAATCCCACTCACACTTTTTGCTTCCCTGAGCCCCAATCCAAGAGGACTTGGGCGGTGGATAAATGTAGCACCTTGTCCCCTGCTACCCTGACTGCAACAGTCTGGCCGATCCGGGCCGACTGGGGAATTATGTGAGGCTGGATGAGGGTAATCGTAGCCCCGGAATCGCAGAGTCCCTGGGCCGGCTGCCCATTAACCCATACTGGCTGACGATGGTGCTGCCGATTATCTCCACCAGCAGCTTGGACGGGATCAGCCTCGAAAAGTTTGCCGCACTCTTCCTGAACATCTCGATAGCTGGGCTCGTTCTGGAAGCAATAAGCCGCTGGTCTGGATGGATGAGCAGTCTCTCGGTATCTCGTGGATCGGGAAGGGCAATATCACTGCAGATGACCGGTTTGGTTACAGGTATAGCACTTAGGTCCGGTAGGAGTGTTGGGTCGGGCTGGGGGTCTAGAGGCAGACCACTGAGGTACTGAAGTTGGGTTAGAGGCTGGTAAACTGGGGCGAGATAGTGGATAGCGCTCAGTTTCACCTGACCTTCGAGAGTCCAGATATTCATCGGCCAAAGTAGCCGCTTGCTGTACAGTCTGTGGTTGCTTATCTCGCACCCAATCCCGTACTACCCGAGGGGTGTGGGTAAAGAACTGTTCTAAGAGTATTAGCTGGGTGATGTCCATTATGGTATGAGCGTGACTTCCCCGGAACCAGCCCTTAAGGTTCCGCTGCAGACGATGTGCCCACTCCATGTATGTTATGTTGTTTTGTTTCCGGGATTCTCAAAACTTAATCCGGCTGGCTTTGGGTGTAATGGTAAATCGGGCTAGCAGAGCTTCTTTTACCCAGTCATAATCTTTAGCGTCCTCGTCCTCCAGGGCCCGATACACATCGGCCGCTCTGCCAGTTAAATTATTTGCCAATAAGGCGACCCAATCTTGGGACTGTACTTCATGTATCTGGCATAGTCTCTCAAAGTCCTGCAGGAACGCTTCAATTTCCTTCTCTCCTTCCTTAAATAGTTTAAACGCCCGAAAGGGCAACATATGGACAGGCGCTGAATTTTTAGGTGTTGTCTCCGATTGCCGTATTTCTGCCATTCTCCGCTCATGTTGCCGCTCTAGTTCTCTCTCTTGTCGCTCATCCTGCAGCTGGATGTCTCTAATGGCATTCTGTATGGCGGTCTCTGATGGGTTAGCACCATATAATGCTAACCGCTCTCAAACTCGTTGCTGAAACAAGTCTTCAACTGACCGGGGTCCCGCATCACCATCCCTCTGATCCATCTCGGCTAGCTCACTAATCAGGGTGGCCTTGTTCTTTGCCCCACCGGTCCCTCTACAGCTCTTTCAGTGTGGATCTCCTGCAAGCTGCATAGCTGGCCATTCACTCTGTGTCCCCGTAACTGGAGAGCAAATCCCACGGCTGCCAACCAATGTCACGAGCCCCTGCTCACTCAGTTCCACTCTCCTGACACCCCTCTGTGGCTATAAAGTCAGATTGCAGATCGCAACATCTGATGGTTCGGTCATCCGATGCTCCGATATTCGAACTAGAGCAGTGGTACTCAACTCTGGTCCTCAGGACCCACTAACAGGCCAGAATTTAAGTATTACCTTGGGGGAGATGCAGACTAGAATGCTGCAATCACTGAGCAGCAAATGATATCACCTGTGATGTATTTCAGTTATCCTGCAAACCTGGCCTGTTAGTGGGTCCCGAGGACTGGAGTTGAGAACCACTGAACTAGAGCTATGTGTCGATTTAATCCAGTTGTGATAGCTCAGAACAAACACCAGGCAGGCTGTAAGTTAAAACAGGGATCTCAATTTTATTGAATGCACACAACACACTTTTATACACAGCAGTTTGAACACCACGCCCCCAAACACCACTTTCCTATTGGTCAATTGTAAAGTACCCTCTAGTCCTAAATTAGGTCCTCTTGGCCATGCAAATGGGGACTTGAAACAGGGTCAGCAGGGATTGGTCCGATAGCTTGAATAGGAGGACTGATATGTGTAATGACACATAGAAGCCCCAGGGGGTAATTAAAGTACATAAACAAATGGTCAAACACAGAACAATGCATTCCTTCCAGACCACAGAGCCGTCTGGAGGGGGTTAGCCTTAAGACAGGGCAGAAGACCCCCCACTGTGTAATAGAATCAAAGGAGCAATACTTCAGTATTCCAAGGTTCATGACAGTGCTACATTGGCTTTTCTCCAATCAGCTGGTACCATTCCAGTCAGTAGACTGTTCTTAAAAATTAGGAACAATGGTCTGGCAATTAATTGACTGAGTTCCTTAAGGACCCTCGGGTGCAAGCCATCTGGTTCCGGTGACTTATTAATGTTACATTTTTCAAGTCTAATTCTGTCCTCTGTTAGCCATAAGGGTGCTTCCCGTGACGTGTCATGAGGATAAATATTGCAGTTTTGGTTACTGAATCCCCTCAGATTCCCTCGTGAAGACTGAGGAAAAGAATAAATTCAATACCTTTGCCACCTCTCCATCCTGAGTAACCAGATTCCCTTCATCATTCTTTATTGGACCAATATGATCTGATCTCCCTTTCTTACTATTTATGTACTTAAAGAATTTCTTGTAATTATTTTTACTCTCCTGTGCTATGTGCCTTTCGTGTTCTATCTTAGCCGCCCTGATTGAACCCTTACATTTCTTGTTGCATTCTTTGTAAAGTTGGAATGCTGATGAAGATTCCTCAGCCTTGCATTTTTTGAAGGCCTTCCTCTTTGCTTTTGTATGCATTTTTATGCTGTAGTTAAGCCACCCATGACATTTATTAGCTATTTTAAATTTATTTCCCATAAGGATGCACTGGCTAATACCTTTATTTAATATGCTCTTAAAGCATACACATTTTCCCTTTGTGTTCTTTGTTCCTAAGATTTTATCCCATTTAGTATCTTCTATCAAGGATCGTAGTATACGAGGCAATTTATAAAACAGCGATCACAGGTCAATTGACTTCAGTATAAATCACACAAATAGGAAACATAAGGGGAATACAAAGACACTGAATTTCAAAAGAGTCAACTTCCCTAAACTACGAACCTTTCTAGAAGGCATAAATTGGGATAAAATCTTAGGAACAAAGAACATGGAGGAGAGATGGGTTTGCTTTAAGAGCATATAAATAAGGGCATTAGCCAATGAATCCCATTGGGTAATAAATTTAAAGGAGTGAACAAAAGTCCTGGATGGCTTAACTCCAATGTAAAAATAAATATAAAAGCAAAAGAGAAGGCCTTCAAAAAATACAAGGTTGAGGGATCATCATCAACATTCAGACTTTATAAAGAATGCAACAAGAAATGTAAGGGTACAATGACATCCAGACCCTGTCCCCAACCTGGTAGGAAGGCGCAGGCAGGTCTGCGGTCAGCATGGAGTCTGTATCTATCATTAGCATATTGCAAAGCCTCCTGGACTAGAACAAAACACGGAGATGCTCCTCTAATGCAGGAATACTCTGCGGAACAGATGAGTCAGGCAACATGGAAGGTTGGAAACCATAGTTCAAATAATACAGTGCAGCGCTAAACCTACATGCATAAATGAAAAGTTATATACACATGTGAAAATATAAATTATAGTGACAAACAAAAATTATAAGCAGTGGCCTGTTAGAAATGGTCAAAATAATGTCTATATTAGCGGTAACAAGAGACAAAAGTCCATAGATAGTGAGGTGAGTGGAAGTCTTCTCCAAAGGGGGGGGGGGTACCATATATCCTAGGAAGAATATGGGTACTCAAATAGGAAGGCGACCACAGAAACCAAAGCACACAAATCTTCAATAGGAAAAGATGGGTACCCTTACCAGATCTGTAGGACGCACCTGCCGTATAGCAGTGTGTCTTTAAAGCATAAGAGGATGGTTGTCCGGGGTGTCCAGCCGAATTACGTCCTCTGGATCTCAATCACAGGTGAGGAGTTGTTATCTCGGGCAGGCGTTGGACCACTGGTACACACGATCTCCGGTTGTGGAACAAGTTAGTCAGGGGAAAATAGTTCTCAGTGGGCCCATGGAAAAAATAGAAAGGGAACTCCACATAGTGTAGATCAAAATGGGGTTTTTAATAACAAAAAACCATACAAGGTAAAAGTGATCACAAACAGGTAAAAAATATAAAAATGGCAATGTGGGAAGGTGAGAGAGCTGTCCCTACGCATTTCGACTCCACAGTCATCAACAGGGGCATAAAACAGCCTCCCCACATTGCGCTTATTTATAGACTGTACACAACTTAAAATTTAGCCGGCTCCGTCACCCGTCATGGCGGAACCGGAAGTAGATGTTCAATGGGAACACAACTGTCCATGTTTAATACATTTTTATTATACAATGATAGCCCAAAGTACAAAAAGACCCAAATAATAACAAGAAAATGAGAAGCTGTGACTTTCAAAGAGCCACAGACAACAGCGCCTCCGCTCGATTTGCGTCCCAAGTCTACAGTGCGGCTTGCGTTCCAAGCCTCCTAGATGTATCGCTCTGGAGGAGGTGGCAGCTGTCAGCCTATCAGCCGATGGTATCATGTCCGCACGTATATGCGGAGCGTGCGCTCCAAGACTCGTGCGTACCCAGGAGAGCGGCCCGCCCCGAGGCAGATGTCATCATGGACACTGACAAATGGGAGCCAATCAGCAGCTGGTAGTGAATCCACTCCCAAAAAGGGGAGCTTGCGCTCCACACCTCACATCGGAAGAGGCTGGGCGGTCACAATACGCTTACCTAGTGATTGGCCGCCTACTCTAGAGCAGCCAAACCCCCTCGGCCCCCCCTAGAATGGGGAGACCGACTGAATATGGGACCAATACTCCTGTCACTAGGAATTTACCCCAGTCTAATTATCCATCTAGACAGCAGAGCCGAGGGAGACACCCCTCTGCCCCTAGGGGTCGCAATGCTGAAGCATATCGCGGGCGACACTCTTCGGGTCAGAGGGGCAGACAACCCAATGGTAGGGGTAGAGGAAATATGGGTGACAGAGGTAGAGCGCCCTATCAGGGACCTAGGCATAATGCCAGAATAGGTTATCCCAGTGAGGGTTATGGCTATGGTACCCCCACTTACAGCAATAATCGCTATGCTGCGCTTCACGAAGATGGTTTCCGTGATGCACAGTATTCTTATTATGAGGATGGCGGAGAAGATAATTATACTAGAACACCATACCAGTATAATTACTCTGCCCCCCCCCAGGCTTTGGATTTTCACAAACCCATTTACAACCCCCCCAGAAGTCCAAAAACAAAAGAGGATGTAGAGGGGGTGGCGATTACAATGGAGTTAAAAGGTCACACTAGGCGCTGGTATATTTAATTTAAGTAAAGTCAGTCTCTCTGACCATGAGAAATATGTCCTTGATAAAGGGCTCAAATTCGTCCCTCCTAGGAAGCTCAATACATTTTCTACCTTTGTGGATGTACACAAATACATCCGCAAACTTAATATACAGAGGCATTTAGTATCTATGCCTGCCTCCAACCCCAGAGGTAGCACATAGAGTGATATTACACACTCCAGCCTCTCAAACCCATCACTCTTCAATCCCCCGAATAACACTTCCCATTCCATTAATGTTTTCAAAGATTTGGTTCTACACGATCTTGAGAACATTTCGGTCAAGTGAATGCATCAGGACCCAGCCATTACAGCTGGCATTGATGCTCTCTGTGACAGAAACAATCTGGTCATTCGCCCAGCCGATAAAGGTGGCGGTATAGTTGTCCTGGATAAGGAGGACTATATCGCGGAAATGAATAGATTACTCAGTGATCGAACCACATATAACATCCTTCCCAATGACCCTATGAGGGAATATCAACGAGCCCTTCTGGCTCTTATTGACGAGGGCTTCTCTCTCAATATTCTCAATCAGAAAGAGAGAGAGTTTCTTGTACCTGCAGCCCCCCGAATACCGGTTATATATTACCTTCCAAAGGTCCACAAGAACCCCACTAAACCTCGATTTGGTCACCTCAGGTATCGGAAGGTACATTGACTTCTACCTACAGCCCCTGGTTAAGCAAATGCCCTCCTATTTGAAGGACACCATCAATCTATTAGAAGGAGTTGAATACCAAGATGGCCTTCTGCTTGCTACTGCAGATGTATCTGCTCTTTATACATCTATCCCATTGGATCAAGGTTTAGCCGCAGTGGAATTGTTTCTTTCTAGAGATTCAGGTTTATCCCTTATCCACCGCAATTACGTTATGGAACTTCTAAGGTTCGCCACGGAACATAACTACTTCTGGTTCCACGGAACGTACTACTCCCAGATTAAGGGCGTGGCCATGGGGGCCAAATATACCCCCCAGTTTGGCCAAACTTTTCATGGCCCTTTGGAGGTAGGATGTCGTCTATGCCCACAGACCATCTCAGTTGGTTCTGTGGGCTAGGTATATAGACCACATCCTCCTCCTTTGGAAGGGTGACCTCAGTTCTCTGGAGGACTATATGGAGTTTTTGAATACTAACGATAGGAATATCTCTCTTAGTTTCAAGGCAAGTCCCGAGACCATTCACTTTTTGGACTTAGAAGTCTCTGTAGTCAATCGACAATTGGCCCTTAAAACGTTTTTTAAATCTATGGACCGTAACGGGTATATCCCGGTAGACAGCTGACACCATCAACAATGGCTCAGATCGGTCCCTAAGGGGCAGTTTCTCTGTTTGCGACAAAACTTTGCAGACTTCCAGTCTCAATCCCAGACCCTCAAGGAGAGGTTTGTAGAGAAAGGGTACAGACCCTCGGTCCTTGATGCTACCATTGGGGAGGTTAGCACAGTGGAGAGGAATTCGCTCCTGGTGGATCGCCCTAAAGTACTTGAAGAAAACTGATTCAAATGGTCTTTCTTCACCTCATTCTCTGTACAACACAAAGAAATTAAGAAAATTATAGACAGGCATTGGAGGGTGTTGAAGAGTGACCGCGTGTTGGGTCCGGTTCTGCCCGACCGGGCTGGTGTCATTTTTTGTGGCGCACGCTCTTGTCCATAGCGAAATCGCTCCCAATATTGTTGACCCCCTCGTCCGGTCTCTTTTTTCCAAGACTGCAAGGGATATTTCCCTTGCAGAAAGTGTAATGTGTGTCTACACAATACGTGTGGGAGACGTAAAACGGTGTCTTTTTATTCTACGGTCACTTCTAAGGACTATAGGATGAAGCATTTTACCACGTGCGCTACCCGACATATTGTGTACCTCATTACTTGCCCCTGCAAGGGACAATATGTCGGGCGCACTACCAAGACTTTTTCCACCAGGGTCAATGAACACATTACGAAAATCAAAAAGGGTTGCATTAAGCATAGTGTGCCTCAGCACTATTTGGAATGCCACAATAGGGACCCTACTGGTACTACTGGTACTACTGGTACTGGAGGGGAGAGTCCCGTTTGAGGGGTGCGTCACGGCTCGAAACTTATTGGATTCATGAGTTGAGATGCTACTCGCCGTACGGCAAATTGAATGGGACATTAATTGTTTCATCAGCCGTGCGTGACACGCACCTCCTCTTTCGAGCCGCGGCACACCTCTGTTCTTAATCCACCCTGGATTGGGGTGATGATATTTTAATGTTTGGGGGTTTGATTATTGACTATTGTTTGGGGTTTTTTATGTCGGGGGAGTTTATCAATTTGGATACCTTCTTCAGGCCGGTTGGTTACATATGAGGGTTATACGCTTGAGATACGTAGCGCCTCTAGTAGAGCTTTTATGGCAACACTTTTTTTTATTTTTAATCATTTTTTTATTTATTCATTTTTTTATTCAATTTTTTAATTCATTTTCTTCTTTGCGTCCCTTCCCCTTTCAGGTCGGCGTTGTGGCGTTGCCCGACACTCTCTGATGAGGCTTGGGCACGTATTACTTTGCTGGGCTGCATCAGTTAGGTGACATTGATATCTCGAGATATAACTAGGATATCCCCTGCCACCTTGCTACCCTTTAGGTGGATGGGTGTCTGTGGGGGTTTATGCACTAGTTATTCTTAGCGCCGCCTTTAGCGCTATCTTGATGTTTTCATTTTATTTTTATTTTTAAATTCCAATCACCCTTTAATTCTTTTGGGGACCCATTTCTCTGTGCCCCAATCTATCCTAGTTAGCATTGTGGCGTTGCCCTGCATTCCTTTTGGGAGGCTTGGGCACGCATTACTTTGCCGGGATACAGGGGCCAGATGACATCATTACCCCAAATTCACGGCTATTTAGCTGTGACAATCCTTGCTTATGGGTCAGTATGGGCAGTTTGGGTGATAGTCCCAGGTGCCGTGCACCTCGTACAACGATTCTTTAGACTTGGGAGGGCGTGGTTTGGCTGCTCTAGAGTAGGCGGCCAATCACTAGGTAAGTGAGTTGAGTTGACTTGGTTTGTCATGTGCTAGCAGCTGTAGCTTTTTAGTTTGTTTTACTGGATAGCGCAGCATTTTTCCTGTATTCTGTAAACCATAGTTCGCCATAAACGGGAGAATCCAGAAGCAGAATTCAAGGCACTATTGTGAGCAAACTCCACCCGTGGTAAGAGGTCTGACCAGTTGTTGTGATGGTCAGAAATATAGAAACGTAGGAATTGCTCCAAGGACTGATCGGCTCATTCTACGGCCCCATTAGACTGCAGGTGATACCCAGTGGAGAAAGCAAGCTGAATTCCCAACTGTGCACAAAAGGCTTGCCAGAACTGGGACACAAACTGACTACCCCTGTCCGAGGCAATCACCTTGGGTAGCCCATGTAAGCGAAAGATCTCCTGAGCAAAAATGGAAGCCAGTTCCTTAGAAGTGGGCAACTTCTTAAATGGAATACAATGGGACATTTTCGAGAACCGGTCAACCACCATAAGGATAACTGTGTTTCCCTGGGAGTTGGGTAACTCCACAATGAAATCCATAGACAGGTGGGTCCAGGGCCTTTCTCCATTGGATATGGGTTGTAGGAGGCCCACTGGAAGGTGTTGTGGAGTCTCACTCTGATCAAACACGGAACAGGCAGCTACAAAGGTGGTTACATCAGCATGTAGACTAGGCCACCAGAATTGTTGGGAAATGGCCCAAAAGAGTTGATTCTTCCCAGGGTGGCCAGCAGCCTTGGGAGAATGGTAAGTCTAAAGCACGGTAGGACTCCCTGGGACAAAGCAGCGGTCACAAGGTTTCTCAGGAGGAGCTGAGACCTGAGCAGTGAGAATTTTGTTACCCAAAGGAGAAATGAGATTGGTGCGTACCGTAGCCAGAATATGATCAGGAGGAATCACAGGAACCGGAACCGACTCCATCTTGGAAGTGGAGGAAAATTGTCGTGACAAAGCGTCAGCCCTTTCATTCTTAGTACCGGGTAAGAATGAGACAATGTAATTGAAACTAGGCAAGAAAAGAGCCCATCGCGCCCTTCTGGTAGAGAGGTGTTTAGCCTCAGACAAGAATGTTAAATTCTTATGGTCAGTAAGAATGGGAACCGGAACAGTGGTACCTTCGAGGAGATGTCTCCATTATTTCAGGGCTAAAATGATCGTTAACAGCTCTCTGTCACCAATCTCGTAATTGAACTCCGCAGGTGACAATTTCTTGGAAATGTAGCCACAAGGATGCATAGCGCTTTCAGAGGTAGAACGTTGAGACAGAAGGCGCCAACTCCAGTCTCAGAAGCATCAACCTCAAGGATAAAAGGCAACGTAAAATAAAATTGCCAACACAGGAGCAGAAACAAAGGCAACCTTGAGACTCTCAAAGGCCTTAATGGACTCCGGAGACCAACTCTGTGGGTTACCATCCTTTCTGGTCATATCAGTCAGGGGCTTGACCAGAGATGAAAAGTTACGAATAAACTTCCGATAATAGTTGGCCAAAAAAATGCTGCAGAGGACATAAACCCATGGGTCGGGGCCACTGTAGGACTGATGAAAGTTTCCCTGGGTCCATCGAAAAACCAGCAGTGGAAATGACATAACCCAGGAATTTAACCTGTTCACAATGGAATTTGCACTTCTCCAATTTACAATAGAGATTGTTCTCTATTATTGTTCTCTAAGAAGTTTCTGAAGTACACGACAGACATCTGTGTGGTGGCTCTCCAGGGACTTGGAAAATATGAGGATATCGTCGAGATAAATAACCACACGTAACTGCAACAAATCTCTGAGGACATTGTTAGTAAATTCCAGGAAAATTGCCGGGGCATTACAAGGTACTCATAATGGCCTGTTCTGGTATTAAAAGCAGTTTTCCATTGTCGCCCTCCTTAATCCTCACAAGATTGTATGCCCCTCTCAAATCAAGCTTTGTGAAAACAGTTGCTCCCTTGAGGCGGTCAAATAACTCCGTAATCAATGGAATCGGATAGGCATACTTAATCGTGAAACGATTGAGACCCCTATAATCAATACAAGGTCTCAGTTCACCACTTTCCTTCTTTACAAAGAAGAAACCAGCACCAGCAGGAGACGAGGATTTGCGGATGGAACCTCGAGAAAGTGCGCCTGCAACATACTCCTCCATGGCCTTATCCTCCAAGACCGACAAAGGGTAAACCCAACCGCGAGGGGGTATGGCACCAGGTTGAAGGTAAATTGCGCAATCATATGACCGGTGTGGAGGCAAACTACCGGCTTGACCCTTGTCAAAGACATTGCTAAAATCGCGGTACTCCTCCGCCACGGAGGAGAGTGAAGAGGTGCACAGGACCTTGGCTACCTTCTGGAAGCATGTCTTACTGCATTGTGGGGACCAGGAGAGAACCTCAGCACCCCACTGGCTAATCAAAAGAGCGGTTGTACCTCTGTAACCAAGGATAAACAATAACCAGCGGAAACTTAGGTGAGCAAATTATCTCATGGTAAAGAGCCCCTGTGGCCATGGACAACGGAACAGTCTCATGAGTCACATGGGCAGGCTGTAGAGGTCTTCCGTCAAGAGCCTCAATGGCAAGTGGAGTGTCATGCAGCTGCAGCAGAATCGAGTGCTTCGATACAAAGGCAGCATGAATGAACAGGCCTGCAGCCCCAGAGTCGATTAGAGCCTGTATCTCGATGGACGACTCAGCCCAAGAAAGGGTAACCGAAACCAGGGGCTTATCCTTCTGGATAACTGGGGACGAAACAACACCACCTAAGGTCTGTCTGTGACAGGACCTCAAGGTTCGGGCGTTCCCTGGACAGGTAGGACAAGACTTCAAAAAGTGACCTGCCTGGCCACAATAAAGGCATAATCTCTCCCTCCTCTTTATGCCCCGTACACATGGTCAGATTTTCCGACAGAAAATGTTCGATAGGAGCCTTTTGGCGGAAATTGCGACTGTGTGTAGGCTCGGCTCCATCGGACATTTTCCATCGGAAAATCAGTCACACAAAATTTGAGATCTGGAACAAATCTCTGAGGACATTGTTAGTAAATTCCAGGAAAATTGCCGGGGCATTACAAGGTACTCATAATGGCTTGTTCTGGTATTAAAAGCAGTTTTCCATTGTCGCCCTCCTTAATCCTCACAAGATTGTATGCCCCTCTCAAATCAAGCTTTGTGAAAACAGTTGCTCCCTTGAGGCGGTCAAATAACTCCGTAATCAATGGAATCGGATAGGCATACTTAATCGTGAAACGATTGAGACCCCTATAATCAATACAAGGTCTCAGTTCACCACTTTCCTTCTTTACAAAGAAGAAACCAGCACCAGCAGGAGACGAGGATTTGCGGATGGAACCTCGAGAAAGTGCGCCTGCAACATACTCCTCCATGGCCTTATCCTCCAAGACCGACAAAGGGTAAACCCAACCGCGAGGGGGTATGGCACCAGGTTGAAGGTCAATTGCGCAATTATATGACCGGTGTGGAGGCAAACTACCGGCTTGACCCTTGTCAAAGACATTGCTAAAATCGCGGTACTCCTCCGCCACGGAGGAGAGTGAAGAGGTGCACAGGACCTTGGCTACCTTCTGGAAGCATGTCTTACTGCATTGTGGTGACCAGGAGAGAACCTCAGCACCCCACTGGCTAATCAAAAGAGCGGTTGTACCTCTGTAACCAAGGATAAACAATAACCAGCGGAAACTTAGGTGAGCAAATTATCTCATGGTAAAGAGCCCCTGTGGCCATGGACAACGGAACAGTCTCATGAGTCACATGGGCAGGCTGTAGAGGTCTTCCATCAAGAGCCTCAATGGCAAGTGGAGTGTCATGCAGCTGCAGCGGAATCGAGTGCTTCGATACAAAGGCAGCATGAATGAACAGGCCTGCAGCCCCAGAGTCGATTAGAGCCTGTATCTCGATGGACGACTCAGCCCAAGAAAGGGTAACCGAAACCAGGGGCTTATCCTTCTGGATAACTGGGGACGAAACAACACCACCTAAGGTCTGTCTGTGACAGGACCTCAAGGTTCGGGCGTTCCCTGGACAGGTAGGACAAGACTTCAAAAAGTGACCTGCCTGGCCACAATAAAGGCATAAACTCTCCCTCCTCTTTATGCCCCGTACACATGGTCAGATTTTCCGACAGAAAATGTTCGATAGGAGCCTTTTGTCGGAAATTGCGACTGTGTGTAGGCTCGGCTCCATCGGACATTTTCCATCGGAAAATCAGTCGCACAAAATTTGAGATCTGGTTCTCAAATTTTCCGACAACAAAATTCGTTTGCGTAAATTCCGATTGTGTGTACACAATTCCGACACACAAAGTTCCACGCATGCTCGGAATCAAGCAGAAGAGCAGCACTGGCTATTGAACTTCATTCATTTTTTTCGGCTCGTCGTTCATGTTGTATGTCACCGCGTTCTTGACGTTCGGAATTTCTAACCAACTTTGTGTGACCGTGTGTTTGAGCCAACAACCGTCAGAAAAAAAACATGGATTTTGTTGTCGGAATGTGCGATTGTGTGTACGCGGCATAAGGGTTTTCTCATCTGCAGAGAGACGCGTGAAACCCAAGTGCATGGGTTCATCTTCATAGACCGACTCGGTACCAGGAGGCATTGGAGGTGATTGAGGCAAGGGTGGGACTGCAAAGTTCCGAGACAAATGTACAGGAGGTTTCTGCAAGCGCTCCTTAAAAGGGAGTCTATCTCTGAGTCTGGAGTCAAAGGGGATGGCAAACGTGATCAACCTCTCCAGCTCAGTGGGTATATCTCGGGCCGATATCTCATCCTTGATGGCATCCGAGAGACCATGAGAAAAAGCAGCCACGAGGGCCTCATTGCTCCAAGCAACCTCTGCTGCCAGAATACGGAATTCAATGAAGTAATCGGCAACAGTTCTCATACTCTGTTTGATGGACATGAGGCAGTTGGCAGCAGAAATGGAGCATGCGAGAACGTCAAATACCCTTTTAAAAGAAGTCGCAAACTCAGGGTAACTCAAGACAACAGGTTTTTGCATCTCCCATAGAGGGTTTGCCCAGGCCAAGGCTCTCTCAGAAAGCAAAGATATCACGAAACCTACTTTGCTTCTGTCCGTGGGAAACGCCTGGGGCAGTATCTCAAAGTATACTTCAACCTGGTTGAGAAACCCTCTGCATTGGACTGGATCACCCCCAAACGCTGGGGAAGTGGAGCAGAACCAGACATACCTCTTATAGAGGTAATACTCGAGGCGGGTGCCTGCACAGAGACTGGAGCAGCAGCAGGGACGGTCTGCAACACAGTGTCACGTACCTGGTAGGTTGTGAGCCTGAAGTGCAGGAAAAGACCTCCCTTACAGCTCCCACTCCCTTTCCCCTGGAATGGAGACAGAGGGCCAGGAGTGAAGAGTGGTATGGGTGCCTGGCAGGATCAACAGTTGCTGAAGTCCAGTAGTGGTGGCACCCTCTGGAGTCAGTAGTCTGAGGAGTAGACTGAGGACAGAGACTGGAATGCAGGACTTGAACCAGGAACAACAGCAGGTAATAGCAGACTGGAAGCTGGACTGGAACAACAGCAGAAGATAGCCTGGAACACTGGACTGGAACCAGGAACAACAGCAGGTAATAGACTGGAACGCTGGACTGGAACACAGCAGAAGGTAGCCTGGAACGCTGGGCTGGAACACAGCAGAAGGTAGCCTGGAACGCTGGACTGGAACCAGGAACAACAGCAGGTAATAGACTGGAACGCTGGACTGGAACACAGCAGAAGATAGCCTGGAACGCTGGGCTGGAACACAGCAGAAGGTAGCCTGGAACGCTGGGCTGGAACACAGCAGGAGGTAGCCTGGAACGCTGGACTGGAACCAGGAACAACAGCAGGTAATAGCAGACTGGAAGCTGGACTGGAACCAGGAACAACAGCAGGTAATAGCAGACTGGAAGCTGATGAACACAGCGGAGGGTCAACAAGCCGGAGGGTAACGTTCGGACAGCAGAGGTACCAGGGGTAATGCAGAGGGATGGTCAGGCAAGCCAAGAGGGTCTGGTGCAGGCAGATAGCAGGATCGTCAAACAGGAAGCCGGGTCAGATAACAGGAAACACAGATCAGATCAGGTAACACTCACAGAACGCTGTAGAGCAGACAGCGGGGATGGAGTGTGACAGGCAGGTTTAAATAGCCCGCCTGACACCAGCGGGAGTGCGCGCGCGCGTGCCCGTGCATGACCGCACCCGTGAACGCGCGTGCATGCGCAATGGGACCCGTGGCCGGGTTCCCGTGCGCCTGGGACGCCGGTTACTGGCAGGATCTTCATGACATTGCCCCCCCCCCCCAAGGGGCAGCCTCCGGATGCCCCTTTGAAAAAATTTCTCTGGATGAGCTGTATTAAAGGCTTGTAACAGATCTTCAGCATGAATATTATCCTCTGGTTCCCAAGAATTCTCCTCTGGGCCAAACCCCTTCCACTTTATTAAGAATTGATTTTGGTTACCTCTTTTCCTGTGGTCCATGATAGCCTCCACCTCGAATTCCTCTTCCCCATCTACCAGAATTGGATCAGGAGGATCCGTACTTCGACCTGGAAATGGGTTAGTAATAGATGGTTTAAACAAGGACACGTGAAACACTGGATGTACCTTTAGTGAATCCGGGAGTTCAAGTTCATATGCAACTTCATTAATTCTCTGTTTAACAGGGAATGGTCCAAGAAATTTGGGACCCAATTTCTTGGAAGGGCGGGCCAACCTGAGGTTTATGGTGGACAACCAAGAACGAGAACAACCATACCTGAGCCCCAGGTGCAAGTAAGAGCTCACCTCGCCTCTTTTTATCGAAGGTTGCTTTGTTGTACTCCTGGGTTCTGGTCATGGTGTCCTGTAGAACTTGGTTGTTAGAGGTAAAGAAATCCAATTTCTCCTGGACTGCGGGTACTGTGCATTCTGGAAGAGAGTTTGGTAAAAATGAGGGGTGGAAACCATAATTCGCAAAAAACAGAGTTTGCTTGATAGCAGAATGAATAGAATTGTTATAAGCGAATTCGGCCAATGGTAAAACAGCAATCCAATTATCTTGGGCAAAGGAAGAAAAACAGCGCAAATATTGTTCAAGGGTCTGGTTTGTTCTTTCTGTTTGCCCATTAGTCTGGGGGTGATAAGCCGATGAAAATGAGAATTCAATGTCCAAGGTTTTACACAAAGCCCTCCAGAATCGAGAGGTAAATTGTACCCCTCGATCTGAAACGATGTTAACTGGTACCCCATGGAGCCTGACGACCTCTTTAATGAATGCTTGTGCTGTTTCTGTAGCTGAAGGGGTACCCTTCATTGGGAAAAAGTGCGCCATCTTCGACAACCGGTCCACTATGACAAAGATTGAAGTGAAGCCCCCGGCCGGGGGTAGTTCTACAATAAAATCTATTGAGAGCATTTTCCAGGGTCTATCTGGGACAGGCAAGGGTTTTTGTAGACCCCATGCCTTTGTTTTGTGCCCTTTGTTCCTAAGGCAGGTGGTACAGGACTCTACAAACTCTTTACAATCTTTGTGCAGCTGAGGCCACCAGAAGGTGCGCTGAACCAAATCAGTGGTCTTAGCCACACCGAAATGCCCAGCCAGCGCATGATCGTGACAAAGCTCCAGTACTGGAAATCGTAGTGTTTCAGGTATAAAGATCGTACTCTCATGCCACAATAACCCATCCTTAACCTGGAGCTCTGTCTTAATGGAAGATTCTATTTCTGCGGAGGCCTGTTTAATCTGGGAAAGCAGGTTTCCCTGAAGTAGAAGAAAGTTCCCTGGAGACAAAATGGTGTCTGGAGGGGAAATCTCTTGAGGTTTGTGAAACATCCTAGACAGGGCGTCAGGTTTGGTATTCTTGGAGCCAGGACGGTAAGTGACATGGAAGGAGAACCTGGAGAAAAAGAGAGCCCACCTGGCCTGACGTGGTTTCAACCTCTTTGCGGACCTCAAATACTCCAGGTTCTTATGATCTGTAAAGATTAAAACTGAATGAGCAGCACCCTCCAACAGATAGCGCCACTCCTCCAATGCTGACTTGATTGCCAACAACTCTCTGTCACCTACATCATAATTTCTCTCTGCCGTGGATAATTTATGAGAAAAGAAAGCCACAGGATGCAGCAGGGCTTTGGTTCCCTGTCTTTGGGATAATACTGCTCCTACCGCAATTTCAGATGCATCCACTTCTAGAATAAATGGCAGAGAGGAATCTGGATGCTTCAGTACAGAGGCGGAGGTAAAAAGGCCCTTGAGAGTCTCAAAAGCCTTTTGAGCCTCGGCCGACCAATGGAAGCGTGTACCCTGTTTGGTAAGCTGTGTGATGGGTGCAATGATGGCTGAGAACCCTTTAATAAATTTGCGGTAAAAATTAGCGAATCCAACGAATCGCTGGATTCCTTTCTTATCAGTCGGGACTGGCCAATCTAGAACAGCCGTGACCTTCTGGGGGTCCATTTTAATGCCCTTACTGGAGATGACTAACCCTAAAAATGGAATACTTTCCTGTTCGAATTCACACTTTTCAGCCTTTGCATATAGACCGTGTTGTCGAAGTCGGCCCAATACACTTCTGACGTGCCTGCGATGGGATTCAAGGGAAGAAGAGAAAATCAATATGTCGTCTAAATAGACGATGACAAACAGGTCTAGAAAGTCACGTAACACATCATTAATAAAGTATTGAAATGTGGCAGGGGCATTACACAGGCCGAAAGGCATCACGAGGTACACAAAATGTCCATAACGGGTACGAAAAGCGGTCTTCCATTCGTCTCCATCCCTGATACGAACTAAATTGTAGGCCCCACGGAGATCAAGATCTTTTTTCTGCACGAAGAAGATGCCTGCACCTGCGGGGGACGTGGATGGACGAATGAAGCCTCTTTTGAGGTTTTCGTCAATGTATTCCTTCAATGCCCCTTGCTCCACCTCAGTCAGGGGAAATATTCTTCCAAAAGGAATTTCAGCACCAGGAAGTAACTCAATGGGACAGTCATAGGCCCGGTGAGGGGGTAACACCTCTGCCCTCTGTTTACTAAATACGTCCAGGAAATCATGATAGGCGGAAGGAATGGATTGAAGTAGACTAGGATCTGTATCTAGGCATAACAGAGTAGAGTTCTCCGGGATGTTCTGGGTTCTGCAAAACTGTTGGCAGTAAGGAGAGGGAAAGGTCACCTCACCCGTGATCCAATTTATGTCAGGATTATGGGCCTGTAACCATGGCATGCCGAGTATTATGGGGAACAGGGGTAAAGCGATAATGTCCAGGCGCAGCTGTTCCTGATGGACGTTGGAAACGAAAACGGGTATTGGCATAGTCTCTTGGGTGACAGGTCCAGACTTGATAGCGGTCCCATCAGCTAGATGGATAGAAAGTCCATGGGCTTTAGGTGACAAGGGTATTTGGTGTTGGATGGCAAAACGAGAATCCATGAAACAGCTGCAAGCTCCTGAGTCAATAATGGTGGTGATTTGTAGATCCTTCCCTGGAAGCTGTAGCAGAAGAGGAAGAGCAAGGTGAGTGGTATTTTTAACCAGAGATGTCACATAGTCATTAGATAGGAATAAACACTTACGGAGTTTGAGGGGACAGTTCCTGACATAGTGCCTGGGTTCCCCACAATACAGGCACAAGTTATTTGCTCGACGACGTTGTCGTTCCTCTGGGGTGAGTGAAGGCCGCAGGACTCCTAATTGCATTGGCTCAGGTAAGTTAAGCATGGAGGTAGGTGGTGTTGATGATGGGTGATGGGGAACCTTAGGGGTAACCCAAGTTGGACGAGAAGACCCCATAGCTCTCTCAGACCTGCGCTCTCGTAGGCGTCGATCGATCTGGATAGCTAGATCGATTAAAGCATTTAAAGTCTGCGGTGTACCCACCCTGGCCAGTTCATCCTTCAGAGGATCAGAAAGTCCCAACCGAAATTGATAACGGAGAGCCGCATCGTTCCAGTTAGTATCCGCACTCCACTTCCTGAATTCAGCCACATAATCCTCTGCTGCTCTGCGACCTTGTTGAAGGGAGTGTAGAGCCGCCTCTGCAGTTACAGATAGCTGGGGGTCATCATATAACTGGCCTAGTGCGTCAAAGAAAGTGGAGAGGTTGGTCAGAGATATGTCCTTTTGCTCTAAGAGGCGATGGGCCCAGGTTTGGGGGTCACCAGAGAGTAGAGAAATCACGTAGCCCACCTTTGTAGCCTCCAGGGAAAAGGTACGTGGCTGAAGAGCAAAAAATAGTTCGCAGGAGTTGCGGAAGGCTCTGAACTTATGGCGATTTCCAAAGAAACGTTCAGGTGAGGGAACCTTAGGTTCCGGAGGGAGCATCACCACCGTTGAGGAAGGCCCAACTGAAGGAGCAGGAGCAGAGGAAGCTCCCTGGGCCCCAATGGGGTTGACAGGGTTAACACTCGTTCCTCCAGTCTGGTGTATCCTTGCTGCAGATTTTTGACTGCTTCAGTCAATCCTGCCAGGTGTGCACAGAGTTCCTCCATGGGAGACGTTCCCTGCTCAGGCTCAGACATGGCTGTCTGCTACTGTCATGTACCTGGTAGGTTGTGAGCCTGAAGTGCAGGAAAAGACCTCCCTTACAGCTCCCACTCCCGTTCCCCTGGAATGGAGACAGAGGGCCAGGAGTTAAGAGTGGTATGGGTGCCTGGCAGGATCAACAGTTGCTGAAGTCCAGTAGTGGTGGCACCCTCTGGAGTCAGTAGTCTGAGGAGTAGACTGAGGACAGAGACTGGAATGCAGGACTGGAACCAGGAACAACAGCAGGTAATAGCAGAATGGAAGCTGGACTGGAACAACAGCAGAAGATAGCCTGGAACACTGGACTGGAACCAGGAACAACAGCAGGTAATAGACTGGAACGCTGGACTGGAACACAGCAGAAGATAGCCTGGAACGCTGGGCTGGAACACAGCAGAAGGTAGCCTGGAACGCTGGACTGGAACCAGGAACAACAGCAGGTAATAGACTGGAACGCTGGACTGGAACACAGCAGAAGATAGCCTGGAACGCTGGGCTGGAACACAGCAGAAGGTAGCCTGGAACGCTGGGCTGGAACACAGCAGAAGGTAGCCTGGAACGCTGGACTGGAACCAGGAACAACAGCAGGTAATAGCAGACTGGAAGCTGGACTGGAACCAGGAACAACAGCAGGTAATAGCAGACTGGAAGCTGATGAACACAGCGGAGGGTCAACAAGCCGGTGGTCAGTAACGTTCGGACAGCAGAGGTACCAGGGGTAATGCAGAGGGATGGTCAGGCAAGCCAAGAGGGTCTGGTGCAGGCAGATAGCAGGATCGTCAAACAGGAAGCCGGGTCAGATAACAGGAAGCACAGATCAGATCAGGTAACACTCA